>JAGFBZ010000959.1:660000-1260000 GCA_018398805.1 Hirundichthys speculiger | reverse complement strand
GAAATAATCTAACTCTCATTAAGCTTCTTTTAAGTGTCACTATAGTCTTATTTTTATTTAATTCTTTTTATATTTAGATCTCAAATCTATTACAAATCAAGCTTTATTGACTAAGATGTCACATTTTAGCTCAGTTCATTTATTTATTTTTGGAAGTTTGAGATCATTCTTGACTTCACAGGGATTCCCGGTCCCCTGATGACCACCACCACCGTGACCAAAAGAAAAAGAAGAAGAAGAAGAAGAAAGACGACAGGGAGAAAGAGAAATGAGTGTCGGATCAGTTGAGGTCAAAGTTCATGGTGACCTTGACAGATCTAGAGATGATGTGACATTTAAGCTGAAGGACGTGAACTGTACTAAAGTTACAGGAATCAAAAACATTTTTTTTTCTTTTTTTTTTCAATGAGTTGGATCGATTGTTCCAACAGACCTCAGCTAGAGCATCTGCTTCCTTTCTTTCTTCAAACTAAAGGCTGAAATGTCGGAACTGATGCACCTTAAACACATGATTAAAGGTTTAACCAGCTTAATTCTTATTTTAAATTATACTCCAGACTGCAGTCATGGAGAAAACCCTGTAACCTGGAGTCGGTCTGCGTCAGATCATTTACATTATATCGTCTTGGTTTGTGTTTAGAAAAAAAGTGCACACAATGTTACGTGTCAACATCAGTTCATAAAGTGCAGGAAATAAATGAATAAATAAAAGCCGCGACCTCTCAGCTGATTGTGGTTTAAACTCAGTTGAACACCACCATCACGACTCTGACTCTTTATACCGCGGGACACGCTGTTTGCATGGTGGCTGCAATTTAAATAAACTTTAAAATGGTTTGTCCTGTTCTTGAATTACAGTGACTTTATCTTATATTTAGAGTACGTCAACACAAATCCGTGCGTTACTCTCTCCATCACGCTGGTGCTGAACCGTAGCTCAGGCATTTCTCACCCTGATGACAAGCAGAGATGGAGGATGAGACGAAGAGAAAGAAGGCAAGAGGGGATCCCATCAGAGCCTGGGAACCTGACGGATCCCAGACAGGTGACATCGACCCAGCAGGGAAGGAAGAACCGTCGAGGTGACGATGCTGTGAAGCTTAACTGCTCAGTCGGCTTGTGTTCATCTGAAACCGTCCTGTTGGGGATCTGGCTGAGGAGACTGCAGCATCATGGGAGCCTCCAGCGTCGAGGTAAGAGGAACTGGTCTGGGTTCACCTGGCGCTCTGGTTCCGTCTGTTTCACCTGCTGCAGGAGGTGACAGGTAGAACTGGTGTCATTAAACTGAATATCCTTCACATGATGCGTTATATTCAGAAGGAAACACAAGATCAGTTAAAGATGATCTGAATGAGGCAGCAGTAACGTTTTTTTTACCAGTGTGATCAAAGTTAACGGTGCTTGTAGAAATAACAGTTGGACTTTTTTTTTTTTTTTTTTTAACTCAATAAAAGTGCAGATTTTCTTGTTTTTATGCTTGGAAGCAGTTTCTATAGGATGTCGCTGTTTTTAGCTTGATGTTTGTATAAACGACTCCCAGAAACTCTCATCTTGTTTTATAGATAGTTTTATTTACTACATGTAAATTGTACTTTGTTTCCTTGTATGTCTTGTCTGTAACTTTGTGTTTTGCTGCTGCTGCCCGTCTTGGCCAGGTCTCCCTTGAAAAAGAGATTCTTAATCTTAACGGGACTAACCTGGTTAAATAAAATTTTAAAAAATGATCTTCAAGTTTCAGGTATTGAGATTAGAGGTACCTGGTGAGAGAGAACCCACAAGATGCAGCAATCATTTTTTTGAAAATATAGATAAATGGATTCATGTTTGGTCCTTAAATTCTCTTCACTATTTCAGATTTCATTGAGTCGTTTTCTCTCCCTAAATTTTCAACAGAGCCTGATCACGTAGGAAGTTTTTACACGTTAACTTTAACAGGACAGAATAGTCTGTGTTGCTTTTTCATCTTTAAGCACGAGTTTCTTGGGGGGAAAAAAAAGAAAATAAACCCTAAAATCTCTGAGAGCAGAAGAATATTTTCCACCTGAGTGTCCCAGCGGTCCAGTGGTTCAGGATTATCGGTTCATTATCTCTTCAGCTTCCTGCAGCTGAGACCAGAATCTGTCAGATATGTGTGTAAACTAGTGAAGAAGATGTTAAAAAGCAAATGTACTAAATGTTCTTATTTAGCTGGATAATAATAAATGAGTTGCAGGTGTATATTCTGTAATTCATACCACACACGTTTATAATTGCTTTCCACTCTTCTGTATTTCTTTAAGGTAAAACTTTTAGGAGATGATGCATTTACTTAGTCCTTTTGGAGTTGAAATAATTCTGCTTTTAGATGAAAAACCCGCCTTCCTCAGGAGATTTATGCAGGGAAACTGTGGCTCCAGCCGAGGTTTCATCCTCGTCAGCAGACAGTTTACCAGCCTGGTGCCAAAGTGTGTTCTGGTTCTTGTCTGGTTGAATGTCCAGGGTTTTCCCTCAGATGCCATTCGGGCTCGCAGTGAGTCTTCAGGAATGTGAGAGGAGTCTGAGAAGAGGTCAGTGGTTTTTCTCCCTGACAAAGAGACCTCAGTCTTTTTGACTTCTCACCCAAACACCAGCAGAGTCTCATGTGGGCAGCTGAAGCCCTCAGCAGCTGTGGGACGACTGGAGGGATCTGATCTGCTCGTCTCTGAGCCTCCGTGATGCCCCGAGGTCAGGAGCTCCATCATCAAGACATTATTGACTTTACTTGCGTTAGTTGCGTGTGGAGTAACACCACAGCGCTCGTGCACGCGTGACAGGCTGAAACAGCAGTTGCCGGGCGGATGTGATGCATCTAGGGCTGGGCAACGATTAAAATTTTAATCGCGATTAATCGCATGATTTCCTTGATTAATCACGATTAATCGCATTGTATACGCAAAATCAAATAATGAATTCAGAAGTAGTGTAAAATACACTTTTATGTTCTGCTGCCATATGAACTAAAGTGCCATAACATTTGTTGTTCAAACACTTTTAACATCAGCACTTGTCAGTAACACATATTTAGTGTAAATCTCATCTTTAAAAAATGTCAAATAAAATAAAGCTTATTGCCACTGCCAGGGCATTGATGTCATCCTGTTTTTTTTATGAAAAATAAAAAAAGTCTACCAACAAAATCCTAACAATCTAGAGGACAATCAGAACATTAAAACAGGTAATTTCTTAGGTAACAGCAGACATTTTTAATGGGGAGTTCAAATTGTTGTTACAAAAAAACCTTGTTTTTTCTGTTGAATCCTCCGTCTGGGAGAACTTTAAAATGAAAATGTCCATGTTAAAGTTCAGTAACTTTACCAATCCGTAATTATCTGTGAATCAATTTTGTTTCCATTTTTTAATTGTCGTCAAAAATTAAAAAAATTAAAAAGTGACTTTTTTTCTCTTTTATAATCTTGCACAAAAAAACAAAACAAAATGCCTGTTTTTTTATATTTCAATTTTAGTGAACAGGCAACGGGACTGAATTTGTTTTCAATATTTTCTTGGCTGGTTTACGTGACCCAGAAATGGCTTTGTTTTATAATCAAGGAATAGACTTTCTATTGTCATTACACATCTGTGCCACTAGATGGAGCCGCACTGCAGTAACCAGCTAGAGAACAGCAGGACAGTGAACACATGGAGCAGATCTGATGGAACATGGAGGAATGACGTGATCGTTTTAAACAAAGGGGTTTGAAAGTTTTTTTTTCAAACAGAATTGTTAATATTGCTACCTGAGTTGCTACCTGAACTGTAAACAGATTTTTACCGTTCCTCATGTCTGTTTCGGCTTTGCCGTAAGTTTTCTCCGGTTTTTTCTCTCTTCCGGTTTGGCAGCAGTCAGTGACAGACTTTTCAAAACAAAAGCATGTGAGCAACATGCGTTAACGCGCGATAAAATAAATGTTAATAAATTAGTGCGTTAACGCGATAATTACGAGTTAACTTGCCCAGCCGTAGTTGCATCATATTTTGACCCGGAGCAGAGCAGCCAGAGTACCAAGATTGTCTATGTGTTTGGCCAAAGTTGCCTTTTTATGATGAGCACAAGTTTTCCTTTACTGCCGCAACTTAACAAACCCAAAAACGCCTGAAAAAAACCTGAATAAAGCCAGATGTGGTGCCCAGATGTGGAATAGTACAATGAAGTGTTTTTAAAGCAAATCCCGTAACTTATACCTACACACATCCACCCAACTGTCTGTTTGTCCGTTGGCTTATCACTCCACCCTGTTTCTCACGTACTGCCTCCATCTCCAGATTCATGTTTTGACAAGTTTGAAAAAGGATTTCTAAACACTTTCTTGGAAGTTTTTGTAGCGTAACTCCAGTTACATTATCTCAACGATAAATCTTTATTATAGATGGTTCACAGGAATGTCTGCACATGTAGGTTCAGTGGAAAAAGACGCAGGACTGCTGTCCTCTGACTGTTCATCGATACTGAATCAGCTGTATTGATCTGCCTGTTAGTGAGCATTGATAAAATAATGTTCTGCACTTATACAGTCCTTCCTAGACACCATGGCGCCCCCAAAGTGCTTTAAATTGACCTCTCATTCACCCACCAGTGGGCGGCTGCTGCCAGGACCACCGGGGGGAAATAACATTTTAGTCTTTAACATGTGGAGCTGGGATCAAACCACCACCCTTACAGTGACTGGATGACCTGCTCTACCACCCTGTGTGATGTGTTCGTTGTCAAATTTTTGCCCTGATGTCAAAGTGTTTGAATTGGAAAAAAAAGTTAGTAATTTTTCTTCACCATTTCTCAAATCTCGATCTAGATGTCTTCACTGAGTTCAGATGTTTGTTCAGATGTTTAGATTGTGTACAGTACACAGTCCAGCGTGAACCCCTGCCTTTTGTCTGGACTCCCGTGACCCTGAACAGGATCAAAGCGGGTTCAAATAATGGATAGATGAATGTTATTTGTCCTCACAACTACATCAAAAGCTCTTGAGTGACAATAACTGGAAATAATGACTTGAAAGCATAACATAACTATACTCAAAGATATGAAATGAGCCCAGACACTCTTGTATGAAAAATGGCTACAAATACATTATGTTTCCTGTCTCGTGTTAGTGTTAGGTTAAATCTCCACAGACCTGTTGTCTCTGTTGTCTCTGTCTTTCATTCGTCTTTGTTGTGGCATGTTTGACCTCTATGGAAATATGAAAGTCACTTAGACGGAGGCTTAATGCTAAAACAACATTGTGGGTGCCTCTGTTTTACACTAGTACGGGAAGAGATATAACAGCACTGGAATATGAGACAGGTGGCAAAACTGAGCCTTGGCGTGACGATGATGATGATGATTACAACTGTGACCTCACAGCAAAAAGGCTCCCAGTTGAAACCCTTGTGGGCCGAGGACCAGTCCAGGGAGTCCTCCACCCCCTGCTTGATGTCAGCTGGGAAAGGCTTTGCCCCGCTCTCACCCACCTGTGACCTTGAACAGGGAGGAGGATTTAAAGAAAATAAGTGCTCTACAAGCGATCTATAGAGTCTATATGAGGCCATAGCTGTGGGTTGCTGTTTAATACCTGAGTTGTGTAGGTAAGTAGGTAATGTGTAATGTTTCCTAAGCTTTGCTAGTTGCATCGCTCCAGGGTCACTGGCTCTGATGCTGCCGCCCCAACAAGTGACTGCAGATAAAATCAAACTTGTAGAAGACTTGCAACAACTCTCTGGAGTCACTGAAGCTTCCTCTGCTCCGCCCCTTCTCGTAGACAGCTTCTGTCAAGTTGAAGGAAAGTCACTTTCATAGCTGACGGTGGCTAATTCTCTGAAGAAGCTTCTCAAGCTAATGTGCTTTCCTTTCTCCATCTGAACGTTGCACGCCTGTCCTTCAGAAAAACTGCATGAAAGTGTAATAAGTTGGCGTTGTGTTTCCTGCAGGCGCCGCTCCTCTCTGGGTTCCTCCTTCTCGCGCTGTGTGTCGTCTCCTCCCTCTGCCAGGACGAGTACTCTGGGTACCACTCAGGTCAGAGCTGCCGAAACACGGCTTAGCATTAAGAAGTGGTTGTTAAAAAAAAAAATCCTGATTAGAGTGACTTCTCAAGTTCTAACTGAGGAGAAGTTTTTGGAAAGTCACTGATGAATTTGTTTTCCCGTATCATTTAATCTGTTTAGTATTAAAGGCCAACTAGCACGTCAAAGGATTGAGTGTTTTACTTGTGATGGACAGCATTGATCTCTCAACATCCAGACCAGCAGAGTTCAACCCTGGACCTCGAGAGCTGCAGACCTGCATGTCTTAGATCATGGGTGTCGGACTCCAGGGCCGCTGTCTTAGATGTTTCCCTGCTTCAGCACACCGGATTCAAATGAATGGGTCATTATCAGACTTGTGCAGACCTGGATTACATGTGATGGCCATCCATTCATGTGAATCAGGGAAACATCTAAGACATGCAGGGTTGCAGCTCCTGAGGACCAGGGTTTGCCACTCCTGGCCTAGAACCTTCAAAAAGTCTCCTTTCACCATCTCTTCTATAATTTCCAGAGTTTTCTTACGTTTGTAGGCTCGTCCGGGATTTGAACCCGGGTCCTCTCGCACCCGAAGCGAGAATCATACCCCTAGACCAACGAGCCACGCTTTTTCCCTCAATAATGCACCTTTTCTGTGCACGTGTGCAGTTGGAGAACACACCTACGATGAGACTTCTGCCGTCGACCGCTACAACAATGTGGCCTCTCGCAGACCAGGTGATATATGAACGAACCGAACCCACACTGTGACTGTTGAGACTTTTATTGTAAAAAAAAAAAAAAAAACAGCGGTGCTATTTTAACCGTGCACTCTAAAGTCCCATCACTAACTAGCATTGTTTCTGTCAGAATATCGGCCCGAGTCAACGAATCAATACGAGGAGGAGGACTACGACTCCACAGGAGTCACCATGATCACCGAGGACGCCTTTCCCTTTGCCACCACCACCGAGTCCCACTACGCCACAGAAGACACTGAGAGCATGCAGGTGGGCCAGCTGGGGGTCCGAGTCTGACCACCTCTGGAAACAATTCAGCTAAACTACGAATCTTATCTAAGTTCCACTTTCAAAATAAAAATGTCAAAGTGCGTTATGCTTAGGGGTGAGTATTGGCAAGGACCTCGCAATACGATATGTATCATGATACTTGGGTCACGATACGATATTATTATATCATGATATATTGCGATATTCTACACAGTTAATATCCAAATTAAAAGTAGAGATGAAAAATCAAGTTGCTGTATATGTTCATCAGATGATATTGATCATTCAGAGGACAAATTGAGTCAAAACTATTTGCTTCAAAACGACCTATTTATTGTTTATTATTAGTGTTTTTGAAAAGAATCGAAAAAACATTATATTGTGCGGCCGAAAATCGCGATATATTGCCAAATCGATTTTTTTTTTCACACCCCTAGTTATGAGGGTAGAAATGTTGCATGTTTCAACAAACGGGGATTGATCCTGGTGGTAACGACGCTGTGCTTCAGGTCCCGTACAGGTCCCGCCCAGCTGGACCCGAGTCCGCGTCCTCGGAGGAGTCGGGAGGCGATGCAGCGCTGGGGGAGGAGGGTCCGACTGAGTGCGACTGCGAACCCGGAGAGCCCGGATTTGCTGGTTTTGCTGGACCAAAGGTAGCGACCCGCTGCACTGCGTCCCTGCCATCTTGTTAGAAGTTTTTTTTTCTTTTTTAAACTGATGTGAGAAAGTGTGATTGAATATTTTTGAATATTTCTTTGAATGCGCAAGTGCTCTGAGTCATGCTAACAGCTGAAGGACATGAGGCCGCCATGTTTTCGTCCGTTGATGACGCCGAGTCTCCTGCAGTTCATACGAGAAACCGACGTCACAAAGATACTGTTGCACCAGGAGATGTGTGTCAACGCAGCTTTACGCATCTACATCCACATTAATAATGATTACTGTAAATGTTTTTATCAGTTTCTGTGACACAAATGCACATTTAAACATTTATATTCTGTAGAACAATGACACGATTTTGTCCTCGTAGAAGAAGTTTTCCACATTTATTAAAAATGAATCTGCAAGTATCATCCAATCAGGTCACTGCAGAGGTTTCAATTGCATGAAGAAAGTGCGCAAATAACTCAAAAAGTTATGGATGGATTTTGATGAAATTTTCAGGAGTTGTCGGAAATGTGAAAAGGAAGAACTGATTTCATTTTAGCTGTGATCCGGAAGAAATCCTGGATTCTGGATCACTTTCAAATTTTCGATAACATTGCGGTCAATAGGGCCGAAAATTTTGTTTCTCTATATCTCCGTTAATTATTACCCAAAACTCATAAAATTTGACAATATGGGAGGAATTGTTGCGCTTGGCGGAGGTCTGCGCTCTCCGTGTGCTTTTCTAGTTTTTTTATTAATTTGATTTGTTTTGTCTGCCCGTCAGGGGTCCAGAGGTCTGCAGGGTCAATCTGGTCAACCAGGAAGTCAAGGCAGAGAGGTGAGAGAATAAAAGGCACTGCTGCATGTCTATTATTGCTTAAAGAACGTGAACGGAGTATGAATGAATAAATGCACGACAATGTGAGCACGATATCAAGTCAATATGATTTTATTTACATGCATTTTGTGTTTTAGGGGTATAAAGGAACCAAAGGGGTTCAGGGTAGAAGAGGAGACCCTGGACCAGTGGTAAGAAAAGCACATTACAGTAGAGCAGACGTGACAGCTCAAACCGACTAACGTTAACTTCCAGACACCAGAGGTCGTCTTTATGAAAAAGGATTAAAACACCGAGATCAGAATACATCCTCTGTAACAACAGCTTTCATTGTCATTCATAAGTTGCCATTCAAACTAGTTGATGATTTAGTAATTTATAAAATTAACTTCGATATATTTAAAGCAATATTTCAGCTTTACCTTAACCTTTACATACCTAACCCTTACCTGATTTTGCTTTAACAAAAAAAAATTTAAAAAGACCTTGCAGGTAAGAGGTAGTTTTAACGTCTGATCTTTCTACCTGCAGGGTGACTCTGGAAATGAAGGAGAAGAAGGAGCTTCTGGTTTCTCTGGAGGGATGGTGAGTTTACTGACAGGGTTAAAAGCTCTCAGCTGTACTTTAAAATAAAATACTTTATTACACCAATAGGTCTCATGAGGCTCTAACTGACTGAGATGCTTAAATTGTTTTTTTTAAACATCTTTTAAGGTAATTAACTCATTAATGGATTCTTTCAGGGGGAACCTGGGCTGCAAGGTGACCCAGGCGAGCATGGAGAGCCCGGTCTGAAGGTGACGCTCATCACACAGTGAGACAGTTAGACGACATCACAAAATAAAGTGTAAAAAGATCACCACCCACCTCTCAAATGAGCTCAGAGGCACATTCGTTGATACGAAGGTAAATGTCACAAACACACCGTCTCGTCCCGCTGGTCGTCTGGTCTCAGTGCCGACCCTCAACCACCTGAGCAGAGAGACCTTTGGATGTTTCCCAGCTCCTAAATTCTTCCAGAATGAGAAATTCTTCTGATAAAACAGCAAACCAAGTGGCCCACCATGTAGATCACATGTGTCAAACACAAGGCCTGTGGGCCAAATGTGGCCCGTGACGTCATTGTATGTGGGCCTCGAGAGCTTGTGCATTATTGACTTGAAATTTAAACCGATATTTTAAGACTTAAAATAAGCTTACGCCACTTTAAAGCACTTATTGACAATAAACTGCATCTCCCATAATGCATTTCATCCTTACCCACGACGATAACAGTATATCATCATGAGCAAGACATTAAGATGATTTTCAGAACTGATGGACTTGAGGAAAACCTCTATAAAACTAGCCCTAACATGTCTATGGAGCCCTATAGCTGAAAAACAGCTATAACAGCTATAAGGGTATGTCTTTTGTGTTATGAGGTGGTGTCAGTCGTGAAAAAGTATAATCTACGTCAGCATTTTGACAGCAAACATGGAGCTAAGTATGCTAAATTTAGCCCAGAAGAAAAACAAAGAATCTTTTCCGCTTCTGAAACCAAGCTAATGGATACTCTCAGAGCAGGTTTACAACCACAAACCCTGAGTTTAATATAATGATTTAAATATTTGAAACTTGAAAACTTAATAAATACAGAAACACTTATTTAACAATATGATAAGGTGTAGTTTAATTTATTTTGATTTACATTGCATTTTGTTACATTCATGCTGTCAATCTGGCCCTTCGAGGGCAACCATGATGCTGATGTGGCCCTCAGTGGAAATGAGTCTGACACCCCTGATGTAGATGGTTTTAAATTTTACAAAAGACCTAGAATATCATATATATTCAGAAATTTAGAAAAGCAAAAATCCAGTAGAGCAGATGCAGCAAGTGGACGTCCATCAAATGGAGCTGATATTTCATTAACCTGTGTGTTTCCTGCTCCTCAGGGCGACGTCGGTATGGAAGGACCTCGCGGAGGAGTCGGCGCTCCTGGTGAGACTGTAAGGAAACACAGCTGCCTCTCAGCCTCGCTCTGGTGGAACATTTAACTCAAAATCAAATGTGTCTTTCACCTTTTTAAGCTTTTATGTACCCACCTTCTTCATCTTCTCGTCTCTCATCCATAAGAGCTTGATTTTTCTCACCAAAACTTAAAAAGATGGCTGGAAAATGACAATTAAATACATATACGGAAATGAAATGCATTTTTAAAAAAGACTTTAATACACACTCTTTGGGTTCCAGGGTGTTACAGACCAGGGTGGTACAGACCAAATGGGGGGGGGGCAATAAGTGAAAGTGAAACCGCCTCCCACTCTGAGAGGGGAGCCAGGTGGTCTGCAGCGTGCTGGGGTTGGGAATCACCTAGATCTTTGCTCCAACCACCTGTCACGTCGTTGCTCTCCTCCGTCCATTTAAACTCAGATGATGCTTCAACGAGGAACAGGGGTGAATTTGGGGAGTTACCAGCCTGCAGCTGATGCAGCTGTCAATCAATGTGACCCCCATGTTGGGATTAAACTGCATTTAATTTCCTTTCACTTTCACTTCCCAGCAGGAACTTTTGCTTTAAGCTGATAAATGTTTGTGTATTACATGTCAATCTGAATTAAAGACAACACAATATGTTAACAAATAATGACTAATAATATTAATTATTCCATGGTTATTATTAACCAGAGGAGCACATACATCTATTGAGGCTCACATTTTCACTATTTCAGTTATCTTACTATATAATTGCATGAAATAATTATATTTCACCCAATTTTAATTTACCTGAGCAATTACAGGTGATGAGCTGTTGTATTTATTTCATACATGTACTGTTGTTTTGTTCATTCTAGGGGAACCAAGGGGACCCTGGACCCCCAGGATCAAAAGGAGGTAGAGGTGTAAAGGTAAGGCAGGTTTATTTGTATGGTACATTTCATTTAAAAGACAATTTAAAGTGCTTTTAGAGGCATTACAGAAGCATTAAATAGTACATGAGAAACAGAAAAGAAATAAAATGAAATATTTAAAACATCAAAGAAGATAGAATAAAATGCAAGATATAAAAGTTAATCAACAGTTGTTTTTAATTTTAAAAAGAAAAAAAAAAGGTAATTACAGTTTGATCTTTGGATCGGTCCCCATCGTTGTGTAGTCACAAGTAAATGTACGCATTGAATACCATTTCCAGATATTGTTTAATTTGTTTTGGTTTTTGTTTTTTTTTTAATCTAGGGGTCTTATGGTGACCAGGGCAAACAGGGCTCTCAAGGAAAAGACGGACTGAAGGTAAAGAGATAAAATGAAAAGGCCTATAAAGGCCTTTTGAGTGCTTAATGCTGTACACGCCGTGTTGTTGCACTTCCTCTTCCCGGCCAGCAGAGGGCGTCTGTCTAACGGTTTTGTCTCTCTCAGGGTCAGACAGGAGCTCCGGGGTTTCCAGGTGACGTCGGAGAGAGAGGCTACACTGTGAGGACAATTCTGTTATTTACTGAACCCGAAGCCCCTGAACTTTTGCTTATTTGTGTAACTAAGTCTTGTTTTTTTTCTTTTTATCCACGTCTCTCGCTCACTTAGATTAACTTTCTGTCAATTTGTGCGGCCGAAAGTTCAACCAGCCTTTGAAGTGGAATGAAAAACCGTTATTCCCTCCGTTAGCAAATAACCAGGACTGTTCACTCGTGAGCACAGATGTTAAATCAAGTCTTTCAAAACTTTTTTTTTTTTTTTTTCCAGTGCTTGAATTTTCCAATTGCACAGATTTAAGACACAAATGTAATTCCATGCATCACAGTTTAGGGAAGGAGATACTGAAGTTTGATGTAATCATGTACATTGTACGTAAAGTTGTTGGTTGTAACATTTCTCCTTTAGTGGCTCTCCATTACGACACACAGTGAAACAAGCGTTGCTCCGACCGTGGAGTGACACATTACGTCACTCACTTCTCTTAAAGTGACAGGCACTAAAGTTTCAGCACCTTCACAGGTAGTGCTGGGCCATATGGAAAAAAATCATATATCACGATATGGACTATTTTATATCACGATAACGATATATATCACGATATACTATAATAAAGTATGTTTTCAGTTATTCTCTGAAAAGTTTGACAAAAATTTCATTGCTTACTTTTCAACTTTATTTTGAAAAGACATTTAGCTGAACTGTCACAAACATACATTTTAGTGCAGCAAAAACAGGTGGGTACAGAGGTACAGTAGCTTTCACATTTTCTTTTAACGTGCACAACAGTTTCTGAGAGGAAAAACACATTTTTGCACTGAAGGTCAACTATAAAAAATAAACACAAATTATTTTTCAACTTTCTGAAATCTGTAACCTTGTAGTGCAAAGTTTGCAAACCAATATAAAGTGTCTAAAGTAAACATCAGGGTTGAAGAGAACTCTGTTTAAGGCATTAACCATGAATAAAAGTGCAAACATAAAAGGCTACTTTGTAGAAGTAGATATGATTCTATCAAATTTATCGTTGCAGGTTATTTAATTACATATTTGCTGTAATAATTGATAAAATTAGGTTAGAAACGATAGAAACGATAGAGAAATAGCACGATACACACTTTTCTATCATCCCCACGATATGTATCGTCATATTGCCCAGAACTATTCACAGGTAATTATTTACCTGTTACTTTACTGTCATTCAGAACATGCTTCCACAGAAACAGACTCGGGTGCAACTAGCATCATAAAAAGTGTCAGTAAACAGGTCAAATGATGCTGGAAGGGTCTCTAATGTTGCAGGGAGCTCTGCTCCTGCTGCTCCTGATTAAACATCTTCAGTGGAAGGGAGGCTGCCTTCTTAGACGTAGACTTGTTTATTTATCCCACCTGTGGGAAATTAACTGGTGATCATTTCTGCAGATTTAGCCAGTGATTTGACAGATTTGACGGGCAGCAGGGATCAGTCGCCTCACTGAGATCAGCGATGCTGAGGAACCCAGTACAGTCCAATGTTGTCTCCCCCAAACTGATGCCGAGTCTACAATCGCTGCATCGGCCCTCAAATTCCTCCTGAGTTTAATCCCTCCATCTGCAAACCACACACCCCGGCTGCTCGGATGTTTGGCCGAACAGTCACACGTGACGTGCGAGTGTGCAGCATGGACACATTTCTGGGAGGAGTTAGTATAGACTAGAGGATGGATTTGAACAGTCTGTGGTCTGTGTCGGTCAGAACAACCAACCCATTTGCAGAATGGTGGTTTAAATCTTGAGTGCCTTTGCATCAGTGAATTTTACCTGCAATGGCAGCGCTTCTTAATCAGTTTTTTGATCCATGTTTCCACCCTTGCATCATCACTGACATCATTTTCCCTTCGTAGTGCAGTGATGTGTTCGTATCAGTGTGGGTAGAATATTTCCTGTCTGTCGTTCTCAGGGTTATCCAGGACAGCCAGGAGCCACTGGACCGAGTGGACCGAAGGTACACACACACACACACACACACACACACACACACACACGCGCGCGCGCGCGCGCACACACACATATCCCTCAGTGTGTGAGTGTAGGTGTGACCTGCTTCACCTCAATAGTACGTCGGTAATCCCCAAAAGGAAATGATAACTGTGCAGGCTTTAAGGTAACCTGGATTTCATCACGCAGGTGTCAAATCAAATCAAATCTAATCAAACTTTATTTATAAAGCCCTTTTCATGCCCTCAGGCAACACAAAGTGCTTAACATAATAATAAAAACATTGCACATTAAAACAAAATAAAAGCCATCACACACCCCAATATGCTATATAACAGTTAAAAAAAACACACACAACCAAAGCAGTCCTCCACCTCGTCAGATTTGATTTGATTTGATTGGATTTGCCTTCTGGTCCTCGTCAGAACACGTGCAGCTGAGTTCTGGAGTAATTGTAAGTTTGAGATCGATTTTTTAGGAAGACCTGAGAGCAAGGGCATTACAATAATCTATTCTACAGGAGATAAAAGCGTGGATCAACACCAAAAGCTCATTTTAACACAATTAAAATTGTTAAAATTTAAAAAGTTAAAAAGTTTAAAAGTTTCAATTATCTGAAACTGGAAACAACCTGTGTCTAATTTTTCAATCTAAAAAAAAAAAAACAAGGCTTGTTTGTCAGACAATCATCTGATGAGTTAGATGTTACTGAAGTTAACGTCTTTTTTTTAATGTGAACTCTGACTCATTGACATTTAGAAAGGTTAACTTTGTTGTTTCTAAACCAGTTAAAAGTAAGAATAGATTATTAAGTGTTTTTGGCGAGGACAGCTTCCTCATTAGGACAGATATAATGTGACTTTTCATATTCGTGGAGTATTTCCAGAATGACCGGGCAGGCCTGCCCCTGAAGCTTTCAGATGAAGTGACAGCATTTCCAAAGATTACTTTTTTGGAAGCTTGTGTTATTTTTGTTAGTTAGAGATAAAGAGAAGAAAGAGAGAGAAAGTGAATATCTGAAGTAAAGTGAAACTGAAGGTGAGCAGCTGGGAAAATTTGCTGCTACGCCTGCTTCAGGAATTTCCCAAGTGTACCGCGTATAATTAATGTAGGCCAGACATGTTTACTCGGGAAGGATTTGCACTCATTGGCCTTGTTTTGACACAGTAACCTCCTACAATTTTTTACTTCAGTTACAGGAAATATAACAAATACAAAAAAAACTCAAACTGGAACCAAAAGTGCAGCAATACCAAGATTACAGTTGATGTGTTGGACTATGGAAAGTGAAATATAAGGAAAAGACCAGTACAGCCTCATAGTGTTTTGTTTGATTGTTTTTTTGTTGATGAACTAGAATAATTTTCTCATTCGTGAGAGAATGAACGCTGTGGTTTCTTTGTACAGACCCTTTTCCCCCTCGTATTTCTTAGGGAACCCAAGGTTTCAGTGGTCTTCCAGGCAGCGACGGCGACCCCGGAGAAGATGTGAGTGAATTATCCAGAAGCTGTCCGGTCGTCCCTTTTCACACTATATCTACTTCCTCTTATTCCCTTGATTGCGTCCTCAGGGTCCTATAGGAGTCCCGGGGTTGGTGGGTGAGCCCGGACCGTTTGGCATCAAGGTAAGAATGTTTCCAGAAATCTGACCTGGGGTGAAACCATGACGGCCTCTTGGATCATCTAACGATCCACAGATGGTCTAAAGATAAGTGCTGCTACGTAATCCTCCAGAGCAAGTGGTCCAAGACCAAACAGTTGAGTCAAGGGTTCCACAGAGCTTGATGAAGTTCTTGATTAAGGAGATTATTCCCCTCAGGAACTGATTCAGTTTCCTCAAGGTTTTTCCAGCGTATTTAGTTGTCATGAAGTGATTTGGATTACTGGAAAACCGAATGCCTGACCTCACATAAGACCAAATGACTCATAGCTTGGGTGTATCCATCCACTTATCATCACTCTCTAACTCCCTCTCTACATATGCGTGTGTGCATGTGTGTGTGTATATATATATATGTGTGTGTGTGTGTGTATACATATATATACATATGTATATATATATAATATATATATATATATATATATATATATATATATATATATATATATATATAAATAAATAATTATTAGACCACCCTTGTTTTTCTTCAGTTTCTTGTTCATTTTAATGCCTGGTACAACTAAAGGTACATTTGTTTGGACAAACATAACGATAACCACAAAGATTGCTCATGAGAGTTTTATTTAAGAGCTGATATCTTACCATTTTCCATGATTTTCTTGATTATAACCTAAATCACTTAAGTTTTTTACAACATCAATAGCTATGGCGTTGTACTGCTAAAAACACTGCTTTTATGCATTCAGTGTTTTCTTTTCTGTCTGTTTTAGTCACATGATGACGTTTAGTGGTACCAGGTATTAAAATGAACAAGAAAGTGAAGAAAAAATGGTGGTCTAATAATTTTTTCCATGACTGTATATATATATATATATATATATATATATATATATATATATATATATATATATATATATACACACACACACACACACATACCTGTGTGTGTGAAGCTCATGACATCAATACTATGAACAAAATCAAAAAGAGTTTTGACTCTTTAAATGAACAGATATTTATTTTTTCCAAAGAAAACTATTGTCAAGCCTCTCAAACATTTTCATAAAGCTATCAAACAAACCGATTTGATATCTCACATCAACTTAAATAAGATGCATTACTTACTGATATAAAAAATAAAGGCTCCTTGAACTGATGGAAATACATGCATCAGAGTTACAAACTGAAAAAGTGCATTCCAGAAGTTTACAAAAAATAAATATACATAGAAAATGAATGCACTGACAGAAGTTAGATTCAAACATTTCTCCCTTTAACCCATTTCACCTTTGCCCGTGGGTCATCTTTAGAAAATTTCTTGGAATTTTTCAAAAGCCTCACTGATATGTGTAAGTCCCTGTGAATTCTTTGTTGCTGGCTAGCTCATGTTAGCGTTAGCTCACGTTAGCACGATTTCAAAACTTTCAAAAGCGATGGTTATGTTTCAGATGGCTGATCGGATTTGACGTATTAAAGCCTGTGCTATTTTTCTCTCCTTCACTTGGAGCATTTGTCACAAATAAACAGCAAACTATCTTCTTCTGAAACTTTAAACAAGTTCCATACGATCACTGCCATGTTTGTTTTTATCAGTACACTGTGCTGCAGGCTGCATTCAAGGTATAACGTAACTTCCTCTGCTCCCTTGTTTGCTTGTCATTCTTTCAGCCTTTTCTATTTATCTATTTTTCATGAGTAACATGTGTAAAAATACTGCGAATATCAATTCAAGTCAGCAACTACTAAAATTATGACCGAGTTAACGAGTTGTTTTCTGGCATGAGGGGGTATTCTTGATTTTCCTGATTGAGAATCGTTTTTCTGATTATGCCGACATCACTTGAACATAACATTCACTGCCAGTTATTCAAGTTTTCAGAGGGAGCGAGGCACTGCCGTGTTGACAAAAATATATATGTTATCAGGACTGTTCGTCATAATTTCCTGTTATCGGCCCGATAGTTATAGATAGGATATATATATGAAAGCACACAGATTTGCACCTGTGTCATCGTTCTTTGTCTGTTATTCATTTGCAGGGCAGTAAAGGAGATGCTGGTGTCAGGGGACCTCGAGGACGAGTGGGCAAAGTAGTAAGTGAGCAGCATTTTACATTTTTATAGTTTGAAGAGTTATTCACCGTCTGATGCAGTCTTGGAAGGCTCGATGGTGAGACCTGAACCAATAAAAGCCCTCGGTCAGTCATTCAGCACTATCAGAGCTGTGCTGTTGGAAAACTGAAAATAAAAGCTCATTAGCAAAGGAACTGTCAAGTAGAAACCTGGAAACAACAGAAACTGGAAGCCATGCCTGGTTGTTTATCATGCTGATAACATGGATTAGTTTCTGAATTTCCCCCAAGTATTTCCTGGTGTTTTTATCTCTGTGTGACTACACAGAGATATCACATGACATCACCTGCACAGACATTGTTAACCATGGGATAGTGAACGTGTCCTGAATAGGGTTAAGTTTCAGCGTGGTAATTTTCTTAAAGTTCTGCTACTTCAGTTAGGTACTTAAGAAGGCAGAAAAACTAAAACTGAAACCAAAGCTGTCGTGATACCAAGATTACAACCGTCATATATGAAATGACACAGAAGAAAAAAAAACAGATTAAAGATTAAAGAGTACAAAGGTTTGAGCCAGTTTTGCGTACTTGTAGCTTTTGTCAGTACTGAGTCCCAGCATTCACCCAGATGTGTCTCTGCAGCTCTGACTCCATCAGCATTCCTCCATGATTCTTCAAACTCAGTGCTGTGACTGTCGTCTGCTGCAGGTTAAACAGTAACTGATCACAAACACTTCACACGGCCCCATTTCAAAAGAAAAAACAGAATTTTGAATCTGACGGCAGAAACAATTTTCTCAAAAAATGTGCAATTAAAAAGACTAGAAGAGTACGTGCGTCACGATACACACACGTTCTGGGTCACTCGTTGTGGGCTTTATTTGAAATTCCAACAGGTTATTTTCCAGAACCAACTTGCTCCGCTGTACAACTCGTTCCACTCCCTAACATAACTCGCACTACGTCACTACGTACGTTCTAAGCACGTTCATCACATTACATCTCCCCCTTTTGAGATAATAAACTTAAAGATAATGTTTACCATTACTGGCTGCATTCAGAGTAACTTTAAATATCCAAATAAACAATAATTCCCCAATTATAGGTTAAGGTAAACTCAGTCTTATTCACAACAAAAATCTATTTTTACCAAAGGCATTTTTTTTTCTCTTTTCTGGAAACTACTCATACCACACTGTACTGTAGTTATTGTAACACATCAACATGTAGCATTAACCTTAAGTGCATTGGAACATTAACTGCCGAAAACTCTTTCCCTTCTTTTCCCTTCTCCTTTCCCTCACCTCTCTCTAACTAAACCAGTTCACTGTCAAACAATAATGAAACCTGAGAAACAAAAATAACTATGCATTAGCAAGAGAGCAGTCATAAATTAATCATTGACTCTGAATCTGAGAGGTGGTCTGATTTCACGGCCCCTGGAGGTCAGTCTGGCTGAGCCACCAGACAGAGCACGCCGTGCCGGTGTTCTCTGTGTAGTCTCTGTTGCAGAGGGCCGTGGTACTACCAGGGGCCACATACTCTGTGGCCCCTGGTGACCATCACAGGAGGTGGACTGCTGATGGGTCGTGTTGGGCTGGTCTCAGGCTGTAGCTGTGGTTCTGCAGGCCCGGCGGTCTCAGGAACAGCCTGGAGGTGTCTCCTGTTGCGCCGCGACACTGCGCCGTGGTCCATCTTGACCATGTAGGATCTGGGTTGCTCCGCTTTCCCCACGACCTGCGCAGGGGTCGTCCACCCCTTCTCTGTGTCCAGCTTGACACATACTGCCTGACCTGTCGGCAGCTCCGGGAGGTGAAGGGGGGAGTGCCGTCGGTTATAGAAATGCTCATAAGAACTCTTGGCTTTAGAGTCATTCAGTCTTACTTGTTCGGGGCTTATTGGAGCCATTTTTAAGTTTTGCTCCAGTGTGGGGACCGTGGTGCGAATCTGCCGCCCCATCATCAGTTGAGCCGGACTGGCCCCTGTTGCAGCAGTGGGTGTGGCCAGGTAGCTCATCAGGGCAAGGTATGGGTCTGGTTGTTTCAATAATCTTTTAGCAGTCTGGACTGCTCTCTCAGCTGCCCTATTGGCCTTTGGGTAATGGGGACTTGAGGTTGCGTGGTAAACCCATACTCTTTGCTAAAGTCAGTGAATTCTACTGACGTAAACTGCAGACCATTGTCACTGACTAGTTCCAGAGGTACACCCAATCTGCTGAAGATAGCTTTTAGGCGCGTGATGACCTGCCGGCTTGATGTAGAAGGTAAATGTACCATTTCAATGTACCTGGAATAGTAGTCCACTACTACTAGGTACTGCTTGCCTTCCAGCTCACATAGGTCAGCCGCAATCCTCTGCCAAGGCCCCTCTGGTAGGGTCGTTGTGATGAGAGGCTCGCGCCTCTGTTTGGGCTTGTGCTCTATGCAGAACTTGCACTGCATCACAGTTGTTTTAATGTCACCCCCAATGCCAGGCCACCAGACAGAGAGCTTGGCTCTCTCTCTGCACTTTGTTAGTCCTTGGTGACCTGTATGGATTCTTTTCAGAATGTCCGCTCTCAGCACTTTTGGAATCACAATTCTGTCGTCATACAGAACTAGTACCCTCGCCTCAGAGAGATGATGCCTGGCAGAATAGAATGCAGAGAATGAAGAAACATTGTGAGTCTTACGCCAGCCACTTCGCACACTGGAAATTACTGCCTGAAGGTCTGGATCCATCCGCGTTTCTCCTCTTATATCCTCCAACTTCTTTGGCGACATGGGTTTGTTTGCCACCACTGCATCCACGTATGCCTCAACGTGGCGCTCCGTCTCCGACTCAGCCTCCTGAGTAAGAGGGCTCCTGGACAGTGCGTCTGCCACGATCAGCTGTTTTCCTGGAACATGGACAGCTGTCACATTGAACCTCATAAGGCGCATCAAGAGTCTCTGGCACCGCACCGGTGCTTTGTCTAGGTCACATGCGTTAATCAATGGGACTAGCGGCTTGTGGTCTGTCTGGAGGTAAAAACTGTCTAGCCCTTGTACATAGCGTACAAAACGTTCGCATGACCACACCGCAGCCAAGCACTCCTCCTTTTCTATTTGGGAGTAACGCTTCGCTTCTCTGACTCTGTAAGCGTGCGTGAGCAGAACGCAACAGGTCTCAACTCACCGCCGTGCTCCTGAAGCAGTGTGGCGCCCAGGCCGTAGCTGCTGGCGTCCGCGCTGACAACCGTGCGACGGTTGGAGTCATAGTAGGCCAGTGCTGGGGCTGACGAGATGATGTCTTTGGCTTTCTGCAGCGCCCTCTCCTGGTGGTCACCCCATGCCCACTCACTGTCCTTCTTAAGCAGCTCCGTAACTGGGTGTAACACGGTTGAGAGGCCTGGCAGGAACCTCCCCAGGTAATTGATCATCCCCAGGACCTGGCGCAGCTCTCCCACGTTATTTGGGCTGGGCATCTCAGTGATTGCACTGACCTTGCTTTTGTCTGGTTTCATGCCCTCTGCGCTGATTGTGTGTCCAAAGTAGCCGATCTCTGACTTGTTGAACCGACACTTTGCTTTATTTAATTTCAGTCCAGACTGCCTGATGGTCTGGAGGACTGCGTTAAGCCGCCTATTGTGCTCCTCCTCATCCACACCATAGACGAGTATGTCGTCCATTACGACCACGACTCCGTCATGGCCCCTGAGCAGGTCAGTCATCAGTCTCTGGAAAATTTCAGGGGCTGAAGAGATCCCGAATGGGAGCCGCCTGAAGCAAAATCTGCCTATGGGTGTGATGAAGGTGGTCAGTCTTTGGCTGTCATGGTCCAGGGGGATTTGCCAGAAGCCACTGGAGGCATCTAGTGTGGAAAACACTTTTGCTCCTGCTAGCTTGGGAGCGATGTCCTCCAATGTGGGCAATACGTATAGTTCTCGTTTGACAGCCTTATTGAGCCTCTTGAGGTCCACACACACCCTGACCTGGTCTTTGTTCTTTTTTTCTACAGGCACTATTGGTGCGCACCAGTCGGTGGGCCCCGTGACACGCTCAATTATGCCCAATTTCAACATGCGCCCCAGCTCTTTTTCAACCTTGGGCAGGAGGGGAAACGGCACTCGGCGGGGCGTTGTGGCGGCGTACGGCTCAGCACCGGGTTTCAGCTCAATTTTGACTGGGTCGCACTGTAGGAGCCCTATTTCCCCAAATAGCTCATCTGTCTCTGTGCTGACTGCATTCAGCCGCTTCACAAAGCCCATTGCTTTTGCCACTCCTCCCCCCAGTAGATTCTGTGCAAACTGTCCTTTAATTACTGTTATCCAAAATGCATATCTTTGGTCCTTGTGCAGACATGTGGCCAGAAATCTGCCTATGCACTCCACTTCCCCTCCTGGGCTTGTGGCACTGACTGTAGTTTTATCTAATTGGGGCTTGATTGACAGTTTGTTAAACATTTTCTCTGTCATTACAGTAATGTCTGCCCCCGTGTCAATTTTAAAGTCGACCAGACTATTGTTGATGGGGAGTGTGACACGCCAGTCATCATTGAAATCTGGCTGCTTTACTACTGTATGAGCCTGATTTGTCACTGCTCCAATAAAGAAAGCTTGGTCATCATCATCAATTTCGTGTGTCACAGCCATTAGTTGTTTTGTGATTTTGGTTTTGCACAATAGTTCAAAGTGTCCCAGCTTTCCACACCGTCGGCATTTCTTGTTGCGTGCGGGGCAGCGTTCTTCACGTGCGTGTGTTCTGCCGCACCGTGAGCATCCATTTTGTTTACTGGGCTCGTCTCTTTTCGGACCGTTTCGTCCCTCTCGCAGCCGCATGCCCTTGCCGCGCTTCCAGCCTGTCTGTCCTCTCTGTCCCACAGCATTCACTGAGCACTCTCCTCGCTCCACGCTCTGCTTCTTGATCTGCTCGCTCTGTCGGGCTAACTGGACAGCTCTCTCCAGTGTAAGGTCTGCCTCGAGTTGTAACTTTTGCGAGACCTCACCATCTAGGATGCCGATGACGAGTCGGTCTCTTATTTGTTCATCCTTTGTTATGCCGAACTCGCAGTATTGGGCTAACTCATAAAGGCTCCTCACGAAAGATTCCACAGTTTCCCCCGCCTTCTGCACACGCTTGTGGAAGCAAGCCCGGTCATGAATTACATTGCGCTTCGGTACGAAATGATCATCAAACTTTGCTATAACTGTCTCGTAGTCGAGCTCTGGGTTATCACTTTCGTCGTCCTCAGCATACACAAATGACTCATAAATTGGCTCCACTTCTTTCCCCATCGAATACAGAAGAGAGTTGACTTGTACTTCACCGCTCTCTTTGTTGAGCTTGGAAGCCGCTCGAAACCTGTCGAATCGGCGCCTCCACACTGTCCATTCGGCCGGCCGGGTGAAGTCAAACTGCTCTGGCGGTCCAAACTTGGCCATCTCCGTCTCTTTCTGCGTTCAGTCTGTGACTTCTGACACCATGTCACGATACACACTCGTTCTGGGTCACTCGTCGTGGGCTTTATTTGAAATCCAACAGGTTATTTTCCAGAACCAACTTGCTCCGCTGTACAACTCGTTCCACTCCCTAACATAACTCGCACTACATCACTACGTACGTTCTAAGCACGTTCATCACATTACAACGTGAAAGCAGAAAACAGCCGTGGAACATCTGTGTCAACTGGAAACAGGTCAGTTACGTGATGAGGGCATCTTAGAGAGAAAAACTGCCCAGAAGGCAGACAAATCTGAATTTGAGATTCCTTTTGGAAACCATCGAGTGCTCTGCCTCTGGAATAAAGATACGACGGCCCATCTGTCTGGTCTCTGAAGGTATGGGAGTGCATTAGTGTCTTCGTAATAACACAGAGAGCATTTAGATCATCATGAAACAAGACAACGAGACAAAGACGCTATAAGAAACATGTTTTGGAAGTTGGATCGTTCTGAGGACTAAAGTTTCATTATTTCTTTCTGTGGTTTTGTGCCCATTTATTTGTTTGTTCATTTCTTCTTTCTTTTTTGATTTATTAGTTTCTCAGAAAAATCCCAAAGTATTGAATTGTATTAAGTCCTTGGTTGCATCTGCAGGGAATCCCTAACATTTGTGTTTTGTTACTTGTTTTTGCGAGTGTTTTCCCTTTCGGCCGCCCAGAGGGAAGTGAAAATGACTCGTCGGCTTTCTCTTGAATAAAAATGCCAGAGTCTTGTGACAACAAGATAATAGTTTGCCAGTGAGTGCTGGGCAGAAAACCAACAAGTTCCCTCTCTGCTGTTGCCAGATGCTTGCTCATGGGGGAAATGGTTAAATTCTGCTTAATTTTATCACCATTTTCCTCTGAAGACTCTTGTTGTGGTGGAGTAACATGAAACAGATGCTGTCCATGCAGTTTTAATGCCAAGTTTAGGAGATCTAGTTCAACTGTAATCTTTTAACACTGACCCAGATGTCGACATGGAGAATTCAGCAGAAAATAAACCATGATTAGCTACTTTAAAAAAATTAAAATAAAAGAGAGAATTTAGAACAGATCTACAAGAGAAGGGAGTGTTATTGTGGCCACCAACAGTTTATAAGATACTTACCCCAGTGTTCAGAGTGGAACCATTTTATGTTTAATACGTAAATATTTTTTGACATTGTGGTGATAAACTATGACCTTATCAAGTGAAACCAGAAAAGGAAATGTCCCTAAGTGGGGAAAACACTGTGGATTCAGTGACATTAGGGAAAAAAAGCAGAAGTGTTCAAGCTTGTGTTTTGGAGAAGTGCTTGGCAGTTATGTCATGAAGACAGAAAGACTTTAACTTAGACCAAAGACAGAACTGTGTGAAAAAGAAGTTTCACAGCTCGGTTTTAGGCCATACGTTTAATAAAGTCAGTTAGAGTATCAGAGAATAGACGTGCTTCAAAGCCTTTCAGGATCGCGGGGGTGCCGGAGTCGGTATGGACCGGTCCATCACTGTAGCAGGAGGCAACATTTGATCAGTCACTTGAAGCGATGAACCAGGCATCAGTTATCTAGTCAACAGTAATCTGATCCAGTTATCTCTGATCCAGTTATCTCTGATCCAGTTATCTCTGATCCAGCTTTTGTATTTCTACAGCTGGTGCTCACAAAGGTAGCCTGGGTTTGTTGAACTCAGTCCATATTAGAGGTATGACAATACATCAATCCACATCGATACATCGATTAATTAATTAACGATCAAATTACATAGATCCACATCGTCCAACCCTGCGCTTGTGACAGATAACGGCAGCAACATGTCCATCGCCGGAGAGGCAAATCTGTCACCACGTATAAAATGCTTCTTTCATACTATAAACTTGGCTACACAGAAAGGCCTAAAACATGAAATGAATGAATACAAATACAAAAGAATATGTGGAATTGTTTTGTATTAACTTGTTCTCCAACTGAAATTTCTTATTTGTTTGGCTAAGGAAAATATTTATCCTGTGATGTAGTGAATACTGGATATGGTAGCTATGATGCAGGATGATTGAACTGCATTTGGAAAAATGGGTTAAGGAGTGACCTTGGCTAAGTTCTGTTAAAAGTGTTTTGTTTGAGACACTAAATAAAAAAAAAAAAAAGAGAGACAGTTTACAAAAAAAATCCTGCCTTAATTTATATAAAAAGGACTTGAAGTTCTTTGAGTTTTGTTTTATAGGATGTGAATTGTTCTGTATGATAGAAAGGTCGTCAAGGGCTCTTTAAGTTAACTGATTAAAAAAAAAAAAAAGCACTTAAACATGAGAAATGTGAAACTATAGTGAACAAGTGGTCTATTTTTATTCATTTATTTATTTTTTACTTAAGAAGAGTACTGTTTACACTGTTTATTTAATACCTGATACCTGAAAGACCTTAAAAATAAAATGGTCAAATCATATTTCAGTTGTTTTTTGTGAGTTGATATAAATGATTGTGTGAGATGGGCATATGAAATCGCATCATATTGATCGCAGGCTCGTGAATTGAATCGAATCAAAATCATATCGCGACAGACTTGGTGATATTGGCAAACATCGTACTGTCATCCAAACATATCGACATTGTATCATAGCGTTTAAACGCTAGTCCATATATGTGTCCCAAGTCCAAAAATAGTTTTAATACAACCTCATATGAAAGAAAAAAATAACATAACACATTAAACCTTGTCAATATTTGTTTAACAAAATATCATCCGGGTGCACTTTATTGTCTGATCATCAGCAGATCTGAGTGCTTCTATAAATTCAGAAGTTTTCAAAGTTTGCTGCTCTTCAGCACTAATGGGTGTGTTAACACAGTGCCAAGGAGGAAGGACATCAGCAATGATCTGAGAGCAGCCGTCACGATTTTCTGGTCAGGAGAGATAAACTTGGCTGAACCAGAGTCTTAGACGACCTTTAAAGTAGAACAGGAAGTAACAAAACAGGAGACAAGAAACAAGAAGAACCTGGAAAAATTGCCAGAACACCAAAACAAAACCACCAGACCCTGACAGCAGCATCTGTTGACAAGGTGATTTGGACTCTTTTTTCAGTCTTTATAGTGTCAGACACCAGGGTTTAAAGTTTCAGAATTTAATATGATTCATCGTCAACATAAGGAAACAACAGATTATGTAAATATAAAGCCAGAGGAAGAGCATACCCTTTAAAAACAGCATTAAATTGGGCCTATGATGGAACCCTGGGGTTCACCAAATAAAACTTTACTGTACAGGTGGCAGGCAGGTTATTTTTCTCACACTCGCTTTAATCCTGAAATGTCGCAGTGACTTTCAGTTTGCCAGGTGGTTTCAATCAAAATGTCAAACCTTTGAGAAATAATTCCCCACAAAAACCTGCAGGCTTTCTTTCAAACTAGCACGAGTCGTATGAATAGTTCTGCAAAGACACTTATGACTGATTTTTTGATGTCGAGGTATTTCATTTTGATTTCAGGGGTTCTACCTTTTACATATTTACATTTTTCACTTTCCCATATTTTATATGTTGTTCTTTATCTGTCTATGTAGGTTTTACTCAAAGAAAATTTATCTGACTGATATTGCCATCATTTTATTCTTTTTTTTTTTTATTTTACTCCACTTTCTTCATAGTGTTGATTATAATTTCAGAACTATAGGTGCAGCACCTTTTGCATTTACCAACAACATCTATTTCTAATATAAAGCTTATGGAGTGATCTGTATTAACAAAAGTAAAGAGGATAAGCTTAAAAAGATTGTTAGAGCTTAAAGATGTCTTAACGTCTCTGCTGTTTTGTCCAACAGGGAGCCCAAGGAGAGCCAGGAGATTCTGGAGTGCCAGGAAAACCAGGACCAAAGGGCCTCCAGGGCCAGACAGTGTGTACACACAACACAACAGTGTTCAACACAAACACCACCATCAAATAACCTTTCAATAATTCTGGGGCTGACGTAGTCTAAAAAGAAAATATCAGCTATCCCCTGAATCACCTGAAACATCCAAATTCAAAAATGTTCAGTTTCAGCTAATACAGCAGCACGAATAACAACAAAAAACTGTTTCAACGGTCATTTCAGATTCATTGATATTTATTATGCTAAACTAGCATGTGAGAGTTTAATATGAAGACCTGAAGTGTACGAAGGTCCTGGACATCCAGACTTCCCACAAGGCTCTACAGTAGTATCAGAAGTACCTGTGGTATCAATAACTCTTCAGTTTGAGTAGGTATACCCGAGGCTCTCATGAAGTGGCGCGATAAAGCACAATATTAAATCTGTCTGCATTGTTCTAGAAACACTCGTACTCACTCAGGCTATAATTACATCATACATTATGCATCCAGTCTGAAAAGGCTAAAATCATCGCTGCTCACTGACGATTCTTTTATACAACGACCTCCTTGCGTTTCAGTCACGACTACCAGTGAGACGTGCGGTTCTGGTCATGTCTTAGTCATCCCAGCCAGCTGAAAATGATCCAAATCTGGACAGGTGGAAGTAAAGGAAGCATAACAGTCAGGGGTAATCTTCAGAGAAACGGACACTGTTTAGGCTGAGAGCACAGATAAAACATCAGTTCCAAAGAAAAGCGGGATTTTTGCTGTGTGGGAGTATTTGGGTTTGGATCAAGAAGATACAGCAGATAAAGACGCTGTTCAGACGTCGTCATCATCATCAAACCAATACCAACATTTACAGCAGCATCGGAGGCCGCCGTACGGTGAATTTAGCAAGTCGTGCAAAACTATGGATTCTAAGTGACAGTTTGAGTCGGTAACGCCAGATAAAAAGAAAAGTCTTCACGGAGGCTAAAAGGAGATAAGCAACTGTGTTACCAACTCCTGGCTAAAGACAAGAACCAACACAGTCCAGTGACTCAGCAACTAAAATGGGTTTGAGAGCCTTATCAGAGCTCATGATGGAAGAGATGGTATCTGATTCTTCCAAACATGCACACGTATGCGTCATGTAACGGGAGGTTTCCTGTTTGCTGTAGGACGTATTTCTCCTGCACGTTAGAATCAGGTCCACTGTACAGCCTTAAAGCTGAAATTATGATTGTATTTCTGGATGAATATAACAAATATTTCTCCTTCAGGGGCCCAAAGGTGAGACGGGGCCTGACAGTGTGAAGGTGAGTTCCTCAACAAAAGAGTGGAAACGCTACGCATGTATAGATGTGTGTGTGTGTGTGTGTGTGTGTGTGGCTCTCTGCCAGACCCTTTATACCACTTTATGAGTTTGAAATTTGACGTCAGATCAGCATCCTTTAACTAACAATGATGAGATTAAGCATCATTTAATTATGTTATCTACATGTTCAATGTTGTACGTTATGTTTCAGCAGTAGTTGTTTCCAGCAGCTTTAGCAGTAAAGACTTCAGATTCCCGTGACGCAGGTGTTTGAATTGAGTAAACATTAATAAAATTCTATATTTAATTTATGAAACTAGAAACAGGCATATACAGTGATCCTTTACCAATTCGCGCTTTAAGTTCCACGGTTTTAGTTATTCGTGGATTTTTCAGAAATATATAATATAATAAAAAATCAAGAAAAAATTGCGGAAACATCACAGGATGTTGTGCGCGTTCTCTCACAGCGGAGAAATGTTGTGAGCCAGCCTGGCCCCTTTAAGAAGGTGGCCTTATGGGTAATGATGTGGCCTTATGGGTAATGGAGTGTGTGTCGTGGGACGGCAGAACGAAAACGGGGTTAGATGAAAAGTGGAGTGAGCATCAACAGCAGCCCAGCGTGTATTGACCTTTTCGACTTAAAAATTGTGGACATGCGCCCCCTAGTGGCCCAGACATAACTGGAGTGTGCGGTGCTCCACCAACTAACCCAAACACAGCAGCTTGGAGGATCTGTTACGGATAACGCAGACATGTCTTGGATTGATGATGTTAGGCAGTGGCCTCCAGTTACAGATGAAGGTAGTTTATCGCTGTTTTTAATGATTAGTTATGGAAATAACATGATCTATTCCCATAACCAAACACTAAAAACTGTGGGAATACGTGAAAAATGAAACGCTGGCTATAACTAACGTCAACAAGCCATAAAGATTATGCTACTGTAACATTAACGCTAGCGGTAAATTAGGCTATGTGTTAATGTTATATTTCATTTATTTTATCATTCTCCTAATTCATTCATTTATTCATTCATTGTTTTATAGGCTTGTGCTAGTGCCGAGGGCTACAGTAGCCTCATACTGCTGTTCTTTCGGCCAGAATCGTCCGGGACTCTCAGCGAGACTATGAGTAGTACGAGATTGAATGTTAACGAAAACTCACCCGGCTGTATTCATTTGGAACAAAGTCCTTTCTGTTGATATTTTTCACCCACGTCTTCCTAACCTCTTGGTTGTCGGTGCGCCCAGGAAATCGGTGCAAACTGTATGGCTGCAAACAAGGCAGTCTTCGTGCAGTAAAGGCTTGTGTATTTCACATACTTTCTTCTTCCATTGTAGAATTTTCACACCATTGTTGGCACAGTTTATGACGGATCATGTATTCCCACTCGACCGACTCGACATTATAAAATTATATATTTGTAGAAAGAGAAAAACACTGGTTTATCTGTGAGCCGGTGAAAGTGTCGCTCTGTAGCACAACCCAGCAATGGCGGACAGGGAACTTCCGGGGGGCTGGCCCAAAAAGGTCTATAGATTTACATTCTCTGTTAACCGACAGGAGCCCAACAATACAACCTGTGTGATGTTACAAGTTCCTGCAGTGCCAGAATAAAGTGCTCGTTCCATGCAGAGAAAATTGGACTTCTTCTTTTGTTGTTGTTAGCGTGTTAGCCGCTAATTATGAACTAAAAATAGCACAATAGCAGCGGTTTCTTTACTACGGTTCAGAGACCAGAGGCTGTGAAGGTAACAGAAAGACCACAGTTGAGACTTTGTCTTGTTTCGCTGCAGTACCTCGCTACTTTTTTGTGGTTTTTAAACATATTTTAAACACATTATTGAGGCTCGGGGGGGGGGGCTCTGGCTCCAGTTCAGTCCCCATTAACCGCGAAAAATAAGGGATCACTGTATGTCTCACTTGGTAGAACACTTGGATCTGAGAGGATTTTTTTTAAACCTTATGTTAGAATAGTAATAAAAAGATGAATTCTAGTTACATGAAGCCACTTTGTAAGCAAAATAATATTCAAGCAACATCTAAAGACATCAGCCAGGAAGATAAAATCTGGGTGGAAATGTGTCTTCCAAATAGCCAATGACCCCAAACATACCAGAAAATTAGTTCCAAAGTGGCTTCAGGACAAAAAAATCAATATTTTGTAGTGGAAATAACAAAGACCTGATCTAAATCTGAAGGCCTACAAACATGACCTCATCCCTGTCCAGCTCTGTCAGGAGGAACAGATCAAAACTCCAGCAAACTGCTGAGAGAAGCTTGTGGAAGGAAACCAAGAACGTTTGACCCAAGTCAGAAAGTTCACAGGCAACGATACCAGATACTGAGGAGATGGGTGTAAACTTCTCACTTTGAAGAAAGTCATGAAAAAGTCTGTCATTATTCTGGCATTCAGCAGATAGAAATTATTTTGGTAATTGACCTAAAACAGGAAAGGTTTAGTCTGATTTAATGTCAAAAGAAATCTTCTTATACAGTGAATTTAAACATCTGGATTTAACTGTTTATGCTACCATTGAAGGTCACCATCAAACCCAAACAGGAGCATTAAAATGCCATCTGTAAAGCTGTAAATAACTGAGATGTAAATTCCCCATCGTCTGCTGACATTTTCGTGCTTCACCACATCTGTCTGACCATCAGGCGTTAATAAGCTGCTGTCTGGTTGTTGTCAACTGCTGTTCCTGTTTTAATGAAACCAGTGACTCATTACAACTTCCTCTTTCATCACAACTTTGTTGTTGTTGTTTTTCCGCAGGGCGCTGCTGGAAAGAAGGGCATTAAAGGTGAAAAAGGACAAAAGGTACTTTTCAGGTTAACAGTCAGGTGATGAAAGTGTTCCTCTTACTGCCCACTTCTTTTCATTTCCTCTTTCACACCTGCTCATTAGTTTGTTCCGCTTTCTTTTTTCACCTCTCAGGGAGGAGCAGGTGAAGGAGGAGACAAGGGCCAGGTGATTATGGGATTTATATTCCTTTACAATGATGTCATAGAAACTGAAACACGTGGTGGAAGGAAATGGCTTCACAGAAGTCGTTACACATTAATACATTATTCAGAAACTGGTGCTTTTGGAGTTTAAAACAATAAAATCATGATCTTCAGTTGCAAAATATGACTTTACCAATTTTAAATAGAAATTTTCTTCAAAAATAAATCTTGTTACATGATGTCAATAATAAATAGCCATCATTATTTTTTATTAGAATCTGTTCTGCTTTTAAATAGTCAGTTATAAACAAATACACACGACTGAGTTTGGCCTGTGTTTAATATTTATTATTGATAAACAGAGTTTCAACACAAAATGTTCTAACAGCATCAGTGATTATCAGTACGTTAAGTTAAGCTGATAATCAGATGAATTAGCTTCATTTACAGTAGAAATAAAACATAATGAGTAGCATGTACAGTAGAAAGCTGGTCACTAGTGTTCAGGAGTGGCGTGTGGACGTGACACTGTCAGCGGGCGCCGTTGTCATTTCCACGGGCGTCGACGTTCTCACCCTCGTCCGTCTCTTTCAACAGCGTGGACTGAAAGGAGCGGTGGGTCGTACCGGTGTGCCCGGTCCCGTTGGCCCGCCCGGGATCCCAGGTACCAGAGGAGACCGCGGACTGTTCGGCGACCCGGGCGTTAAAGGTCGACCAGGACCGAAAGGAGTCCAGGGTCCACATGTGAGTAGCGTGAAGGTGAAGGTGGCCTCAAAGACCACCGCGTACTTCAGGATGTAGAAACTGCAGTCAGTCACAGCGGCTTTAAAGTTGGTCTGGTTTTATAAAAGATGGCAACGATGAAATAAGAAGCCAATTAGATAGAAGCCAATTAGATAACAAATTTGAAATTTGGGTCAGTCTAAACAATAAGGAGATTTGCATTTATGACTGGTACGCTTTGGTGATTAATGTGCATATATATATAACATTTATTAGCGGCGACATTTATTTCATCGCACGTTAATGCATGTTGCTCACATGCTTTTATTTTGAAAAGTCTGTTTCTGGCTGCTGCAGAAGCGGAAGAGAATTGGTGTAAAAACATGCGGAAAAGCTAAAACAGACATGGAGACAGTAAAGTTACTGAACTTTAACATGGACATTTTCATTATAAAGTTCTCCCAGACGGAGGATTCGACAGAAACAAGGTTATTTGTAACAACTGACAAGTTGAACTCCCCGTTAAAAGTTTCTGCTGTTACCTCAGAAATTACCTGTTTTAATGTTATTATTGTGACTCAGGATTTTGTTGGTAGACTTTTTAAAAATTTTCATAAATAAAAATAATTTTCTTGAATTTCCCCCTTGGGGGATTAATAAAGTATTTTGAATTGAATTGAATTGAATAAAAAAACAGGATATTAATGCCCTGGCATTATACCAGAGAGAAACAATATCTTATTTTACATTTTTTAAGATGAGATTTATGTATTGTTGTTATATATATATATATATATATATATATATATATATATATAACAACAATCTGGAGTTCTTCTTCATGATGGATCACAATAAATTAGATATCAGGAGTTCACTTTATCTCAAATTAAATTAAATTGAGATGTCTTTTAAGTCAGTAGATTAATTACTAGGTGCAGCAAATGCAGACATTTTTGGTTGTTATTTAATATCCTGTAAAGACCTGTTTAATATTACTTCAGTTGTGTTGCATCTCTTCACTGAGCTCATTGGAGGGTCCAGAAGTACTTACAAACAAAACCACTTAAAAGGAATTAAAAAAAACAAACATGTGTCCTTAATGGCATTAAATGTTTTTATTCTGCTATAAAATTAAAAACAAAATGCTGTTGTTAGATAAACAAGGGAAATATGCTTAAAAAGATAAATCTTCCATTTACGAAAGTAAATCTTTAAATAGATTGTTTTGTCTCTAAGATGTCAGGAAACAGTTTTTAGTAGCGTTTCAGCAGATGTTGAGACTTTTAATGACAGAGATGCTGTTTGGTATCAGAAGACAGGATGAAAGGTTTGTGTCCTGCAGGGTCCTGGCCTGACTGATGAGCAGGTCCTGCAGCTCTGCAGAGGTGTGGTCACGGCCCAGATCTCCCAGTACGCCCAGTCAATCCGAGCCAAGTGCTCTCAAGGCTGCCCCGTCAACAACCGGACACTAATCGGGCCCCCGGGAGTCCAAGGACCACAGGGAGCACCGGGCAAAGCTGTGAGTTTCCCTCCAGGTTCATGCCGGCGATGGTGGACACGTTCCACAACACGTCATTTTACCAGAACTTTTACTATTCTGAAAACTAGATTTCATCTTTGCATGTTTAAGACAGTTTCTTGTCTTCGTCTATCAGGGTAAAGCAGGAAAAGCTGGAGCAAAAGGACCGAGAGGTGTTCAGGGTGACAGAGGGCTGGAGGGACAGACGGGAGCTCAGGGCGACAGAGGTAAGACCACCCGTCCAGACGACAGCCTGGGGGGGTCACTATTCCCCAAAATCAGCAGCTGCCACCTTGATTTTTTGGGGTGCAGCCGTAGTCACTCGATCATGATTCACCTTTGATGTGATTTACAGTGATCCCTCGCCAATTCACGCTTTAAGTTCCGCGGTTTTAGTTATTTGCGGATTTTTTTCAGAAATATATAATATAATAAAAAAATTCAAGAAAAAAATTGCAGAAACATCACAGGATGTTGTGTGCGTTTTCTCGCAGCGCAGAAATGTTGTGAGCCAGCCTGGCCCCTTTAAGAAGGTGGCCTTATGGGTAATGGTGTGGCCTTATGGGTAATGTAGTGTGTGTGTCTTGGGACGACAGAATGAAAACACGGTTAGATGAAAGAGCAGTTTGTTTACTACGGTTCAGAGACCAGAGGCTGTGAAGGTAACAGAAAGACCACAGTTGAGTCTTTGTCTTGTTTTGCTGCAGTGCCTCGCTACTTTTTTGCGGTTTTTAAACATATTTTAAACACATTATTTAGTCTCAGGGGGCTCCGGCTCCAGTTGGCGGATTTTGATTTTCGCGGGAGGGTGAAACCGTGAAAAATGAGGGATCACTGTATTGCTAAACGCTCTTTAAACATCCCAGCTGTGGTCAAGATGGCGTTCTTCTGTTCCACGTGGCTTTGCAGCTCAGTTAAATAACTTATTTTGGCTTTAAAGCACATTAAGCAGCTGTTGCTGATTTTTGCTTGAACAAACAAAAATCTGGTTGTTTTATCTTATAAGGTTTATTCAAAGTTAGTTAGTAAAATGGCACATTCTGCAAAACTGTAAAATCAGTCGTCCAACAAGCTCTTTCTGATTTTTTTTCTAACAGGTCGGAAAGGAGCCAAAGGCGTCAGTGGTGAGCCAGGTCAAGGCCTGCAGGGACCCGACGGACCGCAGGGACTCAGAGGTACGAGACTCTCAACACACTCCCTTCTGTGCTGAGAGCAAAACATCTGGAAGATAATCAGCATGTTTGGTTTTTTCTGTGTAGAAAGTCTTCTTTAAATGACTTAAAATACACTTTATTGATCCCAAAGAGAAGTTATGCTGTTGCCCTATGAGGAACTGATAAAAAAAAGTAAATAAATACAGTGGTACCTCTACTTACGAACGTCTCTACATACGAAATTTTCAGGTTACGAAACGCCTCAACGGGAAAATATTGCCTCTAGTTACGAAAGAAATTTCAGGATACGAAAGGCATAAATACAGTAGCGCTGCTACTCGCAGCTCCCAGAGTTTACTGAACATAAACATACTTGTCGGCTCTGTATCTCGGTTTGAAAGCGGTGCGTCCGAGCTGCTCTGCCATTGGCTATCGCTTAGCATCTTTCTGGCATCCCATTGGCTAGGAGGGCCCCTTGTCTGTATGAGCATAACCCAGCAACCAGGTAAACAAACTATTTTTACCTCCGCCAAGGAGGTTATGTTTTTGCCGGCGTTTATCTGTCTGTCTGTGTTCAAGATAACTCAAAAAGTTATGGATGGATGTTGATTAAATTTTGAAAAGGAAGAACTGATTTCATTTTGGGGGTGATCTGGAAGAAATCCTGGATTCTGGATCACTTTCAAAAGTTCGATAATTGTCGCGCTTGGTTGAGGTCTGCGCTGAGTGCTTTTCTAGTTCTAACATGTATTTCTTACAGGTTTTCATGTCATTTCATGTATTATTTATAATTTATTAAAAAATATGTTTTAATTTTGGGGGGTTTGGAACGGATAAGGAAGTAATATAGTAAAAGCCTCATAATATTGTCTATTGTCTTCTTATTGTTGTCAATTTGACAATTTGTTAAAAGAACAGATTTCTTTTTCTAGTTCATTTGGAATCTTCTTTGTAAAAAAAAAAAAAGTCAGTAAAGAGTTTGAGCTTGTCACTTATAACAAATTTTTCCAGGTTTGCCGGGTCACCCAGCAGAACCCAAAAATGGCATGGAGGGTCCCCGCGGGCCCCGTGGCTTCCCTGGTCCGGCGGGTATACGGGGTATGGTCGGCATCGCAGGCGTGCCGGGATTTTGTGAGGCGCGGGACTGTAGCATTTACGCGCCCGTGATGCGCAAAGAGCAGGGTCTCGTGAAAGGACCCACAAGTTCGAAGACCTGAACCCTGAATTCAAGGACCAGTCAGGGAGGAGAGTCCCGGTGATGACAGACATGGAGGAATTTATATCAAGTACATTTATGACAACGTTTGTTAGTTTTTTCAAAGATTGTCAGTTTGTAGTAATGTGGGGTTTCCCCTGAGATTCAGTCCTCCATCTGACCCAGAAATGAACTTCACATGAACTGAGGTCCTACAGTGGGTCACGCTTGATTTATATCTAGAATATATTTGGATATTTTCTGTAAACATGTCAAACGTATTTAGGAACATGGTTAAATGATTAATGCTGTGTAAATATAATGTAAAAAATCTTTCGTCCATGTACTAAATAACATTTCATATAAACTTGTTTTTTTTTTTTTAACCCAAGTCTCCATTTTGTCAGTCATCCTTTTTCTTTTTTCATCATTTTTGAGTCAATGTGAAATATTCCCCAGAATAACCTACATGCTGAACTGTAGGGTCCCGATCTTCCGCCAGATCTCCTAAAGAAGCTATTAAGGGATAGCGGGTAGTGAGAGGGGCGTTCCCCCGCAAAGAACGCAATCTTCCTCCTCCCTAAACCCACTATCCCACCTGCGCTAACCGCTACATTATGCATAGGAGTGGTTAGGGCGTTCCACCTGTTAAACCAATCAGTGCGTCAGTAGCCATTACCTTTAAGAGCAGGTTGCGCTACCCGCTAACCGCTATGGAGCGTCTTTTCATCCAGATCAGAGCAGCTCGTCTGGGACTCTGCTGTAGAGCTTCCTCCTCTTCCTTCCTCCTCTGCACTGATATATATAAAAATATTTTTACACAGACAATTCCTATCGGCTACCTGAAAGTCCCAGATAGTTGGTGCACTTCCAGTAAACACACTCTGGTCGTCTACACCAGTGGTCCCCAACCCCCGGGATGTGCAAAAAAAAAAAAAAAGGAGCTATTGAAGTTTTATTTATTATATGAGTCTGAACAAGCTTTTATTTTGAAAAAGATCTTTTATTTTGAAAAGTTCCCGGATTCTCTCAGTTACATCTCGGTCACTTGAGTGCCAAAATTAAACCCAGCTAGCAAAACGAGTAAGAAACGGACGTCTTTGGAAAGTTTTCTTGTGAAGGGGAAAATGCAGTGAAGAGAAAGAAGACGAGCCGATGACTTCCAAGAAAAAGAAAGCTTGTAACAGACAATACCAGGAGTCCTACTTGCCCCCCCACCCCCCACCCCCCTCGCAGTCCGCAGTAAAATTGTGAAGTATTGACCGGTCTGCAGTTGCAAAAACGTTCAGGACCACTGGTCTATGGTTTAAATGGCGAGCAAGCCGTTTAAGACGATCTAAGGCCAAATCACGCTTTTTATACAAGAGTTAATTTGAAAGGTGCGCAATTGATGCCATTTGGACGCGCTCTTGTAGGCGCCGACATGCGGGTTGCGGGTGCTCTGACCACCCGCTACCCTAAACCCGAGATCGCAAGATACCGAGTTTGCGGAAAGGGCAAAAGCCCTTTTCCACACCTACAATGTGAGTAAGGGAGTTGGAATAGCGGGTAGCGGCTTTAGGGAGCGGAAGATTGCATTAGCGGTTAGCGGAGGTTCCTACAGTCATGGAAAAAATTATTAGACCACCATTTTTTCTTCACTTTCTTGTTCATTGGTACCACTAAACATCATCATGTGACTAAAACAGACAGAAAAGAAAACACTGAATGCATAAAAGCAGTGTTTTTGGCAGTACAACGCCATAGCTATTGATGTAAAAACTTAAGTGATTTAGGTTATAATCAAGAAAACCATGGAAAATGGTAAGATATCAGCTCTTAAATAAAACTCTTATGAGCAAATCTTTGTGGTTATCGTTATGTTTGTCCAAACAAATGTACCTTTAGTTGTACCAGGCATTAAAATGAACAAGAAACTGAAGAAAACAAGGGTGGTCTAATAATTTTTTCTATGACTGTATACCCGCAATTTGCGGGTAGCGGCTAGTGGTAACAGATAAGGGGAAGAGTACGATCGGGGCCTAGATCTCAGTTTTTATTTAGCTAAAAGGGGAACATTAAATGATAACTCGGACTGAATCCTGGGTTGTCGATTAAATATGTTTATATCAATATTTGTGCCAGAGTGCAGAGCCTTAACAGGACTATGAGATTTTGTCAAAGATTTGATGAACTGAGATCCAGTAACAAGAAACTGATTGTTTTTATTATTGATCCACCTCAGAGTGACATTGGAAGTGATGAACTTACTCATCAAAAAAAGTCTTGTCTTGATCATTTGCTTAAGAAAAATATTCCAATAAACATCCACAAATGACAAAGTAAATGGATTTTGCTTTTAGAGACACAAGTTCACCAGATATCTTTAGTGTGTCATCGCCAAATTAAAAAAAAGCTCTACAATCTTCCATCATTTTTAAAAACAGACAAACACACACTGTATTAAGTTTTTAAAAATACTTTATTTTGAACCTGATATATATAATATAAAAGGAGCAGCGGAAGAAAAACCAAGTGCACATGTAGAAAAAGGTACAGCATTTTTTGGAATATTACAATATGGAGAATAAATTATGGGGGGGGGGGGGGGGGGGTCATAACAAATATCGGCCTCGAAGGCAAAATGGCTTTTTGAAAAAAAGGTTCACATTTGTTCACATCAATAATAACACCATTATTATTTAAAAGCTTAATGGTTGAATACTGGTCCCTTTTTTTGTAATATCCCTTTTTTGTGGCAGTAACTGTTCTTTAATGCTTTTATTATTGCTGTTACTTTAGGTTCACAGTCAAGTTTTGGCAGAAAGTCACATCAGTGCAAAATGATTTGGTGATTAGAAGAGAAGATCAGAGATAATCACGAAGCAAGAAAGAGCATCATTAGAGCTTTGATCTTAAAAGCAGCAGTGAATCCATCCAACTCATCAAACCCATGAAGAATTTCAGTTTTTCACAGTAAACTTGATGTGTTGCACAAAGCCTCAGTCACAATAACTATTTTAAATCATGTCCTACAGGTTATCTCGAATTATTTAATTAAATTTAAGTTAGTAGAGACCTGTAACGTGATAATAAATAAATAAATATGGGCTGAAGACGTCTGTGATTTCTGTTCCACGTTCAATAAAACTGTCAACAACAAACTAGAACGGGAAAAGATGATTTGTTAAGTCCTGATATATAACAGTCGTCACCAAAGGAGAGTTTTAGCTTGATGCTGGTGGATAATGGGAAGTTTGAAGAGAAAAGCAACATATTACAATAACAAATAACTCAAATACATTTTTAATTTAATAACAATAAAAAAACATGATATGTTACACACACACAAACACTCTCTCTCTCTCTCTCTCTCTCTCTCTCCATTCTTACTGTTTCATTAAATATAAAGTGTCATATTTCCTGGCCACACAGATGTCTGTCCTCCCTGAGTCTGGCTCAGCTGTTAGCCTGCATTTATTTTTTCCTCTCTAGTGTTGCCTTTTATGTTCTCAGGATGAGAGATCGTACCAATCTGTTGGGTTACTTATCTGAACTTTTAAAATCTGAACTCTGTTGGTATAAAACTGAATTGACTAACAATTATTTAGTGAGTTGGTTAGGGTTAGGGTTAGGACTGACTTGGATGATCTCTAATTTACGATCACAGAAACAAAAAGCAGCAAACATTTGTTGACAAGAACGTTGTTTTCTGTCACTGCGAAACACTGAAGATCCAGTAGTACGTAGTTGTAGCAGCTCAGAAGATGTCAGTTATGAATAAAGAGTGTAGTTTTGGTTCACATCAGTGCAGGAGTTAAGACAAACTATTCCTTCATTTTTCGTTCTAGTGCTACAAATCTGGTATTTCTTTGTTCCTGGATCGACTCTGATGGTTCTCTCCAAACTCAGACTGCTGGTCGGCTGTAACAGAACCAGTGAGGTACCAGATGCTCTTTCCGGTTCTAGTCATCTCTGTTCTTGCTTCAAGTACATTCAACGAAACGGCGTGAAGAATACCAGCCAATATTTGGAAGTTCAGATACCTGAGAGAAGAGTTTCTTTCACAGTGTAAACAACAGAGGGAGTTAGTCCTGAGGAGTCTCCCTAAATCTCATAAAACCGTTTAAAAAAGCTACAAACAATACTTGGTCCACTGATAACTTTGGCTTGTAACTTCTGTTCTGACACGGTTCCCTCCGGGAATAAAAACTTTCCTCTAGATGTTCATGCAAGTGTCTAGACTGAAAATAGTTGGACAAAAATAGACCAAAAGGGTTCAACTAAAAATTACAAAAGATGTTACAAAAGGCCACACTTTAAAAATTAAATGACATTTAAAAAAAAAAAATCAAACAAGTCACGTTTTTTCAGTCAAATTGGCACGTCGCTACAACAGTAAAAAATAAAATGGATGGAATTAACTTCTGGTCTATAATTTACTTTTATCCAGTTGAGTTCATCAACGGTTAATGCATTAAAAGTGTCAGTTTGTGAAAGTGCAGGTTCTGCATTGGGGGGTGGGGGGGGGTTGACAGTTAGGAGTTACCGCTGTAGCGCTTAATCTGCTGGCTTGTCATAGCTTATAGCAGGTAAATGAAAAAGAAAATGAAAATGACAGTCTGATCAGCCGTAACATTGTGACCACGGACACTCAAAGAGCGAAACAAAGAATCTGGAAGCACATTTGCTCCCCAGACTCAGTCTGACGACTCCTAATTGGACTAAATTGGACCAAAGCTCAAAGGATCGATTGGTAATGACACAAGATGCTCCAGGAACCTGAGACGTTCTTCGCCCAGACCTGTCAGTTATTTCTATTATCTTAAATATCCAATTAGTCACCGTATCGAGTTCATCTGTGTGTTTCCTTTAAACCTGCTCTGAAGTCAAGACTTGTGTTGTTTTATTAAGAAAAAGACTCCAGTTTTAAAAGTTGATTATATCTATGGCAAAAACCTTAATTGTTATTGAGGTAACCTATTCACAACTGATCATGATATTGATTCAAGGTCATATTGTCCAGACCCGTTGGGTGGGTGGTCAAAATGTTATGATTGGTGCCTGCAAGATGCTGCATGATGAGATATGTGTAAGATGAGATGAAAGTGCCCAAAGAACAAAAAGCAAGGAGACATTTAAGACAATCCTTCCACCTAGCACCGATCTGAAGCAAAAACAGAAGCACTTCCCTTTGGCAAATGTCTCAGCGGCTCATCTGAAGCAGAAGCCATCCAGTGATCATGATCAGCAGCAGCAGATGGACTTCACCTGGAGGAGAAAGACACACCTGAAACCTTCCAGTTCACTTGAGCCTCAGCTGTTCAGAGATGTGCAACAGCTAGTCACTGACGCACGACTCCCCCATCAGGCGTAAAAGCCAGTTCATGTAACGGTAAACAGTTCAAGAAAAAACAAATCAGAGGCATTCACCACACAAAGCAGACAGGGTCTAAAACTCAAGGAGAAACGAGGGGAAAAAATTTAAAACAGTCTGGAGCACTGGTCGTCATTACAGGAGGAACTGGGGAAACGGTGAGTATTTATAAGGACATGGGTGAGACAGTTACACAGATGCAGGACATCAGGGACGGGGGAGTCATACAGAAACACAAGCTCAAATTCAATTAAAGTGGCCATATTACGCTACTTTCTATTCATTTAATTTTAATATTTGGTATCTCTGGAGGAGCTCTGCACCCAAAGTAACTTAATTTATTAGGGATGCACGATAACAACCCATACCGATAACTTTCAGCTCCTAAAGGCCGATAACCACATATACCTAAGATCATTACATCAATACTATGAACAAAACCAAAAAATAGTTTTGACTCTTTAACACTAGAACCGCCAAGGGGGTAATTTTTACCCCCTAGCATTTTCAAACGTTTGTATTTCTGTTAAAATAAAACCCCTACATCTGTAAGTTCATGACTTTTCCTAAAATGGAATTATTAATCATTCAGTGAATTTTGGTGAGTGTGTGATGAAAAGAAAAAAATAATATGACCATTTATACCTGGAACCGCAGAGGGGGGTCATTTTTACCCCCTCACATAAACACTGTATACAGCTGCCCCCTTTTGCGCAACACCCCTCCCGCTTCTCCTTGTTGCTTAGCAACGCTCAAACTTTGTGCCGTCATCGGACTTTGACAACTATTTTCATCACTAAATCTTTCAAACAAACAGCAAAATTTAAGAATTGAACCCAAAAAAAAATAACAGCTGGCTGTTGTACCAGAGATCTGAGTGAGGGAGAGTCAGAAAGAGCAGAGATCACGTAGATGTGAGTGAGGAGAAATCGGTGGGGGGAGAGACCGACAACTCGTCATTTTTACCAGGGATACAACATCAACTGAAGATGAGGAGCCGAATTTATGAAAAAGGCCCCGGCTTCTATAAGTGAGGGGTCACCACCACATACATTCAGTCCTCAGACACAGTGGAGGCTCGCGGAAATACTCTGACAGGTAAATTCAGAAGTCAAGCGTTTTAGTTTCCTCTGGTTCTAATCATTTGGTATTTTAGCGAGACTACGACTCTGACTGATCTAATCATAAATATTTACATTGATCAGAGCTCAACCTGTGTGTCAGCTACATGAGGCGGCCGAGGACGGAACCGTTTGGAGACCCATAAAGATGGGACTGCGGACCGGGAGAGTCCAGTCCACAAATGTCCTGGTGGAGAGAGGTGGTCCAACTGCATACGCGCGCTGCAACACTGACAACCCTATGAATGCGTTCATGTACTTGATGGACCAGGTGATACAGCACACCTGTGACTGAACGGTGGCGGAGCCGCGCCGGTGGAGAGGAGGGCTGGGAATGGAGTCATGTGTGCGTGAGGGGGAGCACGCAGCGTTAATCCGTTTTTCCAAAATGATTAAAATATCTGTGATTGACATCTGGAATCTGTTGTTTTGTATTGTAAATAGTCTGTCATTCGATTGCTGTTGTTTTCATGTTTGTGTTAACATACAGCTCCTACAGTTTGTTGATGAATGTACCGATGTAATTATTTGTGTGGCTGAGAGAGAGAGCGCGCGCAGCGTTCGGCTACGGAGAAAAAAGCTGGAAAAATATACATTTTAAACACTTGTTTTAACAAGTTTCCATTATTATTTCAGAAATATTTAGGAATTAGCCACTTCACAACTTCTAGAAATGACATCTTAGCATCACTGACGCTGTTGTCGGCAGTTCTAGGAAGTTTGGAATGTTGGCGGTTCTAGTGTTAAATTAACAAATATTTATTTTTTTCAACAAAAAACTATTGTCAAGCCTCTCAAACATTTTCATAAAGCTATCAAACAAACCTATTTGATATCTCACATTAAGTTAAATAAGCTGCATTACTTATTCAAAAAATAAAGGCTCCTTGAACTGATGGAAATACATGCATCAGAATTACTAACTGAAAAATATTTACATTTAAAAGGATTTTGGCTTGTGGTTCCATTTAAAGTAATACCTTTAAAGTAAATGAAGTTCAGTAGTTTTTTTTTTTTTTTTTTTTTTAATCTCATGGAAGCTTGGGGGTGAGGGGAGGGGAGACCTGCTGCTGGCTTGCTCTCGTTAGCGCTAAGCTCATGTTAGCTCGATTTCAAAACTTTCAAAAGCAATGGTTATGTTTCAGGTGGCTGATCAGGTTTGACGTATTAAAGCTTGAACTATTTTTTCCTCCTCGTGGAATTCGCTTGGAGCATTCGTCACAAATAACCACCAAACTATCTTCTTCTGAAACTTTAACGAAGTTCCACGCCGCCATGTTTGTTGTGATCAGCGCTGTGCTGCAGGCTGCATTCAAGGTGTAACGTAAATTCCTCCGTTCCCTCATTTGCTAGTCGTTCTTTCAGCCTTTTCTATTTTTTTTTCTTTTTTAATGTGTAACATGTGGGAAAATACTGGGAATATCAATTCAAGTCAGTAACTACTAAAATTATGACCGAAGTTAACAAAGTTGATTTTCCTTACTGAGAAATAATTTTTCTGATTATGTCGACGTCACTTGAACATAACATTCACTGCCGGTCATTCAAGGCTCAGAGGGAGCGAGGCACTGCCTGTGTTGACAAAAATATATGTTATCGGGGCTATTTGTCATGATATCAGACTTATTGGGATGATTTCATAATTTCCTGTTATCGGCCCGATAGTTATCGTGCACCCCTATAATTTATTTAAAGTCAACATAGGCCAAGAATTACAAGGAGACAGACCAGGAAAAGGAGACATTTCTTAAGGCAAGCGTTTTCTGATTGGCTGAATTCCTGATGGAATTAACAGGCTCTGTGATAACATATGTGCATGACATACACAATGTAAAATGATCATTCAGTAATCTCACTAATCAATACAGTAATCACAATGTTCTGCTACAATAATATTAATGATAAAAACATGAATCACCTTGATTTCCAGGTGCGTGAGCATGGTGAGTGAGCATGGAGGAGGGGCACACGGTGGTGAGGTAGCTGATTCTCGTCTCTGTCACATGACCATCTCCCTGCACATAAGCATGTTCAGTTTAGAGCCAGACCTTAAGAGTTTCTGCTTGAATGTTAAGGAGTGATTTAGAAATAAGAAACAGGGAAACATACATTTGGACACACTGTGGATACGTTTATATTCACACATTCGTTCAAGGTCACCCAGTGGTCTTCGATGGTCTTGCATGGAGACACGCAGGACTTCTTACGGATGTCAGCAAAATTCTTTAAAAACAACAAAAAAAAACCATGTTCATATTTCACATGATTAAAACAAATTATCTGGGAGACTAACAACATTGAGTTGTTGGTCTTTGAAATCAGTTATCAGGATTAATAACATCTAATATTAATAACACTATTAACAAGACAGTTAAACTGTCTTGTTTTTTACAAATAATGACCCAAATAACAATAATTTAATTGGCTATCATGGATTCTGCTCCACAATATGGACAAAAATTCACATCCTGGTATTTTTAGGCTGAATATCGACATAAAACTATAAATCTGTATTGTACATGATTTGGGTGAAAGAGAAAATAATTAGCCCATGTTAAAAACAGACACGTCTCAGAAACAGAGAGGGGGCGAGTTTAAGCAGGAAGCAGAGAAAGCTCAGCCGCATCCTTTCTATGGACTCAGAGACAAGAGGAAAACAGTCCCAGTCACATCAGATATATGTCGATGTATCCTGTAATACCGGTATATTCAATTCTGATCTAAAGATGGAGCTGAAGGAGATCAGCAATAGCAACCTGTTAGCCATGACACTGTTGTAGTGCTGGAACAGAGCGACATGTCAGTGTGAACCTGCTGGGTTTATCGTACCTTGCTGCCATCAGTCCAGGTGTGCCTACATGACTGATTAAAATCAACTCTGATTTCAGGGCAGCAGTTCAAAGGTTCAGTCTTCTCAATCACTTTTGAGCTGCTCCTCGTCGAAGCCAAGAGAGCTGCTAAAAACAGAGAAGGGAAAGAAAAAGGATCAACAGCTCGTAATCACCTCATCCTAGTAAATCTCTAGTAAATCAGCCCAAGTGACTTTTACATGCATGACATTCAGAGCGTTAAGGAGAAATCGTCCAAAATATGATGTAATAGTTCAATATAATGCCACAGCGTCCACAGGACAATACCAGCAGGGATGGATTTCTTCAACTTTTTATTATTGTTGTGGCTCTAGTTGCCTTTATTTACAACGACAGGAAAGAGGTGAACACATGAAATGGGGATACAAATCACTGCAAGTGCCATAGACCAGCCTACATGCCTAAGTTACTGCCATGTGATTGGCTGATCAGCTATTTGTGTTAATGAGCAATTAAACAGGTGTACCTAATAAAGTGCCTGCTGAGAAAAATAATAATCATAAAGCCGTAAAGTTAGGATTACACCTTATATATTCAAATGGCTTATTGTCTTTTGTATTTGCAGATTTTTCTTTCTGGGCTCATCATCCAGCCCTATTTCAACCTTACTGCAGAAGCAGGTCACATCAGGTCGCTTATGATGGACGATCACGGATCAGAATTAAAAACCATTAGATTAGATGTAGTTTATTGTTAATTATTATTAATTATAGTTGAAGCAAAGGATGCAACATAACTTAAGATTTTTTCTTAACCATCTTTAATAAACATGATAAAACAACAACACACTGTCAAACCGCAGCTTAGAAAGCGCCACAATAGTCGGTGCGCGTTCCCGCTGGAGCGGTCGCGCAGTTCTCAATGTAACAACATCCGTCGCGACACCTACGTTTGTCAGCCAGGCTCAAAGCGTCATGGCGCGGAACTTCCACTTCAGGCACGGCGCTGATAAAACCGTGATTGCGTCACTCCTGATAGAAATTCCCCCGTGACTGTTTCCAAACAACCTGTTTTACCCGCAAATATTATCGTTTCCCGGAAAGCACAGGGGAATCCCTGAACACTGCATTTCACTTTCAGCATGAAAAAACATTTTCTTGCGAAGTTATATTTTAAGCACCAGCTTTAGTCGCTATAAGGTAAATAATTATAACACGATGTAGCCTATTATTATTGCCAAACCGTAAGAGATATTATTAGGTTTCCCGTCGAGACTGGTTAAAATTAGTGTTTAAATACGCATTCCGACTAACTAACTACAAATACCAGAACACAGAAGGTGAGCGATATGACATGAATGTACGATGTTCAAAACATAAGGTTTTTTTTAAAGAAAAAAAAAATGATGCAACGATGCAGTGAGGTGTGCGCGTGTAGCTAACGGGATGACTCGACAGAATTCATTTTTCTGCGATTGCATTTAAAAGACGACACATTACAAATTATATATTTTCAAAAAGAGCACAATAACAAAACTGATATTATATAACTACTCACTCAAAATGACAAATATCTGCAAAGGCATGATTTCTAAAAATTTTCTTAGAGGTTCTCAGACTTATCTCCTCAGGTATGTCTCAGCTTTGTAGCAGGAAGCTTTTAACTCCGTGTATTGTGAATAGCGCGAGAGGTGACATATCTATGGAACCCCGTTGGGTCCAAATTCAATGAATTTTGACCCAAACGGGGCATGAAAAGGAGCGCTGGACACTAGCAGCTCCCCTAGTACACCAGATTTTCCTGGTGTATTGAAACTTGAATTTCCCCCTTGGGGGATTAATAATGTATTTTTGAATTTTGAATTTTTTTAAATTGAATTGAATTATTCTTATGAAAAAGGATGCAATTATGTAAAAACTCATTCCTAGATAAAAAAAAAAAAAGACATTCTGAAATAAACTATCATGCATTAAACTAAGATTAAATAATAATAAAAATATATTTCATAATAATTACTTTTTTTTCATAATAATGGGGCAGGACGCCATTGATTAGGAAGAAAGATTAAAAGTCACCACTCAGCTTCAAAGAGCTAAGTTAAAAAACCAAAAACAAAGCCAGAAATCTGGGTGTTGTTATGGACTCAGACCTGAACTTCAGTAGTCACATCAAGACAGTTGTGAAGTCAGCTTATTATCACTTAAAGAACATATCCAGGATTAAAGGACTGATGTCTCTGCAGGATTTAGAAAAACTTGTCCATGCATTTATCTTCAGTAGACTAGACTACTGTAACGCTGTCCTGACAGGTCTCCCTAAAAAGACCATCAGACAGCTGCAGTTAGTCCAGAACCTGCTGCTCCAGTCCTCACTAACACCAGGAAACTGGATCATATAACTCCAGTCCTCACTAACACCAGGAAACTGGATCATATAACTCCAGTCCTCACAACACCAGGAAACTGGATCATATAACTCCAGTCCTCACTAACACCAGGAAACTGGATCATATAACTCCAGTCCTCACTAACACCAGGAAACTGGATCATATAACTCCAGTCCTCACTAACACCAGGAAACTGGATCATATAACTCCAGTCCTCACTAACACCAGGAAACTGGATCATATAACTCCATCACTCCAGTCCTCACTCACACACCAGGAAACTGGATCATATAACTCCAGTCCTCACTAACACCAGGAAACTGGATCATATAACTCCAGTCCTCACTAACACCAGGAAACTGGATCATATAACTCCAGTCCTCACTAACACCAGGAAACTGGATCATATAACTCCAGTCCTCACTAACACCAGGAAACTGGATCATATAACTCCAGTCCTCACTAACACCAGGAAACTGGATCATATAACTCCAGTCCTCACTAACACCAGGAAACTGGATCATATAACTCCAGTCCCTCACTAACACCAGGAAACTGGATCATATAACTCCAGTCTCACTCACAACACCAGGAAACTGGATCATATAACTCCAGTCCTCACTAACACCAGGAAACTGGATCATATAACTCCAGTCCTCACTAACACCAGGAAACTGGATCATATAACTCCAGTCCTCACTAACACCAGGAAACTGGATCATATAACTCCAGTCCTCACTAACACCAGGAAACTGGATCATATAACTCCAGTCCTCACTAACACCAGGAAACTGGATCATATAACTCCAGTCCTCACTAACACCAGGAAACTGGATCATATAACTCCAGTCCTCACTAACACCAGGAAACTGGATCATATAACTCCAGTCCTCACTAACACCAGGAAAACTGGATCATATAACTCCAGTCCTCACTAACACCAGGAAACTGGATCATATAACTCCAGTCCTCACTAACACCAGGAAACTGGATCATATAACTCCAGTCCTCACTAACACCAGGAAACTGGATCATATAACTCCAGTCCTCACTAACACCCACACCCAGGAAACTGGATCATATAACTCCAGTCCTCACTAACACCAGGAAACTGGATCATATAACTCCAGTCCTCACTAACACCAGGAAACTGGATCATATAACTCCAGTCCTCACTAACACCAGGAAACTGGATCATATAACTCCAGTCCTCACTAACACCAGGAAACTGGATCATATAACTCCAGTCCTCACTAACACCAGGAAAACTGGATCATATAACTCCAGTCCTCACTAACACCAGGAAACTGGATCATATAACTCCAGTCCTCACTAACAACACCAGGAAACTGGATCATATAACTCCAGTCCTCACTAACACCAGGAAACTGGATCATATAACTCCAGTCCTCACTAACACCAGGAAACTGGATCATATAACTCCAGTCCTCACTAACACACCAGGAAACTGGATCATATAACTCCAGTCCTCACTAACACCAGGAAACTGGATCATATAACTCCAGTCCTCACTAACACCAGGAAACTGGATCATATAAACTCCAGTCCTCACTAACACCAGGAAACTGGATCATATAACTCCAGTCCTCAACACCAGGAAACTGGATCATATAACTCCAGTCCTCACTAACACCAGGAAACTGGATCATATAACTCCAGTCCTCACTAACACCAGGAAACTGGATCATATAACTCCAGTCCTCACTAACACCCAGGAAACTGGATCATATAACTCCAGTCCCTCACTAACACCAGGAAACTGGATCATATAACTCCAGTCCTCACTAACACCAGGAAACTGGATCATATAACTCCAGTCCTCACTAACACCAGGAAACTGGATCATATAACTCCAGTCCTCACTAACACCAGGAAACTGGATCATATAACTCCAGTCCTCACTAACACCAGGAAACTGGATCATATAACTCCAGTCCTCACCAACACCAGGAAACTGGATCATATAACTCCAGTCCTCACTAACACCAGGAAACTGGATCATATAACTCCAGTCCTCACTAACACCAGGAAACTGGATCATATAACTCCAGTCCTCACCGACACCAGGAAACTGGATCATATAACTCCAGTCCTCACTAACACCAGGAAACTGGATCATATAACTCCAGTCCTCACTAACACCAGGAAACTGGATCATATAACTCCAGTCCTCACTAACACCAGGAAACTGGATCATATAACTCCAGTCCTCCCACTAACACCAGGAAACTGGATCATATAACTCCAGTCCTCACTAACACCAGGAAACTGGATCATATAACTCCAGTCCTCACTAACACCCAGGAAACTGGATCATATAACTCCAGTCCTCACTAACACCAGGAAACTGGATCATATAACTCCAGTCCTCACTAACACACCAGGAAACTGGATCATATAACTCCAGTCCTCACTAACACCAGGAAACTGGATCATATAACTCCAGTCCTCACTAACTAACACACCAGGAAACTGGATCATATAACACCAGTCCTCACTAACACCAGGAAACTGGATCATATAACTCCAGTCCTCACTAACACCAGGAAACTGGATCATATAACTCCAGTCCTCACTAACACCAGGAAACTGGATCATATAACTCCAGTCCTCACTAACACCAGGAAACTGGATCATATAACTCCAGTCCTCACTAACACCAGGAAACTGGATCAAATAACTCCAGGCCTCACTAACACCAGGAAACTGGATCATATAACTCCAGTCCTCACTAACACCAGGAAACTGGATCATATAACTCCAGTCCTCACTAACAACACCAGGAAACTGGATCATATAACTCCAGTCCTCACTAACACCAGGAAACTGGATCATATAACTCCAGTCACTCAACACCAGGAAACTGGATCATATAACTCCAGTCCTCACTAACACCAGGAAACTGGATCATATAACTCCAGTCCTCACTAACACCAGGAAACTGGATCATATAACTCCAGTCCTCACTAACACCAGGAAACTGGATCATATAACTCCAGTCCTCACTAACACACCAGGAAACTGGATCATATAACTCCAGTCCTCACTCACAAACACCAGGAAACTGGATCATATAACTCCAGTCCTCACTAACACCAGGAAACTGGATCATATAACTCCAGTCCTCACTAACACCAGGAAACTGGATCATATAACTCCAGTCCTCACTAACACCAGGAAACTGGATCATATAACTCCAGTCCTCACTAACACCAGGAAACTGGATCATATAACTCTCCAGTCCTCACTAACACCAGGAAACTGGATCATATAACTCCAGTCCTCACTAACACCAGGAAACTGGATCATATAACTCCAGTCCTCACCAACACCAGGAAACTGGATCATATAACTCCAGTCCTCACTAACACAACACCAGGAAACTGGATCATATAACTCCAGTCCTCACTAACACCAGGAAACTGGATCATATAACTCCAGTCCTCACTAACACCAGGAAACTGGATCATATAACTCCAGTCCTCACTAACACCAGGAAACTGGATCATATAACTCCAGTCCTCACTAACACCAGGAAACTGGATCATATAACTCCAGTCCTCACTAACACCAGGAAACTGGATCATATAACTCCAGTCCTCACTAACACCAGGAAACTGGATCATATAACTCCAGTCCTCACTAACACCAGGAAACTGGATCATATAACTCCAGTCCTCACTAACACCAGGAAACTGGATCATATAACTCCAGTCCTCACTAACACCAGGAAACTGGATCATATAACTCCAGTCCTCACTAACACCAGGAAACTGGATCATATAACTCCAGTCCTCACTAACACCAGGAAACTGGATCATATAACTCCAGTCCTCACTAACACCAGGAAACTGGATCATATAACTCCAGTCCTCACTAACACCAGGGAAACTGGATCATATAACTCCAGTCCTCACTAACACCAGGAAACTGGATCATATAACTCCAGTCCTCACTAACACCAGGAAACTGGATCATATAACTCCAGTCCTCACTAACACCAGGAAACTGGATCATATAACTCCAGTCCTCACTGACACCAGGAAACTGGATCATATAACTCCAGTCCTCACTAACACCAGGAAACTGGATCATATAACTCCAGTCCTCACCAACACCAGGAAAACTGGATCATATAACTCCAGTCCTCACTAACACCAGGAAACTGGATCATATAACTCCAGTCCTCACTAACACCAGGAAACTGGATCATATAACTCCAGTCCTCACTAACACCAGGAAACTGGATCATATAACTCCAGTCCTCAAACACCAGGAAACTGGATCATATAACTCCAGTCCTCACTAACACCCAGGAAACTGGATCATAACTCCAGTCCTCACTAACACCAGGAAACTGGATCATATAACTCCAGTCCTCACTAACACCAGGAAACTGGATCATATAACTCCAGTCCTCACTAACACCAGGAAACTGGATCATATAACTCCAGTCCTCACTAACACCAGGAAACTGGATCATATAACTCCAGTCCTCACTAACACCAGGAAACTGGATCATATAACTCCAGTCCTCACTAAACACCAGGAAACTGGATCATATAACTCCAGTCCTCACTAACACCAGGAAACTGGATCATATAACTCCAGTCCTCACTAACACCAGGAAACTGGATCATATAACTCCAGTCCTCACTAACACCAGGAAACTGGATCATATAACTCCAGTCCTCACTAACACCAGGAAACTGGATCATATAAACTCCAGTCCTCACTAACACCAGGAAACTGGATCATATAACTCCAGTCCTCACTAACACCAGGAAACTGGATCATATAACTCCAGTCCTCACTAACACCAGGAAACTGGATCATATAACTCCAGTCCTCACTAACACCAGGAAACTGGATCATATAACTCCAGTCCTCACTAACACCAGGAAACTGGATCATATAACTCCAGTCCTCACTAACACCAGGAAACTGGATCATATAACTCCAGTCCTCACTAACACCAGGAAAAAAACATCATAACTCCAAACTGGACTAACCCAGGAAACTGGATCATATAACTCCAGTCCTCACTAACACCAGGAAACTGGATCATATAACTCCAGTCCTCACCAACACCAGGAAAACTGGATCATATAACTCCAGTCCTCACTAACACCAGGAAACTGGATCATATAACTCCAGTCCTCACTAACACCAGGAAACTGGATCATATAAACTCCAGTCCTCACTAACACCAGGAAACTGGATCATATAACTCCAGTCCTCACTAACACCAGGAAACTGGATCATATAACTCCAGTCCTCACTAACACCAGGAAACTGGATCATATAACTCCAGTCCTCACTAACAACACCAGGAAACTGGATCATATAACTCCAGTCCTCACTAACACCAGGAAACTGGATCATATAACTCCAGTCCTCACTAACACCAGGAAACTGGATCATATAACTCCAGTCCTCACTAACACCAGGAAACTGGATCATATAACTCCAGTCCTCACTAACACCAGGAAACTGGATCATATAACTCCAGTCCTCACACTAACACCAGGAAACTGGATCATATAACTCCAGTCCTCACTAACACCAGGAAACTGGATCATATAACTCCAGTCCTCACTAACACCAGGAAACTGGATCATATAACTCCAGTCCTCACTAACACCAGGAAACTGGATCATATAACTCCAGTCCTCACTAACACCAGGAAACTGGATCATCATATAACTCCAGTCCTCACTAAACACCAGGAAACTGGATCATATAACTCCAGTCCTCACTAACACCAGGAAACTGGATCATATAACTCCAGTCCTCACTAACACCAGGAAACTGGATCATATAACTCCAGTCCTCACTAACACCAGGAAACTGGATCATATAACTCCAGTCCTCACTAACACCAGGAAACTGGATCATATAACTCCAGTCCTCACTAAACACCAGGAAACTGGATCATATAACTCCAGTCCTCACTAACACCAGGAAACTGGATCATATAACTCCAGTCCTCACTAACACCAGGAAACTGGATCATATAACTCCAGTCCTCACTAACACCAGGAAACTGGATCATATAACTCCAGTCCTCACTAACACCAGGAAACTGGATCATATAACTCCAGTCCTCACTAACACCAGGAAACTGGATCATATAACTCCAGTCCTCACTAACACCAGGAAACTGGATCATATAACTCCAGTCCTCACTAACACCAGGAAACTGGATCATATAACTCCAGTCCTCACTAACACCAGGAAACTGGATCATATAACTCCAGTCCTCAGATCTTTACACTGGCTTCCTGTTTGTCAAAGAATTGACTTAAAATCCTGCTGTTAGTTTACAAAGCACTGAATGGTTTAGGGCCAAAATACATTCAGGATCTTCTGGTTCGTTATGAACCCACCAGATCCCTCAGGTCATCAGAGTCAAGTCTACTTTCTGTTCCCAGAGTCAGAACTAAACACGGAGAGGCAGCCTTCAGTTTTTATGCTCCTCACATGTGGAACAAACTCCCAGAAACCTGCAGGTCTGCTGACACTCTCAGCAGTTTTAAATCAAGGTTAAAAACTTTTCTATTTGCCACATTTTATCATAATAATTAACTTTTATTTCTTGTATTTTATCTACATTTTTAATTTCTAAATCAAAAACAACTGTTGATTAACTTTTTGCATTTTTATTATTATTTTATCTTTTTATTTCCTCCTGTTTTAATGTAATGCTCTGTAATGCTTATGTACAGCACCTTGAATTGTCTTGTACACGAAATGTGCTATACAAATAAACTTGCCTTGCCTTGCCCATAGAATGTGTTTGGGAAGCATATTTTAGCGTAGATAATATCATACATTGGACTTTTAAAACTGCATCAATAATTCGCGGATTTAAGGGGGACCGCGGGGGACGTAACCCCCGTCAGTAATTAGGGGGAGCAGTGTAGATGTATTTCGGTGTGAGGTCAGGTGGCATCCTGAGTCGCAGCAGGAGTCGTCAGCAGGTGTCTGTCTGTCTCCAGGTGTCTGTCTGTCTCCAGGTGTTTGTCTCCAGGTGTCTGTCTGTCTCCAGGTGTCTGTCTGTCTCCAGGTGTCTGTCTGTCTCCAGGTGACTGTCTGTCTCCAAGTGTCTGTCTCCAGGTGTCGCTGTTTGTTGCCGGAACTACAACCCTCCTTTAAGAGCTCTTATTGATAACGTATCGAAACAATAAAGGCTATCAATAAAGGCTATTGATCTAACTGATCAATAGCCTTTATTGATAACGTATCGAAACAATAAAGGCTATTGATCAGTTAGATTGGGAACTTTCCAGGGACTTTCTTTTCATATTTTCTTCCCCTTGGCCATGTAATTCAGTGGGAGTGTCTAGGAGGTGATGTATAAAAAACAAGCTCAGCTGTGTTTCACTTTGACTTCTCTGTTGCTGCTTCCTCTTCACATCTACACGATGACTACTCATCTGCCGGGTCTGGCTCTGCTGTTAACACTAAGTAAGTATCTGTACGACTTGTAGCCTGATATTTATCCTCTGAATTTATATTTCATCTGTAATGAGTGTAATGTTTGACACGTATGAATAGAGGGTAACCGTGTTTATGTCTGCTGCTGAAAGAAATATCTGTAAAATTAAAACCCAGTGTCTTCTTGTGTCGCTCAGGTGTGTGTCTGGGAGAGTGCAGGACTATCAGTGAGGACTTGTTGGAGATTAAAGCCTCATCAGGTTGGAGTATCACCCTTAAATGCACCGCCAAGCACAAACCTGGAGTCCAGTATGTTGCAGTGAGCTGGTACAAGGTAAAGACTGGCCTCATTTCACTTCTAGTTCCTTGTCCAGCTTTGTGTTTTGGCCAGATCACCTTCTAAAGACACAGCATATGTCTGATGAATACAAATACACGACACTGTTAGCAACAACGTCAGGACAAAGCATCTCAGCATCTCGAACCCGCTTTAATGATCCGTTTGTTTTAATAATTGTAAGGGAATAGTAGTAGTGACAGCAGGAGCAGTGGTACTGGCAGTTTCATCTGAACTTTAGCTGATATTATAAAACAGCCATAAACTGTCACTGATCAAAGTGCAGTTATTAACCTTTAACCCTCTTATTTGTGTCACAGCTTTAGAAATGACAACAGCAAATGATCAGTTAAATCTCTAAATATACACATGGCCAGTTTCCAGGCTATGACCAGTTTCTAGGTCATTCATCAAGCAGTTACTCAATTTTTCTATTTAGTTGATGAAATGACAATTTGCTGTTTTCAGCAACAGAAAGAAAGATATATTTGAAAAGTAAAATAAAAGCAAAACGTGCTCAGACTTAGAAACCTTTGGTTCACTGGTATAATAGCAGAAGTGTTATTGACACTGATGACACTATTGCCACCCAGAGTCACAACCCAGTACTGGTCCACCAGTTTGCCGCATAAATCTGACATCTCCACAACGGTTTTACAGCTTGGAGGGAACCCGTCACGTCACCCCAGGGGCCTTTTGAGAAGAGACCTCCCAAACGGGACGGCAACACCGTACGTGGGTTCAGAGAGGGAGGTGAAGCTGCTGAATGAGTCCCATGACATCTTCCTGCCCAGCGTGACGTGCAACGACACCGGCGTGTACCGGTGCGACCTGGGCGCTCCTGTGGGCGAGCAGAACCGCGGAGGGAGGGTTCTCCTCACGCTGACAGGTAAACGTCTGGCCCAGCGGGCCGGCAGGTTTTAAAGTCCTCAAATTTATTAGGAAACTCTGTGTCTACTTCTCTTAGTTCTTGAAGACGTTTCACCTCGAATCTGAACGTCAACTTCAAGAAATAGTTTCATCCATCACACATAAACATGTAGTTAAAATAAGTTATGAGGAAAATGGCAGCTTTCTGTCATCGCATCCTGCAGGTACCACGAGGTTATCACTCAACAGCTAATATTGGAAAAAAAATGAAAGTGTGTAATTACATAAACATTAGGGCTGGGCAAGTTAACGCCTTATTATCGCGTTAGCTCATTCGTTTATTAACGCTGACATTTATTTTATCGCGCGTTAACGCATGTTTGCTCACATGCACGGACATAGAGAGCGGTAAAAATATCTGAACTTTACAGTTCAGGTAGCAACTCAGGTAGCAATATTAACAATTCTGTCTGAAAAAGACCCCCCTCTGGACTACAACAAAACTTTGGCGTCATTCCTCCATGTTCCATCAGATCTGCTCCATGTGTTCACTGTCCTGCTGTTCTCTAGCTGGTTACTGCAGTGCAGCTCCATCTAGTGGCACAGATGTGTAATGACAACAGAAATTCTCATCCTCGATTGTAAAACGACCCCCATTTTTGAGAATATGACTTCTAAATTAAAATATTGTCCCATATTCAGGCTGGAGAGGCTTTGGTTCATCTATTTATGAGTTTTCATTCAGATTTTCACAATATTGCAAATATTATAGTTTGTGATTCCAGCGCCACCATGCTACCTGAACTGCCGCACAAAGCCATTTCCAGGTCACGTAAACTGGACAATTAAATATTAAAAACATATTCAGTCCCGTGACCCGTTTTTTCATTTTGTATTTTTGATCCAAGTCTAAAATTGAAATATAAAAAAAAAAACAAGCATTTTTTAATTTTTTTGTGTTAGATTAAAAAATGAAAAACAAATTAAAATGTCACTTTTTTTATTATTATTTTTGATTGACAATTGAAAATGGAAAGAATGATTGATACACAGATTGATAAAGTTACTGAACTTTAACATGGACATTTTCATTTTAAAGTTCTCCCAGACGGAGGATTCAACAGAAACAAGGTTATTTGTAACAACTGACAAGTTGAACTCCCCGTTAAAAGTTTCTGCTGTTACCTCAGAAATTACCTGTTTTAATGTTCTGATTGTGGCTCAGGATTTAGTTGGTAGACTTTTTTTATTTGTCATAAAAAAAAACAGGATGACGTTAATGCCCTGGCAGTGGCAATAAGCTTTGTTTTTATTTGACATTTTTTAAGATGAGATTTACACTAAATATGTGTTACTGACAAGTGCTGATGTTAAAAGTGTTTGAACAACAAAAGTGCACTTTACACTACTATTGAATTCATTATTTGATTTTCAATATACAACTTGATTAATCGTGATTAATCAGGGAAATGATGCGATTAATCGCAATTAAAAATTTTAATCGTTGCCCAGCCCTAACAAACATGTATACATCACTGCATCTCCTTTTATGCTTCTGCAGAAACATTGGCACACAAATTTCAGTAAATCCTTTATTTACTCTCTTTTGAAGGGAATCTCCCATAAATACGCTGTTGCTCACTTTTTAACTCTAAAACTGAATTATGCCAAGATCTTTTTTTCTGAACCTGCATTTTGTATTTTTTTAAAACGTGATGCCACACCTGGTGGCTCTGTTGGATGCATGAAGGTGATCATTGTTGCAGCCTCAGCTTGTCAGAGCTGTGGTTTTACATTTGAGTTAATCTGATCTCTGCTTTCATTTCCAGATTGTCCGCCTGTCGACATCACAGCTTTTTCAGAAGACGCTGCAGATTTTCCTTTTCGGCCCACAGAAGATCTGATGTGGGATGACGTGGTGGTTTTTGCCATAGCACTGCTGATGGTAGCATTTTTCACATCCCTAATAGGCTACGTAAGTAAAATAACGTGCTTGCACACACACTTCTTCATGCTTTTTCTAAAAATAGCATTTATTATTGCAGCGTTCAACACTTTTAAAGCTATTTTCATGCACAGTCAGTTCGTTCCTAATGTTAATACCTTCTCCACAGTGCTGTATGAAGAACGCCTTCAGAGAAAGGAGCAAGCCACTGAAAAAAGAAATCTTACTGGATGCGCCGCCCAAGGAGCTCGATAAGAAGGACTTAATGTTGATCTACACTTTGGGACCAAAAAAATCGACTCTCAAACACATCTGTGTCTGAAGGCGAAGAGGGAAGACACAGGAAAGTCTCCACAGGACAGTCACTACAGATTTGATACAAGATGAGCGGGTCAGTTTAGGAGTTCGGCTGGATCCTGCAGGCGGGTCACTTCTGGGTCACTTCTGGCCTCAGGTTGAGCTGCTTCTGGGCGATGGCACGCCTGCCAGCCTGACGTATGACAGCTCGTCATCACGGCCTTGTGTTCGTCAATGTTAGCTTGCAAACAGCTCTACAAACGCCGGATGCTGATGTTCCATCTTACCTGCTCCAATCAATTTGGGTATCGTGATTTCTGGAACAAGAGCGAGCTTTTCCCTCCCACCGTTCCAGCAGCTCTGTTACAGCACTCTGTTTTCAGGTGCTGCATGTCAAACGTTTGCAATTGTTTAGGATAATATTGTGAGGAAGGAGACGGCATAAAAGTATCTGAGAAATAAAACAAGGCGGCTTTTTTTTTGGATCCTGAATGAGAATGTTATTAATAGATTAGTAGATGTGACTGATTGTATTTGATAAAAGCATTAACTGAGCCATAACACCCTAAAAGTCAAGCTTGAACTGAGATTTAGGGCTGGTTTCATGTACTTTAGTTCTACCTGTATAATGTGAATGTGGCAGCTAATTCATCATAATCTGATGATCTATTAAATACTAGAGTGGAAAAGAAGTTTGGCTCTAGTCTTGTCTTTTTCAAATGAGGCTTATCTTGTTTTGCATTTGTCATTTATTCTATAGGAATGACTTGATCTAAACAGTATAACTGAGGCATCAGACCCACAACACGAGTGGGTGAAAAATGAACCTGTCTGCCCTTTGAAATGAAGAACTGAAACATGTCATTTCCATACGCCTCTGCTCTGCTCTGCATCTTTGCCTTTATCTTAATCGGGGAAAGTTGTGGGTTTTGGTTTCTAAAGTCTGGAAATTCTTTTTTTTTAATACAGTAAAACACAAATGTTATGGGAGGTGTGTTGATTTATTTTTAAATGCAGGCTTCTATATTTCATGTTCATATCTATGTTTCCAGATTTTTGTTTGAAGGTTTCTATCAAACAAGGAAATGAATAATTTTAATCTAAAAATGTGACAGAGGAGGAAGCAGAAGCAGAGCAGTGACGACTTGTGGAGGAAGTTTATCTAAAGACTCAATGCAACAACAGCAGTGGAAGAAGACGAAACCATGTTCATTTATTCAACACATAAAACATTTTCTTGGAACTGAAAAGCTCCTGTCACTTGTAACAGTTTAATATGTTGTTTTCTTGTTATTTCACTATGATTAAAAACTGCTGAAAGTACAGATAACAGCTTCTCCAGGTTTATTGACATCAAAGTTTATCTTGCTTGTCTGCAGCGCCTCCCACAGGTCAAACAGGAGCTCGAGAGAAAAAACAAACCCTAACCCTAACTTACATACCTGAAAATATCAAGTGTGTTTGAAAACGACGACTTTCAAAAGCCGGGTATATTAAAGTCATAGTCAAATGAAAGCTAATATGGGAAGACGTGTAACTAAGATGCGACTTTAAGAGATGCACGTGTGTGATGGCACGCGACACTTTAGTGTGGTCGCTCCAAATGATGGAGACGTCATACCTGCTGGTTGTAAAATGTAGAAGCGACCAGTTTTCCGTCGGCGGTGGGGAAATGAAAGCGTAAATAGTAATTCTTTTTTATATATATTTTGGCACTAGTGGCCTTTATTTATAGTGGAGAGAGACAGGAAGGAGGACAGAGAGAACGGGGAAGACACGCGGCAAAGGGTCGACAAGCCGGGAGTCGAACTCGCGACCAGCCGCACAAGGACCTTAGCCACTGTATAGACCTTTTCGGGCCGGCCCCCCAGAAGTTCCCCGTCCGCCATTGCGGGGTTGTGCTACAGAGCGATTCTTTCACCGGCTCGCAGATAAACCAGTGTTTTTCTCTTTCTACAAATATATATTTTTATAATGTCGAGTCGGTCGAGTGGGAATACATGTTCCGTCATAAACTGTGCCAACAATGGCGTGAAAATTCAACAATGGAAGAAGAAAGTATGTGAAATACACAAGCCTTTACTGCACGAAAACTGCCTTGTTTGCAGAACAAGAAGTTAGGAAGACGTGGGTGAAAAATATCAACAGAAAGGACTTTGTTCCAAATGAATACAGCCGGGTGAGTTTTCGTTAACATTCAATCTCGAACTATTCATAGTCTCGCTGAGAGTCCCGGACGATTCTGGCCGAAAGAACAGCAGTATGAGGCTACTGTAGCCCTCGACACTAGCACAAGCCTATAAATGAATGAATAAATTAATGAATGAATGACTTAGGTGGATGATAAAATAAATTAAATATAACATTAACACATAGCCTAATTTACCGCTAGCGTTAACGTTACAGTAGCATAATCTTTATGGCTTGTTGACGTTAGTTATAGCCAGCGTTGCAGCGTTCCACAGTTTTTAGTGTTTGATTATGGGAATAGATCATGCTATTTCCATAACCAATCATTAAAAACAGCGATAAAATACCTTCATCTGTAACTGAAGGCCACTGCCTAACATCATCAATCCAAGACATGTCTGCGTTATCCGTAAATAATGCTCCACGCTGCTGTGTTTGGGTTACTTAGGTGGAACACCGCACACTCCAGTTATAGCTGGGCCACTAGGGGGCGCATGTCCACAATTTTCAAGTCGAAAAGGTGTATACGGGCCGCCATATTTGTCTTGACATATCCAAAATAAATAAAAATAAATCATCGTCAATTAAAGAAGCATCTGGTTGTCGTGGCCGAGTGGTTAAGGCGATGGACTAGAAATCCATTGGGGTCTCCCCGCGCAGGTTCGAATCCTGCCGACAACGTCACTTTTTTTTTTCTTCATTTTCACCCCAGTAAAAAAGTCAGTTGGTGCTATCAAGAGGGAAGGTTTAAAAAAAAATGCCACTCAAACGCGAGGTGTTTTTTTAAAAAAAAAGTGAAATTATCGCACTTCCTTTTAAAAACTTTCAAAATAAAATACGCAGTACGTGAAAATAAGTGTGCCAAAGGTGCATCACTAATCGTGACACGAAGCTAGCAATGATCCATCAGTCTATATACTGATATAATGATTTAGCGATGGATGATCCAATTTCATTGCTACAGGGTGAAAAATATTGATCATCTATCCATCTATTATCTATACCCGCTAGAGATGCGCGGATGAACCGCGCACCCGCGGGCGGAGCGGATAATCCGCATATCGGGCGGATGACTCGTCAAAAAATAATACTTCAATTAAATTCGGGCGGGTTGCGGTTGAAGCACTCAAATAATAATAATAAGAAAAAATATTTTACATTATTAAAAAGGATGGCGGGTCGGTTCGGTTTTGAAAATTGGTGAAAAAATGTTCCTGCAAATGGATAGCGGGCGGATAGAGATTTTAAGAAGCGGTTGCGGGTTAAAATATACGTCATCCGCGCATCTCTAATACCCGCTTAATCCTATGCAGGGTCACGGGGATCTGTGTCAGGCTAATTGGTGGTTCTGAATTGCCTGTAGGAGTGATTGTCAGTGTGCATGATTGTTTGTCTATATGTGGCCCTGCGATGGACTGGTGACCTGTCCAGGATGGACCTCTGCCTTTTGCTCAAAGAGAGCTGGGATAGGCTCTAGCAGATCCCCGTGACCCTGCATAGGATTAAGCGGACATAGATGATGGATGGATTAGCAAGAACCTGTTTCAGGTGTAAGCCAGGGTGTAACGATCCATCGATCCGCATCAATAGATCGATTTAATGATTAACAATCCAATAGTATCAATAAAAAAAATTAAATATTGGCGATCAATACATGTTGTCAAATGGCCTTTTGTAGTCTATGTTATTACTATTAAAAGTACAGATTGTTTTTCATTTCATTATTTGGTTGAACCCAGAAATAACAACACAAAATGACATTTCAATTACTTCTTGTGGTTTGTTATGAATGGAAATCATTGTGGTCAATCAATATGATATTGTCTCATATTGATCACTAGCGCTTTAATATAATTGTCTCGAAATCATATCGTGGTGCACTTTATGACTTGGGCAGGTCATAATCCAGTTAAAATCGCATCATGATAAAAGATTCTCAGTACAAATGCATTTTTTTTCCCCGACATTTATTTTGAAGTCGGACGTTCAGCCACTTCCGCTCTGTTGCCGTGCAACGCCAAACCCTCCGAGCTGTCATGGAGGCCGTCTGTTCTGGTTCGGCTCTCATGTAACGATCCAGTTACCAGGAGTCCGTCATGGCTGATGATGATCTGGACGAACTGCTTGATGAAGTGGAGAAAAAGTTCTGCCGCGACGTTTCTGTTGCGTCTTTAGACAAAGTGGAGTGTAGTTTGTCCGGAAAACGCAGCAATGACAAAGACTCTCAGAGGAAACACAGGTAAACAAAGCTAACAGCGCTAGCAGGTGTTAGCAGTCAGGAGGTAAACATCATTTAAACGCTCTGAGACGACGACTAAGTCATGTTTGAGTGATGCTGTCATTAACTTTTTACGTTCATTTCATTCTTTCTTTTTTTTTTTTTTGATAATTTTGGCTGTGTTCGTGAATGTTGACAAAATATCTTGTTATTTTCTGCTCATCTCCGACAGACAGTCTAAAGCTGTTTGAATAAGAGTTAAAACTCGGGTAAAGAAAGAAAAATGTGCCATTGAAGCCCATTCAAACTGCAGTTTTTGATCTCACTTCTATAAAAGCACAATACGTGTTATTATATCTAGGTATCAATCCATGCAGCATTCCGGACAATTAAGTATTAAAAACAAATTCAGTCCTACCAGGCATTTTATTTATTTATTTAGTTAGTTAGTTAGTTAGTTAGTTAGTGTGGGTGTGTGTGTGTGTTAGATTCAAAAACGAAAAACAGAAGAAAACGTCCCTTTTTCATTTTCTGTTTTTTGATTGACAATTGTAAATTATTCTGGGCTGTTGCCTTGGAAATGCCTAAAATAGTTGGGGGAAAAATGTGGTAAAATATTTTTTTTAAATCTACTTGATAGAAAGCACATTTTTCTTTCATTGCGATGTTAGTGGTAGTATTTGATACTATGCAGAAAAAGAATAATGCATAAAAATAATGTTGCTGTCTGTAATAATTCAATTAAAAAAACTTTTCATTTATTTATTTTTCCTTTTTTGTTGTTGTTTTTCAATTACAAACATGATAACATCATGACATGACTGTTTCTGTTTGTTGTGGAGCTTTATTCACTTATTGATATTGATTAACATAGTAGAATATTGTACATTTTCTAAGATCTGATTGTAAGTCTCCAGATTCGTACTACGAGTCTCCAGAAACAAAAGCTGTGGTCTGAATTTTTGAGGCAATAAGGTTCAAGGTTGTAAGCATGCATAAGGCTTAAATTCTTGACTTCAAACTCTCTATCACAGTATAAAGACACAAATGTTTGTTTGTAATTTAGTGCAAAAGAACCGGAGCAGCCGTCAAGCAGTGTCTCTGAGGACATTGATGCCCTTTTAGAAGAGTTGCTGGAGAATGATCGCAGCGACCCCCTTCAGTCAAAGGTGAAGTTACATGTGTGGACTGTGGTGGGAGGAGAATTTATGGAGCCAAAGCACGTAAATGTTCATTGTTAAAAGTAACCTGTGTGCCTTTATTTTACATGACCAATCTAAAAAAAACACCATAGTACATCTTTAATTCAGTTCAGTTCAGTCACTGATGTGCAGATAATATTATTTCTTGTCTTTGGATTCACTGGATTCTGTCGAAACAATTTTCCATCCAAATAATGGTTTGTTTTTGTGACTTAGACCTGATTTTTTCTTTGATATCTGTGTTCTCTATAGCTGTTTCTGGAGAGAATGTTTGATAAATTCACTTTCAAGCTAGATGACGTTAAATCTGAATAAATGAAGGAATTTATGAAAAATAAGTCACGTACACAGAAGAGGCACATTGAGGAACAGCTGAAATTAAAATAAGGACCTAAACCTCTACATCTGTCATCTTTTTAACCATCCATTTCAGACTGAACAGCTCCCTAAAGCACATCAGTTGGAGAAGAAGCTCTCCTTCCAGACTGGACAAAGAAAGTAAGTGTTTTAGTTCATTCTCAGTTTAAAAAAAAAGAAAGAAAAAAGAAAATGTGCTGGTGTTTGATAATTGCATTGTATAAGTAGAAAGAGAGTTTTTTTTTTTTTTAACTTTGTTTCTTTTATGACTGTTCACGGATGTACCACCTCAAGAAATGTGAGATAACGTCTCCTTGTTGCGTTGTTTCAAAGCTTGTTTGTCCGTAATATAAATTAGGCGTTCAGATTTGGGGAGATCTGTGACATCACAGGCCCAGATGAGAGTCTGTTGAATAAGTCCTTGATCAAATCACATGCTTCCACACTCACATTTTATCCTGAGTGCATAGGTGCATTGACATGAACAATTCTGTTACTGTGAAGTACGCCACGAGCACCCTGATGGTGCTCTCAGATGATGAGAAAATTGAGAGTGGAACACTTCACACACAGCACATTTCACTGTGTTTGAGTGTCACAAAAGTGAACCATTTGGAGCAAAGCCTGGATGATAGCATCCCTGCTGCCTCACTTCACATCTGTGCTGCAGTTGCTGCACGTTGAAGGCGGTTTAGCACAAAACTGTACCACCACTTTCAAAAGAGGCACAGTGGGGTTCTGTGGCTCACGCCGCCTCCTGAAATATGCCCCAGATATTTCATTTTGAGCTAAAAAAAAACAGGTGCTTTTGAAAAACAGGTGCAAGACGTCTCCTTTAACAAGCAAAAAAGTGTGTTGTCCTTTAGCTGAAAATGTGTATCTCAAAGTTATACTTAGGCTTTATATTTTTATAAGTTCTCTTTGGTTCTTTGATGGAAAAATGCTGTAATCCCTGCTGCTTTAAATCTGGGAGACGGTCTGCCCCGTGTGTCCTACATCCAGGTGCTGTCCTGTTTTCGTTGGTGGAAGCTCCGTCACAAACGGCGTTGGAACAGCCACGTCCAAAAGGTGTGAGAAAATCACTTCAAACTCACATCATCTGTCGTGTCTCATCTTGATTTATCCAGATGCAGAACCTTTGTACCACAAGGTGTCTGTTCAATTTCTTCTCTTCTTTTAAGGGGCAGATAATATGAAAAAAAAATCCCATTTGTTACTTCAGAGCAATCTTTTAAGTGTCTGAATCCCTTTCAACACCAAACCTCTAAAAAAGCACCACTATGCCTCTGTATTTGGGGCTGCCAAGGTTTGAAAATATGTTTGATTTGCAGGAAATTGTTGCATACTAGCTCAGGATAGATGTATCCAGCCATCAGAAAAATGTGTAAATAAAAAAAAGGCAAAATATGTCTCCTTTAAAGTATTAATGAGACACATGACGAAATTTGTGATAAAAACCACTAAATTGTAATTACTAACTTTTTTAAAGAGTAATTAACTGGCATTGTGTATAAATAGGTCATGTGACCAGCTGAGATGTGTATCCTGTGACTTCGGGGTGCTGATGTTTGATGACTGTGAGTGGGATCCATCCTGTAATTACCTGTTCCTCAGGTGAGTCCAGAAGCTTCCTGCAATGTTGGAAACACAAAATACAAAACTTAATAGAGGGAAATAATCCACATAGAGGACTTTAATCTAACATAAATCTTATCTTATATGATCATCTTAACTTTTAGTTTTTATTATTGCTCGTACAGTTTCAGTTCAAAACTGGCCTCTGGGTTCTATTCAATTCAATTTTCAATTCAGGTTTATTTGTATAGCGTCAGTTACAATGTCAATTGTCTCTAGGCGCTTTACAGAGACCCAGATCATGACCCCTGAGCAAATATCATTAACTAAAATTATAATATTAAATCCTAAACAAGGATAATGGCCAAGTTTGGCCAACGGTTTTGCTTCCTCTGGTTTCATGGATAAGTACAGCTGCGTATCATCAGCGTAGCAATGGAAGTTTATGCCATGGTTCTGGATCATTTTTCCCAAGGGCAGCATGTATAAAGTGAAAAGGATTGGTCCCAGAACTGAACCCTGTGGGACGCCACAGCAGACCCTAGTCTGTGCAAGAGAAATGTCAATAACATAAACGAACTGGAACCTGTCAGATAGGTATGACTTAAACCATCCTAATGCTGTCCCTTTAACTCCAACAGTGTCTCTAATCTATGCAGCAAAAGGCCGTGATCAACGGTATCAAAAGCAGCACTGAGGTCCAGCAGAACAAGGACAGAAACTAATCCATTGATCCATCTATCAGGAGAAAGTCAACATCTTGGTTTCAAATGTAATTACCGTATTTTCTGGACTATGAGCAGCACCTGAATATAAGCCGGGCCCATTAAAATATAAACGAAATATATATTTTGTCACATATAAGCTGCACCGGACTATAAGCCGCCGGTATCCAGGCTGAGAAATAAGATAATTACATCGAAAGATTGTGTACCACAAGTGTTTATTCACATAGCTGAACTGATTTTTCCTCCTCCTGTGTACTGTAACCCCCCCACACAGCAAAGACATCCGGAACAGACCCGGAAAATTGACCCGTATCGGGGTCCACTTGCACTCAGTGACGGATCCGCTTTGGACCTGCTGGCTCCACGCTGTGTCCGGTCCGATTAAAACCTTACCTCTGCGGCGGGTCTGCTCAGAACCCAGAAATCCACTTGGGAACCAACAAACTGACTGGACAAACTGATAAATCCAGGTGTGTCTGAGTAGCTACAATGGTCAAGACACACCTGGATTAATCAGTTTGTTCAATAATAACAGGTATTGATGCTCACAAAATGAATGTAGAGTAGCATAGCCAACATAGGCTACTGAACAAAAACAGAAAAGCCTTTGAGTACTCGGTTTGTTTTTTGGTTTTTGACTTCCTGCTAGAGCGCCCCCTGAGGGCTGAAGAAAAGTTCATAGAAAAGCCGCATCTCTGTATAAACCTCATGGTTTAAAGCGTGGGACAAAAGTAGCGGCTTATAGTCCGGAACATACGGTAGATCCAGACCAGTTCAGTCCTCCTCATTGTTCTCCCCATCCTGAGCGGGCTGACACCGAGGTAGGAAGAACGTCCTTTACTAGGAAGTCACGTCCAGCTGAACCAGCGTGAGAGACGGTGACCAAATCCCCCCTCAACTGGTTTGGGGTTGAAGAGCAGCTACTGATAAACTGAGGGATCTCTATCAAACACCGTTACTGTCACAGCGCGTACCTGAAGGCAGATATGCTCATTTTTATGATCTTTTGAAAGTCTCATATCTCACATAGAATTCAATAACGTTCAAATCTCAAAAACCCAGTTTTATTAACAACAGAACACGTGTTTAAACGGATGACTCCATCATGTCTCCTTGTCCATATCCTAACTTATTCCTGCCATCAAATTTATGATTGAATGCATTTGATGTGTTTTTTTATGTTCTGTTGTGAATAATTTGTGACTCGATGTGAGTTTGAAATGACTGTTTTCTGTTTTTATTTCACAAAGTCTCCAACGTTTTTAGGATCTGGGTCGTGGCTGTAAGCTGCTTGTGTTTTGACGGGAAAAGTCATTGTGTGAAATTGAAAGACCAATATGGCACAATAATTGATTCTGACTGAAAAGGTGCTATCTCATCCAGCCAACAGACTGATGTAAAGACAAAATTGCTTTATGGTGTTTTTCTGACTGTTATGTGACTGTGTTGTTTTAATCCAGAGCTGTTTTTGGTCTCCGGGCCAACCTAGATAAGCGTGTGACCTCACAGTCCGCGGTGTTTGATGAGTCCGTTTGTGCAAACACTTTTTTTTCTGCTGCCTTTAACTGAAAAACGTCTCCGTCCGCAAACAGACGAACGGCTGGGAACAACTGTTCATGTCTTCTGCTGTGCGACAGATGCTTTTTACCATCTCATTACTTCAATCCTCAGTAGAACATAATAATTATATCAGATGACTCACGAAATGTATCAGATGAATCACACTGACAGAAATGGACAGAAATATGTCAGTATGTGAGAAATAAGTTGCATTTGATATATTTTCATTTTGTCCACAAGGGGGCAGTAGTCAACAGTGGAACTCTTTCTCTTCTCATGTTTTTTATTTTTATTAATTTTTTTTTTTTTTTAAGCTGACATCTAGCTGCAACATCTAAAAATAAAGTAAAACCATATCTTTTTTAGGTGTGGTTTGCAGATTTGTTAAATGTGTAAGAACCGTAGGTAAGAAAGGCAGACTGATTGATGCTTCCTACCATCTCAGGACTGCTAGAAGTCATGACTTTATACTCAACTGTCTTCAGGCTCCGTCGTCACATATGAATCAGCTCGAGCTGCTCCGGGGTTTGACTGCAACACCCTGAATCTTTCATTTTTCTGCTTTTCTGTAGTAGATTTGCTGATGTGCCTGGGATCGTTAGCCTGTTGTGTTACGTAGTTTTGGTCTTTTGCTGAGAGACAAGTAGCCTCTCAGTCGGCTCTGGAATATTTTGGGATATAAAGACAATTTTTTTCCCTCTATAAATGAGGTCATAGTTGTGGTAGTAGAGGAGCAACGGATGTTTCTGCAATTACATTATGATTTAAAGGACATTAGGTTTTAAATGTTATCATGATTTTTTTATAGTCTGAAATAATAAAAATTGTGGGTGAAACTAAACATTTTAGGGGGACCATAAATAAATCTGCAGAGCCCAGAGAAGTATTAGCATTTTGTCTGAGTGGTGTATAAACTTAACTCTGTGACTGCAGGGTGTCCAGGTCTGCAGATTAAACCCAGATCATCACACTGTCACCGCCGTGCTTGACAGTATAACCTGTTTTTAAGCTGATATCCTGTGTTTAGTTCTTTTGCTAAATGAGCTTCTCTGTAATGTACCATACTGCCATTAGTCAATAAATTAGTAGTTTCTATTCGGTATTTTAATGTCAGCTTGCAGTTATGGGTGATTTTTGAATCTTGATTACATGAACACAGTTTGATTAGCCTTAAAAAAGTTTTGATGTTCTGTATCCGGCCTCATGTGGTCATCAAGTGATGTTAACGTGACTTTAATTTGGTTGCTTCTAAGGTATAAAATCATCCAGAGATCACAAAGGTGTCATAATGACTCTCATTTCCTGCCCTAATTAGACAAATAATCGTCTCATTTTGTGCTGATGTGCAGCAGAAGGGATAAAGATTAATTCTGGGCGACATCGTGTCATTTTCTACAGTAACCGTGCATGACAGCCCATGGGGGAACACAAACGCTCGGATGATAGAAGTGTGTGTAGGTGTGTCGGGAGTTGGAGTGGATTTGATCCTTTATCTTCCTTTTCTGCAACACAAGTGCTGATTTTCAATTATAAGATAGTGAAGTCACACAGGATTAGTGGAACTTTTAATCTGAGACTTTTTTTTCTTTCTTTTTAAAGATTTTGTGGCTCTAGTGGCTTTTATTTATAGTGAGAGAGACAGAGAGAGCAGGGAAGACATGCAGTAAATGGGTTGCAGACTGGGAATCGAACCTGCGACTGCTGCAGGAGGACTGTGGTCTCTGCTTAATACACTGAGCCACCCGGTAGAGCTTTAGAGCTTTTTATTGAACTTTTTATTCAGTTTAAAGACAATGCAGTGAAATCTGTTAAACAATAAACTATTAATTATAATTAATTCTGCATTTAAAAAAGACTCAAAACAAGATTAATCAAATTTGCATCTGAATTATTCTGTAAAAATGATCTGTAAATGATTCCTTTAATGATCAAAGCTGTGGAAGATAAGTTTGTCTTTGGTCTCAGTTGCAGATCTTTATCACCTGCAGCTCTGATCAGCAGTGATGGACGTCACCCTCGTAGCTTTTCTTTTTAGCTCTGAGAGTGAACACGACCCCAAAATCATTTTAAAAATGCTCGCTAAACGACAGGAACTCTGAAACTGGCAGGAGGAGCATCCCACTGATACAAAAGGACATAATTGACCCATTATACCAGTGTGCACGGCGGCTGCCAGCTCACTCTCAGTCCTACTGGGTTTGGCTGAGTTCCTCGGTCCAAACAGACAGAATGTGAATGAAACATCTATTTGCTTCCCTTCGTGTTGCAGGTGAATGCAGGACTGCCCTCTGACAAATGAAACAGGTGCTACAGGGAAAGAACATTATTTCTGGGAAAGGAGCTGGTCATCTTCTGTTGAAAGGCTATGTTTGTATTAAAAAACGAAAAACCTTCAGAGGAGTCTTTAATGAGAGCTCTACAGTTTCAGCAGCTCTCAAACTCTTGTTGGGATTTTTCTGAAACATGCGTTTATCTTTAACCTGCTGTCTCATTCCAGCATCAGGCTACTTTGGTTATTAATGTTATTTTCACACTTGAATCTCCTTCAATTTGAACATTAGTATTTTAACATTTCAGTTTTTTTAATCTGGGTAGCTGTTGTGTTTTAACATTGGTTTATCATTACATTTTTATCTTAGGAACAGTACAAATAAATACTTAAAAACCTATTAAAAGAAGCAACATGAATATGAGAGACTAAATACCATCAGTCCAGTAATGTCCAATAAAACGTGTTCCTGAGACCTGATCACGAGGATTTATTCATGTTTTTATCTAATTAAGTTCTCATATTTCTAACCTCAACCTTACTTCCACTGTGATATCGCTACAAAGTCTTCACAATAACAACTTTTAAAATCTTAGCAAAACAAACAGACATGAAGCTGAGTGATATTCACTGGTCCTTAAAATGTGGAGCAGAAAACTCAACTCAGTAAATCCATTTTGATGTTTTCAATTTCAGTTTTTGTCTATGCGGTAATAACTCTAGTATTATTAAACTGCTGTGTGGTCAGTTGTATCAGCTGGATTTATAAATGGTCTCCTCTTTGGTAACGTGTTATAATACCTGGCTCACTTGTGATGAGCACTGGCTAAGACTCATTAAGACTCAGGTTAAGACTCATTAAGACTCAATTTAAGATTCATTAAGACTCAGGTTAAGACTCATTAAGACTCAGTTTAAGACTCATTTAGACTCAGGTTAAGACTCATTAAGACTCAGTTTAAGACTCATTAAGACTCAGTTTAAGACTCATTAAGATTCAGTTTAAGACTCATTAAGACTCAGGTTAAGACTCATTAAGACTCAGTTTAAGACTCATTAAGACTCAGTTTAAGACTCATTAAGACTCAGGTTTAGACTCAGGTTAAGACTAATTTAGACTCAGGTTAAGAGTCATTAAGACTCAGGTTAAGACTCATTAAGACTCAGGTTAAGACTCATTAAGACTCAGTTTAAGACTCATTAAGACTCAGGTTTAGACTCAGGTTAAGACTAATTTAGACTCAGGTTAAGAGTCATTAAGACTCAGGTTAAGACTCATTAAGACTCAGGTTAAAACTCATTAAGACTCAGTTTAAGACTTATTAAGACTCAGTTTAAGACTCAGGTTAAGACTCAGTTTAAGGCTCATTTAGACTCAGGTTAAGACTCATTAAGACTCAGTTTAAAGGAGCCGTATGTAAGAAGTAAAATAAAACGAATCAAAAAATGACCCCGATATGTCAACAGACATTTAAAAATCATGTTCATTTCAAATACTTATGTCACTGACAACAGCAGTCTAAGCCAGGATATTCCCGTTTAAAAAGAGGAGTTGCAGCCCTCAACTTATGTTGATGTTGTCATTTTTTGTTTTGGCCTGAAGCGCCACCCTCCACCTATCTCCCAATCACGAAGTCAGTAGTGTTTCGGCATCCGGGTTGCCAGTTCGGCTCTAATTATCGCAGCAGCCGCTACGAACGTGTTGGATGAAAAAATGTCTAGCTTTCCAAAACCTAAAAGACCTCGTTATGAATCCGAGTTACGTCGTGACAAGGTCCGAAATAAAACAAGGATTTGTATAGGAGATGCTTTTGATAGATGGAGACGGCTGAAAGCGGAGAAGAATTTGAAGACAGACGCCAACGTTGCTGATTTTCTCCTGGACAGGTAAGATTCATAGCTAAATGTTTGGCTAACGCTAATTTACTTGGACAAGGTAACAGTGGTACCTCTACTTACGAACGCCTCTACATACGAAACTTTCAGGTTACGAAACGCCTCAACGGGAAAATATTTCCTCTAGTTACGAAAGATCAAAGAAAGAAAAGATCTTTCATAAAGCATTAAATATAATTAACAGAAAATAAACTTACTGTGTAGGACTCGTCGCTTGCCATGGCAGCCTACGTTCCTGCTGCATTCTGCAGCCGACCTGGCAACCTCTGGTCGGGGAGGAGGGGGAGGGTACACGCCGCTCAACAGTAATTTGAAAGTGACTGCAGTACCAGTTTTGGCCATAATCTTACAAACGGCTCCTTTAAGACTCATTAAGACTCAGTTTAAGACTAATTAAGACTCAGTTTAAGACTCATTTAGACTCAGGTTAAGACTCATTAAGACTCAGTTTAAGACTCATTAAGACTCAGTTTAAGGCTCATTTAGACTCAGGTTAAGACTCAGTTTAAGACTCAGGCTAAGAGTCATTAAGACTCAGGTTAACACTCATTAAGACTCAGGTTGAGATGCATTAAGACTCAGGTTAAGGCTCATTAAGACTCAGGTTGAGACTCATTAAGACTCAGGTTAAGAGTCATTAAGACTCAGGTTGAGATGCATTAAGACTCAGGTTAAGGCTCATTAAGACTCAGGTTGAGACTCATTAAGACTCAGGTTAAGAGTCATTAAGACTCAGGTTAAGAGTCATTAAGACTCAGTTTAAGACTCATTAAGACTCAGTTTGAGACTCATTAAGACTCAGGTTAAGACTCATTTAGACTCAGGTTAAGACTCAGTTTAAGACTCATTGAGACTCAGGTTAAGACTCATTAAGACTCAGGTTAAGACTCATTTAGACTCAGGTTAAGACTCATTTAGACTCAGATTAAGACTCATTAAGTCTCAGTTTAAGACTCATTAAGACTCAGATTAAGACTCATTTAGACTCAGGTTAAGACTCATTTAGACTCAGGTTAAGACTCATTTAGACTCAGGTTAAGACTCATTTAGACTCAGATTAAGACTCAGTTTAAGACTCATTAAGACTCAGTTTAAGACTCATTAAGACTCAGGTTAAGACTCAGTTTAAGACTCATTAAGACTCAGTTTAAGACTCATTAAGACTCAGTTTAAGACTCATTAAGACTCAGGTTAAGACTCATTAAGACTCAGTTTAAGATTCATTTAGACTCAGGTTAAGACTCAGGTTAAGACTCAGTTTAAGGCTCATTTAGACTCAGTTTAAGACTCATTAAGACTCAGTTTAAGACTCATTTAGACTCAGGTTAAGACTCATTAAGACTCAGTTTAAGGCTCATTAAGACTCAGTTTAAGGCTCATTTAGACTCAGGTTAAGACTCAGTTTAAGACTCAGGCTAAGAGTCATTAAGACTCAGGTTAACACACATTAAGACTCAGGTTGAGATGCATTAAGACTCAGGTTAAGACTCATTAAGACTCAGGTTGAGACTCATTAAGACTCAGGTTAAGACTCATTTAGACTCAGGTTAAGACTCAGTTTAAGACTCATTGAGACTCAGGTTAAGACTCATTAAGACTCAGGTTAAGACTCATTTAGACTCAGGTTAAGACTCAGTTTAAGACTCATTAAGACTCAGTTTAAGACCCATTAAGACTCAGGTTAAGACTCATTAAGACTCAGGTTAAGACTCATTTAGACTCAGGTTAAGACTCATTTAGACTCAGGTTAAGACTCATTTAGACTCAGGTTAAGACTCATTTAGACTCAGATTAAGACTCAGTTTAAGACTCATTAAGACTCAGTTTAAGACTCATTAAGACTCAGGTTAAGACTCAGTTTAAGACTCATTAAGACTCAGTTTAAGACTCATTAAGACTCAGGTTAAGAGTCATTAAGACTCAGGTTAAGTCATTAAGAGTTTAAGACTCATTAAGACTCAGGTTAAGACTCATTTAGACTCAGTTTAAGACTCATTAAGACTCAGGTTAAGACTCATTAAGACTCAGGTTAAGACTCATTTAGACTCAGGTTAAGACTCATTTAGACTCAGATTAAGACTCATTAAGACTTAGTTTAAGACTCATTAAGACTCAGTTTAAGACTCATTAAGACTCAGGTTAAGACTCATTAAGACTCAGGTTAAGACTCATTTAGACTCAGGTTAAGACTCATTTAGACTCAGATTAAGACTCATTAAGACTCAGTTTAAGACTCATTAAGACTTAGTTTAAGACTCATTAAGACTCAGTTTAAGACTCATTAAGACTCAGGTTAAGACTCATTAAGACTCAGGTTAAGACTCATTTAGACTCAGGTTAAGACTCATTTAGACTCAGATTAAGACTCATTAAGACTCAGTTTAAGACTCATTAAGACTCAGTTTAAGACTCATTAAGACTCAGGTTAAGACTCAGGTTAAGACTCAGTTTAAGACTCATTAAGACTCAGGTTAAGACTCATTAAGACTCAGTTTAAGACTCATTAAGACTCAGTTTAAGACTCATTAAGACTCAGTTTAAGACTCATTAAGACTCAGGTTAAGACTCATTTAGACTCAGGTTAAGACTCATTAGGACTCAGATTAAGACTCGGTTTAAGACTCATTAAGACTCAGTTTAAGACTCATTAAGACTCAGTTTAAGACTCATTAAGACTCAGGTTAAGACTCATTTAGACTCAGGTTAAGACTCATTAGGACTCAGATTAAGACTCGGTTTAAGACTCATTAAGACTCAGTTTAAGACTCATTAAGACTCATTAAGACTCGTTAAGCAGTTCTTTTCTTGGATATGTGCTTGACTGTTTTGTTGAGTGAATGTGTTTAATACTACTGTATTACTTATATTTTTCATTCACAAACATTTTCATCACTTTCTCTCTTCAATTCTGCAGTTTATTTTATTTTATTTTTTTGCTACCCTTGAAGCCTCTGTCTTTAAATGATAAATGGCAACATTCTTTAGTGTCTGGCTTTGAATTTATAGCATCCCAGCTGTTTTAATCAACTCACTTGACAAGTGATCGTTCCTGTTTTCGGTTCATCTCCATTTGAACTGCTTTGTTTTTCAGTTCACATTGCTTTCATCAATCAAGACTCAATCAGCTTCACCGTCTTTACTTCGCTTTTTATCTTCACCAGATCAGATCTGTGTCACAGTCGATGGCTGCTGAAACTCTGACAACCTGACAAAACTTACTGAGCACATCCAAATAAGAATTCCTCAAAGTTTAAAATGTTCTCACATAAAGACAAATGATTTGTTGGCTGTCAGAACGGTGAGGATGGTCCAACGTTGTTGGAATATAACGTTTCTCTGGTCTTAGTTGCAGATGTTTTTTTTTTTTTGTTCCACATGTGTGCTGTTAAGTGTGTAAATTTGCGGATCTTTCTTTTCCAAGAACAATTGAAATGATGATTTGTCTCACTCAGCTCAAACATTTCACTTGTAACCGATCACCTGTTTCTGGGAGTCACAGCGGAGGACTTCACTCCCTCAGAGCAGCTCTGGCACTTATTGTCTTTGAGAACGGCAGCGATGGCCTCACAGCTCTTCTCGCGTATGTAATTGCTGTGACAAACAGGAGTTTCAAAAGGGCGACGTGATTGCTGCTCACGCCAGCCCACACAGCAATCAGATCATTGTTACTGTTACTGCGGCGCTGAAAGAATCACAGACAAACAAAGGCTTGCCTTTCAAAAGGACAAACAAAGCACATCTGTTAACGTGTTTAGATGAGACGTAAATGAGATGAAACGTGTTTTTAATTAACAAGGAAAAAAACCTGGAAATTGTCAGCGCTGACGTGCTGAAATGCTTCCTGTGGATGCAGGAACGTATGAGGTGGAGAAACATGTTTCCATCTGCTGCGTTTAAAGTGGACGGTTGAAGAAAATCCCGTCAGAGTCACATTTGTATTCTGAGGTCTGTAACTGCTCAGGAATAAAGAGGAAACCTTCTAGAGTCGCCGGCCCACCAGCCACCTGAAAACATTTTACCACAGAGATTTCTTCTTCCACAAGTGGTGTGAATCACTTTTTACTGACTCCTTTTTTTATTTTTACAATGACCTTTCAAAGTTCAGAGCACTCTGTAAAGCTCTGAAGCCCTCAGGATGGATTGGTCCTTCAGGTTGTGTCACTGGTTTCGTCCAGAAAACTCCAGTCCTCCAGCAGCAGATCTGCAACCCTCCAGCTCCAAGCAGTGAAACAAGAAAACCAGATTAAACACGACAGAGATGTGTGTTTTCATTAAAAAATAACTACATTAAAACAAGAGATGACTTTAAAGATGGGGATATTATTTTCTCAGATTCCTTTCCTCCATTTTCTGATATAAATAACCTAAAAGTTTCTGATCAATAATATAAACTGTCTTTTCTGGTTCTGACAGACTATTATTTATTCACGTGTGCATTAGGGATGGAACGGTTACCGGTATTACGGTAAAGCACGGTAAAATTTTATACGATAACGATTACCGTTTATGTTTGACTTCATCTCATTATTGCAGTGGATTACCTGGATATATATCTGCTTCATAAATTCTTTATACATAAATGTAAATATATGAAAATTAGACCCAATTTTAATGCCTTTCATAGTGATTTCCTGTATTTCACCAAAGACAAACAAAAAAGCAATGAAACTTTTTAGTTTAATAGAAAAATATAATTTACAAAATAAGCTCTAGTTATCTTTTGTTCATTATTATTTATTTTACAGGGTTTTTTGTTTTTATATATTCAAACTTAAGTCTCTCTTTTCCTTTTTCTGTATTTGCACAGGTTCCTAGAAAAGTATTCTTTTGTATGGAAGCCATGTTGTTTGTATAAAATTTTGTTGTATTTTTGCAAGAAAAAAAAATCAGTTTCATTCAAGTCTGTGAGCGACTCGCGACTCTCACGTGAATATGTAGCTTGTAACATCGGCATCGTAACGTCAGCATGGCGGAAAGTGGTGATAGCACACAGGACATTTACCAACCCACTAAAAGGACGAAATCTGAGATCTGGACTTTTTTTTTTTTTTTTTTAAGAATGCAGAGGGACAACTGGTGTTTACATTTTATTGTAATTTCTTTATTTGCACATTCATACTATTTAAGGTTCAGCTTAAAGTCCAAAGTTTATTTCATTTGAACTTGCACTATAATTTTTGTTCCTGATAATTGTTTGCATATTTTGACCTACTATGTTAGTTAAAGTGTTTATTTAAATTTGCACCAGAAAAATAAACTTTGTTCCTGTTTTTTATTTTGTTCATTTAAAATAAAACCTCTCTCTGTGCCAGTTGTTTCCCTTTTAATGTGAAAGTTTCATTTTGATAAGATTTTGGCTTCTGATGTTTTAGTGTGACAAGAAAATCACAAGATTTTTTAAAATAATTTTAATGTATGTGTTTTTTGGACATTTGTACAGCAATTAAAAATACCACGATAATATCGTAAACCATGATAATTTGATCTCTTTACTCTTTAATCGAGATATCAGATTTTCCATATTGTTACATCCCTAGTGGGCATCTTGAAGTGGACATGTTGTAGTTTCAGTCATCGAGGTTCGATCTAACCCTGAACTGAGTAGTTACGTCTCCTCAGGACCAGAATCCTTCTCTTCCTCTCCACACAACAGAAATGTCATCAGTTATCACATGTTGAAATGAAAAAAAAAAAAGAACAGGTGCCAGGAGAGGAGCTTCCTGCAAAATGAAAAAGCTTAAGTCCCGTCTTGAGTAGGAGTGAGTATTGGAAAGGACCTCACGATACGATATGTATCATGATACTTGGGCCATGATACGATATTATCACGATATCTTGCGCTATTCTACCCAGTTAATATCAAAATTAAAAGTAGAGATGAAAAATCAAGTTGCTGTATATGTTCATCAGATGATAATGATCATTCAGAGGACAAATTGAGTCAAAACTATTATATTTATTGTTTATTATTAGCGTTTTTGCACATTCAAGTAACCATTACAACATACTGACTAAAATCGATATTAGGAGCTGGTAAATCGATATTATATTGGGCGGCCGAAAATCGCGATATATTGCCAAATCGATTTTTTTTTTTTTTGGGTTGATGAGTTGTTTCCCTGAACCCGTCTGTGTGTCTGTTGGCAGGAACAACATGCCCAACTGTCAGAAGCTCAGAGCCAAGCTGAAGAAGAGGAGAGGTTTCCGGGCGTACGCCTGCCAGTGCAGCTGGACCTCCGCATCAGAGCCGGCGGACCTCCGGGATCGACCTCAGCTCAAGTGGGTCTGTGGCAAACACCAGGCCTGATGTTGAAGGTGATGATTAAGACAGCGCACACGGTCCAGGCGCTTTATCTGCTGAACGGAGCTTTCTCCGCTCTCCATCCATCCGTCCTGGAAAACGTGCTGAAGGCTTGAGATTCATTTCTGTGAAATGTGCCGACCCTAACCGTATAAAAAGTAGACGCAGCACGTGTAACATCATCTGCTGGTTGGTTGACCTTCGTTCTGACGCTTCGTCGTCATCGATCACGTGTTTCTTTAGAACCAGAGATAAAATACTGATTCTGGTACAATGTCTTTTCTTTAGTTTTACTTATGGATCATATTCTGACAACTGAACTACCGGAGTGAAACTTGTTAAATTCACCTTGGAGCTCTAGCTGACCTGTCTGTTTTATTTATTTTTTTAACGACTTACTGAAACTAAATCAGCCCTTAAACTTGTTTCTCACCTTTTATTTCCACCAGCTGGGACCACTTTCTAAGTTTTTCTCACCGCAAACAAAATATGTTTTAATCATAAACCTCTATAAATTCCACACTTTGCAGCACCTAAGGGGATTGTCAGTTTCTAAGTGGATCCTTTAGAAAATAAAGAATATTTTTCTGAAGGAAGCAGTGAAACCTCAGCATTAATCTTTTCACTCTCCTCGTCTGCAGTTCCTGTTTGGAAGTAAAGTCGATGGCTCTGATGTTATCAAGTCCTCTCTGTCTGCTGCTCCGCGTTGGTTTTTGGTTTTTATCAGAGCAGAGACAGTGAACCAGAACAGTGAATGTGCAGCTAAAAGGCGAAGCAGAGAGTCCAAACTTCTTAAATGTTATCTAAAGCCAGTCTAAAAACAGATTCAGCTGATAATTAATGATTTATTCGTCCCAGGGACACCTCCCTTATTGATGTATCTTACATTCATGTTCTTGTGACGGAAATCCTCAATTAAACACATGTTATTTCCTCAAATATTCTAGTTATTATATAAATGTGGCTGTGCTCTGTGGTGCGCATGTGATCGCTGCTTTTGACCACACAAACCGTTTGTTCTTATAATTATTCCCTTTTGGGTCCTCGCTGCAGGGATTACAGCTAACTGTACTTCACAGAACTGTTTTTCTTTTTAGCTTTCCAGATTAGTAACCTGCGTCCAAGCACGAACGTAATTATAGGTGACGTAAAACACAGAGCAGTGGACTGAGTGAAGCCCAGGATTTATTAAGGTAATATTTTACAGAGGAATTATATTTACGTGTGTACCACCCACTGGCCAGCTGTTACATCACTTCAGCACTCCTCTCACCGTCCATCTCCATCTGGTTTGGATCAGCCATCAAGAAAGACAGGAACAAGCTTTTTTTTTCGTCTTTTTGTCTCAGTAGATCATCACACCGATGAACAATTAAACATGTGCCTGGTCATCCAACCTTTTCCAGCTTGACACCAGAGACAAAGATCTCCTTGGTTTCCTCCACAGCAGACATCTGGATGAGATCATGCCACAGCTGTACAGACTGAGGTGTCTGGCCGTGACTATTCCCACATCCACCACAACTGCTGACCAGACATCCTCTGACCTCAAGAGAATAAAAACGTATGACGGGAATACGGTGATGCGTAATCCAGAGGTAGAGCCGTTTCTGCACGTCCACATGTAACCAGGTGGACGCACATTTATGCCATTTGGACGCGCTCTTTTACGCGCCGACATGCGGGTTGCGCTTTCCGCAAACTCTGTATCTTGCAATCGCGGGTTTAGGGTAGCGGGTCTGCTACCCTAAACCCGTGATTGCAAGATACCGAGTTTACAGAAAGCGCAAAAGTCACGCCCATTGCCACACCTACAATGTGAGTAAGGGAGTCGGCATAGCAGGTAGCGGCTTTAGGGAAGCGGAAGATTGCATTAGCGGTTAGCGGAGGTTCCTAGACCTGCAATTTGCGGATTTAGGAACCTCCGTGGGTAGCGGCTAGCGGCTAGCAGGAGGTGTACAATCGGGGCCTCAAGCTGTGCCGTTGTTGGCACCAAAGGCGGATCGCTGTGCTCTTTTTGACTGAAGACGTAGCCACAGAGCTTCCTCCCATCTCTGCTCCTGAGTATGAACGTTCCAGACTCAATGCTCTGACAGTTTTTGAGGCCACATCTGGGTAGTTGCAGTTGCACTTTGCGATGATTGTCAGTGTGGAAGCACTAATGCACTTAAAAACATTATACAGTCATGGAAAAAATGATTAGACCACCCTTGTTTTCTTCAGTTTCTTGTTCATTTTAATGCCTGGTACAACTAAAGGTACAATTGTTTGGACAAACATAACGATAACCACAAAGATTACTCATAAGAGTTTTATTTAAGAGCTGATATCTTACCATTTTCCATGGTTTTCTTGATTATAACCTAAATCACTTAAGTTTTTACATCAATAGCTATGGCGTTGTACTGCCAAAAACACTGCTTTTATGCATTCAGTGTTTTCTTTTCTGTCTGTTTTAGTCACATGATGACGTTTAGTGGTACCAGGTATTAAAATGAACAAGAAAGGGAAGAAAAAATGGTGGTCTAATAATTTTTTCCATGATTGTATGTATGTGTGCAAGCATGCAACTAGAAACGCAGCGCATGTGTTTACTCCTGTCAGGAGACACCGTAAAGTTGCACCTCTAGTGGGACAAAGTGGTATTACAAGAAGTGCCGAACAGTATTGACAGCAGTTCTGTCACCAACAGAGTAGATCTAGCCCCCCAAGTGGTTAGAGGTGGTATTATGAGTTCTTGTTCTTCTGTGTTGAATTTCCCTTCTTGGATCAATAAAGTTTTTTTTTTTTCTTAAGGGCTGCAGCAATGTGTCACAGTAGCTTGTTTTCTATTTCTGAGCATAAATCCTGCTTTAGTAACATCAATCTACAAATGCAATAACAAGTGATAATCAGGCGGCTGTTCATTCATCTCTGCTTCTATGCTTTGTTTTTTTTATAGTTTTCATAAGAAAATACTAAAATAGCTTAATGCTGTAGATTGTAGAGAAAAGGTAATCGAAGAGGAGAAAATGGTAAATTTATATTCCAACAGGTGGACTCACTCATTTTAGGTGCTGAGATGGATACTTTAGTCATAAGACAGGCAGATGTAGGACTAAGGTCGTCAGTAATAATGACTTCTATCACCCAGTCCAACTTGATTTTTATAGCCTTCCTCTTCCATCCAGTTTATATGCAGAGGATGAAGTGCAGAGTAAAAGCAGGATGGATTTCATATGTGCTATATTCATTCAACCTGTATTAATGGAGTGAATAAGACATGCATGAGTCGAGTACAAATCAGCTGTTTCATGCTGCAGATCTGACAAAGAGCACTGCAGAGACTTTTAAAGAGAGTCCTTCCATCAGTGGTTGTTTTCCTAAACATCCTACATGTCGATGAGCAGAGCAGACTGGATTTATTTACTGCTCATCAGATGAAGTTGTTATTATTATTCTCTTATTTTCCAGGCTCTTCCAGAAAAAGTAATGATGAAACACAGTTAATGAGAAATAAGAATTTAATGCTGATGAATAAATGATGCCTGAACCTTGAGGTGAAACAAACATCATCTGACGTGCACGATCCAGCCGTGCGTGGATGTGAGTCGTCCTGTTTACCAGCATCAGCATTCAGCGCTGTGAGCTGCAGCAGCCCACTGCTTTCATTTTCTTTCCCCCACTTATGTCTTATGCGGACGCTGCAGCGGTTCTGTCAGAGTTTTGAAAGCAGAGCAACTATTCTGTCACATTTCATCCTTCCATCAGACACATGAAGGATCCAGCAGAACAACTGACCGTGAGGTCCAACCCTCCACTCCCACGGCCCGAATGTGGAACCCTCTCGCTTTTAATGATGCCCAACAAGTTGAAATTTTGATCTATTTTTTTGCACCACTTTTCCTATGATCATCAGTTCAGTGAGATGTCATTTATACCAGTGGTTCTTAACCACAGGGCTGCGACCCAAACTTGGGCCGCCAGCGCCTCCCAGAGGGCCACAAAAAACCTTCAGTTTTGAACCTGTGGGCCGCAAGATTGCGTGCAGCTTTCGACCGCGTGGTGGCGGTAATGTGTCACTCATTTGTTAACAAGCGCCAATACGCAGAGAAGAAGTAGCAAAAATGGAGAATTTTTTAAAAAGAAAAACTGAAGACGAACGTCCTGCCAAGCCCCCCCCCCCACCCAAAAGACAAAATTTTTATCTCGACTTCATTAAATACAGTTTTGTAAATGGAGGATCAGAAGCAGTGCCAAAAGTCCAGTGTGTGGAGTGTGAGCTAATGCTGTCCAACGAATCCCTCAAGCCCTCGAAACTACAGCGCCACCTAGAGACCAGGCACCCGACTACGACGGAGTATTAGGGCCACACTGAGAAAAAAAACTGTGGGCTATGATTTTTTTTTTTTTCATTCCCCACTTACGAGAAGAAAGTCGAAATGCAGTTTCCAGATCAGTTCATCCAGAGTGATCATGGGCCTCTTGGCTGCATCTCTGATCAGTCTTCTCCTTGTTCCAGATGAGAGTTTAGAGGGACGGCCGGGTCTTGGTAGATCTGCAGTGGTCTGATACTCCTTCCATTTCAGTCTGATTGCTTGGTCAGAGCTCCTTGAGATGTTTAAAGCTGGGAAATCTTTTTGTATCCACATCCAGCTTTAAACTTCTCCACAACAGTATCTGGGACCTGCCTGGTGTGTTCCTTGGTCTTCATGATGCTCTCTGAGCTTCAACCAGAACCCTGAGACTATCACAGAGCAGGTGCATTTATACGGAGACTTGATTACACACAGGTGGATCTATTGATCACCATCAGTCATTCAGGACAACATCTGATCATTCAGAGATCCTCACTGAACTTCTGGAGTCAGTTTGCTGCTCTGAAAGTAAAGGGGCTGAATAATAAATTCACGCCCCACTTTTCAGTTTTTTATTTGTTAAAAAAGTTTAAAATATCCAATAAATTTCATTACACTTCATGATTGTGTCCCACTTGTTGTTGATTCTTGACAAAAAGATTAAAATTTTATATTTTTATGTTTGAAGCCTGAAATGTGGCAAAAGGTTGAAAAGTTTAAGGGGGCCGAATACTTTCTCAAGGCACTGTATAAAGGAAAGATGGGTGATTTCAACATTGGACCAAAGCTCTAATGGAGAGGAGGCTGAACTCAATGTTGTTTATAAAAGAGAGAACTGGAAGTGGAGACAACAGAGGAAGAGCGGTCCAACGTCTGCAGGGTGCAACGGTGGAACAGGAGTTCAACTCCAAAGACAAAAGAGAGCTACGTGGCAGAGCAGGAGATGTGTTGGAGGTCATGTGGACAGGAGGGAGCCGACCACACATGCTTGGAAATGTCCAAAGCTGAAGGAATACTGGGAAGAAGCATGAGAGTATTGAAGGAGGTGCTGGGTTAGACTGGTTTGGTTTTATATCTGGAGAATCTGACTCAGGAAGACACTCGGCGTAGAGACGGATGTCTAATAAAGGTGCTGCGAGCAGCCAGCAGGTAAACTATAACGAGTGCAGAGCTGACCCACCTGCAAAGGAGCAATGGATGAGAACAGTGGAGGAGCTATTAAATATGGAAAGATCCCCACACATACTGAGGAGACATTTCAGTCAAAGTGGGAAAAATGGGTAGAACATAAAAGAAAAAGGGATGAAACCACAGGGTAGGAGATTTAATTTGAGACCAGGACTTTGGTGAACACGTATGAAACATGTCACCATGTAGATTTATTTTGTGTTTTTTGTTAATGTTAAGTTACCTTATTGACTTATACAGTTTGTAAATGAAATTTAGGCTCTTATATCATAAATTTAGCTAACCCCATGTAACCTGCTGAACTCATATAACCTTTTATACTCGCCTGCACATCAGCTGTGTTCGTGTGCTACTGTAAACTGAATATCATCCTGTTCTCACAGGCACCTGCAAGGTCAAATACTAGATATGAAACTAACAGAACATAGAATAAGCCACTCTTTGTTAAATCCAACTCCCTGACTATCAGCAATACAACATGACCATATATGGACTTCTGGTGCTGCTGCTTCAAAGGTCTGTGTCTTTCTGCCTTTGTCAGATAGACATCTTTTTCTCTCTCCATGCGCATGATTTTCTTCTGACTTGACTTAATAAAAACATTGTGAATGCAGTTGTTATATTTGTCATTCTACTGGATTCTTCTTCAGACAATTTTCCACGACAAGTTTGCTACTGTTGTGATCACAGAGGAGTGATGTATGTTTACGCCCACTCCATCTCTGAGAGGAAGAGGGAGAAATGAGATTGGGTTTCTTGCCTGTCAGACGGCAGGAAGAACAGAATGAAGAGGAGGAGGAAGAGCAGGAAAACAACAGCTGCAGTGATGGAGCCGCTGCTTGGTGTGGGCAGGAAACTGTCACCAGTCTGTCCTGAAAAAGAAAAAAAAACATGGACCGAGAAGAACTGCATCGATGGTTGGTTTACTTCACTGAACTACACGTCACATTGGTGACTAAATGACATATGTATTCCCCCCTAAATTATAACAGGGTGTGGAGGCTGATGTTTTACAACCTTTTACCTTTTTGAGATGTGTTGCGGCCATCAATGTCAAAAAGAGCTAATATTTCCATTAAATGGCAAAATCATTGCATTCTGTCTTTATTCACGTTTTTCCACCGTGTCCCAACTTGTTTGGAACTAGGGTTGTAAATTTAATTCTGTTTATTTGTATTCTATTTATTTGTATCAACAAAAGTCATCTCGAGACACTTCACGCAGAGGTAAACAGGTTTAATAAAGATATTTTTACTTGAACGAGTCACTGCTGCTGTGCGTCTCTCTCCGCTGAACCTCCACAGCAGCAGGGGGCGCTGTCGGCTCCGGCAGAAATTACACGAAAACCAGGAAGCTGAGCAGAAACTTGTGGCGGAAACATGCGGAATAAAAACATCGCAGCTGCAGGAGCGTGAGATGAACGGAGAGATGGAGGATTCAGAGCCCGAGGATGTTTTAGATGACTGGTTTATCGAGTCCCTGAAAACGTGAGAATAATCTGACGTGTTTATCACTTTAGCCGCAGACGACTGGAGCCGAGCGTGTTGTTTCAAATAAGCTTTATATAAAATCTCACTCACTATTTATACTTACTAACTAGAGCATTTATATAACACTTAAAGTCGGTTTATTGATGCTGCATTAAACGGGAATAATGTAGTAACTCCTTCGGCGACTTCGCCTGCAGTTTCTGGACTGGCTTTTCAAAATAAAAGTCCCGAATTTAAGGGTTGTTTAAAATATGCATTTTAAACAGTTATGCTTTGATTCGTGAGGTATAAATGGTCTTATTTTCAGGTTTACTAAATTGACATTTACTCTCCTCAGATTGTTCCCTGTTTCCCAGATTAATTTTGTTATTCTATAACGTGCAAACTAAGTTGCAGATTGTCTTACAAACAACTAACTCATGCTCGCAATGAGTATTTGAACTTTCTGCACCCGTCTTTTACTGTAAAGCTTCACACATGAGATATCAGGAGACTGATGAGCAGTAACTCGATGACCAGAACAGCTCTGACCCATCTGGACGTGGACAAACAAGGATTGATGGTGTCTTGGACTAAATGACAGCAGGGTGGTAGATGTAGATCCTCAGGACCCCGTGGGCCCTCAGGGGGCCCTCAGGGGCTCCCAGCATCTTGATATCAGAAAAGTCTGGAGGTCAGGTGAAAACCTCAGAGCATTTCCAAAGCTGTTTTTGCCGAGCCCACTGGTGAATATCAGGTATAACATTGCCTTTCATCTTAATAATGAGCAAGTCCCCCTCATGCTCTAAAAACAGCTGTGACCAGTCAGGGTCTGGACAAAGATCCACTGGGGTGGTATCAACAGATCATCCCGAGGAAGGGGACTGGCTCCCACAGATGTCATCAGGTCCATCAGACTGCTGTCTGTGGAGTTTGAAGACCAACCTCGGATCCTAAAATAATCAGCTGAGCGGCCCACTGCTGATCTAGCTGCTAGCTCAAGATGTCCCCATGTTGAGGATGTAATCGGTCTGCAGACATTTTTAGGAACAGGATTCATGTGGATGCAGGTTTTCCCACCAGAACGTTGCACTGTAACGAGATGAGCAGCATTGATTCACCCCTCATTGGTTTTGGTTGATCTGAAGTTACTTTCTCAGCCAAGTCGTGTATAAAATCGAGTTTAAAGCAACAGCTTCGTCATGTGGCCTCCGGTCTTCACGCCGCTGGACTGCTCCCTGTGCAGAAATAAACTACAGTTTTCTTCCCGCAGGTACAAAGATCTTCATGTGTATCAGCTGGAACATCCCACCCAGGTCATCGAGTGGACGTCGGCGAAGAGTGAGTGGGTTTATTTCATGCAATCATCATCATCATCAGGCTCTGACACTGACACCACATGTGTTTTTTTTCTATTATTCTTGATTAAAATGTCTATAAAGGTTTTTTGTTTAACAGCTTTTGTTTGTTGTCTCAACTGTGAGTCACTGGTCCACAAGAAACACTATTAAATACATTAACACAGTGATTCCCAAAGCTGGTGGGCTGTCGCGGTACTGCAGGTGGGCCGTGAGAGGTCATTAAAATTAAACAAATATGTTTTAAATCCACAATCTTTTTAAAACATGTTTTTAATTACTGTAAAATGGTAACAACATGATTTAAAAACATTAAGAAGTAACAAAACAAACCAGTTAAGTGTTATTCTACCGTCATCTTAACTTAATATGACAAGTGTCACCTTATTTGTTGACCCCTCACATTAATATCAGAACATGGTTCCTAGTCCTGTATGTTGATCACAGTTGTGATTAAAGGTTTCAGTGAGCCGTGGAGATTTTTCACATCTCAAATTGGGCCTTGGTATTCTGCAGTTTGGGAATGGCTGCATTAACACATCATCAGGATACTATCGATTACATTTCACTACCTTTAAGTGAACAAAACCAAACATTCCCATCCAGATGTCCACCGTTTGACACCGTGACTTCAAGAAAACTCTCCAGATTTCCAGTTTTTTATTTGCTGCTCAGACTGTTTGTATTTCTTGTGTTTTCCAGCCATCTGTGTTGCAGGCTACAGTTCATCTAAAAATGACATTTTGGAGCTTCGATTGCCTCTGAAACTCTTCGCTCATGAAAACAAGGTAAAAGCCACACGGAGGCGGTCTCGGGTTTTTGTTGTTAACGGTGATCCCGGTGCCACTTTGTCATGGCTGCTGTGGTTGTCGATCACTTCAGGGTCTCTGTGCAGAACGGGATTTCAAAGTTGCCCGCGGAGGTTTCACTGAAGGCCCGGTCCGCCGCCTCAGACACGTCCCAGGAACCAGGTGAGACGGTTCAGGTAAATTACAGGTCATGGAAATAAAAATGGAGTCAATGCTGTTAGAAGATTTTCTTTGATCTCTTTCAATTTAATCATCACTTGCTGGGACTTCGTTTCCTGTCATTTAATCAGTAAGAGCCCTTTTACCTGCAAACTGATCTTCATATCTAGGCTTGACTGGGTATTTGTTTTAGAAATATTCTATAAATTAATGGATCTTTTTTTTCCCTGTTATGAGTCGTCCTCTAACAGCAGTAAGTTCATCTTCCTCCCAGCTGTCGTACCTGCAGTGGACTTCTGTTCTCTCTTCCTCTCAGTGATTTCTCAGCTCTGTCATGCAGTTTTTCAAAGCTTCTTTTGTGGGCTTTGTTTAAATAAAGGTTAAAAAAAAACCCACAAGGAATAATAAAGGAACAAAGTCATAATTTAAAAGGCAAAGAAGAAGCAGATGTTTAGGACAAAGCGAGTTGAAGACAGACACACTGGAATCTTTTATTTCTTCAGTTGGAAGTTTGTTCAGTAAATAGTAAACAGTTTTAAAAAAATGGAGCTCATGTTTGAAGGCTCTGATGAAATAAAAACCGGATGTTTCATCCACATTCTTCTTTTCTACTTAAATTAATTTTCTCTTTGAGTAACTGCTGAAATCATTGTAAGCAGGAATATGTTTTGAAATACCTTCTTTAATCTTTCATTGTTTTACAACATGAATATTAAAGGATAAAAATCTAGTTGATCAATCTTCCAGCAACAATTCTGATTATTGATCAATCACTGCAGTTACTTTTTCCAAACTAAAACACCCAACATCCTCTGCTTTGGGTCTGAAATAGTATGTTTGGACTCTTACACATTCTAGGGATGCACGATACTGTTTTTTAAAACTGATACCGATAACTTTCAGCTCCTAAAGGCCGATACCGATAACACACACATATACTTAAGATCAATTACATCAATACTGTGAATAAAATCAAAAATAGTTTGGACTCTTTAAATGAACAGATATTTATTTTTTCCATTAAAAAAACTACTGACAAGCCTCTCAAACATTTTCATAAAGCTATCAAACAAACCTATTTGATATCTCACATTAACTTAAATAAGGTTCATTACTGACTGATATAAAATAAATAAAGGCTCCTTGAACTGATGGAAATACATGCATCAGAATTACTAACTGAAAAAGATTAACATTTAAAGGATTTTGGCTTGTGGTTCTATTTAAATTAATATCTTTAAAGTAAATAAAGGTTCAGTAGTTTTTGTTTTTTTATCTCATGGAAGCTTTAGATAAGAGATATGAGAGAGAGGAGAGACTGCTGCTGGCTTGTTCACGTTAGCATTAGCTCACGTTAGTGTGATTTCAAAACTCCATGGAAGCGATTGTTATGTTGTAGGAGGCTGATCAGGTTTTACGTATTAAAGCTTGTGCTTCCCTCCTCGTAGAATTCACTCGGAGGATTCATCACAAATAACCACCAAACTATCTTCTTCTGAAACTTTAACGAAGTTCTACGCCGCCATGTTTGTTGTGATCAGCGCTGTGCTGCAGGCTGCATTCAAGGTGTAACGTAAATTCCCACGTTCCCTCGTTTGCTAGTCGTTCTTTCAGCCTTTTCTATTTCTTTTTTTATGTGTCATATTTTTTTAATATTTTATGTGTAATATACTGGGAATTTCAATTTAAGTCAGCAACTACTAAAATTATGACCGAGTTAACGAGTTGTTTTCTGGCATGAGGGGGGTATACTTGATTTTCCTTATTGAGTAATCGTTTTTCTGATTATGCCGGCATCACTTGAACATAACATTCACTGCCGCTCATTCAAGGCTCAGAGGGAGTGAGGCACTGCCGTGTTGACAGAAATATATATGTTATCGGGGCTATTCGTCGTGATATCAGAGTTATCGGCCCGATAGTTATCATGCACCCTAATACATTTTATTTATCAGGATACAGAACTGTGCAGAAGTCTTTGCCCCCCCCCCTAGTTTTGTTGTCTTATAAGTTTTAAAGACATCCGCAGTTGTTGACAGACGTCTCAACGCTCACGTTCAGCATGTTTTTGAGCTCAGAGGAGATGGGAGACTATAAGTTAACAGATGTTCAGACTGAGTCAGCGTCTGTTCAGCTGGAGGTCAGTGAGTGTTGGACAGTTTGAGGTGGGACCTTGTCTGGACTGAAGAAGCTCCTGTTCTGTCAACCATGTCGACAGCAGTGGATTTCTAATTGCTGAATGCTGTTTTGTCAGATGTGTTGTGACCAACGACGGGCAGAGCGCCGACCTGCAGGTTTGGGACCTCGGAGGAGACGACAGCGGTGAGTTAACTTCCCCCAAAACACTGTTTAGTGGAAGGAAAAAAGAAAACCCCCTTCAGTAGTTTCCATTTATGTGGCTGTAGTTTATGTCTCATCAGGTTGTGATGCAGGAAAAATAATCACTGACATCTTGAATAATTCAGGGTATCTTTATTTTAGATGTACTTTTGTAATGACGCAGCGGCTTCTATGAAAACTCAGTTCACTGTGATGTCGGTCTTATTTGGCAGTAACATCTGACATTTGTGTTTGAGGAAAAGGCTGATTAAAAGAAAAAAAAAAAAGAAAATCAGATTCCTGCAGCTGTCATCAAATTAAAATTATTACAAAAGAATCAGTTTAACAGCATTTAGAGAACAAATCCTGGCTGTATAAATTATTATTTTTATTTATTTTCAAGACATTGTGAACATTACAATTAAATTGACTTTGCCTTCTGGGTACAGAACCAGTCTGCAGCCCAACATTTTCCATTTTCTATAAACACATGGGCGTTAAAATATTTACTGTGGACACATTATTAAAATGGGAAGAAAACAAAAACCCAGGAGACACAAAAATATCTGGTTGATAAACAATTCCAAACTTTAAAAAAGTAAATTTTTCCATCAGTTTTTTACAATGTTAATCCACTCCAGTGTCGAGTGAGTTTTCTTGCAGAGTAAATATTTGAAAATGCCTGATTGAAATTTAATATATGGTCATTTCAAATAAACAAAATTACTTAATGAAATCTTTTCACATAAATGACTTTAAAAGTAGGGAGTCTTTAAGTCGTGGTGGTGTTCAGACTACATGACTGATGACTGGGCTAACAGCTCAGCAACTGAAAATCAGGCTTTAAATGTAAAAGTGGTTTAAATAACTAATTCTGCCATTTTCACAGCTGGAAAGTAAACATTGTTGTGGAAAAAATAAAAACAATCCCTATATTTATTTTTAACTAACTGGTGATTACGATATCTAAGTAAGATTGAGAACAACTTAAGTAATAAAGAGTTGACAGCAACTAGATTTCAGTGAATTTTAACATCATTGCATAAAAAAGAGTCAAACATACATCTCAGAAGATCGTTGAAGAATGACCTAGAGCATCAGCAGGACACTTGTTTTACCAAAGTGCACTAGACAAAATATGTAGCAAGCAGAAACAAAGTCTAGCAGCTGTGTAGGACAGTGGAAACTTGAGGTATAAGACACGATACGTGTCTGGTGGCCAGAATTAACAATTCACCGTATGAAATGGTTGTACAGTGACAGAGAAGTAAGGAATTTAATTTCCATCACAAACATACAAGCCACTTTCAAATAAAATGTAATTGCATCATTACACAGGATTCCCCACTGCAGTGGAGACTTTAACTTTTAAAACTTTATTCACAGAAATATAACGGCTTGAATTTTTAAGACAATTTTAATCACAAAAAATAGTTTATTTATGCCTTTAAATACAAGTTAAAACCACAGATGATATTTTCCAGATATTGACAGAAGGGCAGTTTAGCCTCTTGAACTTGTGCGTCAGGAAATTCTGGTCTATCTCTGAAGACCAAGTGTCTGAAATTTGATTGGCTGGTTGTCAGCAATTAGCCACTTTAGGTTTTACCACCAAATTAAATTTTGCGTCAATATACTAAAAAAAAAATGTTCGAAATGTTCGGTCAAGGAACAGAACCAGAAGAGACTTAACCAGCTGCATCCACATGACTAGTCATCTCTTTTTATGCAGTAGCAGGCTAGGATCTGAGGAAGAACATCAGCCACTAGATGCTCTGCCAACAAGCGTTCACAAGTTAAAACTGAAATAAATGAGTCTTGCTGTATCTGTTGTATCAGTATTTCTGCTGGAGAAGAACCTTGACTAACAACAGTTTGACACTGTAGTCCTCCAGGATGGACAGTTCTCAGCTAGCGATGATCCACTCTGTCAGAGGGCCAGCCACAAACAGCTTCAAATGCATTTTTCTTCCGTGACTCAAGTGATGCTAAAGGTCAGAGAAACTCCCCTGAGCAGGAGCTGGGAGTACTGGGCCTGCTGTCTGGGCCTTGCTGGTCAGGCACACTGCCCACTCCTCTGCCAGTCATCAATAGGCATGTCCAAAAAACTAGCTAGGTCATACTCTGAGCCTCCAACTGTGGCTATGACACTGCGTGTTTGCTGTGTAGCAAACTTTCAGTATTCAGTGTTTTTCTTCAGTAAGACTCGTTTGTTTTTTTCTTTTCATTCATCACTGGTAAACAGTTGGTGGCGCTACAACAACAGCTGATGTTCCTGCTCAGGTCCCAACATAGTACTGCATAAATGAAAAGAGCTGATTAATAATGTGGATGCAGGTGGCAAGTTCCTTCTGGTGATGTTCCCTGAACCACTGCCCCACATCTCCATCTACAGCTGAGCAGAAACCACACCCCACTGTCTCAAGCCTATTTATCAGGGTTTTTTTTCTCTTTTTTGGTGTTTTTCCTGTCAAAAACAACCTGAACTGAGGTTATTGACTGCTCAGATACGATTGGCTTTCATTATAATCCATTGGCAGATGTGATCAAGAGAACAGGAAGTATCCAGGGGACGGCGGGCAGCAGGATCGCACCTCGAATCTCATCACCACCTGAAATCCTTCATGGATCTCTGAGCAGCAACTTGCAGCTGACTCAGCTGACCTCAAGACAGACTCTTTATAAATTAGGTAAAACCACTACATCTGTGAATTTAACTGATTATGCTTTGGCGGGGAAATGACTTTTATGAGTGCTTCCTGTGCGCTGTGTCCTCCCGACAGAGACGGACTCAGCAGATCCTCTGAGCTCCTTACAGTTCATGAATGAGACGGTGTTCCTGGCCGGCTGCTGTAACGGTAACATTTACATCGCAGACACTCGGACGTCTGCTGCTCCTCAGCTTTCACCTCCGCCAGCATCTTCAGGTCAATCAGTCCTCTGGTGGACGGACGCCTCCCTGGGTCCGAAGCAGTCCGGCTGCAGGGTTGTCAGGCTGTCTTCTTCTGGACAGGCAGTGGTTTCAGACTTGAGGAATCTGGGGGAAGCTGTGTGTCGGGCTCAGCTGGACGTCCAAACGGGTCCCTGCAAACTGGACCACGTCAGAGTGTCGTGGGCTCCGACGCTGGACGACTGCATCTCAGTATCAGGTCGGATTATACAGACTAGGGATGGAACGGTTACCGGTATTACGGTAAAGCGCTGTAAAATTTTACGCGATAACGATTATCATTTATGTTTGACTTCATCTCATTATCGCGGTTGATTACCTGGATATGTAATATCAGCCTCATTCATCTCTGCGAGCGACTCGCGACTGTGTCTCACGTGAATATGCAGTTTGTATCATCGGCATCATAACGTGAGCATGGCGGAAAGTGGTGATAGCACGTAGGACATTTACCAACCCACTAAAAGGACAAAATCCAAGTTCTGGACATACTTTGTTTTTTTTTTTTTTAAGAATCCAGAGGGACAACTGGTGGAGGACAGTTATCCTGTCTGCAGAGCACTTGTTTACATTTTATTGTAATTTGTACAAGCAACTTGAAGGAGCTAAGGCTAATGCTTCAAGCTACTGAGATGTTTGACCAAGAGTAACCTGGTCGACGCGCTTCGCTAACGCATATTTCGTAAACGTTACTGTTGCGTGTTGATCGAAAAATGACCAGAGCGATGTTCTTCTGATGCAGTTAAAATATTCATTTATTCCATTAACTGATCCGACAACCATAACGCCGGCAGTTAGCGCCACAGCGCTAACACCTAACCAATAACAGGCAGCTACCTTTATACCTGACCCTCAGGTAACAACACAGCAACACCCACAGACACACTGAGTGAACTACAATTCAGAACAACATATTTGGCTCCTAAACAACTGTTTCTTTATTTGTACATTTATACATATTTAAGGTTCAGCTTAAAGTCCAAAGTTTATTTCATTTGAACTTGCACTATAATTTTTGTTCCTGATAATTGTTTGCATATTTTGACCTACTATGGCTGTTAAAGTGTTTATTTCAATTTGCGCCAGACAAATAAGCTTTGTTCCTGTTATTTAATTTGTTCATTTAAAATAAAACCTCTTTCTGTGCCAGTTGTTTGCCCTTTTAATGTGAAAGTTTCATTTCTGATGTTTTAGTATGACAAGAAAATCACAAGATTTTGTGAAATTATTTAAATGTATGTGTTTTTTTGGACAATTGTACAGCAATGAAGAATACCGCGATAATATTGTAAACCATGATAATTTGGTCACTATAATTGAGATATTAAATTTTCTTTATCCTTACATCCCTAATACAGGCACAATGATACTTGTATTAATTACATAATTAAACAGCATGCAAGTTATTTAAATTGCCACTTACACACTACTGCCTTCAGTATAAATGCATTTAAATGCTGGAATACATGAACTAACTGACTACAGATATACAAGACATTAATTTACAAACCTTTCTGTGTGGTGGTACGAGTCTGTAGGAGTGTTTCCGTTTTGGACTGACAGCCTGTTCAACTCTAACAATATTAACATTGCAGAGATGATTTTTTTGCTCGGCCTCGGTACCTTGACATCTCATCTTCCTCTCCATCAGGTTTGAGTGGAGTCGTTCAGATCTACAACACAGGTACCTGGAGGACGGAGCTGCAGGAGGCTCAGTCGCTGTTTCAGCACCGCGGCCATGTGGTTTCATCACAGCAGACGGATGACTGCGCCCGTCTTCGTCACCGCTCACGCCTGGCATCCCGAGCGTCCCCAGACGCTGCTGTCTGCTGGTTCAGACGGCTCAGTCCACGTCTGGGACTGGGTGGACCCAGATGGATCGTCTGCGGACAGAAAATGACAATCCAGTCCACTTGGGAATAAGTTTACAAAATAAACTCTGAGAAGCTGAACAAAGAAAATTGGATCGGTAGGTTCTGCTGTGTTACACTGAAGCACCGGTATGAAGTAGCTGAAATACGTAGCTCGGCTCTAAAGATGACGATGAAGATGAACAAGACTAGAAAAGGTTCTGTGAATCCTGGAGGAAACAACTACGTGGAGTCACACCTGGTCAGTAGGTTGTTCCCCGTTAGTAAACGGAGGGCATGTTAGCACCGGTTCTGAACAACAAGCATGAGTCATTTGCTCCTAAATAAAGGGAGTCCCCATTTTTATTTTAGATGCACACATCTTCAGCTTTGATTGTTTTCTTCAAGAAGAATCGGTGATGCGGATCAAAAACAGAGCAAAGCTGTTTTACCTCATCTAGTTTTATCTTCTGGCATTTTGGTCAGAAATGATGGAAAATACTGAAAGTCCTCTCCACAGAAACTGCCTGTTAAAGTTCCAGTCCCACTATCTGCACACACATTAGGAATAAAGCAGACATTTAGGAGGTATCTCAGCTATTTCATTTTTCCTTTCAGCTAAAACTGCTTGAAAGGTAGAAATTTCTGGAACTGAGAGACCATTTGCTTTGGAAAGTGATTGACCCCTAAAATCCAAACCCTGGGGGGGAGGGGCATTTGTGATAATGAGAATAAGCTTACAGGTTTCAGGTAAATAAATGGAGAACCAGCGGGTAACGTGTTTGTCTCAGATGTTGGGTGACAGTTTTAATATTTTACCCAAATGAGTTAAGAATGCTCATTATTGTTTTACAGAAATAAACTTTACAATGAATGTCATCTTCCTATTGTTCTCAGTTTTTTTTCCTTTCTGAATTCTTTTTTTTTTTTTTCACCAGTCATTTAAATAGGGTCACATATGTGAGTTAGGTTCAGTAAAAGTTGTTTTTCCCTGATAAAAAAAATGGCATTAGGTGGTCCAAACCTTAACTAGCTGAGATTCTGATGCATGGTCTTTTATCAAACTTAGTAACTTTATCTGCCAAAAAAAAAAAAAAATCAGTGTCTATTAGAACAGAAATACAAAAAGTAACAAATGACATGAAAGCAGAAAGATTTTCCAGCTGCTGAGTTTGACGTTTTTAAATAAATAAAAATACGATGGCTACTTTCAACGTTAGTGAACAGATTAAATTCAGTTTTTTACTCATCCCTGAGTGAACAAGATACAATTTTAGTCCGTTTTGAGGAGTTTTAACGTCTTTATGAACTTTCGTTTTCAAGCACAACAGCAGAAAAAGCTTAATTTCATACTTTACTGCTTCCTTTTTCACCAAATAATGAAAACTGAAGCTGAGTGAACTCCAATTTCCCTCAGTCACAGCTTTTTTTTTTTTTTCTATTACACCCATTGTTAGTAACACAGACTGCTGCTATGCTTTGGAGATCTCTACAGCATCAATTCATTTTACACCCCAATTTCATGTATCAAGCATTTACAACACAGCCTTGAATCTGCTATCCAGGTAGTGTCACAACCATTTGGACCCTGATGCATGTGACCCAAAACCAGGTAAAGAACTGAAGTCTGAGCTCAAAACTCCCCACCAATCAATCTGAACAAGGGCTACTGGAGTATCTGGAGTATCTGGAGTATACAAAAACTGTATCCACTAGATGGCAGCACCGGTCCAAACCAGTCATTACCACTGCATTTGGGGCTTGTATATGAACTTCTGGTTTTCAAAGCGACCACTCAAACCTCCCACTGACTCAGAGAGCATGAGGGTAAGGACAAAACGATGAATAATGTCAACAGGAAATTCAAGGATACGTTCCCGTCAATTCAGCGAGGAAGAGATCAACAGTGACCGTGAGACGAGAGGTGATCTACTACTACTGGTCTACTTTGCCTGGAAAAATTGCAGGAAGCCATAATGCAGAAAGGAACAGATCTGCAAAGCCCCAGAAGAATACGGGCCCGATTTTTCGCCAGATTTCCTAAAGCCGCTATTAAGAGATAGCGGGTAGCGGGAGGGGCGTTCCCCCGCAAAGATTGCAATTTTCCACCTTCCTAAACCCGCTATCCCACCTGCGCTAACCGCTACATTATGCATAGGAGTGGTTAGGGCGTTCCATCTGTTAAACCAATCAGTAGGGCTGGGCACGATTAAAATTTTAAATCGCGATTAATCGCATGATTTCCCTGATTAATCACGATTAATCGCATTGTATACGCAAAATCAAATAATGAATTCAAAAGTAGTGTAAAATGCACTTTTATTGAAATGTTCTGCTGCCATATGAACTAAAGTGCCATAACATTTGTTGTTAAAACACTTTTAACATCAGTACTTGTCAGTTACACTTGTTTTAGTGTAAATACCATCTAAAAAAAAATGGAAAATAAAATAAAGCTTATTGCCACTGCCAGGGCATTAATGTCATCCTGTTTTTATTAAAAAAAATAACAAAGTCTACAAACAAAATCCAACAAAATGATTGTGGCTCAGCACAATCAGAACATTAAAACAGGTAATTTCTGAGGTAACAGCAGAAACTTTTAACGGGGAGTTCAACTTGTCAGTTGTTACAAATAACCTTGTTTCTGTTGAATCCTCCGTCTGGGAGAACTTTAAAATGAAAATGTGCATGTTAAAGTTCAGTAACTTTACCAATCCGTGTATCATTCATTCTTTCCATTTTCAATTGTCAATCAAAAATTAAAAAAATTAAGAAGTGATATTTTATTATGTTTTTCGTTTTTAAATCTAACACAAAAAATGAAAAAATGCCCGTTTTTTAAATATATTTTAATTTTAGACTTGGAACAAAAATACGAAATGAAAAAAACCGCCCACAGAACTGAATTTGTTTTATGATGGAGGACTGAACTTTCTGTTGTCATTACACATCTGTGCCACTAGATGGAGCTGCACTGCAGTAACCAGCTAGAGAACAGCAGGACAGTGAACACATGGAGCAGATCTGATGGAACATGGAGGAATGACGCAAAAGTTTTGTTGTTGTCCAGAATTTTTGTTTTCAGACAGAGTTGTTAATATTGCTACCTGAGTTGCAACCCGACCTGTAAAGTACACGGATTTTTACTGTTCTCCATGTCTGTTTTTAGCTTACCTGCCAATTGTTTTCCGGTCCGCAGCAGCCAGTAACAGACTTTTCACAACAAAAGCATGTGAGCAACATGCATTAACGCGCGATAAAATAAATGTCGGCGTTAATAAATTAATGCGTTAACACAACAATAACGCGTTAACTTGCCCAGCCCTAAATTTTAGTTAATGATATTTGCTCGGGGGTCATGCTCTGAGTCTCTGTAAAGCACCTATAGACAATTGGCATTGTAATAGATGCTATATACCGTATTGGTCTGAATATAGAACTCTGATTTTTCAAATATCTTTCTTCTGTCATTACTTTCTTCAGCATCTTAGTTGCCTTTGCTGAGATGTCCGCTGTAGCTCTGTGAGCTAGTTTCATAGTTGTTGATGTGTAGTACCACAGGCGTGGCAATACGAAGTTGTCTGACTGGGATGGGGCAGGAAGTTACTTTGTCTGGTTTTTGTTAATAGCAGACAGGGATGAAATTGAAACTGATATTTTAATGTAAGCAAACGTCCTTTGTTCTGCCTAAAGATTACTTTTTGGTCTCTTGGAACAGTTAGCAACACAAAAAGCCATAAATAAAAATGACTATGCTCGGTCAGATCTTTACATAAAGCTCAGAGGTTAAATCAGACACTGCTAAGCTCCAACGACCTGCTGGGGTACCAAAAAAAAAACAAAACTTTACCCCGTGTATAGTCATCATGGATGTCAAATCTAGCTCTGAAGACCAGAACCGTGTTTTTAACCAGACTGTAAAAATATGTTTACATCTGCTGCAAAGTTGGACACTTGAACACGAGCATCAGTGATGACTGACTCACTTCTGGAACCAGTATAAACCTAAAGTGCATCCTGTTTTACATCTGATCTTGGAAGCTACCGACTGCAATTGGAGCACATGGCCTCAGTCTGACCAGAGGTTTTCTCATCCAGTACTGGTGTAATGCAGGATAAAAATCCCTTAAAAAAACAACATGATTACTGCTATTATCCTCCATTATCAGCCTGCTAATGGCTGCAGCTTTTTTCCATTACCTGCCACTCACAGTGACGCTGCAGACAGTTTGAACTTTAAAGCAGCTCTGATGACCTGAGCTCAGAAAGAAATTCAGTCTTCTGGTTTTTATCGGCAGATGCATCAACACTACGACAGGAGTGATTGTGTGGGGGAGAAAACTGGGGAAATAGATTTGCTGCTAAGTTTAATCAGAATGACTTTCAGTCTCTCACTAAGATGGGGTCAAGTTGCCTGAAGTAAGCTCTGTTAACAGCTTTTTGCTCAGAGCTGAGTAGTTAGCCTACTTTTGAACTTGGTGACAGCTGTCTTAAGTGTCTAGAGGAATATTAGATAATAGATCCCATTCTGATACATACTCTTTAATATCATTTGTTTGTCTTTTCAAACTAATTTCTTTCTGCGGACTGTAATTCTGTTAGCACCTTTATCAATAGTATATTTAAAGTAGGAGCTGAAGATGACTACAGGTAAAAAAAAAAAAAAAAACCATTACATCAATTATTTTAAAAACTTTACTTTAAAACAGCCATTTTTTTAACTTTTGCAACAGTTACTGTCTGAAGCAGCTGAAGGAAATATAGATACTTCTCTTTCATATCCATGTCAAACTATCAATGTGATCCATGACTAAATAGTTACTGAACTGACTTGAAGATTAATGGAACTGGAATCTTGGATTAGAACTGAATGAGTTCAGAAAACCAGCGGTGAAAGCACCACAACCTTCAAGTAGATATTTCTGACTGAAATGGTCTTGATCGAGGATGAAGGGATTAGGGGCACTTCCTCTAAAGTGTGATATCCTGCGTTTGAAGCCGTCTCTGAGACTCAAACATTCTTAAATGTCAACAAGACAAAGGAGATGATTGTGGATTTTAGGAGGACCAGGAACGAATCAAACATCATTTCCATCGTGTGAGGCGATGTGGAGGTGGTGGAGTATAAATACCTCTGTCTTTCACCTGGACGACAGACTGGGCTGGAGACAAAACAAACACACATGCTGTTTATAAGAAGGGACAGAGCAGACTTTACTTCTTAAGAAGATTCGGTCCTTCAGTGTTTGCAGCAGGATGCTTCATACCTTTTACTCGTCTGTTGTGTAGAGTTTAATCCTTTCTGCAGTCATCTGTTGGTGGTCCAGTGACCTAAAGAAACCGATGAAGATGGCTGGCTCTGTTCTGGGGACTGTGCTGGAGACTCTGGATGAAACGTCATAAAATGAAGAACATCATGGACAACCCTGGACATCCTCGACACAACGCAGTGATTCAGCAATACTGTCTTCAGTCAGAGGCTCCTTCAGATCCCCTGCAACACAGACGCTTCAGGAGATCCTTCCTGAACGCAGCAATAACTGTCTACAATGAATCCTAGAAGAGACTTAAATCATGACAGTTAATGCAACAGTTCTACATCTATAAAGTATTTATGAATTTGAAACTGGGCCAGATTGTATGCAAAAGGGCAGAACAAGCAGGGCTCATCTCAATATATTAATATGATATGATTATGGTGATGAATGTTCTAATATATTCGTTTTGATAAAATCTATCTGAACATCCTCATTTCAAGTGTCGCTACTGAAACAACATCTGAATATTAGTGCTGCTGGAGCTGAAACAAGGACTTTTTATTCACAGTTCAGAAGCCATGCTCGGAAGTAAAAGGTCACATGATCTTGAAACATTTGGATAAAATCATCATCTCATGAGTCCAGCCAGTCAGGTAGCACTAGGAAAAACTGATGATGTCATCGCTCCGTCGCTGGTTGTTGTGGTGGTGTCCAGTAAACGTATTTTTGGGGAAAGCCTGGTCTGATTAAAGGAGACGGCATTAATCCCACCCGGGATGGTGCAGCTCTTATTTCTAGTAATCTGGCCGATTTTCTTAGATGCTCCCCCTGACAATCCAGGGTGGAGGCCAGGATGCAGAGCTGCAGTCTGACACGCTTCTCGAGGACCGCCCCCGACCACTAAAAGTAGAGAAATCAACCATGTAGCTGCTAATGTTAACATGGTGCCAAAGCCGGGCTGCACATTAAAGTGATCGGGAGCTTTCCCGGCCCAAACCATCGATGTGGACCACGGGGACAACTAATTTTAACAATTTTTTTGTCACTTCTTTTGTCTTATTCTTGCATTAATATCAATTAAGTTGCAACCACCCGTTGCATCATAGTGGATTAAATAGGTCCACAGCCCCTTCCTAGAAAATCTGTGGTTCTACTACCATGTAAGCAGCATAATTCCCCCTGACCCCTCCCACGTGTTTCAGGTGGTTTGGCCCAAGGCTTGTCTTTACTCTAAATCACACTGGCGCGAAGCAGAAAGATGCTGGGCGGAACGGAGAGGGCTAAAATAAAAAAAAAGAAAGGAGGCGGCGGCCAAATGTGCCAAATTAACTGACATCTTCTCAAGACAAGCTGGTAGGTTACTGAACGAGAGATGGATAATTGGCCTGGTTGTGAATTTTATCATATAACGTGGCGAGCGTTTGCAACTGTCACAACTGTCAACTTAAAAATGTCACAATGTAGGTATAGGATTATCTATGCTTAAAGTGCATTCATATTTCCATAGAAGAACCAAAAACTTGTTCCTTTAAATGCCAGTTAACCATTTTGATGAACAGAGTTGCCAAACGCTTCATCACGCTTTATTTGTAGCCTGCCTGTATTACCACCAACGCGCACAGGTTCACACAATTAGACATATTAAACAGGTTGTGTAACGGGCTATTTGTTAGGGTATTAAATGCATGTCAAACGTGCTATTTAGGCTGCATTATTTAGAAGCGCTGTAACTTTGATTTGTGAAAAGACTTCTTTATCATTATCTTTATTTTATTTGAATTTCAATTATACATTGTTAAAGGGGCGTGAATAATTGTATGCCATAATCTAAATAAAATAAAAGGCATTGTGAGAGAATTGTTTTTTGTTTTATCTTTTGCTATGTACTCAAATTTGTCCTCTGTATCAGAGTGGCCTGAATTTGAATTAAATTCCCGGACTGAAAAAAGGGCCCATTCCAGCCCTGCATGGTGCCGAACAAAAACATAGAATTGGTGTTAATTCCCCGTCCTCCAAAAGTCTGCTTAGCGCGCTGTGATAGTGTCGTTAACCAGAATAATCTGATAAAAATAAAAACTGTCAGACACGTGGAGCCAAGAGAACTTGTAATTAGATGTGGACTACTGAATGTGAGGTCTCTTGGCTCTAAGTCTCTGTTAATCAATGATCTTATTACTGAGACTCGTTGCGATGTCTTCTGCTTATCAGAAACATGGCTACAAGAGGGAGAGTATGTGAGCTTAAATGAGGCTACGCCACCAGGTTATAATAATTATCATATTCCCCGGAGTACGGGTCGAGGTGGAGGAGTAGCAGCTGTCTACAACTCCAGCCTACAAGTAAAACTCTCCCCTCTTTTCTTTCTTTACCCGACTGGTCTTCATCAGGAAGGTCCCCCCATATGATCCAGGTCCTGGTCCAGGTTTCTTCCTCTTAAAGTGGAGTTTTTTCTTGCCACTGTTTGGCTTAAAGGTTTTCTTCTCCCTCTGTGGGAGATTTTTTACTAGCCATTATCATTGATTGGATTTAATATTATAATTTTAGTTAAAGATATTTGCTCAGGGGTCATGATCTGGGTCTCTGTAAAGCGCCTAGAGACAATTGTCATTGTAACAGACGCTATACAAATAAAACTGAATTGATTGGAACAGTAACAACAGAAAAACACTTGTTTTTTTGTTGTATTTTTTTCCCTTTTCTCCCAAAGTAAGGCACATTAGCTAACTGGGAAACAGCAGAGACTCTGCTGGCTAACTGGTTTGAATAGTGCCCCCCCCCACACCCCCACCCACATTGAATGTTATCAGGTGATGCAGACATTAAAAGAATGAGTTTTATGAATGTTGAACTTGTACAACACAAAATATTGGCAACAGAGTCTGAGATCCAACTCTCATCAGCCAGTAACTTTGAACCAGTTTGACAGATTGGTTCTTTAGCCAAGTTAACACGGATCACTGTCTGCAGATAATGCACAAGAGATTTCATGACAACTGGTGTTAGTTCTTGGATAAGTTTGTTTTTACACACTTCATGCAACTGAAAGAAACATAGAACGGAAATGCTGTTATAGATTCAATTGATGTGACAAAATAAACCGAATCAGAGAAATTATGAAGAATTTTTCTCACCTTTAGCTCCAATACATGAGTAAAAAAAATTAAATTTACTTATTTAAGGCCCTCTAATAGCCAAGTGTTTTTTTTTTAATTATTTTAAACACATCCCATTATGAACAAGCTCATAAATTTTCAGGAACTTTTTGTTTTTTAATTCAACTTTTTATTGAACTTTTCATTGCCTAGGTACATGATAATTTTGTACATATAAATAAAGGCAGTATATATATATGTATAAAATGAACAGGCTTAATGACAGACTTAGCACATCAGAGAAAATAAGTAAATAAACAAATAAAAAATAAGAGAAGACACGTAGCAAACCCCCCCCCCCCCCAAAAAAAAAAAAAAAAAAAAACACATAAGAAAATAAGTACGGTGCTTGAGTATATGCACCCATACTCTCACATACACATGTGGACAAAATTGTTGGTACCCCTCAGTTAAAGAAGGAAAAACCCACAATTCTCACTGAAATCACTTGAAACTTACAAAAGTAACAATAAATAAAGATTTATTGAAAATCAAATAATCAAAATCAGCCATCACTTTTGAATTGTTGATTAACATAATTATTAAAAAAAAAAAAAACTAATGAAATAGGGCTGGACAAAAATGATGGTACCCATAACTTAATATTTTGTTGCACAACCTTTTGAGGCAATCACTGCAATTAAACGATTTCTGTATTTGTCAATGAGCGTTCTGCAGCTGTCAACAGGTATTTTGGCCCACTCCTCATGAGCAAACTGCTCCAGTTGTCTCAGGTTTGATGGGTGTCTTCTCCAAATGGCATGTTTCAGCTCCTTCCACAGATGTTCAATGGGATTCAGATCTGGGCTCATGGAAGGCCACTTTAGAATAGTCCAACGCTTTTCTCTCAGCCATTCTTGGGTGTTTTTGGCTGTGTGTTTTGGATCGTTGTCCTGTTGGAAGACCCATGACCTGCGACTGAGACCAAGCTTTCTGACACTAGGCAGCACATTTCTCTCCAGAATGCCTTGATAGTCTTCAGATTTCATTTTACCTTGCACACATTCAAGACACCCTGTGCCAGATGCAGCAAAGCAGCCCCAAAACATTACTGAGCCTCCTCCATGTTTCACCGTAGGGACAGTGTTCTTTTCTTCGTATGCTTGGTTTTTGAGTCTATGAACATAGAGTTGATGTGCCTTACCAAAAAGCTCCAGTTTGGTCTCATCTATCCAAAGGACATTCTCCCAGAAGCTTTGTGGCTTGTCAACATGCATTTTTGCAAATTCCAGTCTCGCTTTTTAATGATTTTTTTCAGCAGTGGTGTCGTCTCCCATGAAGTCCACTTTGGCTCAAACAACGACGAATGGTGCGATCTGACACTGATGTACCTTGGCCTTGGAGTTCACCTTTAATTTCTTTGGAGGTTGTTCTGGGCTCTTTGGATACAATTCGAACGATCCGTCTCTTCAATTTGTCATCAATTTTCCTCTTGCGGCCACGTCCAGGGAGGTTGGCTACTGTCCCGTGGGTCTTGAACTTCTGAATAATATGAGCCACTGTTGTCACAGGAACTTCAAGCTGTTTAGAGATGGTCTTATAGCCTTTACCTTTAAGATGTTTGTCTATAATATTTTTTCGGATGTCCTGGGACAATTCTCTCCTTCGCTTTCTGTTGTCCATGTTCAGTGTGGTACACACCTTTTCACCAAACAGCAGAGTGACTACTTGTCTGCCTTTAAATAGGCAGACTGACTGATTATGAGTTTGGAAACACCTGTGATGTCAATTAAAGGACACACCTGAGTTAATCATGTCACTCTGGTCAAATAGTTTTCAATCTTTTATAGAGGTACCATCATTTTTGTCCAGGCCTGTTTCATTAGTTTGTTTTTTTAAATAATTATGTTAATCAACAATTCAAAAGTGATGGCTGATTTTGATTATTTGATTTTCAATAAATTTTTATTTATTGTTACTTTTGTAAGTTTCAAGTGATTTCAGTGAGAATTGTGGGTTTTTCCTTCTTTAACTGAGGGGTACCAACAATTTTGTCCACGTGTGTATGTGTACTCATGTGCACACATACCCAACATACTTCCACATTGTCCACATCTTACTGCAGCATACATTACTATTAGATCTCAAAAAACAAAAGACAAAAACTGAGTCCTAGTGGGGGGTCAGGTCATTCACATTTCTCAATAATGCTGTTTGAGATGTATTTGTAATTTTAAATGTATGTTTTTGGAAGTAAATCCTGAACTGTGTTGAGGTCTATAATATAACTCAGCCGTTTTAAGTGCTTGGTAGGAGTTTGACTCATGTTTTCATCAGTAAATCCAGTCTGGTGGGTTAAGTTTGGACACTGACCTGTTTGTAGCGTCTGCACATCTCTACTGTCGGTTGAAAACGCGCTTTTATTTATTCGGTTCCGTTTCCATATTCTGTGTCAACATCAGATAACTTCTCCTGTCTGCCTCAACTGACTTATTTAACTGACGGTTACAGTAAAAATAATTTAGTTGAAACAAAAAATATATATTATTATTATTATCTGCAGATGTACGTTAGCTGTCAGTTGACCGAGGTCTGCTGTGATAAAATCCCGCGCTCCACACGAAATCTCGCGACACTAACGACAGTTAATGTCCACCATTCTAAGCGTCAAACCCCATGACGTTCTATGTCGCGTCATAAAAGAACATTTTTGAACCTTTAAGAATCTCGCCATCACAAACGTTACAGCATTAAAGTGCTACAGGAACACGGAAATATATTTTTAAAACCAAAAAGAGACTGACAAGTTAAAAAAAGATGAACTTCCATCAAGTGAAGAAACTGTTGGAGAAAAACAAATTATTCTCTGTGGAAAATGATGATAATAACTTGATGAGGGCCGAGCTCTTCACCTTGGCGTTCTCTGCAGTACCCATTAGAGTATCCCATGAAAAGGTGTTAAAATATTCCCGATTCACTGCTACTACTAAACAGGTAAAACACAAAACTGTTGGCCCACTCGTGTCCTCTTCACCAGATTCAGACTCAGAACCTCAATGTGTTTCCCCAGGAACTGTCTCCATCGATACTGGGAGACCCGTATTAAAAAAGGTCTCTGAATTCACGGACTCAGACATGATTAGTAATTTGTCTGAGACCTCAGACCAGAGGGTTAAAGTCACTATAGGCCCACTCGTGTCCTCTTCACCAGATTCAGACTCAGAACCTCAATGTGTTTCCCCAGGAACTGTCTCCATCGATACTGGGAGACCCGTATTAAAAAAGGTCTCTGAATTCACGGACTCAGACATGATTAGTAATTTGTCTGAGACCTCAGACCAGAGGGTTAAAGTCACTATAGGCCCACTTGTGTCCTCTTCACCAGATTCAGACTCAGAACCTCAATGTGTTTCCCCAGGAACTGTCTCCATCGATACTGGGAGACCCGTATTAAAAAAGGTCTCTGAATTCACGGACTCAGACATGATTAGTAATTTGTCTGAGACCTCAGACCAGAGGGTTAAAGTCACTATAGGCCCACTCGTGTCCTCTTCACCAGATTCAGACTCAGAACCTCAATGTGTTTCCCCAGGAACTGTCTCCATCGATACTGGGAGACCCGTATTAAAAAAGGTCTCTGAATTCACGGACTCAGACATGATTAGTAATTTGTCTGAGACCTCAGACCAGAGGGTTAAAGTCACTATAGGCCCACTTGTGTCCTCTTCACCAGATTCAGACTCAGAGGTCGACTCAGAACCACAATGTGTTTCCCCAGGAACTGTCTCCACCGATACTGTGAAACCTGTATCAAAAAAGGTCTCTGAACTCAATGAGGACTGCAACTGCCAACCTTCTGTTTCTGTTGCTGGTGTAAGCCTTAAAATGAAAGACTTTCTTCCAACCAAACCATCAGTTTCAAATTCAGATGTTGTTTCGGAACCACAAGTCCAGAAAGTACCATCAAAGATATCTCCAAATCAGAATGCACTGAAACCTGCAGTGAAAAACGACCAAACAGAAGTTTCACACTCCACATTAAAAGCAGACTCTAAAGTACAACAGAAGCCCTCTTGGTTGAGGCGTTTAAAAGATTTTTTGACACCAGCATGTTGCTGCCAAAATAAAGACAAGCACCAACGGGAAATTAATATCCCAGGATCAGAGATCAAACCAAAGAAACCTTCAATTTGGAGGCGATTGAAAAAATGGGCGACTCTAGCCTGTATCCGCCAACACAAAAATGAGATGAAAGAATGAGAACACATGAGGTCGTGTCAATCGATCTTTGAATTTTCTGTAGAAAGTGTAGAAAGTCTCTGTCCTGTCTCCCCTCTTTTCTTTCTTTACCCAGCTGGCCTTCGGCAGGAAGGTCTCCCCATGCTTGTGTGGGTTTTCTCCGGGTGCTCCAGTTTACCCCCACAGTCCAAAGACATGCATGTTAGCTTAATTGCTGTTTGTAAATTGCCCGTAGGAGTGATTGTGATTGTGTGTGCTTATTGTCTAAGAAAAGTAATCATGTCAAATTCATATCATCATCAGCATGGAAAATAAATGGGAATGTCACCCAACATGGACAGCGACTTTTTGGATTTTTATTTAGAAGCACATTATAACAATCTTTCCCCTCACCCAGCGGAGAGGCTAAACGCTTTGGTCACTACAATGCCTCTGCACTGTGGCGCAACCACGAAGTCCTGATTTTTGTGTGTTTCTTCATTTTACTTTCTTCAGTATTCTCAGTCCACTTATGCTTATTAGTTTACCATCCTATGATCACTTTTACTGTTTCATGAACAACATCCATTTATTGGACAATTGAATATTATTACAAGCTTTTAATAAATTTCACAACTCAGAATTGTTTGGTTTTTTTTGGTGTTTTTTCAAGGATAGTAAGATCCCTTCGGTCAGAATTTAGGACTTCAGATAAGAGACTGGTTTTTGATTTAATCTCCTTCCATCAAAGGATGTGGTGCAGCATTCAACGAGGAGACAATTAGAATAATAGTCATAATTAATATCACAGATAGCCTTGCACGAGACATTAGGCTAATTGGTGACTTGAAATTTCTCACAGCAGTGAGTGTGATATGAATACAATTCACTCTCCAGCATATCCTGGGTCTTCCCCATGATTTCCTTCTGGATGGACATCCTTGCATCACCTCTCCAGGAAGGTGTCCAGAGGGTATCCTGCATCATAGAACCACAGTGTACATGACACAAAATGAATTGGTCCAGTTGAGTCCAGTAAAAACCTAAATTCACTTATTTATAGTGCCCCCTGCTGTCCAACTGGTTTCTAACCCTTTTCTAACCCCAACTTTCTTCTTTTCCACATAACATTATAAATGAGCTTCATGTCTGTAAATATACCACATTTTCAACGTACCTACTCCACTGCACACCATTTTGGATGTCTATTGTTGATACTGGTCTGGTTGTCGCTTTGCTGGTGTCCCATACTTTCTTTCTCTGGTTAGTTCTCCAACCTGTTAGGAACAAGTTACCTGCTGACAGAAATATTCATTATATTTGAATTTTATTTAAACTCAGTGCCTTTACATTTTTCATGTACTCCAGAATGTTATAAAGAATGATTAGATGAATTGCAATTAACTGCAAAATTTCCACTGTGTTTCAACCCTGCCAGCTGACATCATAGCTACTGATCTAGGTAAAGTGAAAGTGGCAACCAGCTGGAAACCTCCTACCACCATCAGGGAGTTGCAATCTTTCCTGAGGTTTGCCAGGTACTACGGCCATTTTGTTGAGGGTTTTGCCCTGGGTAGCCCAACTTGCATCATTAGATTTTGAGATCAGATACCACCCCGGCAGGAATAATACAGATGCACTGTCTCACATGCAATGCCTGGAACAGATCTCAAAATGATGGTTCCTGATGCGTTGCTTCCAAAACCCTTGCAGCAAGCCTTACAGGGTCAATACACAGAAGCCTGTCAAGCCGAGTCAGAGCCCTGCCTCAACATACACCATAAGAGACTGATGCCCTCCAGCGAGCTGACCCTGTACTTTAGCCAGTCTTTTCATTTTGGGAGCAGCAGCAGTGCCCTAATTATCAGGAGCGCAAGCAACTATCCCATCCAGCACTAGTACTTCTGAAACACTGGGATCACTTGATTGAGGGAGCTGGGGTAGTGTACCGCCAGATATAACGTCTTGATGGTGGGGAAGTGGTTCTCCAAGTACTGTTGCCTGCTGCTTTGAAAGATGGAGTCCTCACTGAGCTTCATCAAAAACAAGGTCACCAAGGGGTGGGTAGGGCTTTGGATCTATTCAGGCAGCATTGCTACTGGCCAGGAATGTCTGATGTGGCACGCTGGTATCAGACCTGCAAACGGTGTCAGGTAGCCAAGGATTCAGGGCTTCTGTTAGCGTCAGAGCCCAACAAAATTCTGGCCATGGACTTGACTATGCTTGAACCAACTTGGAACGGTTTTGAAAATGTCCTTGTGCTGACTGATGTTTTTAGTAAATGTACGGTCGCCATTCCCACTCATGACCAAAGAGCCTCAACTGTTGCTCAAGTATTAATCACCGAGTGGTTTTCAAAGTTTGGTGTTTCTGCACAAATTCATTCAAATCAGGGCAGGAACTTTGAAAGTGCACTGATCCAACAGCTTTGTGCATTATATGCTATTGAGAAATCACGAATCATTCCATATCACCCAGCAGGGAATGGTCAGTGCGAGCAGTTTAACCACACCCTCCATGATTTGCTGCCTAATCTGCCACCATCTCAAGTACACGACTGGCATTCATGCTTACCACAAGTGCTGTATGTCTACAATACTGCTCCACATCAGTCTAATGGTGAATCTCCTTTCTTTTTGATGTTTGGAGGAGAGGCTAGCCTCTCAGTTAATTTTCTGTTGGGAAGAGTACATGAGGCCGTACGTAGAACAGTTGATGACTGGGTGCAGGAACATCAGACTCCGTTGCATCTGGCTTTCAGTGGTGTTTGAGACAGGTTGAATGTTGCTGCCCAATGTCGGAAGCAGAATCACGACCGACATGCCTGAACTGAGCAATTGGTCAAAGACCAGTTGGTACTTTTAAGGGATTTTGGTGGTAGATCCGAGATAGGTGGAACCCAGTGGTGCACAAGGTGATAAGGGCTGCTCGTGAAGGTGGACCCGTTTATGCCATAGCACCTTGAAATGACCCTAACAAGGTGAAACATGTTCATCGAATCTTGTTGAAAGCAGTTGCGAGGATCCCTCCTGCGGGTGGTGATTTCGCTTCCTGTTCTGGTTTCTCTGACCAGGCATCAGTGGAACCAGAGTCATCAGGTGAGGCTTTGCGTGACTTGCTGCCCTTAATAGGTGAAATGACTCCACCACAGGTTGAGCATACGAATGAAGGAGTCCAGGGTGACCTTGTGTCAGCTCCTCCTGTTGGGGCAGTAGCAGTTGTGCCTAGGGCCCTATGGAATCCTCGATCACGGAATCACGGACGGAATCGCGGAATTTCGAAATTAAAAATGGAATTCACTTTAAATGTGCAATATAAGAGAACTGAACTGCAATTTGCGTAAAAGTTTGTTTTTTTTCTCTCGGACGAAAAAGAACTTTTCTTTCGAGAAAATGTTCCAGGAGGGGTCACTAAAAGCTGGGGATACCCTAGCTTCTCTGCCCCCTCCTGCCCCGCTTTCCTCATTAACAAAAAACCCCAAAACATCAAAGCAGCCATCTGAAAAACCGGCAAAGAAGCGAAGGAACTACCGGCCTACTCCCAGGTACAGGGCAGAACAGTTTCTCTGAGATTATTATATTATTATGCGTCTGGCGATTCAATGTTCTACAAGTTTAGCCAGCACATGGTTGAATGGACACGAAAAGATACGTGCGAGGATCACTTCCATCCATCCATTTGCTCCCGCTTGGTCCAGAGTCGGGTCGCAGGGGCAGCAGCTTCGGCAGAGAGGCCCAGACCTCCCTGCCCGCTTCCACCAGCTCTTCTGGCAGAACCCCGAGGTGCTCCCAGGCCAGCTGAGAGATATAGGCCCAGATCGTACACTTCCCGCTACCCACTAACCGCAAATGCAATCTTCCACTCCTTAAAAGGGGAGCGGACCACCCACAACCCGCATGTCGGCACATACAAGAGCGCATCCAAATGGAAAAATGGCATCAATGAGTGTCCACCTGGTCACATGTGGACGTGCACAAACGTCTCTACCTCTCGAATTAACTCTTGTATAAAAAGCGTGATTTGGCCTCAGTTGAACCCCTGAGAAAATGGCAGAGATCGTCTTAAACAGCTTGTTTGCTAGTTAAACCATAGATGACCAGAGCGTGTTTACTGGGAACGAACCAACTATCTGGGACTTTCAGGTAGCTGATAGGAATTGTCTGTGTAAAAATATTTATATGTATATATCAGTGCAGAGGAGGAGGAGGAAGGAAGAGGAGGAAGCTCTACAGCAGAGTCCCAGACGAGCTGCGCATGAGAGCTGCTCTGATCTGGATGAAAAGACGCTCCATAGCGGTTAGCGGGTTAGCGCAACCTGCTCTTAAAGGCAATGGCTACTGACGCACTGATTGGTTTAACAGGTGGAACGCCCTAACCACTCCTATGCATAATATAGCCGCTAGCGCAGGTGGGATAGCGGGTTTAGCAAGGTGGAAGATTGCATTCTTTGCGGGGGAACACCCCTCCCACTACCCGCTATCTCTAAATAGTGGCTTTAGCAGATCTGGTGGAAGATCGGGCCCATAATCTCTCCAGCGTGTCCTGGTCTGCCCCGTGGTCTTCGAACGAGGATCACTTAATGAGTGAAAAGCACAAACGTAAAAAGGTGAGAGTCACTCACAGAGCTAACACAAAGAGGGTGACAATTATTTATTTAAACGGCGATGTCTGTAATAGATGGAACACCTAAATAAAAAAAAAAAACACACACGAACGCACACAAACACACACTCATACACTCAGTGTTCAGTTTTAGTTTTTGCTGTTATCAGACACATAGTTTGTCATGACATACCTGAAAAATGTCAGGTACAAGCTAAAACGATTAGTTTACTGCTGTTGCAATTTCTTTCTTTTTTGCACTTTAAATGGATTTTACCTATTTGAGTTATTTTTTTTCTTAGTTATTTATTACATAAAAATAACTAGAATCTTTTTTTGTTTGTCAAAAAAAACAAATGTTTTGTTGGACACAATATGTTTAAAAGTATGAAAACATTAAAGTTTATAGTTATAATTGCAAAAATTGTCTATATTTCATTGCTTTATTTACTGTCTTGGGGTTAAATTTGCACAAAATGCTTAACACATAATTCTCAAAAATTAAAAACCAAAAAACACAGAAAAAAAAAAATTAAAACGGAATTTTAGAAAAAAAAAAAACGGATTTCATAGGGCTCTATGTGCCCTCTGTTTAGAAGGTATCCCTGTCAGTTCTCCCCCATGGGAACCATGAGATGGCTGTGCGACTGACAACATGCTCAACAGCAGGTCAGTATTCTAACCCCTATAACCTTCCCAGGCCTGCCAATGAGCTAGCTCAGGTCAGGCCTCAACCTTTGTCAAATTCAGTGTCTGCCTTCTTTCGACAGTGGAATAAGTCTCCAGGGATATTTGGGTGCATCTAGATTTTGGGTAACTGTCAATAAATGACTTCTTAACTACTGTGCAGATCAGCAGGACGCTAACCTGAAGGAATCACTTGCTGCCCTGACTGTTTGCAGCTGCTGAAGTGCAGCAGACCGTGGACACCTCTTGGTTTAGCCCAACTGCTTTCTGCTTCGCTTACGGCAACTGATTCGAGTTCTCCTTGCTCCTCTCCTTCTGGAGGACGATGCTAAATGGTCTGGATATACAGCTGGAGTTCATTTGGATTCATCTCCTGGACCGGTTAAGTGATGGAATACTGCTGCTTTGCTGCTTTTCTGTGGTGCCTGCTGGTTGTATGGCTTACTGCGACAACCTCGTCGACTTCCTTTTTACTGTGGCTGGGAGTGCTGGACTGTTGGAAAGTGATCATTGGACCGCCAAAACTTCCATAAACTGAACTGGCACCTTCTTTTTTGTTTGTTTGTTTGTTTGGTTAAAGGGGGAAATAACTGTCTGGGGATTTGGTGGGATGACTTGAACCTCGTATTGCTCTGTTCTAGTGCTGGAGGCTGCTGTTGGTGGTAGTGGTCTCCTGGGTGGTGGTGGTGGTCGCCTGGGTGGTGGTGGTGGTCTCCTGGGTGGTGGTGGTGGTCTCCTGGGTGGTGGTAGTGGTCTCCTGGGTGGTGGTGGTGGTCTCCTGGGTGGTGGTAGTGGTCTCCTGGGTGGTGGTGGTGGTCTCCTGGGTGGTGGTGGTGGTGTCCTGTCATACGCTGTGACCCTGGGCTTAAGGTTTCCTCACACGTTACTGTTGTATGCTGTATGAGTGGGGTGTTCCCCGATATTTTGTTTGGACTACATACTCTTGGACTGGTTAGCCTCATCCATTTTAGTTTTGTGCTACCATTTTAAAAATGTATGTGATCTGTTTAAAATAAATGAAGCATTTTGTTTCACCACGTCTCCTGCCCTGCCCATAGAATCCAGTGATAAGAAGTCCACATTTACTTCCTGTTGCATGACTCTACTTCTTACTTACTCAATGAAGACAAGCAAACGGATAGTTCCATTACTTTTGAATTTTCCTTGCGTTCACCAAGTATATGTAGTATTTATAACTGCTGTTAAAATATGCAAGTTGCCTAAAATGTGCATATGGGGTGCCGAATGTAAAAACTTGATTACAGTTTTCAAACTGATATATTTTCAATATTTAGCTCATTTTCTTCACATTTAGCTCATTTTACACACATTTGAGACATAAATTATTTAAAATGTTAAATCTAAATGTTAAATGTTAAATGTTAAATTTAAATATTAAAGCTAAATCTAAATGTTAAATCTAAATATAAATGTTAAATATAAATCTAAATATTAAATATAAATCTAAATGTTAAATGTTAAATCTAAATATTAAATCTAAATCTAAATGTTAAAATCTAAATCTAAATATTAAATCTAAATCTAAATGTAAATTAAATCTAAATCCAAATGTTAAATGTTAAATCTAAATAAATTAAATCTAAATAAATCTAAATGTTAAATCTAAATAAATTAAATCTAAAATCTAAATCTAAATCTAAATCTAAATAAATGTAAAAATAAAATTAAATCTAAAATAAATTAAAAAAAATAAATAAATCTAAATATAAATCTAAATCTAAATCTATATCTAAATGTTAAATCTTAAATCTAAATATTAAATCTAAATCTAAATGTTAAATCTAAATCTAAATGTTAAATGTTAAATCTAAATATTAAATCTAAATCTAAATGTTAAATCTATATCTAAATGTTAAATCTATATCTAAATGTTAAATGTGTCGCCGAGTGTAAAGCGGGTTATTTAGAGGATTTACAAATGTCCCATGCCCCGTAAAGTCTCACAGCCGCACAACCACGCCCACACCACTGATTAGGATCAATGGGAAGAGGGCTTGAGGGAGAGTCGGGACTCGAACATGGCTGCCTCCCTGTCTGTGGAAGATGGGGCCGGGTACCGCTGAACAACCGCTTGAAGTGCAGCCTGCACACCCGCCAACACCGCCCGTTCAATGTCTTCCACAGGCAGGGAGGCAGCCATGTTCGAGTCCCGACTCTCCCTCAAGCCCTCTTCCCATTGATCCTAATCAGTGGTGTGGGCGTGGTTGTGCGGCTGTGAGACTTTACGGGGCATGGGACATTTGTAAATCCTCTAAATAACCCGCTTTACACTCGGCGACACATTTAACATTTAGATATAGATTTAACATTTAGATATAGATTTAACATTTAGATATAGATTTAACATTTAGATTTAGATTTAATATTTAGATTTAGATTTAACATTTAGATTTAGATTTAATATTTAGATTTAACATTTAACATTTAGATTTATATTTAATATTTAGATTTATATTTAACATTTATATTTAGATTTAACATTTAGATTTAGCTTTAATATTTAAATTTAACATTTAACATTTAACATTTAGATTTAACATTTTAAATAATTTATGTCTCAAATGTGTGTAAAATGAGCTAAATGTGAAGAAAATGAGCTAAATATTGAAAATATATCAGTTTGAAAACTGTAATCAAGTTTTTACATTCGGCACCCCATATGTGCATGTGAGGTTATTCAATAGGGAGTGATATCACATCCATCACACTGAAAGTATGGGATGTCTCCGCTGCATGGTGGGGGTTCGCCCCTGCTGGGGCGGGTTGGGTGGGCTCCCCCAACCCGCCCCAGCAGAGGAGCTTCTGCTGTGGGGCGGGGGCTGGCAGAGGGGGGGGGTGGTGGTGCCTGGGCGGGCGGGCTCATGGGTGCTGCTGTTGGTGGTCTGGGTGCTTGTGTTGATGTGGTGCCTTATGTGGGCCAACCGGGTCGGGGACCCTCTTGGTTCTGCTCTTGCGCCATCATTGTGGGGGATTGGTGGGGGGGACTGGGCTCGGGTGGGTTTGGTGTTGGAGTGCAGCATGGTGGGATGGGGGGGAATCTGGGTGCTCTCGGGTTGTACTGTGACTGTGAATATGCAGGGTGAAGTATATGTAGTACAGTGATCCCTTATTTTTAATGTTAATGGGGACCGGTGCCCCCCCCCCACCCCCCCCACCCCCGCGAAAATCAAAATCCGCGAACGGGAGCCAGAGCCCCCCGAGCCTAAATAATGTGTTTAAAATATGTTTTATTCTTTTATAGAGGTACCATCATTTTTGTCCAGCCCTATTTCATTAGTTTGTTTTTTTAAATAATTATGTTAATCAACAATTCAAAAGTGATGGCTGATTTTGATTGTTTAATTTTCAATACATTTTTATTTATTATTACTTCTGCAAGTTTCAAGTGATTTCAGTGACCATTGTGGGTTTTTCTTTCATTAACTGAGGGGTACCAACAATTTTGTCCATGTGTGTATGTGTGTGTATGTTGAAAGGTGTGTATACATTGGGTATACATTTTGTTAATTTTTTTTTATTTCTTCCTTTTTTGGGGGAATATGTCCATTTAATATTTAGATTTATTCACAAGAAGTTCTATATGTTTCAAAATTACGGTTATGCACATGTGTCGGTGTATATTGATTTATGCATTTATTTATTTATGTATTTAATTATTTTTAGATAGATTCATGATAGTGTTAAAATTGTTATGCTTTAAAAGATTGTTTTGACATGTCTGGAATGAATCAATGAAATGAAATGAAAGCAATGCCATCCATGCATCTGTCCATCAACTCTCACGTATCTGGTTTCGGGTCACGGGGACAGCAACTTAAACAAGGACTGCAACAGTCAGACCTACGTGAGATGCATCAACTGCAAGATGCTCCTCAGCATAACTAAAAAAATATGCCTCCACACTGAAAAAATGGAAGAAGGAGGGTTGTTCAATTTACAAGTATGCATTGTATATGCTACATAATTGATTTGTATTTCTCTCCAAAACATGATTCAATCTTAAAAAAGCATTTCAATACTGAGGAATTTCAAACCTACATGTCTCCATCATTTGAAGAAGAAAAGAAAAAGTTATGTTTTATCAGGAGGAATTTGAAAAGCCCGCCTATAGGGGCGGGGTCCTGGACAGAAACGGTTGCTGAAGACCTTCAATCACCACCATTTTCTCCCTCGCTTTGATATATGGATTTGGGCTGCTAAAAAACTTGTCAAATATGAGCCATTGTTAGAAGCAAAGTGTTTATAATCAAGATTTGAAAATGTTTGGCTTTTTATTTTCCGGTAATGTCGAGTAAATCCAAGTCAGTCTTCATGCTAACGTTTTCATTCATTCACCACTGGTTGCTAGCAGCCATGCCTGCCGTCCCTGACTATCTTTGCATTAGTTTTTATGTCTGTTAACTTAATGTCTGCACGGCAAAGTTTGTTAGGGGAAATTCATAGATCATAGGCCTAGGTATATTCTCTTTTAAAATTGTCATGAAAAAACTTTTCCGTGACTTTTCACGGACCATACTTTTCATAAATGTATGTCCTTGATTTGGGAAGCCTACAACCTAGTTAAACGAAACACACATTTTTGAGTATTTATTTATTTATTTATTTATTTTTGGTAGGACATGCTTCTTCTCTCGGACGTGCACGTCCATGCAGGTCCATGGCAGCCATGGGCGGCAGAGATGGCTTGTGATTTTATTTTATTTTTATAAGGAAGGCAATACCAACAATACTCTCAGCTGTCGTTGTTGCTAGGCTTTCAGTGTTTTCGCATTAATTAACTCGTATGGGTCCGCCACAGTCTGTAACAATTGTGTGTTTTTTTAAACAGCATGTCTGTCAGTCAGCCCCTCTTTCCGTGCACTCGCGCGTTGGCGCACAGACACGCCCACCGCACTTAATCACAAACATTACAGGTAGGGCCGTAACGGTGATGAACGTAAAATACACCGCGACCCCCCCCCCGCCCCCGACGGTCCATTGCACCCCTAAACTAGACTCTGCCTTTAGTTCATTATCAATTATAGCTCTTTTGCATTTCTTATGTCCTGCCTTGAGTTGAGTTTAACATTTATTTATTTTTTTCTGTATAGATACCCTCCAGCCAAGGCCAGTATTTGATATAACACATGTCTCTGGGTGCTGTGTCAAAGGCTCTGTAGTAGTGGTGAGTATTACTATTCAATTGCTTTTGTTGGTTTACTGGATGTGTTTAAACAAGAATGCATAAATGGATTTCTCAGCATGATGATGTTATTATTTTCAAAAATATTGTAATGATAATTGCTGTAAATCCTACTGTCTTTAAGGTTTTAATGATCATTTTTTGTTGAAACTATTTTGTGTTTCTAATTGGTCTGTCAGGATAACAAAAAAATAATTTAATGGCACCACAAACTACACCTTCTAAAGTGGCTGTGATTATAATTTTTCTGTAATTTTTTCAGCAATTACTAAACTATATTACTATAACTTTAAGATGGTAAGATTTATTGATTTCTAGTTTAGACTGTGTTGGTTTAGGATATTAGAGGGTGCCCTAATAAACTGGCAAGATTATATTCTGCATTTTAAATAATGGTAAATATTTGCTCCATTTCTGTATGATGTGTCAGTGAGTTGAACTTCCATTTGTTTGTCTCTCTTTCTCTAGTGAATGTGGCAGTGTAAAGGGTGTTCGGTTGCTTCAAATGGATCACAACAATGCTCTTGCAATCCAGATTTCTATCGCAGTTAGATGTTCACTCTGAGAAACTGCTCAAACTGTTTAAAAAAAGAGGAGGACAGATTGGCAGACGCCTAAGGGACATCATTGCACCCATGGATGAAGTAAGTATACTCCTAGGGGGGTATGGTAACTCAACAGTTAATTAAGTGTCTTCACAAAAAAAATAAAACTATGTCCAGTTAACTTGATTCAATAGTCTAGAGGTGCCTTTTATTTGGACAAATGAGAATTTACACAGACAAACTCAAACAAAACAACTTGTGCTTCTGCTTTTCTGCCTCAGGATGATGATGTGAATCTGGGAAGAGAATGTGTCATAAAGGCACTCTGCGTTTACCTGAACGAGGACCCAGAGAATCTATTGAGGGAGTATGTGGTAAGTATTACTTAGGTTTAGTATGTTGAGTTGTTATCTTTCATATTTTGTATAAGCTTTAAAACATCTCCCCATTGTCATTACTTTACAGTCAGCTAACTTGTAAGATAATATGGAAGTGATCTTAATAAATTACTCAATACAGATATGCAGTATTCCCTATATGGACGTTGCATGTAGTGTAATCACACTTTGATTCTTTTTGTGCATTGTACAGGCAGCAGATGAATCCCTCCTCCAGGAATCCATTGAGGATACCTCTATGGGTATATATGTCTGGAAACACAGAGATGCCAATGAAAAACCAGAGGACATTGGCATTGTCCTCGAGTCCCACATTGTGATGCAGGATTTGGACAGTGTTCCCCTAGCTGCTGCCATGTTGTTTGGCCTGATATATTCTTTGAACTTAAACTACCCTGCTGAACTGAAGTATACCTTTGAAGTGCTGCAGAAGGTGGTCATGGAACTGGAAGGCAATGCACTGTCCAAAAAAGCCCAAGTCCTGAAGAACAGACTTTATGAATGAACTGTCTATCCAGGCTCTCGAGCTTCATTTCCTGTTAATTCCAGTTGTTGGACTTTACTTTTAAGCAGATGGGAGCCTTTTTTTTTTGTGCTGTGAACCTCTTAAGTCACTTGCATTGTAAATTGAAGCAGTACACCAAAAAGTGTCACATAGAAGCTTAAAGAAATGTTGCGCAGCTGTTGCCTTACATTTAGTTTTTTTCTGTTAAATATTATGGACAGATTTTTCATTTCTTCAGACACAAACACTCTGGATGTGTGTCTGTGCAAAACGTAAGTTAGGGATAAAGTGATGTTGATTATTTTTCCCCAGTTCCTTTGGTGGTTTCGGCGCTTTAGATATATTCCTAGATATATACCACTGCAGCACATATGTTACTCCTGCAAATCCCTACAATGTTCCTCTATTGCAGTAATTATGCACGTCCTTCTATTATTTACTGTGGGACATCATTTCAAGAGTTGTAGCTGTGTTAAGCTTCAAATTAAAAACATTTATTTATTTATTTTATTTTTTTAATGTCATTATAACCAACCCCCATTTTTGAGTTTGGGGTGATTTTTCTTTACCAAAAGCACTGATACATACTCACACCCACACACAATATTTTCTACACTGCAATTTTTTTGAACTGCCATACCTCCTTGAAGCTTGAAACAATGTTCTAATAAATATGAATGGAAATCTTCAATTAAATAGCGTTTACTTTGTTTTTCCATTTAATTGTCAATATAATGTGTTTTACTGTACAGATTAGATGACCCAGGTAGTACACAGCAAGTTGTATTTTTAGTCATAAGGGATGTTTATTATGCTCTGTCTGGAGTTAATAATTGAATTTATGTCAGTCTATTGCCACATGTCCTTTTTTATTTTCTGTAAAAAGATTTGGCTCAATTAAGTGGGGGTGTAAAATTGAATTGATTCAATTACTAATCATCTTAGAAAACTATTATTTAATCTATTATCTAATATTTAAAATATACCAAACTTAATAATGTCCAATTCACCTGTGGAAGTTAGGATAGCTTCACGCAAAAAAATTATGCTGGTCCAACTGATGATAATTATATATCATACACATCAAAGAATAGCGTTCATTTAACATTAAAAAAATCAGTCAGTTTAGCAGAAGATAATCGAATATACTTAACATCAAAGAAATATTTAAAATGTATGTAAAAGTCATTTTGGTTTAACGAATAATAATTTAATGTACAGAACATGAAAATATCAATATGAGTAAACATAACTTTAATAAGTGCAACCGATGTACATAACTTTTTTATGTAAATCCAAAAGACTTTTTTTTTCAGTGCAGAATTATTGCCACTTAAATGAGAAATGCAAAACTGTCTATGTTCTATATCTTATCATTCACCATCCTTGGAAGGAACAAGTAACAGAAGAGAACAGAAGCTATACAGAATTATTGTTTTTTGATCATATTAAAAGTGTTCTTGGGTTAATATCCCTCTAAAGACATAATCTTGTATTTTTTTAATTTTCTAAATTTAGTTTCTTTAATTAGTTACTCCAATTATTTATTTCCTTTAGGGCAGCCATTCCCAAACTTCACAATACCAAGGCCCAATTTGAAATGTGAAAAATATCTGCGGCTCATGCAAACCTTTAAACACCACTTTGATCAACATACAGGACTAAAAGCTACATTCCAATATTAATGTAAGGGTTTAACAAATAAGGTGATACTTGTCATATTAAGATGACAGTAGAATAACCCTTAATTGGTTTGTTTTATTATCTCTAAATATTTTTCAAATCATATAATAAATACTTGAGTAATAAAAAACCTTTTTTTAAAATCGAGTATTTAAAACATGTTTATTTTTAATGACCTCTCACGGTCCACCTGCAGTACCGCGACGGCCCAGCAGGGGGCCGCGGCCCACACTCTGGGAATCACTGCCTTATAGGATATTACCTTATTAAAGTACTGTTGAATTGAACTGAATTACTAATGTCCCATTTTAACCCGAGTTAAATAATATTTGGGATGTAATCTGTAATACCCAATTTTATTGTAATATTTGGGGTTCTTAAAAATGTATAAATCTGTAATTCATTTTTTCCCTTTTTTTACAACATACAACTTATGGTTTGGCAGTTATTGGATTAGAAATATTGGATTGGTTTTCAAATTAACCATCCAATCAGAACATTATTTCCAATTCAGTTGTATAAAGAAAGAAAGCACAAGACAACAATCAAACTTTAAGCAATACATTATTTATATATAATATATACTTAAAGAATCCCGGTTTATGACGGTAAGCAGTTACAGTCTGGTTGAAACCCTTTTTAGCCCACACCCACTAAAAACAGACAAACATGAATAAATGACGAGTCCGAGGCTCCAGATTCTTCTCTCAGCGGATCAGGTCACTTCATCAGGATCTGCAGCTCTCCTTTGGTTCACCTCCAGATGACGTCACCACTCACACTGATTAGTGTTCACCATGTGAGCAACGCGAGCCGGGCTCAGCGGCATCCGAACGCCGCAGGATTTCCCCGGTTTCCCTTTGAACAGACCGTCGGTTTAGTCAAACAGTTCAACATAAAAACCCAATTCATTTATGGTAAATTAATACTGGCTGATCTGCAGTTTTTCTGCACTCGCCAGGTTTTGGACACCTGATCAGTTTTCCTCCAGGCCAAACTCAAATCTCTTCACATCACAACGAGTTGTTTAAATAGTGCATGATCAAGTATAATTTGAGCTTTAATCCCAACTCTGTTGGTCTCAGCCACGTTTTTAACTGGTGAAACGGTGCTGGAAGCAGAAACCAGTTCATGTTGGTTTCTTGTTTTTTCTTTTACAACCTTCAGCTCATCATATTCCAGTTTGTGAGTGTCGACTGAGCAGTGACTCTGGAAGGACGACATGTTTATGAGTCGACAAAGATCAGGAACGCAGCAGTGATCAGTTCAACACTATAAGAAATGAACATTATCTGAGCCAAAGAGAACCCTTTTTTAATTATCTTGACCTCTGACCTTTTACCCCCCTTTCAGTTAATTAAAACAAACCTTTGACATAATGAAAATCAAAGTAATTACATCTATGATTTGCTTACATAAATCATTTTCATAATACAGCTTCGCTGTAAAAAAAAAAGGAAAAAAAAAAAAATCAAAACCTTTCAATTTTCAATCAGGAAGAGCAGAGCTGTTTTTAACACGTCGCTCAGCGGCTGAAGAGCATCATTCATTTCTGACCAGGGAGGGAAATAATGTAACACCAGCGACGTGCACGAGCAGCCAACGTTTAGTGGATATTTCACAGCAGCAGAAACAGTCAAGTGTGGGAAGACGATCTGGTTACGTCCACGTCCACTCGTCCGTCTGGTTGTTTCGGCCTTTGGGTGGACTCATTTTAACACGGAAGGACTTCATGTTTCTCTAATCTGCTTAAAAACCACCACCGACGTTCAAGAAATCAGTTTACGAGCAGAGAATCCACAAACGCCTGATTTTCTTTAGATTAAGGCACTGAACGCCTGCCAGCCGCTGACCTCTGACCCCTGACCTCCCTGAGGAGCAGAGATCAATCAAATAGGTTTGAATCCGTCCTGGTGACCGGCCTGTGAAGACAGCTTCCCCCCCGCATGTTTTGAAACTGCGTTGAGTGCGTAGAGGAAAAAAAAAAACAAAAAACAAAAAGCAGAAGCTGCAGACGATGCCGAAACGTTACTGACAGGAAGAAGAAATGAAACGGCAGAGCGACGGCTAACGACAGGTGTTTCACAACTGATCAGAAACGTACAACGAAGACGACCCGCGACAAATCTGTACAAAAGTCATCAGGATGAAAACAACACCAACACTCGTTTGTAAAACACCCGAGTCCACGAGCCAACTTTAAGTGCAATCCACGGCAAACCTGAGGTCGCCTCCTCGGCCAGAACCTCCGCCACGGCGAGGATGTGAAGGGCAGCCGGTTAGTGATCATTAACGTTAATCCCTCTGATCACTCGCCTTTACTGCAGCGACATGAACATTAAACAACATCAAAAAGACAAAGAAAATCCCTTTCTTCCCTCCGCTGAGCTGCAGCTCAGACGAGGCGTCGCTTAACGCCAACGATGCAAAGTTAATCGCCGTCTGGAAAAGTCGTGTCGCTCGTAAAGGTTGAGCTTCTCATTAAAAGCTGCTAAAACTCGGATCGATTTTTGATCTGAGAGGTGTTGAGTTTTTCTGTGGTTTCCTCTTCCAGTCACGACTCCAGAACAGGAACCAGCACTTGGTTTAAATCCAGCCAAACGTGAGAACAACCGAAGTCTTCATAGGTCCATGTTTTTTTTAAAGATGTCCAAAACAGATCTACAGGTACCTACTGCAAAAATAAAAATGAAAAAAAGGACAGTCAGACCTCGTTTGTGCAGCTTGATAAGAAAGTTTGCCTCGACATAATCAGGTGTGACGGCTTATCCAGTAGAACCAGAGTCCAGACCCCCTCTGAGCTGAGACCAAGGTCCGGGATCCCTTTATTACACGTTACTAACGTTTACCTGGTGACATGAGACCGTCTAACTAACCAAGTAAGAAAAATACCAACACATCCAATAAAACTGCAGCGTTTTTCTAATGCTGTTGCAAAAAAAAGACATTTATCTTGATGATTTAAAGGTGGGGTAAGCGATTTCTGGATGAACAGCACATCTGTTGATTTTTGACAGAAAACATCAGCAAATCATAAGGAGCTAGCTCCGCCCTCCTTTCAGCGCTCCCGACAAAACAAACCCAATTATGAACTCTCTGAAGTTAGAACGTTCAACAACGTTTTACACAGTTCTCAGGTCTGAACAAGCTCATGACTGGCTTAAGAAAAAAAAAAAAATTTAATGTGCAAGACAACTTCTTCCATTAGTGACGACCGTACTGAACGTGTTGCCACGTTTCCTTTAGTTTCCACTGCGCTCCACCCAGGAGGCGACGGTAAATCCAGGCTTTTATCTCAAAGATACTTGCTGAACTGCATTTCTCAGGAATAGTAAAGTATTTTTCAAGTAATAAGCCTCTTTTTTTTTGGTATTTTGTCTGTGAAACTGGGTGAATCTTCAGCTTGGCTGCAGAAAACCAAACCGACGTTCACTCGGCTTCTTTTTAGACACGCTTTATTTTTGTCCCTCGTATGTTTCGACTCCACCTCCTGACTGCAGCTGCAAGATGACACAAAACCCTGCCTCTCCTATCTGACCAGAACTCCCATCTATTCCTGTTCTGGTTCTGGTACTGGTAAAACACAAGGCGGAGCCTTGAAACAACTCCTCAGATTCTTGGAAACAGGAGATAAATCCAGCTTTGTCAGTGCTTTTGAAGCTGCTATTCCAAGACCAAACTTTATGGAGCCCCGTTTGGGTCGTAATTCAATGAATAAATTATTATTATCATTATTATCTATTATTATGAAATACAGGTGTTTATTATTATGAAATACATATCAATTATTATTAAATGTTTCCCATTATTATGAAATACATGTTTTTTATTATTATGAAATATTTCCTATTATTATGAAAAAAATGTAATTATTAAGAAAAATATTTTTAGTATTGTTTAATCTTAGTTTAATGCATAATAGTTTATTTCAGAATGTCTTTTTTTATCTAAGAATGAGCTTTTACATAATGACATTTTGCCACTGGGCGGGGCCAGTGGTTGACCTGCACGCTCATTGGCTGATCCTTCTCCATGTAGTTGGTGGGGGACTCACATTGAGCCTGTAAACTGAGGTGCATTCACCTCAGTTTACGGTTAAAAGTTGACATCGACTAAGAAACGTAGCGTGAAATGTAGGGAAAACTTGATTTTGACGGCATGGCGACAGGAGAAAGATCCTTTTCTGACTTACTCCGAGAGGTAGCCAACAGGCTCGATAAAATATATATTTCATAATAATTACATTTTTTTCATAATAATGGGAAACATTTCATAATAATAAACATGTATTTCATAATAATGGGAAACATTTCATGATAATGGATATGTATTTCATAATAATAAACGCCTGTATTTCATAATAACAGACTCATTTATTCATTGAATTATGACCCAAATGGGGCTCCATACAAACTTAACCTTCCCGTTGTGCCACCTGACTGGTCTTCTCCCTGCACCTTCTGCTCGCTACGACGCACAAACCACGCAGCGTTCACCAATTTCCTGTTTTGTTTTTGTTTGTTTGTTGTTGTTTTTGTCTTTGCAGCCTGGTTTCATTTACCAATGACCTTCTCCTTTCTTAAAGGCACCGTGTGGCGGTATAGGCGGCGCAGAGTTCGTTTTTTGCGATCGTCGCTGAGAACATTCACAGACGTGTGTTGAGACATGAGCACTCACTTTGAGACGAAGCTTTAGTTGATTTGTCAGAAGCCACTATATTAGGAAAATCTCTGAGTTTAGCGTAATATCTACATACTGTTACTGATTCAAAACAAACAAAAAAAAAACAAACAAGCAACAACAACTGCATATTAATGAAGACAAATTTACAAAAATAGGGCAGAAAAATGCCCACATCTGTCACAAAAAAAGCCCTGTTTGGTATCTGGATCGAGGTGGAAGAGGGAAGACGCTGCCAACAATCACCTTGTTTTAGTTCATAGACTGGGCGGGAAAACAAACCGTAAGAAGAAATTAACTTATTAGGACAGCGCAGACAGGAAATCTCATTAGCACCTTTGTTTTCTGTAGTGACTAAATGCAGCCCAATTAGGAGGCATTATGGGAGAAGGACTGGGATGAATCCCAGAGTTCTGCTGGTCGCCCAGTTAAGTCACATTTTACTGAGTAACCACTCTGCTCTTCAAAGTATTTGACCCTCCTCGGACTGGAAAAAAAAGGAAATATACTTTGAGGTTTAAAGGAAAAGCAAATTGATTAATTTATCCTCAAAGGCAGAATTCTTCTCACAGTGGAATCATGATTCGATCAGAGGGGAAAAAAAAAAGAAGCAAGCGGAGAAAATAAGTACGAGAGTATTTCCTCGGCGACGCAGATGGAGCCGAGCGTTCCTCAGTCACTGCTGTCGTCCTCGTCCTCGTCGTCTGACAGGTTGTTGCTGGTGAACTGTGACCCCAGCCGTCCGATGGAGTCCGAGCGCGACGCCAGGCCGCCCGACGTCAGCTGCACGTAGCAGTACTCGCAGACCCGCACGGGTTTGGACGACTGGCTGGGCAGGAGGTGCTTCTTTTCCGAGCACGGCCCGCAGACGACGTAGCCGCACTTCCGGCAGTGGTGGCGGCGGCTGACCGGCGTGAACTTCACCTTCTGGCAGCGCATGCAGACGGACGCCTCAGAGTCCGGTACCCACACCGCGGCGTGCTCGCCGGTCGGCGACTTGCCGCTCTTCTGCAGCAAGTCTCTGACGCACTTCCCGATGTGGTTCATCCACTCGGACTTCTCCGTGGCGGTGGCGGCGTAGACGGCGAACGACTTGGTGGGCGTCTTGATGAGCCAGCCGTTGCGCAGCTCGCCCTCGTCCGGCACCGTGTCGATGGTGACGCTCTCCAGAGGGATGATGTGCTGCTTGTTGTACTTCTTCTTCTGGATGACGATGTTGCCGTAGACCAGGATGTCGTTGAAGAGGAAGAACTGCCGCGCTTTGGGCTTCTTCCGGCAGAGTTTGGTCAGGACGCCCTCTCCGATCAGAACGCGGCCCGGTATGGCGAGCGGCTGGCCCGCGGCTCCAAAGCAGCTTTCCACCATAGCGATCCGCTTGGAGTTGGCCTCGCTGTTCGCAAGCCGGTCCACCATCTTCACCTCACCTGTTCACAAATGAAAAGAGAAGAAAGAAAACAAATTTACATTGACCGTCACATTTTTCTTTCTTTTTTATTAACCTCTTCAAGTTTTTTCACTGTCATTTGTCAAACCTGATTGAAAACTAGGGCTGTAGCGATACACTAATGTTGTGATACAATACACGATATTCTGCTCACGATACGATATACAGTGGTACCACTACTTACGAACGTCTCTACCTATGAAATTTTCAGGTTACGAAACGCCTCAACGGGAAAATATTGCCTCTTGTTACGAAAGAAATTTCAGGATACGAAAGACAAAAATCCAGTAGCGCTTCTACTCCCAGCTCCCAGAGTTCACTGAACGTAAACACAGGTGTTGGCTCTGTATCTCGGTTTGAAAGCGGTGCTTCCGAGCTGCTCTGCCATTGGCTATCGCTTAGCATCGTCCTGGCATCCCATTGGCTAGGAGGGCCCCTTGTCTGTATGAGTGTAACCCAGCAACCAGGTAAACAAACAATTTTTACCTTCGCCAAGGAGGTTGTGTTTTTGCCGGCGTTTATCTGTCTGTCTGTGTTCAAGATAACTCAAAAAGTTATGGATAGATTTTGATGAAATTTTCAGTAGTTGTCAGAAATGTGAAAAGGAAGATCTGATTTCATTTTGGGTGTGATCCAGAAGAAATCCTGGATTCTGGATCACTTTCAAATTTTCAATAATTGTTGCGCTCATTGGAAGTCTGCACTCTCCGAGTGCTTTTTTCTAGTTCTAACATGTATTTCTTGCAGGTTTTTATGTCATTTCATGTATTATTTATAATTTATAAAAAAAATTATGTCTGAATTTTGGGGAGCTTGGAACGGATTAGGGCATTTACATGGAAAATCTGTCTCTACTAGGTATGCACATGGTTAACTGTTTAACCGTTAACCGATAACAGTAACTCTATTAATACTAACGGTCAATTTTATTTTTAAGTTACGTAATTCAATCAACTCATGGGGGCGTGTCGACAGGTGCAACAGGCCTCTGATTGGTCAATTCTACATCCGTGTAGAAAAGAGCGCGTCATTGAAAAAATGAGAGTACCCACATCTGTACGATTCTGGTTCTCCACACTACAAAGACAGCACATATTCTAGTAATTCATGGAGGGAGATAGCGATGAATGTGGGTCTGGATACGGCCGAGACGGTGAGGAAGTGGAAAAACGCAAGAGATAAGTTTAGTAAGTTTAGCTAGTACGTGATTGTCCCTCTTACGTTGTGGTGTGGAATAACATAGCGGAGACCGCGCTAGTATAAATCAAAAGTGACGGCGGCATCTCTGCGACAAGCTGACAGCGACACATTGCTGAGAGAGTATACACGGGGAAGTGTCCGCATGCGTCCACGACAACGCGCGCAACATCGTGGCAGCCAACCCTCCCGGACTTATCGGTTAACAGTTATTAATCGTTAAAGGGTGTCGGTTAACGGACATAAAAAAATCCAAAATGTGCATTCCTAGTCTCTACTTATGAAATTTTCAGGTTAGGAAACTACTTCCAGAACCAATTAATTTCGTAAGTAGAGATACCACTGTATATCCATATTCATCTTAAGATACATTTACATCACTTTCTGAAAGATTTTAAAGGGACAAAGTGATTTTGGTGACATCTTGTCAGTGTTTCAATGACTTTGTTTGAATTAATTGAGCTGAAAGCTTCAATTACACATTATATGGCTGACAGGCAGCTTGCAAATGCTGGACAAAATGAATAAAAGATTTTTTGAGGAAAACAGTTTCATTTATTTAAACAGTGCAAATTGTTGCCTGCAAGCTTTTAAAGGTGGGACACGAGGGTTTAGAAAGGAGCTTAGAATATCGATACCAGTGGCTGAAAAATCGATACTCTTTGGGGAAATAAAATATCGATATATATCGCAGAATCGATAAAATTGCTCAGCTCTATTGAAAACCATGGGACACAAGCAGTGGTTTAAAATCTTTAAAAGTGAAAAAATGAATAGACGTGTCCATGAAGACCTCCACTGTAATCCTCAAATGAGGCCGACTGATTAATCAATGGAAGGATGTATCGGCCTAGCTTGATTTGTTTCTTGCATAATCAGCATAGATCAGCAGGAGAGCACAATAAGACACTTATCAGATACATTTGAAGGCAGCACTGCTGAACCATGTGACTCCGCCCCCTGCGTTGATCAAACCGCCAGGCAGTTAAGGAGGAAAAACCATAAACGTCTGAGGACAACTGTAAGGTTTTAATGCTCTTCTGTCCAGCTGGATAGATATTACTTTTAGAAACAAAAAAAGCACAAAACCTTTGTCAACTTTAGACCTGTATTTGTATTTGCCTGTAGTTGTTACTTAAGTAGGAAACCCACATGAGGCTCCGAGGCTAAATTATTAAAGGCTGTAGAATCAATGAGGTCCAGTCTTATCCACTCTGTTTTTGCTGCTGGAAGGTTTTTCTTCCTCAGCTGTGGACAAGATAAAGCACATGTTGCATCATGTTCAAGCATGTTCACACATCTAGCAGCTTTTAGTAAACTCATAGAGAAGAGAAAAAAAAAACACAAAACTAAAATGTGAGCGAAACAAGTCAGTTGCGCAGACAGAAAAGAGCAATTTCAGTGAAATGTTGAGAAAAATAACCGCACACTTGGGTAACTACGCTTAGCTTTACTCATTAAATGTGAGTCTTTGGTCTGTGAGCTGTAACTAAAGTCACTGCTCCCATGACATGATCATCATCATCTGCTTGTGTCATTTTCAACACAGCAGATACTGTGTAATAACAGCAAACAAAGATACTATTACATTTTTCAAACACTTAGATCATAGTCTTTTGGTTCGTAACTGTGTCTGTCAACAAACACTCTTCAGGAGATGCTTGACATGCCAGTGACTGGACTGGACTTGGCCATCAATGATTGGTTACCAGGTTGAGAGGTTTATAAGGTGCTGGGCTTTTCCACAGTTCAAGCTTTCACTCTGTAATAACTGCAAGGCTGCTGGCGACAGACTCGGGGATTTGAAGATAAATGTTGAGCCTGATTTGCCTCATCACAGCTAGAGACCAATTAATGGCTCGGCCGATCAAGTCGGTTGATTAATGGCCACTGGCCAGAGAGATCTGCCATGGAAATAGTCTGATAAAATGAGAAAAAAAGAATAGATAAAATACAATTAACAAAAATAAAGGGATCATCAATTGTCCACTGAGTGCCCTGACTTATAAATGACCGATCACCTCCATTTCTTTGTTGTGAATACTACAACAGCAAATGAGAACAAGCCATGAATCACCAAACAAACACTGCAAACTTTCATGGTTCACAGACAATGACAGCAAACAGAAGACGAGACAATGTGCCACTGTGAACGCATCGCTACGACGGTTAGGAGACGTCTCAGTCTGGCTGAACTGTCTACTGTATGTGTTCAGGGGTCACAACGTCAAAAACACACCAAGACCACCATTTTTAAAATTAGTGAACATCTGTAAATCCACTAATGTGTGAGCCAGCCCAAAGAAATATCTGCCAGGGAGGAACAACCACTAAAACCTTTGATAACAAACTTTATCCAACAATTCTATGGCTTGTGTCGAAAAAACAAAGTTTATTTCTGATGCATTTTCATACTCAAAGAGGAGTGCTTTGAAAAAAAAAAGGTCACAAACAGCAATCTTTACAAAGCTACATATGATATATAAAGTATATCTGTGTATAAAGTATATCTATCATAAATAAAGGCATCTTTAAATGACTCCACTTCTGAAGCTTTCTAGAGAAATTTCAGTGAAGATTTTAAAAAAGTATGAGAGGTTTGTCTTTTTTTGCTGTGACTCAGCTGGCAGCGACTCTTTGGCTTCTTTCTGAAGCACAGCAGAGGTCAAAGGTGAATAATGACAGAGATGAAAGGGTGCTGGCTCTGTCTTTCAAGCCTGAGGGGTGATGACAGAGCAGCCATCACAGGAAGACACAGCTGATGATGGTAAGTCGGGCTGAGTGGTGTGGGCAAAAATTCATACCCTGGTATTTTCAGGCTGAATGCAGATATATAATAGAAATTAGTATTTCCTATTAACTGAGTTAAAGGGTAAATTTTATATATGACATAACAAACACAATAGTGATTAAAAACTAAATAAATAACCAGCCTCTATTAAAAATATAACACCTCTGCTCCAACAGATTTGTGGATTGTTACTTTATAATTCTGACTTTATGAAGTTGGAGTTTAACAGGGTATTTTTCTTGAAATTTTACCTCCCAACCCAGAAATGTATTTCTACAAATGAATGGCAGGAATACGCCACCACATGTGATGAAGAGGTCTGGGTGCTGATGCAGAGATGGGTTAAAGAGACTCAGCTGCATCCTTTTATGGACTCAGAGACAAGAGCACAGCAAACAGCTCTACTGAGAGGAAAAAAGGTCTTAAAGCAACATTAAATGTAGGGATGCACGATAATTATCAACCCGATAACTAACAGGCCGATAACAGGAAATTATGACGTCATCCCGATAGGTCCGATATCACGACGAACAGCCCCGATAACATATATATTTTTGTCAACACAGCAGTGCCTCGCTCCCTCTGAGCCTTGAATGACCAGCAGTGAATGTTATGTTCTAGTGACGTCGGCATAATCAGAAAAATGATTACTCAATAAGGAAAATCAAGAATACTCCTCATGCCAGAAAACAACTTGTTACCTCGGTCATATTTTTAGAATCTGGTGACTTGAATTGATATTCACAGTATTTTCCCACATGTTACACATAAAAAATAGAAAAAATAAAAAAGGCTGGAAGAACGATGAGCAAACGAGGGAACGGAGGAATTTACGTTACACCTTGAATGCAGCATTGCGGCACAGTGCGCTGAAAAAAAAAAACATGGTGGAGATTGTATGGAACTTCATTAAAGTTTCAGAAGAAGATAGTTCGCTGGTTATTTGTGACAAATTCTCCAAGCGAAGGAGGGAAAAATAGCACAAGCTTTAATACGTCAAACCTGATCAGCCACCTGAAACATAACCGTCGCTTCCATGGAGTTTTGAACCTCATTTACTTTAATTAAAGGCATTCATTTGAATGGAACAACAAGCCGAAATCCTTTAAATGTAATTTCTTTGTTAGTATGGAGATCACTTTTTTAGTTTATTTACATAGACAAGTCTAACTTGTGTCAGTACATTATGACCTGTGCATTATTTTTAATTTTCATTGAGGAATTTTTTCAGTTAGTAATTCTGATGCATGTATTTCCATCCTTCCATCCATGCCTTTATTTATTTTATATCAGTCAGTAATGAACCTTATTTAAGTTAATGTGAGATATCAAATAGGTTTGTTTGATAGTTTTATGAAAATGTTTGAGAGGCTTGATAATAGTTTTTCATTGGAAAAAAATAAACATCTGTTCATTTAAAGAGTCAAAACTGCTTTTGATTTTGTTCATAGTATTGATGTAATGATCTTAGGTATATGTCTGTGTTATCGGTTATCGGTATTGGCCTTTAGGACCTGAAAGTTGTCGGTTATGGGCATCGGTTTTAAAAAACAGTTATCGTGCATCCCTAATTAAACGCATATCACCACATATATTCCCATTTACAGATCATACTAGGATTATAAGAAATGCATCGATACATCCAGCTAGTGCTGGGCAATATGACAATACATATCGTGGGGACGATAGAAAAGTGTGTATCATGCCATTTCTCTTCTATCGTTTCTCACCTAATTTTATCAATTATTACAGCAAATATGTAATTAAATAACCTGCAACGATAAATTTGATAGAATCATATCTACTTCTACAAAGTAGCCTTTTATGTTTGCACTTTTATTCATGGTTAATGCCTTAAACAGAGTTCTCTTCAACCCTGATGTTTACTTTAGACACTTTATATTGGTTTGCAAACTTTGCACTACAAGGTTACAGATTTCAGAAAGTTGAAAAATAATTTGTGTTTATTTTTTATAGCTGACCTTCAGTGCAAAAATGTGTTTTTCCTCTCAGAAACTGTTGTACACTTTAAAAAAAATGTGAAAGCTACTGTACCTCTGTACCTACCTGTTTTTGCTGCACTAAAATGTATGTTTGTGACAGTTCAGCTAAATGTCCTTTTAAAATAAAGTTGAAAAGTAAGCAATGAAATTTTTGTCAAACTTTTCAGAGAATAACTGAAAACATACTTTATTATGGTATATCGTGATTATATATCGTTATCGTGATATAAAATAGTCCATATCGTGATATATGATTTTTTTTCCATATCGCCCAGCACTACATCCAGCCATATACTGAGGATGGGCATATTACAGTTTAAGTCAATTTTGAACCTCAGTATAATATGGGACTTTTTCTGTACTTAATACAATTTTTTTATATCAAAGGAAAAAGCAAAATATCTAATAAAGTGGTCTGGAAAAGTACTACTATCAATGAGAGGCCACAGCACCTTAGGGTTTTAGGGGTTAAAGGAAAAATGTCAGAATTAAGTAGTTCTGTATGAGGGGGCAGAAAAACAAATGAATAAATGAACCTCTACATGAATCCCTTCCTTTGAAAAGGAAATACTAGTTTTATCATTTTTGCAAGCTCGTTTCTTTACTCATTAGACAAGCACATATCACTTAGCTGACAGATCCGGTATATTTGGCTGACACAGCGGTTAACATCGTCTCTGCCACTGAGCTCCAGATGTCTTGTTTCTGGGCGTCACCTTGAACTCTCTTGCTTTTTTTTTTCTAAAGATCAAATGTGACCCAGGATTGCAGTGAATGGCCACTTCTTCCAAGACAGTGTGGCCGGAGTAAAAAATATTTGTCATTTTAGTCTATTCTGAAGACAGATGTCCTCATTCCTGCCATTTAACTGCTGCAGTTTCTCAGTACGTCTGTTCCTGCAGAGCTCACGTCATGCTGCTGTTGCACATGCTGCTTCATGTTGCAAGTTAGTTACAAAATCAGTTTTTTGTTTCTTTTTTTTAGACAAACCTTCAGCCCCCAAAGTTCCTTTCTTGGCAAAACCTTCACCGTATAAAATTATGTGAGCTTCTACTGTTGAAAACCCGCTGGTCTCTGTAAAACTGAGATGACTTACTAATCACAAGTCTTATCAGAAATTCAGGGTCTTTCATTTCTAAGCAGAGCCTGAATGCTTGCGTCTTTTGAAGAGAAAAGAAATCGTTAAAAAAAAAAGTATTAAAGTATTAGGTGAAGAAAGAGTGACAGTAAGCTGCTTACTGAGGGGTCACAGGCAGATGACAACCCTCACACTTTTAATTGTCCCCACTGGGGGTTTTCTCCTAAAAGATACATATGAACACATACATGTACACGCAGAATTTTCTCTCCCTTCTGTCACTTCATGATTAAAAATAATAATAATAATAAAAAAAAAAAATTGTTACAAAATTCAACAAAATAGTCGGAGCCTGGAGGCCCAATAGAGATCAGAATATAAATCATTTTAAGTCAGATTTATCCTGCAAACACAAGCGGATACTAAATTTAACAACAGCACCAGAAGATGAGCAAAGTGAACCTGATTTAAGTGGAAAGATGCCAACAGTTACTGAACTCTGTTGGTCCAGAGTTTAATATTCGCTGTACAGGTGCTCCGCTGGATGAAAACGGGCCACTGGTATCACTCAGACCCAGTTTGGTTTGTCAGTTTGCTGGTGAACACAGAGAAGCATTTAGCAGTTAGAGAGCCGGGCAAGTGGCAAAGCTACAATAGAGGGAGTGCTGAAATTATTGGGTGAAAGGGGGGAAAAAAGGAAAATATTTTAGGTGTCAGAATCCCAAACTGCTTACTGATGGACATGAAACATAAAAACTCATGATATATCTTTACACAGAATGTTTTAGGTTTTATGCCCAATGACGCAATGGCCATGGTTACATGATGTTTTTTAATTCGGAATTAATTATTCCGAATTAAATAATTCCGAATTAAACTATTTTCCTTCGAGTTTACATGGAAATAGTAATTCCGAATTGAGGTTTACATGAAAAACATGTTTGTTCGGCTTTATCCAATTCTGCTTAAGGTCTGGGGGTTGGGAAGGGTTCTGATTGGATGGGGGGGGCGGACATCTTTACGTACTTACGTCTACCGGAAGAAAACAAACTTACTCGATTAGCAACAACATTCCACTTATTTTTTACCTGGGTGGCGTCTCTATCTGTGAAACCTCCTCCATTTAACCTGGCCGCTACAACTTTGAAAACCTCACAATTTTGAAATCTGTTCTTTTAATTATTTCCAGTTCCTCCAAGCTGTTTATTAAATAAATCATTTCTGCTCTTGAACGTTTACTGCGTGCTGCCATCTTGAAACTGTTTTGAAAACAAGCCCAGCGCGGAATATAAGTGTCATCACGACAGACGGGCAAGAGAACTAGCATGTGCAAAGACCAGAATTAATTTAAAGCGGAATGAGTGCATACATGACCGCAGAATTATTCTATTCGGAATTAAAATCAGAATAAACCAGCCACTTACATTCAGAATGAAGTTTAATTCGGAATAGACATTTTCATTCGGAATTAGGTGTTTACATGGTAACTTTTAATCATTTTAAATCGGATTTAACTTTAATTCTGAATTAAAGAGGAATTCAATTTCCCCTGTTAACGCAGTGATTGTTTGAGTATTTTGGTTTATCAGTTTCTCAGTCTTGGCCAAAGTTAATGACTTCATATTTATCTGACTCACTTCAGGGTTTCTGTCTGCACATCTATGAAAAACATTAGGGATGCACGATAACTGTTTTTTAAAACCGATACCGATAACCGATAACTTTCAGCTCCTAGAGGCCGATACCGATAACCGATAACACACACATATACCTAAGATCATTACATCAATACTATGAACAAAATCAAAAATAGTTTTGACTTTTTACATGAACAGATATTTATTTTTTCCAATGAAAAACTACTGTCAAGCCTCTCAAACATTTTCTTAAAGCTATCAAACAAACCTATTTGATATCTCACATCAACTCAAATAAGGTTCATTACTGACTGATGGAAATACATACATCAAAATTACAAACTGAAAAAGAGTAACATTTAAAGGATTTTGGCTTGTGGTTCCATTTAAATAATACCTTTAATTAAAGTAAATGAGGTTCAGTAGTTTTTATTTTTAATCTCATGGAAGCTTTAGATGAGAGGAATGAGGGAGAGCAGAGGGAGGGGAGGAGAGGCTGCTGCTGGCTTGTGCATGTTAGCATTAGCTTCCGTTAGCGCAATTTCAAAATTCCATGGAAGCGTGTTATGTTGTAGGTGGCCGATCGGGTTTTACGTATTAAAGCTTGTGCTTCCCTCCTCGTAGAATTCACTCAGAGGATTCGTCACAAATAACCACCAAACTATCTTCTTCTGAAACTTAAACGAAGTTCCGCGACGCCATATTTGTTGTGATCAGCACAATGCATGCTGCATTCAAGGTGTAACGTAAATTCCGACGTTTCCTCGTTTGCTAGTCGTTATTTCAGCCTTTTCTATTTTTTCTTTTTTATGTGTAACATGTGGGAGAATACTGCAAATATCAATTCAAGTCTGCAACTACCAAAACGCATTGTTTTCTGGCATTAGGGCTGGGACGACGCGTCGACGTCATCGATTACGTCGACGCAAAAAATACGTCGACACAGAAACTGCACGTCGATGCGTCGTCACTCAGAATCAAAAAATGGCGGCGGCCGCGGCATCGAGTAGCAGCGAGTCGGGGGAGAAGAAGCTATCTCGTAACAGGATGTCAAAAGTATGGGAGTACTTTACACCTAAAGGTAACGATTCGGTGGTCTGTGACCTGTGCAAAATAGAGATGGCATATCATAAAAGCACTACCGCGATGCACCAGCACCTTAAGAAGAGGCAGCCGGGAGCTGCTTGTGTGGAGGAGAAGACACCGTAAGTTTTCAACTTTTTTTTCTTTCCTTGTTTGCAATGATTAACCCCGTCATTCATCCAAACCGAACCACGTAACTTGTGCTCCAGCCTCGCACACACAGAACATGTGCCCACTTAAACACACACGCGCCTTAACTGACACATATTCCTCAAATACATGCTAAAGTTAGTTTTTTTTTTTATTTCTTTGTCTGTCTTTTTTTTTTTTTTAAATACAACATTCATTGTTGTTTTCTAACTTTTAACTTTTAGGTTAATGTATTATTATTATTATTATTATTATTATTATTATTATTATTATTATTATTATTATTATTATTATACTTTATTGGTATGGGCAGATCATTTAGAAGTATAAAGTTTTATTAACCTGTGCACTGTGTTTGTGATTTATGTTTTCAGGGACAGGGATAAGCAGAAAAGTTTGGAGGACTACTATCAGACAACCCCCACCCCCCAGGAGGCTGCTGCACTTACTGAGAGCATCCTAACTACTAAAAGTTAAACTACTGTTCACTTAACTGTAATAGGCCTAATACTTAAATTTATTTGTTATTTATTTCACAGATTTAAATGATTAGGCTAAGTTGCTGCTGTCACACATTGTGTTGTTTTGTAAATTGCAGCTGTCACAGCTGCTGTTATTTTTTATTTATTTTATGTTGATAAGATTTTGGTTCAGATTGTGTTTTTTGCAGTTTTATTTATTGAAGGAAAGTTTTATTTTATTATTTTTTTTTATTATAGGATTCCATTGCACTACAACTGTGTGCACTTTATTGTTGTATTGTTCAATACAATTCATTTTTGAACTTGAAAGAAGAAATTTGTGTTTTATTCATGGAGATAAATTTGCATTAATTGCTATATAGGTCAAATTATGGGGAGATAATCGATAATCGAATCGAAATCGAATCGGATCGGATTTAAAAACGAATCGTTAGATTTATCGATGCATCGAAAAACTATTTTCTAGATTAATCGATTACAAAAATAATCGTTTAACCCAGCCCTATCTGGCATGAGGGGGTATTCTTGATTTTCCTTATTGAGTAATCATTTTTCTGATTATGCCGACGTCACTAGAACATAACATTCACTGCTGGTCATTCAAGGCTCAGAGGGAGCGAGGCACTGCCGTGTTGACAAAAATATATATGTTATCGGGGCTGTTCGTCGTGATATCGGACCTATCGGGATGACGTCATAATTTCCTGTTATCGGCCCGATAGTTATCGTGCACCCCTAAAATACATTAATCAACTCATGGATGTACAATAAAGGTCATCAGAAATTAAGTTTGGTAATCTGGTTTATAAGAAGCCAAGTGGAAAAAAAAAGTAAAAACAACAGCCCCATTTATTTAATTAGTACTTAATATTAGTTAATGCCATGCTAAAATGCTGAACCAAGATGGCGAATGTGGTCAAGATTTAACCTCCTGAAGTTTCATTCATCATATCTGGGTTTACACCATTAGTGTACGGTATACCCGGTCCGCATACTCGCTGATTTTGCTCTCAAAGTTTTTTTTTCATAATTTATTCGTTTGAATTTGTTGTTGTACCGGAAATTTTGTGAATTTCTCAAGCCATTTTTTTTTTTTTAGCAGAAAAATGCTCACATTTGCCCTAACTGGTAAATCACTTTAAAATTACAATGGCAGTCAATATAAAATAAAGAATTAGAAAAGAGAGAGATGATACAGTACATAGTTTCTTGAATTACCTTGGGAGAGCCGGACAAAAACCTAAACAAGTATTATTATTATTATTATTATTATTATTATTATTATTTATTATTATTATTATTATTATTATTAGGTAAGTAATAAATTATGTGCTGAGCTGTACAGTACAAAATGTATATTTTAGCATATACTGTATAACATTATACAAGTCTTTTAAAATGACATCAATAACTCGCAGACTTTTGGGATTTCGTGGGGGAGGAAGGAACATAACCGCCGTTAAAAATAAGGGTATAATCTATATTAACTAAGCAGAATAACTAGTTTGTCAGACGAGAGATGTTTATTACAGATGATCAGCTGTTGACTGTCTGAGGTGTAGAACAAAATCAACTTTTTCAACCATGTGTTTATGCCTCTGTTCTTAGTAAATGGTTATTGGGTGGTGGTGGTGGTGGTGGTGATGGTGGTGGTGGGGGGGGGTCGTTCCAGTCCTCCTTTCCGTCACAGTTTATCCCCCTTTTAAAATGAGCGTTCCAGCTTTGAGCTAAAAACTTCTGATGTGCAAAAAATTAGGTGGAGACAAAGATGGGGAAGTTAGATAATATCACTCCTAAGCAAAGCAACAGACCGTCAGATATACTGTCCACATGCTGTCCTTTCTAGACCTCCTAATTTTACTGGAAGAAAGCAAACTGCAGTCAGTTCTCTGACTTCTGCTTATTTGTCAATTACTTGTCAATAGACACACAGAGAACCTTAATACATAAACATACAGGAAGCTTGGTGTAGGTGTGATTAGATTCTTTATTTCCTGCCCTTTAAAGGGGGATAAACAAAAACCACAGCTCTAGAAACTATGCTAATTAGCCTGCAAATGCCACCACAGCCCGGGTTGGCTCCCCAGTGATCTGCACACTAATAACCCACAGTGAGTGAGTGAACTCCCTTGAACACCCTGGGGAGGACAGTGAGGTTGCTGACATGTCAGGCCTCGTGGCGAGGGGCGCTGCCCGCTGGTGGGCAACCAGTTCTTATCATCAGAGAGCTGAGGGCACAAAGAGGATGAAGCTCCAGAGAGAAAGAGCAGCATAAATACAGGCTGGAGTCTCCCAACCCAGTAATCAAAGGAAGACGCAGTAAGACGAAAGAGACCAATAGAGTTAAAAAAAAAAGATGAGCTTTCTTTGCTTTGAAGTGATAAATGATAATAATCACAGCTTTCATGATGAACACAGCCATGAGAAGACAAACAGGAATCAAAGAGCACAGCCAGCTGTTGTACTTCACTGGTCCATCCATAAATATCCCTTTTAATAACGGCCTCCATCTCACAAGCTGGTTAACATTCATGCCATGAACTTTTAAAGTGGAAAGAACATTGAAGCATGCAGATAAGGGTTTAAAAAAAACACAAACAAAAAGACTATCTGAGCAGAAATGTTTGAATATTTTCTCTTTTAAATCATTAGGGAATAATTTAATCAATGATCTGATATATAAATAAATTAGTTCTTGTGTTCTCTCTTGTGTTCTCTTCACTTTCCCCTTTACGAGCATGAACGAGTTTATTTGGGCAGTTATAAACGACGCTCTTTCAAAGTTCACGCACGGTCAAAACCGTGCCAGGTTTCCAGCGGACTCCATTTAAAATACACCACAAACGAGCCTGAAATGTATCTACTGAAAGCAATCAAACATAGTAACACGGCTGTCGTGCTGTCGATTACAAAAAAATTAACTATTTAGTTCATTTTTTTAAATGGTGAACTGAACTAGTTTATTTTAATTTCTGTGAACTATGAACGAAGCTAGTTTGTTTAGAAAGTGAACTTGCTCAATTTCGACCAGAAAGGGGAGGAGGTCCTTTAAAAATTATGCGGTACAGCACTGAAATACTCCAGCAGTACGAGTACAATGCAGTACTGAAATACTCCAGCAGTACGAGTACATGCAGTACTAAATACTCCAGCACGAGTCAATGCAGTACAGTACGAAAATGCAGTAACTACAGTACAGTACAATGCAGTACATACTCCAGTACTACAGTACTATACTCCGCAGTACAATGCAGTACTAAAATACTCCAGCAGTACGAGTACAATGCAGTACTAAAATACTCCATCAGTACGAGTACAATGCAGTACCACTTAAGAAACAAGCATCCAGCATCAGACGATGGAGGACCATCGCAGCGAACTTTGCCCTCCATGATGGCCGGGAGAAAGTGTGACGCGTGTCAGTCTGAGGAGTTAAAGGAAAAAATCTGTTCAATGGTGGAAAAAGACATTTTGTCCATCGGTGTGATCAGTGGTGAAGGGTTCCAGGAGCTAATGGGCTATATTAAGCCTAATTACCAAATTCCATCAACACTGACCATTACCCGACGATTAGAGGCTCGTTTTGAGGAGAGGAAAAAGGAACTGAAAACGCGACTTGCAAGTACTAAGTTCGTGGCTGTTACAACAGACTACTGGACCGCGCTCACAACAGAGCTACGTGACAATTACATGTCACTATATCGATGAGTACTGGAAAGCTAATTCTACCATCCTGTTAACGCATAGCATGTGGTAAGTGTGTCCGCATGCGTCCACGACAACGCGCGCAACATCGCGGCAGCCAACTGTCCCGGGCGGGTCAGGTGAGTCGGAATGGTGGGACGTTTGTGTGTCGGAATAGCGGTATTTCAGGATGGTGATGTGTCTAAATGGTGGTATGTCGGAATGGCAGCATGGAAGGGCATTTAAATCTTATCGGTTAACGGTTATTAATCGTTAAAGGGCGTCGGTTAACGGTTATAAAAAAAAATCCTAAATGTGCATCCCTACTAGCCACCATTTAGACCAAGATGTACTAAACAGGAAACTTTACAACCTCTAGCTTCTAGACTGGCTGTACCAGTCACCCATCTCTTCATTCTCATTTCCAAACTGCTCACAAGAGCAGCAGGACAGCAGCAACTGTCTGTTGCTCCATATGAAACCCTAAATATCCAAACATGCCCAACTCTCTTAATCATTTTCACTGAGGTGATGGTGAACACAAACGTCATGAAATGATTTTCTGAATTGATTTCAGTTCATTAATCACATGTGGTTTGCTTCAGACACCTCTTTTGTGGCACATTCAACTTTCTAGCAGGTGACTGCATCCCTCACAGCGCCTCTAGTCTGCTCTTTTCCTGTCATCTCTCTTATTTACAAAGTTGCTGCGTTCCTGAATGAGAGCTCTGATGGACTGCAGTGCTCTTTATAGACTATATAGACAAAAGTAGTCAGACACCTGACCATTACACCAACAGGGACTGGAATGACTTTGTTTTCAAATACATATACTTTAATTTAATATGGAGTTGGTTCTCGTTTTCCTTCTTCGTCCGCTCTTCTTGGAAGGCTTGACACATGTTTTTGGAGTGTTTCCCTGGGAATTAGAGTCTCTTCAGTCTGTAGAGAATTTATGAGGTCCGTCACTTATGTTGGATGAGAAAGCGCAGTTCACCATCTATGTTCAAGTTTATCCCAAAAGTGCTCAGTGAGGTTGAGGTCAGGTCTCCGTGTGGGTTAGTCAAGTTTTTCCACGATGAACTAATTAAACCTCATTTTTACAGTTCTTGCTCCGTGCACTGAGGCACAGTCAGACCTTCCCCAAACTGTTGACACAAAGTTTGAGCCATGGCATCTTCCCAACTGTCTTGGTATGCTGGAGCATTAAGACCCTTCGCTGTAGGTGAGGGGTCTGGAAAAAAACGCCACGCCATCACCACTCCTCCATCAAACTTGACAGGTGGCACATTGCAGTCAGACAGATAACGTTCACCAGACGTCCACCAAACCCAGACTCATCCACCTGACTGCCCATCAGAGAAACGTGACCCCCCCCCCCCCCCCCCCCACGGGACGCACAGCTTCTGCCGTCCATCTGAAAGGGCTACAAGTGCATTTGATCAGCAGCATCCCTGTAGGTTCATTAAGGGTATACTTAGTTTTAAAGTAAATTAATGTCATTAATTCATTATGTATGTCATGTGATGTAATACTAGAATAAACACCATCCCACTTTTAAATTCTGATGAACCACAGAACACAGAAGCTCTCCAGACTTTCCCACTCTGACGTAAGCACAAGTCTTCAACCATTTAACATCCTGATAAGGACACACTCGCCCGGTGGTTACCAGTAAGAGTGGCTGGTAGAGGAGAGGAGAACTTCAGAGCCAGACGCCATTATTTTTAGCATTACGTTAGCACCCGGTGTCGGTTTCCCACCTCTGGGACAGACTGGGTTCGTACGGCCGCAGTAAAGTCTCTGTGGCAGCACCACGCTGTGTGGAGCTAAAATTTACCAGCTGCCGTGTCATCCGAGAACATAAACACATCCGGTGTTTTCAAAAACAGCCGTCGGCCGTCGCATCCGACGGCAACTTTTCCATTTGCGACGCCTACTTTCCCTTGGGTAAATAAATTATGAAATAAATAAAGTTTTCGTAAAAGAGCCAAGTGTCCACAAAGGTTTTTGAGTTAATAAACTCAGGGATTAAAGTATCTCCGGCTTTTGACTATGATTTAGGGGAAGAAAAAAAAAATCACGCACAGAAACACGTTATTTCTGAGTGGTCTTAAAACGCAGGCGAAGTGAGTCGGGTGGTTTTTTCTCCCGCAATCACAAGAACGGAGGCAAAATTCAAGTGTCTCTGGGCGGGGACAGAGGAACAGGGGACAGAGGGACAGGGGACAGAGCCGGTTTGGGAGCTGCTGCCAGAAGCTACCTGGTACCTGACTGTGTTGTACTCCAGAAGTTAGTCTATAGCAGCAAAAGAAAAGAAGCTCTTCGCCGTCACGAAGGAGACGCCGGGTATAAAGCAGCTGCTTTCCCGGAGCAACAGCCACAGCGCTGCACACGTAGCGGCCCCGATGACCGGTTCTATTTCCGACTTGAAAATACGCGCGTGCTCATTCACTGTGGAACGTGCCTGATCATTAACGGTCGCTCAACCGCTGTAGATCCATGTTAAAAAAAAAAAAAAGCAGCGTTAATAAAGAACACTTTACAAATCTGTCCGTTTCCACTCAGCAGGCCAGTTATATGAACACACATGACAGCTCCAGAGTTCTAGAAACGTCTGTCTGATCAGCTCCAAGGATGGACGTTTTGTCTGAATGTTGTTGAATAAACCACCCAAAACATGGGGAAAAAAAAAACCTAAATGTAATGGTTCACTTTTCTAATGATGATGCATCCAGAGTAATAACATCTAATAACATCTTCCGACTTCCTCCGTATAAATGCTCCTGCTCTGTGATAGTCTCAGGGTCTGGTTAAAGCTCAGAGAGCATCATGAAGACCAAGGAACACACCAGGCAGGTCCCAAATACTGTTGTGGAGAAGTTTAAAGCTGGATGTGGATACAAAAGATTTTTCAAGCTTTAAACTCTCAAGGAGCTCTGAGCAAGCAACCAGACTGAAATGGAAGATGTGTTAGAACGGCCAAGTCAAAGTCCAGACCTGAATCCAGTCCAGAATCTGTGGAAAGAGCTGAAGACTGCTGTTCACAAACGCTCTCCATCCAACCTCACTGAGCTCCAGCTGTTTTACAGGAAGAATTTATCTCTGGATGTGTTGAACTGATAGAGACAAACCCCAAGAGACCTGCAGCTGGAACTGCAGCAGAAGGTGGCGCTACAGAGTATTAACGCAAGGAGAATGAATAATATTACACGCCCCACTTTACAGTTTATTTATTTTTAAAAAAGTTTAAAATATCAAATAAATTTTGTTCCACTTCACATTGTGTCCCACTTGTTGATTCTTGACAAAAAATCTTTGCTTGAAATGTGGCAAAAAGTTTAAGGGGCCAACACTTTTGCAAGGCACTGTATTTCCTATAAATTAATTGCTGTTGTTTTGAACAAAAATTATGGAGAAGTTGCTATTTGTTTTTTCTTCTTCTTGTACAAATTGCCCTTTACTGAATTAAGTAGTTGCTAAATTGATCAGATTAATGGGCTTGACGGAGTTTACATGTTATAACTTAACCTTTACTTTCGAAAATTCACATTTAAATTGTTGGTAATCTTGCGTATTACTAAAGCACAATGCCAAAATGTTGCCAATAGTGAGTATGCGTTGGATCCACTACTGTCCACTAATATCAAGGACGTTAATGTTATCATAAACCAAGCAAACATGAAGTTATAAAATAACTAGTTTATTTTCATTTGATTTGTTATTAAATACATGTATCACACTTTGCTCTTTCAAACTTGCAATTACTTTCTTTACTCTTGTTTAACAAAAGACATGCAACGTTATGGCTAGGGTTATTTTAATTAAAAAAAAAAGGTATCTGAACATCCCATTTTGCGTCTCAAAATGCTGGAAAATGCGTCTCCGAGAGTCTAGAATTTCAAAATTTGCTGGGGGAGCATGCCCCCAGATCCCCCTAGGGGGGTCTTTCGGGCCTTGCAACTCCTACTTCACTCAACGCAACTTCTACTTTCAAAAGTTGTGAAAACACTGACATCAATTACCCATCTGGGCCGTCTTGATGAGCCAGACGTGGAACTAAATGAGCCGGGTCAAGGCAAAGTAGCATGCAACTCAAAGAAACTGAAAAATGGCAATTTGGATGTAATTGAAAGATCATCTTCCAAACGTTCAACTCAATATTTCAAATCCAGCTCCCACTGTTGAGAACAGAAGCACAGGGCCTGGCACTGAAGTGAGTTTTCTCTCGGTCGTGGTCAAGCGTCATGGATTGGCGTTGTCATTCAGCTTTGTTAATCTCAAAACAAAACTAAACTAAAGCAATTTTGATAAAACTCAGCTGGAATTTGTTGCTCTGAATGTCAGCGGAGAGTGACTGAGTGACAGGATGAGCAGTAGAGCTGAGCGATTTATCGATTCTGCAATATATATCGATATATTTTATTTCCCAGAGTATCGATTTTTTCAGCCGCGGGTATCGATATTCTAAGCTTCTTTCAAAACCCCCGTGCTCCACCTTTAAATGCTTGCAAGCAACAATTTGCACTGTTTAAATAAATGAAACTATTTTTCTCAACAAATCTTTTATTCATTTTGTCCAGCATTTGCAAGCTGCCTGTCAGCCATATAATGTGGAATTGATGCTTTCAGTTCAATTAATTCAAACAAAGTCATTGGGAACACTCACAAGATGTCACCAAAATCACTTTGTCACTTTAAAATCTTTCGGAAAATGATGTAAATGTAGTGTAAGATGAATATCGATATATATGGTACTGTGAGCCAAATATTGTGTATCGTATTGCGAGATTAGTGTATCGCTACAGCTCTAATTAGCAGAGCTTTAGATAAAGCTAATAATTAAATTAATAAGAGGATGTTCCTCTCTCAGTTCACGAGGGATATAATTTTCTGTCAGAACGGAAACTAGAATCCATGAGAAAGTTTAATTAGACTTTTCTACAACAATAAAGTGCGGTATCAGGTTGATTTTGCTGAGTACCTGACCTTTATGAACAAGAGAAATATTTCTTCAAAAATTGAGCTCAAAAATTTAAAAGAGAGAAATAAGCAAAATAAAAGATTCCTTTCCCTCTTCCACCTTCCTCAGAATTACATCCAGTGACTTTCACAGTTAACTATCATTATGAGATACCTACCAGAAGTAAAAAGGAAACTAATTATTTTGAAGCTTGTTCCTGTTAACTTTTTTTTTAACCTTATCAAAATCATCACTCAACAATTAAAGACTTCCTTTCTATTCTATAATGCAGGTTATGAAGGTAACCCTACCAAAATAGATTTTTACTTTCACATTCATACCCACACATCTTATTAAAAGTTTTGAAAACTAATTTTTAAAAAAATGCTGGAAGAGGAAAATACTTTTTATGTAGCAACTCTAAACCTGGAAGGCAGAATATAAACTCAGAACTTTTAATAATTAGCCTGCTTGCATAAGATGCTTTTATTGTTACTGCAGTTTCGTACAGTGAATGTTTTATTGTATTAATCACCGTTTATTTAAAACAAACAACATGTGGTTGTATTGGGTGGAATAAATCTGAACTCTCTCACATGCCTCAAGGACAGAAAACAGGTAAAGCATATCATTTTTTTCCCATTTAAACAAATCACAGTCAAACTGCCAGACCTACTCATGTTGTTATGGTGTAGAAGGGGCTGGGAAATAAAGTTTTCTGTGACATTCAAAGATGAAGCATGGATACCATGGGCCCTATCTTGCACCTCCCAATACCCAATACCCAATACCCATTACCTGCAAATCTCAGATTTAGGAGCCTCTGCCAACCGAAATGCAATCTTCCACCTCCCAAAACCTGTTACCCATTTTGCCGTCTCCCTTAAGCACATTGTGGGCGCGGCAATGGGCGTGTCTCCTGCGCTTTCCACGAATTCGGTATCTTGCGGTACTGGTATCTCGCAGATTTTGGGTATTGGGTAATGGGTGGTCTGACCACCCATTACTGCACAACCGGCTCTACCTCTCGATTATGCATCACTGTATTACTTTCATACATTATTCTCTTAAGGGCAGGTGATTTCTGTACAGCTGTGACATGATCTCATTCAGATGTTTGCTGTGGAGGAAACGAGGAGATCACAGAACTCTGTTGTGGAGTTTCTTGTACTGTGCTCGTATCCCTCTGACCCTCTCCTTGCGCACTGGAGCACCCGAGATGTTCTCACTGGTAGAAGGTAGATGTCATCATACGTGTTCATCTGGCTCAATGCTCATCCAATGATCCGTTCTGCAGTATTTTAAGAAGCACCGCTCCCCAGCGGCTATGCGTCTTGGCGCAGCTGTGCGTCTTTGCGCAGGGGATATGTTCAAGATAACTCAAAAAGTTATGGATGGATTTTGATGACATTTTCAGGAGTTGTCAGAAATGTGAAAAGGAAGAACTGATTTTATTTTGGGTGTGATCCGGAAGAAATCCTGGATTCTGGATCACTTTCAAATTTTCGATAACATTGCGCTGTTTAGTTGTTTCTTGAACCCTAAAGCAACCACAACTGCTGTGCTTGGCGGAGGTCTGCGCTCTCCGATTGCTTTTCTAGTTAATAAATGCTTTCCTGGAAGCTCACCGGCTCTATTTTTTTCTGAGCAGTTTGTTGGAACTTCTTGGAGTACAAAAGAAATGATTAAATCATTTGCTCCACATTAGTTAGAGCTAGTTATGTATATATCAGTGCAGAGGAGGAGGAGGAAAAAAGAGGAGGAAGCTCTACAGCAGAGTCCCAGACCAGCTGCCCATGAGAGCTGCTCCGATCTGGGTGAAAAGACGCTCCATGGCAGTTTGCAGGTAGCGCAACCTGCTCTTAAAGGTAATGGCTACTGACGCACTGATTGGTTAAACAGGTGGAACGCCCTAACCACTCCCATGCATAATGTGTGCATAATATAGTGGTTTTTGCAGGTAAGATCGTGGGTTTTGGGAGGTGGAAGATTGCGTTCTTTGTGGGGGAACGCCCCTCCCAATACCTAATATCCCTTAATAGCAGGTTTTTGGAGGTTTGGCGCAAGATAGGGCCCCATAAATACCATCAGCTGTTAATTTTTCTGTAAATTTATTCCAGCATCTTTAACGGACGGGAGAAGTGTGTGGCTGCGTTTACATGGGAAGTTTAAGTCCTCTTTAATTCAGAATTAAAGTTAAATCCGAATAAAAGTAACCATGTAAACACCTAATTCCATATGAAAATGTCAATTCCGAATTAAACTTAATTCCGAAGTAAGTGGCTGGTTTATTCTGATTTTAATTCCAAATTAAATAATTCCGCGGTCATGTTTACACTCATTCCTCTTTAAATTAATTCCTGTCTTTCTGCGCATGCTAGTTCTCTTGCCCGTCTGTCCTGATGACGCTTATATTCCGCGCTGGGCTTGTTTTCGAAACAAAGTTTCAAGATGGCAGCACACAGTCAACGGTAGTCAAGAGCAGAGACGATTTATTTAATAAATAGCTTGGAGGAACTGGAAATAATTAAAAGAACAGATGGCAGGAAACATAAAAACTGTGAACTTTTCAAAGTGTAGCGGCTAGATTAAATGAAGGAGGTTTTGCAGATTTAGACGCCACCCAGATCAAAAATAAGTGGAATGCTGTTGCTAACCGAGTTGTTGCTAACTTTGTTTTCTTCCAGTAGATGTAAAGACGTCCGCCCCCCCTATCCAATCAGAACCCTTCCCAACCCCCAGACCTAAAGCGGAATTGGATAAAGCCGAACAAATGTGTTTTCCACGTAAACCTCAATTCGGAATTACTATTTCCATGTAAACTTGAAGGAAAATAGTTTAATTCGGAATTATTAATTCGGAATTAAAAAACATAATGTAATCGTGGCTTTTGTGAGCTGAACAAGACAACTTTGGATTCGGAGGGCAGCAAACTCCACCCAAGAAAACAATAATTAAGACACTGAATAAATAAGTAAACAAAATCATCCTTTCATTATGATAAACAGTAAACAGATTCCTTCATTCTATGATGACAGTCTTGGCATGACAGGGCGAATGTCACAAATCTAATTTAACTCAGAGAAAAAGCAAGTTAAATATGAGAGCAGCCCATCAGGAACTGTTGTATCTGATTTATTTATCAAAGAAGCGGTGGAAAGCAGTGACTTCTGAAATGTATAAAACGGTAACAGGAGGCTGAGCTCTCGTCATGACCTGCAGTTAAATCTCCAGTCGTACCACACAGAGAGGCTCAGGGAGGACGGGAAGAATGAGTCAGACGCTAAAGGGAGAGAGTGATGATGACAAATACTGGGAGTGACGAGAGAAAGAGAGATCCTGTAGGCTGTAAACAGTAACCCAGAAACAAGGACAAGGAGGGTTTAAGGTGAGGGCAAATACTGCCATTTATGAAACAGTGGCCCTGTGCACGCCTTTTTCTATTCTACATCTCTGTTTAAGCTGCTGCTCGTAGGCCATGATATTACACAGCAGCGGCATAATGGCGAATGGACTCTTTAAAGATGATTCACTTTTTCATGGTACTGATTAGAAAAATACAAAAGAAAAAAACTACCAAACTTTGAAGGGACAATGGACAAAAAAAAGTCAACAAACTGATGAACAACTGAGAGGTCTGAAGAGGCCTCTTCCACTTCTACAGTTTATCTCTATGGCACATTTCCTGTACAAGGAAATGTGCTTTACATAAAACATAAAGTAGGGATGCATGATAACTGTTTTTTAAAACCGATACCGATAACTTTCAGCTCCGATATCCCACACACATACCTAAGATCATTACATCAATACTATGAACAAAATCAAAAATAGTTTTGACTTTTTAAATGAATAGATATTTATTTTTTCCAAAGAAAAACTACTGGCAAGCCTCTCAAACGTTTTCATAAAGCTTTCAAACAAACCTATTTTAATATCTCACATCAACTTAAATAAGGTGCATTACTGACTGATATTTAAAAAAAAGCTTTCGTTAGCTCACGTTAGCGCAATTTCAAAACTCCATGGAAGTGATTGTTATGTTGTAGGTGGCTGATCAGGTTTTACGTATTAAAGCTTGTGCTTCCCTCCTCGTAGAATTCACTCGAAGGATTCGTCACAAATAACCACCAAACTATCTTCTTCTGAAACTTTAACGAAGTTTCATGCCGCCATGTTTGTTATAATCAGTACTGTGCTGCAGGCTGCATTCAAGGTGTAACGTAAATTCTGACGTTCCCTCGTTTGCTAGTCGTTCTTTCAGCCTTTTTCTATATTTTTTTTTTTTATGTGTAACATGTGGGAGAATACTGCAAATATCAATTAAATTAAGCAACTACTAAAATTATGACCGAGTTAACAAGTTGTTTTCTGGCATGAGGGGGTATTCTTGATTTTCCTTATTGAGTAATCGTTTTTCTGATTATGGCGACGTCACTTGAACATAACATTCACTGCTGGTCATTCAAGGCTCAGAGGGAGCGAGGCACTGCCGTGTTGACAAAAATATATATGTTATCGGGGCTATTCGTTGTGATATCGGACTTATCGGGATGACGTTATAATTTCCTGTTATCGGCCCAATAATTATCGTGCACACCTAACATTAAACATTAAAAACTACATTAAAAGCAGAAACAAACTTTTCAAAGTAATAAAACAGTACAAAATGAAATGAAATATAAAGAAAAAATAAAAACAGCACCACAGGACTCTTCAACTCATTCTGCCCCGTTACTCAAACGCCACCACACTCACCCAGGTATTGTTAGTTATTTTCCCCGTTTTCACCCATGACTGTTGCTGCAGCCCCAGGTTCGTTCCTAAGGCACAATCTCTGGTTAAAAGCCCCCTGGGCCAGCCACAGGTGGCAGTTTACCAAAAACTGTCAGCACTCGCCAGCCTAGCCGGCGTCACCTGGCTTCGTCCGCAGGCAGTTCGGGCCCCGAACTCTTCACTAGCCATCAGATATCCCCAGAAAACCCCCGGACTCCACCGACCCCCTAACCACCCACGACATTCACCCAGCACCCAGTAGTGAAACAGAGAACAGAGTCACCAGCAGAGTCCTGCACCTCTGCGCCCACACATGCGTAACCGTCAAAGTTATTAGCGCAGCAGGACTCTTCGACTCCATCTGCCCCATGACTCGAACGCCACCGCACCCACCCAGGTATCGTCAGTTACATTTCCTACACCCACAGAGCTCTGTTACCGACCACCACCGTCACTGCTGCCCCGGGTTCGTTTCCAGGGCACAACCTCTGGTTAAAAGCCCCCCGCTAGAACCCTAGTTTACCAAAAACTGTCCACGCTCACCAGCTGAGCCGGTGTCACCTGGCTTCACCTGGCGGCAGTTCTGCCCCCGAACTCTTCACTCGCCACCGCTGGTGTGGACCGGCCCCGCCAGCCTGAAGCCTGGTTTATGCTCAGAAATCAGGCCGTCTGCGTGCGTGACCCAGATAACGCAGATATGCCCCCCTCCCCCACCCTCCACAGACACTTCGGTGCACCTCCCCAAAATTGTAGGTGACCGCAGACAGTGCCGCAGAGAGTTGCGACAAGCTAACTGCGACACATTGCTGCAAGAGTATACACAGCCCTTAAGGTGTGGAAAGTGTATACAAACACACTGTATCAGCTAATTATCAAATTCACTTTAAAAAAAATCTGAATAAACTGTGAGATACATAACTGCAAAGTTGATTGATTCATTTATATAAAAATAAAATAGTTATAGCTTTTCCTTTTTGACAGAAAGATCAAAGGGGAAACTGATTTGATGAAACGATCAAAGCTACTCCTCGAATTCAATTCAGTTCAATTCAATTTTACTTGTATAGCATCTGTTACAATGCCAGTTGTCTCCAGGTGCTTTACAGAGACCCAGAGCATGACCCCCGAACAAATATCATGAACTAAAATTATAATAGTAAATCCTAATCAAGGATAATGGCATGTAAAAAAAAAAAAAAAAAAGGGGGGCATTATTCTGCAGGAGAATACAGCCTCCTCTTGTTCAGTCCACTGTATGAAATAAAATGAAAAATACTTCATTAGTATGCAGAAACAATAAAAACGTTGACTTAAATCATCATAGCCACGTCCAAACCCATAAACACCCTGTACCTCAGCGATATCACTAGGAAAAACAAATCTAAATCAAAGGTCAGTAGCACACCTTAAACAACTACAGAGACTTACAGGTCAAAGACTCTAATTAAGAGCATTAACAAACCAAACCTCAGATAAATGACACCCAGCCGAATATTTCAAAGGCAAACAGCACAAGTCATTAATTATAAAAGCACATTAAGTTATTTGGTGTTCATTTTATGTTCATAGAAGATTTCATTATTACTTTCTTTTTAAGTAACTGATTTGTGGTTGTTCCCAGCAGTTGCTCCACCCTCGACTCAGCCATCTTCACACGTTGACCAGAATTACTGATGAAACACTTTCCAACTGGGAAAACTTTTACCTTTTGAGACCACACGCCAACATCAACAAAAACCAGACTTCCAGTCGGCGTGACAAATTCAAGGGTCAACATGGTAAAATCTGATTTCTGACCAGAGGGGAAGTTTCAAAACTCCAGTGTGATCATTTCAAAGGCCACTCTATCATCAGACATGGCAACATATTTAAACTTTTCAGAAAGTGCCTTTTGAAAGCGAAACACCAAGATGAAATTCACAACATGATCTGCCACAACAACTATTAAAAAATAATATATTTCTAGTTTTCTTTCAGTAAAACTGTGTAAACTCACATCCATGCCTTCCCTTCTTTGATAAACAGAGATGAATTTAATAAACACAGGGAGCATACAGTACAGCTCCTTGTTCACTTGCTGCAGTTACATGATGTTTTTTAATTTGGAATTAATAATTCCGAATTAAATAATTCCGAATTAAACTATTTTCCTTCGAGTTTACATGGAAATAGTAATTCCTAATTGAGGTTTACATGGAAAACACGTTTGTTCGGCTTTATCCAATTCCGCTTTAGGTCTGGGGGTTGGGAAGGGTTCTGATTGGATAGGGGGGGCAGACGTCTTTACATCTACCGGAATAAAACAAACTTAGCAACAACTCGGTTAGCAACAACGTTCCACATATTTTTGACCTGGGTTTGTGAAACCTCCTTCATTTAACCTGGCCGCTACAACTTTGAAAAGCTCACAATTTTTATGTTTCCTGCCATCTGTTCTTTTCATTATTTCCAGTTCCTCCAAGCTATTTATTAAATAAATCGTCTCTGCTCTTGAACACCGTTGACTGCGTGCTGCCATTATAAAACTTTGTTTTGAAAACAAGCCCAGCGCGGAATATAAGCGTCATCGCGACAGACGGGCAAGAGAACGAGCATGTGCAGAAAGACGGGAATTAATTTAAAGAGGAATGAGTGTTATACATGACCGCGGAATTATTCTATTCAGAATTAAAATCAGAATAAACCAGCCATTTACTTCGGAATTAAGTTTAATTCGGAATTGACATTTTCATATGGAATTAGGTGTTTACATGGTTACTTTTATTCAGATTTAACTTTAATTCTGAATTAAAGAGGAATTAAACTTCCCATGTAAATGCACTGACTGACTGCTAACATGTTTTTAGAAACTGATATCACAACCATCAAATGATGACTGCATGAAACCAAATCTCGACCTCATGAAATGCATTAAGATTTATGTTAAAGAAAATCTTATGAAACCACCGGGAAGTTCCCAGCTGCAGTTAGTAACTTTCAAACCACAGATTTCTTTTTTTTTTTTTTTTTTTTTTTAGGAAATCCTCTCTGCTGCTGACAGGAATGATCCTCTGGAACCTTTATCATTAGACAAACACTGGGGTATCTACCAGTGCAAATGTTTTGAGAACAGCTCAGTAGCGCAGTTATCAAGTTTTCTACTGGGAGGATTTAGGAATTTGGGAAAGATGAACATTTCTGCAGGCTTCATTTCACCTGTGAACTACCCTCTCGTGCATGTAGGGCCAGTTTAATCAGTCACTCGTACAGGTTTGAACAGATTCAGCGCAGAGGATTGAGGCAATTCAGCAAACGGATTACTCATCTATGCCCTGACATGTTTCGTAAGATCGCTGGGTCAAGGATTAATAACGTTATAACTTTCTGATAATTATTAACACGACAATCATATTACTTCCACTTTGTGACCAAATTCTGACACAACATGGGAAAACTCTAAAACTAGGATCCTGCTGCTTCTTTGTTTGACCCATACGTGAATTTTTACTTGTCATAATAAATGGTTAGTCTCCGGCCACAAACACTGTGAGAGTGCAAGGAAAGATATCTGTACCAGCACGTCTGATATGTGTGAGTGAGAGAGAAAACACGATCACAAGACTGTCAAAATCCTAAAAAAACAAGGGTGGGGACATTTCCTTACAGGCCGTCATCTACCTACGTCTGATTACTCAGCAGTTATCTGGAGCTCCTGCTCTGCTTTCAATTACCACTTCATTTTTTTTTTTTAAACGAGGAGCATTAACACTTTCCTGCAGTCCCATTTAACTGGTGGTTATAAGACATCCAGCCTACCAGCAGGTAATCCTGCGCTTTAAAAGACCAACTCACAGACGTTTGATCATGCAGGGTGTCTGAGGAACAACGTACTGTTGTGAGAGCAGCGTAAGTTCACGTAGAAAGGTCAAGTTTAGAAATGAAATCATGCTGCACGACAACTGCAGCATGATCAAAAAAAACGTTTCAAGGACAGACACGCTGACATAATTGCATCTCATCAGCGGTATAATAAATCGGTCTGCAGGAGAGGCTGAAGAGACGCCTTAATACAACACAGTTTATGACATTGTGAAAGAACACGCTGCTTGTTATAACTGATAAATGATCAACTGCTTCCGGCTCCAGAGGAAGATCACACTCCCCGACCGATGTCGAAGTTCACGTGTCCCAAACTGAAATAAATTCCTAAAGACCATCCATTTCTTTTTCCCTCTATGGCCAAGAAAACTTGTTTTCTTTGTGCCTTCTTCCCGTTATCCTACAGGAGTCTGTTAATTACAAGTACTCACAATGCAGCTTCGTTACTGATGTGCATTTACAATGATGCAGCACAAAAAAACCCCGCCTAAATATAAAAATAACAGTATGTTCACACAAGACTATATCTCCTGTCAATAAAATAAGAGATCTCTCTAATACTCCTGACCCTGAATTCTGAACTCAAATCTCTAGAAAGTCTTGTTTATGACCAAAAATGCTAACTTACAAACCATTCAGTACAAAACTCTCCGTAGAACTCATTATACAAGACAGAAAAATGTTTTAAATGGGGTTTACGTCAGAGACATGTCCATACTACTCACAAAACAAACCTGACACGTATATTCATGCCACCTGGAACTGCACTCCCATTCAACATTTTCATAAAGGAGTCACTGAAACATCATCTTGTTTCTTGGGTTGCCTCATCCCATATTTGTTAGTATTCTTTGTCTCGTTTCTAATTCATTCAATTAAGATCTCAACCCTCGCACTGATTTTCTCTTGTTATGAACTATGTTACGTGCCCCCCCTAAAATACAATGTTTACAATGTCTTTTCTCGAACTGCATGGCACCAGCTGTTTTTGAACTTGGCTGGTTTAGCTTCTGCTAACCGAGGATGATGATTCACATTACTTAATTTTGCCTCTGGGAGCAAAAGCAACAGCCCACCATGAATGGGACCAGCCAGGTCTATACATAATTTTGCCTCAAAGAGGCCTGAAAAGATTTACCCTGAGCAGGTCAGCTCCATTAGGCAAGTGGCGGTGCCGGTCCGATGCGCAGAGTTGTTGCCCAACTTGGCTGAAGACACTCCCAACTCAGACTAGGGATGCGTGTGATTAGTCGTCTAAACGATTAAACGTCCGCCCACTTACTAGTCGGCACCAGAAATATTAGTCGTTTAAACCAATTTGTGTTTTATTCATGTACAAGGCCGCTTAACTGTCATACAGCCGCCCGCCACTAGTCGGGGCTACAGAGCCGTCAGACAGCAGCCTCCTCTCCGCGGCAATGCTCGAGTAGACTGGTGGGAAGATGGTCTCTTGCAAAACCAGCACGGTTTGGCGGTACTTTAATCTAGAAAATGAAAACAAGGTAGTAGTGCTGGGCAATATGATGATACATATCGTGAGGACAATAGAAAAGTGTGTATCGTGCCATTTCTCTTCTATCGTTTCTAACCTAATTTTATCAATTATTACAGCAAATATGTAATTAAATATGCAACGATAAATTTGATAGAATCATATCTATACAAAGTAGCTTTTATGTTTGCACTTTTATCATGGTTAATGCCTTAAAAGGTTCTCTTCAACCTGATGTTTACTTTAGACACTTTATATTGGTTTGCAAACTTTGCACTAGGGCTGAACGATTTTGGAAAATAATCTAATTGCGATTTTTTTTCCTCAAAATTGCGATTGCGATTTAATATGCGATTATTTTTAAGGTCTTCTTCTCATGTATTTTTCAAACACTGTCATAATAAACAATATCAGATTTATTTAAAGTGCAGATTACAACAATAAAGCAAACAAATCTGTGGCTTTACCTCTTCAACTAACTTTTCAGGTTTCATGAAACATGTGTAACATTTATGTAAACATGTGGACTGCACTTCTTAAACACTGTCTGAGATTGACAGGACAGTGTATAAATAAATAAATAAAATATACAGATATAGAAAAAATAAAGCTTACTGATCTCCAGTCAGTAACATCACACAGGAAAATAAAGAAGAACAAATATCTGCTCTAACCAATTGGACATTTTCAAAAAAAAAAACTTTTTGAACACTAATAGAAATATTATATTTACTCAGTAACAGCAGCACACAACATACTGAAGTGCAAAATGAGTACGGCACTGTTAGCCAAAAGATTCTTCTGTATAGATCTCGGGAGCTCACAGATTTTTTGCAAGGAAAAGGGGGGGGCTCGAGTTGTCTCGCGCGGCGGGCGGGGTGTTTGTGGCTGTGCACTGTGCCGACAGAGAGAGAGAAGCGCGGTTTCGCGAGGCGGCCTAAACCCAGCGGTTTGAGTGCGCTTGAGTCTCTAAATCACCAAAAAAGTAGCTAGATTTGTCGCTAGTCGCTTTTTACAAATTAAGTCGCTAAAGGGGACTGGAAAGTTGCTAAGTTGACAACACTGCTTGCCCTGTTTGCTCTGCTCAGCTCGGCTGGGCTCACTCGCAAGTCACGTGACGTCGCCAGATCACGTGACAGTAATATCGCGGCCTTTGCGGTTAGAAAATCTCGTTTTATGATATCGCGAGATTATCGCAAATGCAATTAATCGTTCAGCCCTACTTTGCACTACAAGGTTACAGATTTCAGAAAGTTAAAAAATAATTTGTGTTTATTTTTTATAGCTGAACTTCAGTGCAAAAATGTGTTTTTCCTCTCAGAAACTGTTGTGCACTTTTAAAAAAAATGTGAAAGCTACTGTACCTCTGTACCTACCTGTTTTTGCTGCATTAAAATGTATGTTTGTGACAGTTCAGCTAAATGTCCTTTCAAAATAAAGTTGAAAAGTAAGCAATGAAATTTTTGTCAAACTTTTCAGAGAATAACTGAAAACATACTTTATTATGGTATATCGTGATATATATCGTTATCGTGATATAAAATAGTCCATATCGTGATATATGATTTTTTCCATATCGCCCAGCACTACAAGGTAGTATGTAGACTGTGTCAGAAACAACTGGCATACAATCAGTCGACTGGAGCAATGCGCAACCACATTCGACTCAAGCATTTGGATGTTAATCTGGAAGAGACGACGGCTGCTGATGCTAGCGGTGCTAGCCACACTCAGGCCGATTTGACATTGTTTACCCGGACATAGTGTTCTCCCGTACGGTCTGAGAGGATAACGCAGGTAATTTTTAGACTAGTCGACTAGTCTTAATTAAAAATTTCATTTAGTCGACAGGGAAATTAGTTGCCAGGAACATCCCTAACTCAGACCCGAGCTCTGGGCCAACAGTTAGTACTTGGCTCAGCCGAGCTGCTTTTCAGAAAATCATTTCAAGACTCTTCCCGCTGGAACTGTGCTGCTGTTTCTGTGGTGACAAGTGACTGCCGTGTTTAGCATGGCTAGGCTAGGATCTCACCAAATGTTTAAGTGATCGCTGATCACGATCATTGAGGATTTTTTTCTGTCCACATTTCCTCCTGGAAGATGATGGGTCCCCACTATCCTTCCAGTCTCTAATAATGCGTTGGACAGTTCTTAACCCAATTTTGGTAGTTTCTGCAATCTCCTTAGATGTTTTCCGCTTGATGCTGCCAGTCATTTGACCCTTCTCAAACAGACTAACATCTTTTCCAGATGCAAGATGCAGTAATTATCCAATAGGAGGCTTGTACCTATTTGCTTAGTTAAATCCAGGTGGTGACTTTTTTTTTAGCCAGACAGTGCGTGTTCCCTCTAAAGAAACAAAAATTTAGTGCAGTGTAGTTTAGTTTGTATAAAACCCTGGCAGCAGCATGTGCCATGGGCTGAAGTGTAAGGTCATTGTGCCCTCACATAATATCTTTGCTAAGAAGTGGCAACACACATATTAAAAAAAGTGGAGGATAAGAGTACCAGAGGTTTTCCATTCTTCACCATCCAATGGTTTAATGGGAAAAAAGAAGACTTGCTGCCGCCCCCCACCAAAAAAAATGCTTCATATCTTTTTTTTCCCATTTCAGAAGTTTTTATTGCCGTTTCTTTCAACAATGACTACCAAAGAGGGTAACAGATGCAAGAACCGTCAAGGTACAGAACTGCTTACAAACACTGTGCTTTTGAGTTTATGAACAACCACAAGAAAGAACATTCTCATGCGTCACAGCAATATAAAATTAATTATTTTGCTTTAAGTCTTCCAGGAGAATAGGTAGTTCCTGCAACAATTTAATCTAAAAAAAAAAAAAGATGTTCCACTGGTCCTGAGCATCTGAATAATGAGTACTGAGGTTGTGGCTTGGTGCTCTGTGGATTGATTGACAGAAATTGAGATTTATGGGGAGTGATGTGAAAACATTAGTCTTCCCAGTGCATCCAGGAACATAATGAATTTACCACAAAAGGGACAGAGAAATCATAACTAGAGTATTATACATTTCTATTTAGAAAAAGTGGAGAGTTTGAGAAGTTGAGCTGCTGCACACAGGTTGAGTTCGCCAGATGAGAGGAACAGATGGAGGCCTGTCGGCTGCAGAGCACATTCCTCTCCGGCTCGACTCTGCCCATCTCATTTTAACACATTTGCAGACTTCGCGCTGTGTGGTACGCGCTTTTAACTCCTGGGCCTTCTGTCGTGATATCTTAGCACTTCTTCCTCCTCACCTAAAATGATTATGTGTTTACAACAAACGAGCGAGCAAATCAAATTACCGTCTCCTTTTAGCAGGAGAGCTGTGTTAAAACGTTCCTGGCTCGTAGCCGTTTCGCGCTCACCTGGGTTTGACATGCTGCTGGGTTGATTACCGAGTTTCCAAAACATCCAGACTGTCATTTTGTTGTTTGCCAGACGGGAAGCTCCAGGTTTGCAACTAAAAAGATTCATCCCCCGCTTGCTAAACAAAATTCATCTCAGATAGTGGACATGTGGGTGCAGGAGAAGTTGTGTCATACGCTTTACACAATCTGAGCTTTTCATTCTTTACTCCTTCTGTGCCTCTTGGCTTCATTAGTATTCGTCACAGCACAACCTCACCGAGCTACAGGCTGTGCTGTACGTGTGTTGCGCCTGGCACGGAAAACAGAAATACAGCAAAGTATGACACAAGTCATTAAAATGAATGGGTTTCAGCATGCAGGCGTGTCATCATCGCTTTCAGTTTGAAAGGGACAATAATGTGAAAATTACACTTTAAAATGCCTACACACACACACCAAGCTTTCCAATAAAATGGGGTTATAAAAAAGTTACACAAACTATTTCTCGCCCTATCCTGGGTCAGAACAGGTACCATAAATCTAATTATTCACACAGGCTCTTATCCAGCTTTCATCTATAGTTTGCTACTATTTAATTATACACATATGAGAGCGTGCGCTGTAATCAATGGATCTACAAAAAAGAAAAAAAATAAACATTTTGTGCATCCCAGGACCCAAAATGAACCATTTACAACCCGTTTAAGCTTTTCTTAAAAGCAATTAAAAACAAAATAAAACACTTAAAAAAGAATACTATAAAATATGAAGCGCCACAAAACGTTTAACGTGACATTTTACTGAAGAAGGTTGTTTTCTGGTGCAAGCTCGTGAGCCAGCCACTGTCAGTACATCTTAACCACCATTTCCCCAGAAGCACAGGAAACAACAACAATTATGCCCCTGATCTAATCTTTTTAAAACAAGTGCAGATGAATAACAGACAAGTTATATACATAGTTTTTAGACCCATTAAACTGAGGTTAAACAGCAGTTTCAGTGGAATATTTGTGACAAGTTTCCCCCTGAAGCACCAAAACAAGCTCACAGGATTCACAGGTAAGCCGGCTGTTTACCTGTGAGCCGCCTGAGGCGTCACAGAGGAAGTAACGTGCACTCTTTATGAACGTAATCTGGATCCATTTATAAACCAAGACGTACTGGATTATGCGCTCGGTACTGGATTACGCAGGAACTTCCTGTGGTGGCAGAGTGGACAGGGAGGTGGGGTAGATGGGTCCCTGGCTTATGTGCCAGTTTACTTTAGTGGACTTCGCCCTCGTCTGCTCTGGTGGAACTAGTTTTTCCAGCTATGACAAACGCAGGAAAAAGATCTCGTCCAAAAGCCACAGCAGTTTATTACCTGCTGAGAAGATTGTGTTATATTTAACCAAATGTTTTTTCAGAGGACTCAGAAAGGAAAGTGACGGTCTCTTTTATTTCAGAGTCAGTGGTCAGTCGTTCCTTTCCTTTATCATCTCCTGGGTCCAACCAGGTGTGGAAGCACCACCTGGTTGGAGGTGGAGCGTCGCTGCAGCTTTACTCCATCCTCAGCCCAAACTCGGGTTGAACCAGAGGTGGAGCACTTCCAGGCAACATCTGTTCAGCTGGATATGCAAAATCACGAGTTTACCCAAAGGTTTTGAAATCACACGAGAAAAACGCCATAATCTGCTCCTTTAATGACGAATTTCTTTCCGGGACACTATGAGAAAATGATGCTGCTCGTGTTGACAGGACGTTTTAAAGGTGTCGCTGTCTGCTGCAGCTCAGTGAGCGCCGCACACTGATATCACTCCTTTAAGGCGCTGGAATAAATCAGTTTGTTCTGCAGCCTTTAACTGCCACAGACTGTGGTTGAACTTCACAGAAGGCAGCGATTTGAGGTGCAAACCACCGTCCAACTGTAAAGTTCCACACGACTGAAGAAACGGTGCCGTTTTGGAAACATAAATCAAGAAAACTTTTAACTAGGGATGCACGATAACTGTCTTTTAAAACTGATACCAATAACCAATAACTTTCAGCTCCTAAAGGCCGATACCGATAACTGATAACACACACATATACCTAAGATCATTACATCAATACTATGAACAAAATCAAAAACAGTTTTGACTCTTTAAATTAACAGATATTTATATTTTACAATGAAAAACTATTGGCAAGCCTCTCAAACAAACCTATTTGAGATCTCACATCAACTTAAATAAGGTTCATTACTGACTGATATAAAAAAATAAAGGCTCCTTGAACTGATGGAAATACGTGCATCAAAATTACAAACTGACAAAATTCATTCCTAAATGAAAATAAAAAATAATGCAGAGAGTATAATGTACTGACACAAGTTAGACTTGTCTGTGTAAATAAACTGAAAAAGTGCACTCCATAGTAACAAAAAATTATGTTTAAAGAATTTTGGCTTGTGGTTCCATTCAAGTGAATGCCTTTAATTAAAGTAAATGAGGTTTAGTAGTTTTGTTTTGTTTTTTTAATCTCATGGAAGCTTTAGATGAGAGACATGATGGCGATGAGCAGAGAGGAGAGGAGAGGAGGGGTTAACTTGCTAACTTGCTGCTGGTTAGCTCATGTTAGCTCACGTTAGCGCAATTTCAAAACTCCATGGAAGCGACGGTTATGTTTCAGGAGGCTGATCAGGTTTGACGTATTAAAGCTTGTGCTATTTTTCCCTCCTTTGCTTGGAGCATTTGTCACAAATAACCAGTGAACCATCTTCCTCTGAAACTTTAATGAAGTTCTACACCATCGCCGCCATGTTTGTTTTTATCAGCGCACTGTCCCGCAATGCTGCATTCAAGGTGTAACGTAAATTCCTCTGTTCCCTCGTTTGCTAGTCGTTCTTTCAGCCTTTTCTATTTTTTTCTTTTATGTGTAACATGTGGGAAAATACTGCGAATATCAATTCAAGTCAGCAACTACTAAAATGATGACCGAGTTAACAAGTTGTTTTCTGGCATGAGGGGGTATTCTTGATTTTCCTTACTGAGAAATCATTTTTCTGATTATGCCAACATCACTTGAACATAACATTCACTGCTGGTCACTCAAGACTCAGAGGGAGTGAGGCACTGCCGTGTTGACAGAAATATATATGTTATCGGGGCTATTCGTCGTGATATCAGACTTATCGGGATGATGTCATAATTTCCTGTTATAGTTATCGTGCATTCCCAGGTGTTATGGTACCAAGGCACCTCATGATGGCGCTGGTGGAAAACGGATTTTAATTTACTTTTTTTTTAATATCCTAATTACTTTTGAATAAGAATTAATCCATAAAATCGATTCATGCACATGTAGAAACTAGGTTAATGTAACATTAATACACACATTCGTCCCAATGCCAGCCTGCTTGTTATGTTTTATTTTAAAAAGTGATCAAATTCATCTGGGGCTTTGCAGAGACGCCTCTTTCTCTCCACCATGGCTTCCTGGAGTTTTTGTTATTACAGGCAAAGTAGACAGGATCAACACTCGCGTTGATTAATGTGAACATCGGCTGGAATTTTTCGATAAGTTCAGCACAGTCGATATTCTTCCAAGTTTTGTCCTCGCTCTCACGTGAAACCAGTGTCTCCTGAGTCAGTGGGAGTTCGGACAGTTGCTTCAAAATCGAAGGTTTACATGACACGCAAAAGCCCCAAATGCAGCGGTAACGACCGGTTTCGAATCATGCTGCCAGGGGGCAGAAATTAAAAGTGAGAACACACAAAGGAAACATGAGACTTGAGAAATTTGGCGTTTTAGCCCATTTGACAGGGTGTTCGTCCCATATTCAACTGCTGTTCACACCAACTCTTCTCCACTTCGCCCTTCAAAGCTCTCATTTGAATATTCAAGATCTGCACTACATAGAAAGATTACTTTACATATAAGAGCTGTGTGTTGTATGAGTATTAACATGAGTATAGATTTATTACCTACACTTTAAATTAAAATACCATACTTATTGCGTGTTGATGGACTTTTTAAATGTTGCACCGCTTTAGGATAAGGGATTTTGGTAACTGGCTGTGTCAGTTATTCTTCTATAACAAATTCAAATTACTTGTAGCTCATTTTTGCAGTTTGCAGCCTTTTAGTGACACTAGTGAACTTTATTATTCAAACAGACACAGAAAAGTGCAGTAGAGTCGAGGAAAGACACGCGACAGTGACAGTCTGGGACTTGAATTTGGGCCTGGCATTTTTATAATTAAATGATAAATGTAAAAGAAAAGCAACCACATAATGAATGTTTTAAGACTAAGTGGTATTGAAACCATTTTTTTTTGTTTAAGAAAAAAAAAACACATATACGGGTTAGACTCTGCCGCAGCTTCATGAAGATGGATGACATTTTCATCTCATTATCCAGAAAGGTCACAAATTAAATGATAATTATGCATTGTGAACCACTCAGCACGATAATGAATTCAACACTCAGAAACTGAGCCCATAACCAAGTTAAGCACTGCTACTAAGACATCGTGTTGAAGATGGCCCACCTAACAGCTCAAATACTTCACGGAGCAACAAATTAAAACATTTCACACACACTGAAAAAAAAAAAATCTGATCTTATCTGACATCTCATTTCCTGCAGCCTTTCCCTCCAAACGTATGCGTTCAGTATATGAACTCAACAGGCTTTTTTGAGATTATTAAACATAAAATGTGAAGTTGAACCTTTTCTGTTCAGTTGGCTCCCACATCGAATACCAACACTGCCATTTACGTCCGTCCAAAAGACGGAGCATCTTTATCAAACTGACCTCCCGCCACCATAAAAGCAGACCATAAAGCTCCGCTGTCATGATGTAAATCTCTCTGTGGTGTTCACAAGTTCTCTTCTCTTTCTGTCGATACTCACACGTCAAGTTACGTTTTGATTTTTAAGACTGTGTGCAACTGTACATAAAAAGGAGAAGGAAACGCCTTCAAAATGCTCCCCCTCAAATGTTGCACTGATGTGCAGAAGCTAGCTGATATAAATCTCTGTGAACCCTGAAAACTGAACAATTAACCATTTAATCAAACGGTAGAGTTAATTTTACAGTTAAAGATCAAACCAGTAGATGTCTAAACATAACATCACTGGGGTTGCACTTTTTTTCATTAACTGGTAAATTGCCATGTACAATCTCCAACTTTTTTTTCCACCTTTAGATTTTTTTTTAAAATATTCTATGAAGTGTAAAATATCCCACACAGAGAGTCAACGCATCTGGAAACGGTGATGAGGAATCCCTTCCTTAAACTGAACCGTATGTTGTAAATAGATAATGAGCTGACATGTGGACAACCCTGAGCCACACATGCACAACCAGCAGACATGTTAGAGTCAGCTGGGAGTAATGGGACAATGCCACAAAAACTTGACTCTAAGAAAAGACAGGACATGTCTGTCAGCTTCCCCTTTTTTCTTGCGGCAGAAGAGGTTTCACTGGCAGCCAGGATTGCACATTCACTTCCACAACACAGTAATAGCGAGTCTGGGGCCTCTAACAGTATATTACAGGTCACCTGTGCAGAGGACACAGGTGGGCGGAGTGATCCGGAAAAATAATGAACTCGTTTCTGTGGAGAAAGGCACTTTATATGTCTTGTTTTCTTTTTTGTAAAGCAAACAAACCTTTTATAAAAACGTTTCCATGTTGTCTTGGCCTGTCCTATATAAATAAAGAAAACTCTGGGGGTAAAAGAGGACGTGAAGAATAAAATAACAGTGACTTAAAAAAAAAAAAAAAGCGACACGAGTCGACGTCCAAAGTTAAACTGGTGTCAGCTGGTAGCGTTAGCCTGCTAGCTCTGAAGTTAGCCTCCACGAAGCTCTCACAAGTTGCTTCTTGTACCGAAGCGACTTCAGCTCGTCTTGTTTTAACACAACAACGTCTAGTTTACTCGCTCGTTAATTTACTGGTGAACGAGGGGAGGGAAAAGAGTGGGGAAAAAATAGAGAAAAGAAAAAAGTAGCCAAACCCCTCAGCAGTAGCAGAATGAGCAGCAGCCAGTCAGCAAAGTAGAAATAACTTCTACTTGAAGTAAAACTACGTACCCGACGAAAGCTGCTGTTGTGCGGAGACTTTTTTTGCGGCGTGCTGAGGTTCGGGTTTAGTCCGGATAATGACTGAAAAGCAGCGGCTCTGCCTCTCTCTCCACCTCTCTCTCCAGAAACGGACCGCTGTGCTCGCAGACAGCGACGGGAGCTGGAAGTGGCCCGAACGATCCCGAAACAACAACATGGCAGCGCCGCGCTGAGTTCACGGTCCCACCCGGCGAGTGGGAACTTCCAGACTCCAACCACTTCATTCGGCCTGGAAGTGTGGAATACGGGCGGTTTTCTCGAGTATTTGCAGTTTAGGTTTCAAATTGAGTGACAAGTTAAATTTTGGATTAATATTACAATTTTTTTTTTTTACATGTAGTCTATTCAGAAAACTAAAGGATACAACTTTTTTTTTATAAAGAGAGAAAAGAGAGAATCATCTGCCTCCATGGCTCATACAACACTATCCTGTGCATCTTCTTCTCTCACACAAATTGATTTCATGTCCTCTTTCTCCACATCCATAAATCTCCTCCTTGGTCTTCCTCCAGGCCTCCTGCCTGGCTGTTCCAACCACATCATCCTTCTACTGACATATTCACCGTCCCTCCCCTGTACATGTCCAAACCACTTCAGTCTGGCATCTCTGACTTTCTCTTCAAAACATTAAACACATGCTTTCCCCCTGATGTGTGGATTCCTGATCATATCCATCCTCATTACTCGAAAAGAGAGCCTCAACATTTTAACTTCTGCTTCCTCCAACTCCGTGTCCTGTCTTTTCCTCCATACAACATTTTGGATCTCACTTTTCCCTTTCATTCTTGCTGATACTCTTTTATCACTCATCACACCTGACACTTTTCTCCACCTGTTACAACCCTCTTAGACAATAATCACTTGTTGTGTCTTTCACTTGTGTCATTATTATTATTATTTTTCCTCACTGATTTTCGGAGATGAAGTTTCCTGTCAAATAGGACCTTGTATTAATCATAGCAGCAAACAAGTTCATCATCTTCACTGTGAGCAACCTTTCTATTATTATTCTGTCACTGTGAAGTAATTCCTCTGATTTTTCCAAAGTGCGGTGAAGGCAGCACGGGAAGTTGCCAGAAGCTATTTAATCCCCTGGGAGGAGAAATGCCTCTGGTTCAGAGTAGTAAACAGGACATGCTGAGGCAGGGATGCACTGTCACCCAGTATCCAAGAGAAATCAAATGTGATGTTCCCATGGTTCCTGCAAACAAAAATACTTACACAATGAGTCCGAAAAGTGTGAAAGCTGCAAGGCCAACGCTGGCGGACAAACAGAAATCAAAGAGAAAAGTCTATTCTGCATTCGCTTTAAAGAAACCCCCAAAAATGTTCTTGATTTCATCAATATTTCAGAGGCTTGGGGAAGTTTGAGAAGCTGAGGGGAGAAACAGCCCATGCCAGCTTAATTTTAGTTTACCATCATTCTTAACCCCTAAAACAGACGCATCTTTTCTTTAACATTAAGACGAGTTACAAATTAAGCACAAAAGATGACAGAATAAGACAAAAATAACATGATGGCCTAATATCAGAAGACTGTAATAATTTATAATCCATGACGTCCTCGGTTTACAGTAGAATCACAGTGAGTTCTGGCAGAACTTAAATTTTCTGTGGAAACAAATTGAATTCAGCTTCTCTGTTTTCAGTTTTGTGCCTGGATAAAAAAGGTCTGTTTGTGTGGGAGAGAGCTTCACTAGTCCTAAAAGCTGTTCCAGAGAAACTCAGAAAGGTTAAGAGGATCATTGATCACTCGCCTCCTCGGTCCATTCATAGACCTCCAGACAGTCGGAGCGATTATGTGACCACATGGCTGCACGTCGTGGAGCCTCAGTGAGGCGCAGGAAGAGGCCAAACGAGGTCACGATGCTTATGGCGACGCTAATCACTTCTCAGAAAATCACAGTGACCTCTCAGAGTCGGTTGGTGCAGTTTTATTGTTTCCAGACAGAAGACAGGCATCAACAGGCTCAGTCAGACAACAAAAAACACACAAAGTCAAAGACAGGGTGGGAATACAGTCCTCTGTGGAAAGTCATTTAGCCCGAGCTTCCAAATGTCTCAATCCTAACAGAACACAAACTGTAGTTTTTTTTAATGTTATTGACAGCTAGAAGATGAAAGTCTGAGTCTCATTTATCTTCAGTTCTGGAGGACTTTGTCCATCAAAAAGGATTTTTGTTTTCTCGCCTGTCGTTTGTGAGCTACCAGGAGAGACAGAATCAAAGACAGGGATCAATGTGATCTGCCACAACTGAGGTTTTTTTTTTAAAATACTGTTACATTGAAATGGACTGGATTTAATGATTTTATAATTAGATTGAAATGATTGTATTTAACTAAATCAGTTGAACTGAATTTGAAGTGAGTGGATTTTAATTTGACTGAATTGGACTTTATTTAAGTAAAATTAATTGAAATGTTTTGGATTATAACTAGATTGAACTGGACTCTAGCTGAATTTAGACTAAATTTAGATTTTTCAAAATAAAAGGGTCCTTAGTTGAAACTTGTTGTGAACTGATACAACATAAATACATTTGAAATGAATTATTTTTTTGTTATTTATTACACACAAACATTTGTCACTTTCACATTGATCATTTATTTCATAAAGTCATATTTATTTATTTATTTCATAAAGATCTGTGTCATTTTTAGAACCAGAGGGTTTTTTGTTTTTGTCTTTACATCTTTTGTTCCCTCCACTTCACTGGATCTTTTATCCTTCATCAGGCTGTTTGGGAAACCGCAGAATCTGCATCATTTGTGAACATCTGGTTCACCTCTGGCTGGTTCAATGATGATGATTTAATTCGTCAATTTAAAAAAAGTAGGAAATGGCTCCTGCTTTGGACTGTTTAAAAACCAGGATCTGACTTTGGGACTAGAAGGACCTGCTACACCAAGGAGAGACTCCAAAGTGAATTTGAACCACTCTTGATGTAGTTTAAAAACATTTTCAACAGCAGGAGCAGCTTTGAATGTCCTACTTGTGATCTTTGCCCACTGCCATTCAGGCTCAGACTACAGCGGTTTCACATGAACAGCACTCAGCGTGGGGCTGGGGGGGAGGGAGGGGGTGCAAAGGTTTCACCACATTATTGACTCGATTTCCAAGGGTGACATCACAACAGCTGCTGCTTCAGCTCCCTTTCACTCCTGAGGGGTTCATGTCGAATGAAGGCAAAGAAGATTTTACACCATCACAACGTAACCGTGATCCATCCCAAAGCTGATTTCATTTTGTTATTTTTTTATTCCTGTTTTCACATTTAAACAGTTTCTTCCCCTCATCCTTCACCACACACCACACATTCAGAGGGCCCCGCTGCGGCCCCTGGACCAACTCAGTCCAACCTTTCTTGACTGAAGAAAGAACAATAGAAATGTATTTAGCTGATGAGTCTGGAGGGACGTGAAGATGGAAGCTACATCCATCGATACAAGCATTTTACTTTACTGAAGAGTTTAAGTTTAAATTAGCCAAAAAAAAAAAAAAGTTTTGGAATGTGGAAAACCGCATTATGAGGAAACCATTTGTCAAGAGTATCAATGCAACAGTGGTTTGATTGACAAGTCAAGAGTGTCGGTGAGGAGAGAATCATATTTTTTTCGACCAAGAACACAAACTTTATTACAAACTTGTCGTTGATTTGATGTAATAAAAAACTCTGAAGACGTCACGCAGCTTCATTTTCAAGAGGAACATATTTACAGAGCAGCAAAACATCCACAAATTGGGATGTTTGTGGATGTTTGTGCTCGTGCGGCTGGTTGCGGGTTCGACTCCCGGCCCAGATGACCCTTCGCTGTGTGTCTTCCCCACACTCTCTGCCCCCCTTCCCGTGTCTTTCCACTATGAATAAGACCACCAGTGCCAAAAAAAAAAAAAAACATCCACAAGTTGGCCCCATGAAAAGCAGCTAAACTAAGAGTTTATCAGTATTTTGATAAATCACCTCCTCCCCCACCTCATAGAGTCCAAAATACATTTAAGTACCAGTTCGGTCCTGGATCTCTGTCCTCATCAGCTAAGAAGTCGTCCATTCAGTTTAAGAGCCATTAACAGCACGTAAAAAGTAGTGTGGAAGGGCTATTAGTTATAACTATAGTTGTAGGAGCTCAGACTAGAGTAGCTCATCTTAATCACAGGTTCGTCATAGCTATGCTGCTATAGGCCTACGCTGCAGGGGGACGCCAACAAGATCTGCTGAGCGATGTCTCTACTGCTCTTCTCCCTTTCTTTCACTTTCCTCCTCCCTTTTTTTTCCTCCAGCTTATTCCACAATTAATTAGCAGCATCTTGTTACTGTAACTGTGCTCCATTTTCTTTCCTGTAGTTTGTTGTGCTGTTTTGCCCCCTTTTTTTTCTTTCTGTGTGTTTGCAGGTCAGAGTTTCCTGAGTTTCATGCTGACGTGCAGTTCCCTCCTCTGTCCATCCCAGCGTTTACCTCCACCTGTGTGTGTAGATGTGTTCGGGGTGTCAGTTGCCATGGTGACCGGTGATCTAGTCCTCTGACCATCTCACCTCAGTGCTGTTACCTGCATCTGTTTATGTAGTCATTTCATTCAGTCATTTGTGTGCTCTCCTCTCTCTGTCCTCCATCCTCTCTCTGTCCTGTCTCTCCTCTTTTTTTCTTTCTCTACCCAGCTGGTCCTCATCAGGAAGGTCCCCCCATATGATCCAGGTCCTGATCAATGTTTCTTCCTCTTAAAGTGGAGTTTTTTCTTGCCACTGTTTGGCTTAAAGGTTTTTCTCTCACTGTGGGAGGTTTTTACTTGCCATAATCCTTGATTTGGATTTAATATTATATTTTTAGTTAATGATATTTGCTCAGGGGTCATGCTCTGGGTCTCTGTAAAGCGGCTAGAGACAATTGACACTGTAACAGACGCTATATAAATAAAATAAAATAAAATTAAACAGAATGCAGAATGACGTCACACTGTTGTCTCCACAGTGTTCCAGTTATAAAGTCAGAAAATGAACCTCTCCATACTTTTGAATAGCCGTTGCTGCTGCTAAATACCAAACCAAACCTGATGTGCTGCATTCGGCCTGCAGCACGGCCAAACAGCGCAGCGACATCTCCACTCGAAGGCTGGACAAACACAACCGGACCTCCTTTTTCTGGACCTCAAGCATGTCTCGTTGTCCATGTGGACGTCTCTTCCTCAGTTCAAGCTGGCTGGTGGGGAGCTCTGAGCTCATAAACCGTCGGAGTCGTCTGCAAATCACCGAACACTCACGATCAAAAGAAAAGACATCCTGAATGTCTGGAAGGTGCGGCAGCTTTCTTCCTCCCAGTTGTCTCCTTAAAAACTCTGCACATTCAAGCACTGAACTGGGTCCAGTTATACACGAGAACTACGTACTGAAAAACATATGCACGATTTTAAGCTCCACTGTTCTAGTGTTTAGTTTAGTTTAATGTCTCATCCACAGTTTCTGCTTTACAGTGCAAATACTTTTATAGCACAAATCCATCTGTACAGTATGTTCATAGTACTTTTCATGCTCCTCCTCCTTGTGTGTCATGTTGATAGTATATACCCACCTGTAAATTATGTCTAAGGTACCGCCTTTACCTGCACATATTCTTACAGATTACAGATCTGTAAATCCTGCACTTGCTGCTCATGGCGCTTCTGGTTTGATGCTCAAATGCATTTCGCTGCTCCGTACTTTCACATGTGGAATGACAATGAAGTCGAATCTAAATGCGTGAGAGAATCTAGCTTGAAGGACCTTGAGTGGCTGGTAAGACTAGAAAAGTGTTGTATTAATGCAGCCCGTTTCCCATTTTCATTCATGAGACAAACACTTGTGCATGTCGCTGGAACACTTGTCCCCCAGCATTGATTAAATGCTGGATAATTGCACAGAAAAGAGACATTGTACTTATCTCAGGGATGTTTCAGCCTCTGACATATTGGCAGAGTTCGGTGCCTTGACAATGAGACATTCGTTACGGCAGTGATCATTATTGCTTTTAAACTGGAAACGAGTGCATTAAGCCTTAAGTTCTTCTATCCGGGCGAGCTAATTTCACATTGACACCAGCTTGGTGTGTTAAAGTGATATTAATTGCAAGGAGGTTGATTAGCTGCAATGTTGTGGTGGACACGACAGTTAAAGAAGAATAAAGACTGACAAAAGTCCACATTCAGAGGGATGAGGGGATGGAGGCGGAGAACACTCATTTTCATTCAATGTTCAGGAAGGTTGAAAGACTGCTTGAATCTTCTGGAAAAGAGAAATCATGACAAGACTGAAAACACAGCAAATATACATTATGTTACCAAAACTATTCTCTCACCTGCCTTGACTCACATATGAGCTTTAGCTCCTCCCATTCCTAATCAATATGACGTGGTTCCATCTTTGCGGCTAGAACAGCTTCAACTCTTCTAGGAAGGCTGTCCACAAGGTTTAGGAGTGTGTTTATGATTTTTGTCCATTCTTCCAGAAGAACATTAGTGAGGTCAAACACTGATGTTGGACCAGAAGGTCTGGTTCTCAGTCTCCATCTAATTCATCTCAAAGGTCTTCTATCAGTTCTTCAGCATCCTCTGACTCCGCCCCCTCAGTTTACCTGTCCTACCACTTCATGTCTGAGTTGCTGTCGTTCCCAAACACTTCCATTTCCTGATAATCCAGCTGACAGTTGACTAGGGGTGAGTATTGGCAAGGACCTCGCAATACGATATGTATCATGATACTTGGGCCACAATACAATACTATCATGATATCAAGATATATTGTGATATTTTACCCAGTTAATATCAAAATTAAAAGTAGAGATGAAAAATCAAGTTGCTGTATTTGTTCATCGGAAGATATTGATCATTCTGGGGACAAATTGAGTCAAAACTATTTGCTTCAAAACATTATTTTTTATTATTAGTGTTTTTGCACATTTGTAACCAATAAAAAATCGATACTAGGAGCTGAAAAATCAATATTATATTGAGTGGCCGAAAATTGCGATATATTGCCGAATCAATTTTTTTTCACACCACTACAGTTGACTGTGGAATATTTAGGAGTGAGGAAATTTCACCACTGGATTTGTTTTACAGGTGTCATCATATCACAGTTCACCTGGATTCACTGAGCTCCTGAGAGAGACCCATTCTTTCACAGATGTTTCTAGAAACAGTCTGCATGTCCAGGTGATCAATTTATCCACCTGTGGACATGGAAGTGACTGGAACACCTGATTCTGATCGTTTGGAGGGATGAACAAACACTTTTGGCAATATAGTGTATATATTCATTCCAAAACTTTTAAGTTTTGGAGTGATTTCTGACACCATTAGATTGGATCGTACGAGGAAAAAGGAAAATCTCTGTACAGTAAAAGCAGGATGAAACCCATTTCTTCAGAAACACAAAGCAGTTATTTGGTTAAGACCTGCAACATGTTAGCCGTCTGTGGAAGATGGTTTTATTGGGGGGCAGGACGGCCCGCTGATGTGAAAAGTGTTTGCTGTTAGCAGAAGGTCGGCAGGTTCAGTCTCAGCAGAGTCCCTGAGGAGCCCAGCGACCTCAGCGCCGCTCGCCCTCATGCAAATGCCATGTCATCTAAATGGCAATTAAGTTCCTGTGAAGTGGGAGTGAAAACAAAGCGTTTATTTATTTATTTTTATCCTAATGAAATGTATCACTGCAGGGATACTCTGGGGTGCAGAGAAAATGATAACGTAGCGCGTGTCTGAGACGTCTGGTGATGCCAGGCAGCAGTCTTGTTTACTGGAGCGTCTGCTGACTCTGAATGACCTGCTGCGTCTGAAAGAGGAGAAAAATGATGGATTCATTTGCTGAAACAGATCACAGGCAGAAGTCCTTTACACTTCGGTTATGATTTGTCTCATTTGCATTTTTATTTTAGGGCGGCATTGTCGGATGCAAAGTAATAGGGTGTCGTGAAATGATCCCTCTCATACAGCCTCATGCAGATTCTTTAATCATGACTTAGACTGTTTTTGGGTCATGACAGTCCACTGTTCATCCTCCTGTTCTTCTTTATGCTTGAAATCCCCTTTACCTCCGTGTTCCAGTTTCATTATGAGTCGTGGAGAAGAATCAGGTAGTGGCTTTGACCACAGATCACAGTAGCAGCTCCTCTCATGGTGAAATGTTAGATACATATTATATTCAACCCAAATGGAAACAGAAGATGCACCATGCACAGTTTTAGAAATGAAATATGTCAGCGGTTTATTTCTTTTGTGACTGCACCGTATTTGTGTTTTTGCACATAAGATGGAATTTGTCACCTGTTGTCGCAGCCCTGATGTTGCGTGTTTGTAGCTTAATCAAGCAGCTTTTAATGCTTTAATCCAAATAAGAAATGTAGATGTCTTGACCTAGAAAAACAGAGAGTAAAAGTAAAAGTAAACACAGAGTGACAACGAATAAAGGATTTAACAAACTAAAGTGTAAAAATGTTAACAGGATCTTCACATTTTGGCTGGTCAAAAATGACTCAACTGCTGCAATCAGAACTGCTGGGATCCTTTCCTTACATAAAGCTTATGTCTGCAAGATTTGGCAGCATTTTACATATGATACTTTCTTTTTAAATCAAAGAGACATTTCAATTCAATTCAATTTTATTTTATTTGCATAGCGTCTGTTACAATGTTAATTGTCTAGGCGCAATACAGAGACCCAGATCACCGCTCAGCAGATCATGTTGGCTTCTCCCTGCAGCGTAGGCCTATAGCAGCATAGCTATGACGAAGCTGTGATTAAGACGAGCTACTCTAGTCTGAGCTCCTACAGAGACAGATGTTAAATGTGACTGAAGCACATTAGACCTCAGAATATTTGGTTGTTTGTATAGTAGCAGCCAACGTTTGTTGCCAAGAGGATTTCTGTTAAAGTTCACTAGATGTGACGTTAAAGTTTGTTTGTTTGCCTCAGCGTTTCTCTTCTGCTCCTCTAAATCTCCAGACGTCTGCAACAGCGGTGAAAGCAAAGCGCCAACATTCCCAATGCGGAGGTAAGAAAAGCTGCAGTTCCTCGACTGACCACTGGGGGACTGGCTCCATAAAGACCTGCGTGTTAAAAATGTTCAACTTTGCAGCAGTAATTACCGTATTTACAGCCCGGTTCAAGAAATGGTTTTGGTGTCCGAAGCTAGATCTCACATCTGTGACAAACACTGTAGGTATTGGTGATTTTTTTTTTTTTTTTTCAGTTATGTAAAGCAAACACATTGATGTATAATTAGGGGGGTGGGCGGTCCCGCGGGCGTCTGCAAGCGGCCTCGCCCTGCGCCAGTGGAGCCCCCTCTGCACGCTCTGGCAGCTCTCGTTCCAGTTGTCTAGTTTCAGCAGCGACACTTGAAACGAGGATGTTTGGACAGATTTAAACAGAATAAATGCAAAGTAATGTTCCTTAGGATTACAGTCTGGCATTAACTAAGCTGGCAAAGCTAAGACAGCTGTGACGGACGTAGGGTGGGCGTGTTCCTGCTGGTGATGTCACAGGAGGGGGTTGTCCCTCATAATCAATGTAGCACAAAAAAAACCTTTGTAATCAGGGTTTGCTCTTTAGAATAAATAGTTTGTTACCATGAGTTAAACAAACTTATGAAAAGTTTATGCAAAGCAGTGAAGAAACTTTTTTTGACCAAAAAGGATGCAAATGGTGTGATCTGGTGATATATGTGGACAAAATCAGCCCCATATTTTGGGTTTTTTTTGAGTAATTTTTTTTTTTTTTTAAATGGTCAAATTTTCCAAACTTATCAGGCCAATTGGATCATCTCTGAGTACATTTTATTAAGGTTAAAGAGCAACCTGAGACTTTTTAAAAACAAGCAATAAATTGACCTGCAAATTCAGGAATGAAAATCGCGCATTTCGTGCAAATGAAAGGAACATTTTTGATGACGTTTAATGTTTGTGTGGGTCAGAGGAAGGTGAATTTGGTTCAAGTTATGTCCATTTTTGATGGGTTTCTGTACAGTTATCAAATAAAAAAGATGGTTTCCAGCCAGGAAAGCAAGTGTAGAGAGTTGTGTGCCCACTGCGAGTAACCGGGTAACAGGTAACCCGGTAAACCAACAAAATCGAACCCCGTTTGAGATATTTTGCTGGTTTGAGTTGCTTTTATAGCACTCCTTCAGTCTCATGAGTCTCCCAGACAGGACGTGGCTGGCGCTGCGTCCTGCTCTAAAGCAGAAACAGCTCTGTTGGGCTGACAAGGACGAGTGTGTCACCTGTCCAGAGTACACCAGCGTTAAAAACTTTACAACGTGGGGTACAGATGATCTGACAGAGCACAAGACTGTAAAGGGGAAGCTGGTTTTGGCTATGGCCCTCTTTCCAGATGTTCTGTGACATAAAGAGGAAAGCTTTGAAGGTGGAGAGACATGATTTTTCTTTTATGTTCACTGAAAGATGTTCCTCTGAAGTGGTCGTCTGCTCCAGCAGCTTGTGTACTGGTCAATGAGAGCTGGTGTTTCTCCTCCCAGCAGTCTGTCAAATTGCTCCTGACTCAGCCTGAAGACGCTTAAAAAATGCTCAGCGTGCAGCTCCAGCTCCAGAAAAGAGCCTAAAACTGTCCCAACTCTTGTTTATCCGAGGACATCATCAACCCATGTGCACTTGTCTTCTTCGCTGCAGCTCATCTCCTCTTCCTCACCAACACTTCTGAAGCTGTACATCTATTTCTGCACCTCTAAAAACTGCTTCAAATGCCCAAACCATGTTCGCCGAGCAGCCAGTGTCCAACAGGGCAATTTGTCAAATATTCCTTTTAATGAAATTAAATTGATTTTTTTTTTTTTTTTCACCATGAAAGAAACAACTCTAGATTTATCCCCGGTAAAAGGAGTGAAAAGTTTGGTTTGGAACCAGCCGCTACATCAATACACATTGTTATTTTAAGCTTCTAAAAAGACTCAAACATGTCATTCCACTAAAGTGATAGTTATGGACTAAGTCCCTACAGATAAACCTTGAATGGGTCATCCAGTTTTAAGTCCATACATGTTGACTCCTGATGTTGTACAAACTTAAAGGAGGGTAGTTCAGGCCCTCTGCTTCTAACATTTTTGTCATTAATATCGAAGTTCTGATCCATTTCCATGGAATATAATAACTGATTTAAACTCTGGAACGTTCCTTTAATCTTAGAAACAGAGTCCTCGGACGTCAACAGACAACCAGTTCCCAGAAAAAGTCAAATTACAAAGTAAAGATTATCTAAAGCAAACTTTCTGGTCAAACAGAAATGGCATCAGCGTCTCCATCAGTTCACGGAGGGGCCGGTGATTTATTTGGAGAACCGAGACTGAGACAGCTCAAAGAGATAAAACTGTCTCCGCTCACGTTCCCAGGCAGCAGGACTGAATCATTTGAATTTGTCCACGGTCCAGTTGTTTCTCATTATCTGGACAGAAATCCAATGCCAATGTCCTTTCTGGGTCATGAACCACAAACTTTCACACAGGAAGGAAGTAAAATATGACTGAGGGACAAAAAACAAATACCTGGACTAGACTTTGGCCATATCTGAGTATCCGTTAATAACAAGGCTTTTCATGAAGTAAACTTTTATCCTCTATAGATTTATAACTGCTTCTCTTATTTTAATAATGTCAAGTCACTTGTTGAAGGCAGAAGAGCACAGCGACAACAGACAATAAATGCTTTTATAAATCACCGACGTCGGCGTTGTGGAGCGTCCCTGTGATATCTGTCACCGCTGGGAGAGAGTCTGAGTCTGAGGATGTTTTTGAAGATCTCAGACTCAGCCAGACTCCTGCTGAGCATCCTCACACCTGGAGTAGCAGCTCCTGGAGTACCAGCTCCTGGAAAACCAGCTCCTAGAGTACCAGTTCCTGGAGTAGCAGCTCCTGGTGTAACAGCTCCTAGAGCACCAGCTCCTGGAGAACCAGCTCCTAGAGTACTAGCTCCTGGAGTACCAGCTCAGGTGTACCAGTTCCTGGAGTACCAGCTCCTGGAGTAAACCAGCTCCTGGAAAACCAGCTCCTAGGAGTACCAGCTCCTGGAGTAGCAGCTCCTGGAGTAGCAGCTCCTGGTGTAACAGTTCCTGGAGAACCAGCTCCTAGAGTACCAGCTCCTGGAGTACCAGCTCCTGGAGTACCAGCTCCTGGAGTAACCAGCTCCTAGAGTACCAGCTCCTGGAGTAACCCAGCTCCTGGAGTACCAGCTCCTGGTGCACCAGCTCCTGGAGAACCAGCTCCTGACGTAACAGCTCCTGGAAAAAAAGCTCCTAGAGTACCAGCACTCCTAGAGTACCAGCTCCTGGAGTACCAGTTCCTGAAGTACCAGCTCCTAGAGTACCAGCTCCTGGAGTAGCAGCTCCTGGTCCACCAGCTCCTGGAGAACCAGCTCCTGGAGTACCAGCTCCAGGTGTACCAGCTCCTGGAGTACCAGCTCCTGGAGTACCAGCTCCTGGAGAACCAGCTCCTAGAGTACCAGCTCCTGGAGTAACAGCTCCTGGAGTACCAGCTCCTGGAGTACCAGCTCCTCCTGAGTAACCAGCTCCTGGAAAACCAGCTCCAGTAAGCAGCTCCTAGAGTACCAGCTCCTGGAGAACCAACTCCTGGAGTACCAGGTCCAGGTGTACCAGCTACTAGCTCCTGGAGTACCAGCTCCTGGAGTAGCTCCTGGAGTACCAGCTCCTGGAGAACCAGCTCCTAGAGTACCAGCTCCTGGAGTAGCAGCTCCTGGTGTAACAGTCTCCTGGAGAACCAGCTCCTAGAGTACCAGCTCCTGGAGTACCAGCTCCTGGAGTACCAGCTCCTGGAGTACCAGCTCCTGGAGAGTAACAGCTCCTGGAAAACCAGCTCCTAGAGTACCAGCTCCTAGAGTACCAGCTCCTGGAGAACCAGCTCCTAGAGTACCAGCTCCTGGAGAACCTGAGCAGCTCCTAGAGTACCAGAGTACCAGCTCCTGGAAAACCAGCTCCTGGAGAACCAGCTCCTAGAGTACCAGCTCCTAGAGTACCAGCTCCTGGAGTACCAGCTCCTGGGCAGAACCAGCTCCTAGAGTACCAGCTCCTGGTGTCCAGCAGCTCCTGGAGTACCACCAGTACCAGCTCCTGAAACCAGCTCCAGTAACCAGCTCCTGGAAAAAACCAGCTCCTAGTAGTACCAGCTCCTGGAGAACCAGCTCCTACCAGAGTACCAGCTCCTGGGGAGTACCAGTTCCTGAAGTACCAGCTCCTAGAGAGTACCAGCTCCTGGAGTACCAGCTCCTGGTACCAGCTCCTGGGAGTAAACCAGCTCCTGGAGTACCAGCTCCAGGTCCACCAGCTCCTGGAGTACCAGCTCCTGGTGTAACAGCTCCTGGAGAACCAGCTCCAGCTCCTAGAGTACCAGCTCCTGGAGTAGCTCCTAGAATACCAGCTCCTGGTGTAACAGCTCCTGGAGAAACCAGCTCCTAGAGTACCAGCTCCTGGAGTACCAGCTCCTGGAGTAAACCAGCTCCTGGAGTACCAGCTCCTGGTACCAGCTCCTGGAGAACCAGCTCCTGGAGAACCAGCTCCTAGAGTACCAGCTCCTACCAGCTCCTGGAGAAACCAGCTCCTAGAGTACCAGCTCCTGGAGTACCAGCTCCTAGAGTACCAGCTCCTGGAGTACCAGCTCCAGGTGTACCAGCTCCTGGAGAACCAGCTCCTAGAGTACCAGCTCCAGGTGCGCCAGCTCCTAGGAGTACCAGCTCCCGAAGTACCAGCTCCTGGAGTACCAGCTCCTGGAGTACCAGCTCCTGGAGTACCAGCTCCTGGAGTACCAGCTCCTGGTGCACCAGCTCCTGGAGAACCAGCTCCTAGAGTACCAGCTCCTGGAGTAACTCCTGGAGTAACCAGCTCCTGGAGTACCAGCTCCTGGAGTACCAGCTCCTGGAGTACCAGCTGTCCAGATGAAGTGCTCTGCTTCCTCCATCAGGATGTAGCTGCTTTGTGATTACAGCGACAGTCACTTTGTCCCACTGAGACTTTGAGCATCAGCGCTGCTGCTGTTTCCCATAAATCCAGAGTTTCCTCTCTGAGTCAGGAACAAAGCTGGTCCATTTGTATGTGCTTTTGTTAATGTTTGGCACAATCTACAGTATATAAAAACCCAGACTAACTATGTTCTTTGGTCCTTTACTTCATTTATGATTTTTCTGAGGCTCATGTATTTTAACCTCTTCTGCTAACGTCAAGAAAACAAAATTAAGAAAAAAACGGTCTCAAAGCACATAACAGCACTGAAGTTGGTCTGCCGTTGTGTGTTACATTGAATCTCAAACACAAAGAAAGTGAGAATTATCTGTCAGATCTGCAATCCGTTGAAAGTGTTAAACTCCATTTGCAGTTTAAAATTGAAAGATATATCTGATAGTGGAGAAGTGGAGGTCCTATCAAAGCTTCTGTGCTGGAGTCTTGATTCACTTCCACAAATACAGTGAGCCGTCCCACTGAAAGACCTTTGACCCCAGTTTCACCTTCAGATTAGAGGAAGAGCTTTTATTTACAGGAATGTTATGATGGATTACTTTCCTCGTCATCTCCACTGGTTCTCCAGGTTCTCTTCTCCCCTCAGACTCATGTGAAAATCTGATGTTTTAATTCATGTTTGCTCAGAAGCAAAAGTTTTTAGATGAACTCAGTTTTGCTCTGAATGATTGGAATAAACAGAGATAAAAGTAAGTCCAAGTGCCACAAACTATTTAACGCAACACTTGAGCAAAGGTATTAATTCATCTTCCTCCAGTAACAGGCTTCCACGTGTTGTTTTTCATCCGATGCATCTTCTCGGGGTGGCTGTGGCGTAGCGGGTGGACTCAGATGACCTCTGATCTGTAGGTTGCCAGTCTGATCCCCCAGAGACACCACTGGGGATCTGAACCCCCCCCAGTTGCTCCAGACACTGAGGGGTCAGAAGCCAGTGTTTTTATTGGACTGCTCCCGAGCCTGGAGGAATGGCCAGACATGGATCAGGGAGGGAGTCCAGCGTAAAACCGATGCCAGATTAACACGTGGAATTCAAACGTCTGCTGTGGCGACGCATAAAAAAAGGGAAACGCAGAGTGAAGTTGCTTTTATCCAGTGTGCCATTGTGATTTAAACCCACATGCTGTCATCGGGCCGCCCTATGGAAAGCATATTCTGCCTCCTGAAACCCTCTATAGTTACATAAGGTTAAAGTGGACCGTGCAAACAGCTGTTGAGGTCCAGCTGTTGAGGTCCAGCTGTCCCCGCTGTAGTGATCCGATCGGAGCAGCTGAAACTGTTCTCTACTACAGCACGCAAGTCTGAGCGAAGATGACATCACCGCACGCTCAAACGTGACTCAGAGTGGCGGGCCGAGCCGAGCCGAGCCGAGCCGGCGGGGCCGCGAGCCTCAGCTGCCTGAAAACCCTCCCATCTGTCGCCTGGAATCCGCGGCATCAGCTCCCCGGCGGCGGCTCATCAGCGCTGCAGCAGGGGTTGCGGAGTCGGGGGCGCGCTGGGAGTAAGATGGTAAGCTATAAGGGCGGGAGGAGGAGGGTGGGGGAGGGGGGTGGTGGTGCTTATCTTTCCAGACAAGCAAGCAGATCTCAGTCAAAGTGAATTAATCCAACATCCAGCAGTGGCGTGCCGGCTGCAGCCGTGGGATTGGTCGCCCTCGCCTCATGATCTGCAGCATCATCCTCCCCCCACCGCCCCTCCCCACACTCCACAGAAATGATCTGCATCTCTCTGGACTCTGTAACCCCCCCCCCCCACGCCCTCTCTTGTAGCTCCTCGACCGCATCTCTGCGCATTTGTTTGAAGTCCCACGTCGGCAGATACGCAGATCCTGAATGTGACCTCTCATGTTTTTATGTGATATGGATGATATGGATTGGTCTGGATTGATTGAGGGGAACTTTGTCCTTGAAAAAAAAAAAAGAAAAGAGGAAAAGAAGAGTTTACCATTTGGGCCTTCTTGTGCCTCGTCCAACAGGACCGGTGTCCAGTGGATCATGTAAAGCTCAGTGACTGACTTTAGGACGACGCTGCAAATGTCACAGCAAAAATGTCATGGTTGTCCAGCTTTCATTCATTAAAGTTACTGTTTGAAATTGATTTTTTTCCCCCATGTCACATGCACATGCAACGACAGATTATCAAAGGAAACGGTAGAAGAAGAGGTGAAGAAGGGCCTCATGCATAACACAATCATCCTCCAGTCAGAAACGATGTAAAGCTGCAACAAATCATGAAAATAATCTGTGGCGTTTCAAAGGATTGGTGTCTCCAGGATGAAGGTATTTTCCAGCTCAGTCCGCGGCCTGAGAGAGCAAAAACAGGAGCCTACAGACATTTAAAAGAAAGTAAAAATGACGAGGAGATCAGAGGATCTGGTGCTACAGCTGCAGGAGGGCTGGAATTAATAAAAGATTTTTTTCTTTTGCAGTCAGTGTGTATTTTTCTCAGGATTCTCATAAAATGCAGTCAGTATTGAAAAAACAAAGGTTTGACATGCAGAATCCAGTTTTTATGAAAGTTTTTCACCCCTGAATCAGATCGTCAGATGCAGACGGATCGTATGACGGATGAGAAACTGAGTATCTAAATGCTGCTGAAAAACCATGTGTCTGTGTTTCTGTATGACTGGCAGACTTCTCGTATGACTCCATGTGCTGTTCCAGTCGTGTAGCAGTCTTTCTTTTTTAACTTGTGAAACTGAAATCAGTGTAACCTGTTATGACTGTAGGGACGTCAGTAGAAAACTGATCCTCCAATGAAATGAAGCAGCATTTCAGGTAAAACCATAAACTGATTTTTACTAGATTTAACCACCTACAGTGTGGACCCCCATCCCTCACTTCCTAACTGCAGAGCTAATGTGAAGCCCGGTCACCCAGAACCCTGACCCTTCACCTCCGTCCTCCGGCCGGTGCCACAGAGCAGTCGTGGACCGAGCTCAGCTTTGGTTTCACTTCTTTTAGAAACAAAACCAAAACACTTCAGAAATGAGGTTTCTGCTCCACCGTCCCTCACAGGAACAAAAGGAAATGAATACTAGTTACCAACCGAAAACATGTGACAAAGGAAAAAAAAATGTTAAAAAAATGAATCAAATTGTCTTTTTGTTTAAATGAGTTGCAGGACTTTCTGGTGTACAGTGATGCAGCGCCAAGGCCTCATCACTTTTGGTGCTGAAACCTCTCGCTGGGCCATGAATGAATCCATCTAGATCAGGTTTAATCAAATAAAATTCCAATAGGTCCAGTCACTAAAATTTCTTCTGTCACAAGGTCCAAACCACATATCTCTTGCATCCCATACCATGGCATATATAGCCTGTCCATGTTAATCAAATGCACATCATATATTTTCATGTCATTTTTTCACAGCTAACAGTGAACTTCGAGGCCTGCATTACAACTAATAAAAAATATTTCTTCATAATAAAATCAAGAGTGCCTCTTCCTGAAATGGTGCAAACAAAGGTTTTCGAAGTGCCTTTTCTCTTCATATTTTCATCTTTCCTTTCCTGAAAACAATGAACCCAACAATGGTGTCAAATTTAAACAGCTGAAGAGGTATTAAAGGCCAATTTTTATGAACTTATTTACCTCATAAGAATAATGAAGTTATTTACCATGTAATACTGTCATACTGGGCCCGAGCTCTCACTTCAGATTTTGGTGGACAGTTTCGTCAAAACACTTGTTTGGTCTCGTAGTGGCGCTTGATATTACCGCTTTTGATTAATGCCACCGTTTGACAGCATATCAGGCATACCGGTTTACCACTGCTGGTCGGATAGACTCAACCTCGTTCGTCCACTTACTTTTGAAATGTCAATTTCCAGCATCAACTTTTCGCACCTTGGAGCATGCCATGTCTTCTTCTCTCTCTTGTGTGCTTCTGCAGCAGATGAATTTCAGTGGCTGTCGCCCGTAAACGGTTGGTGATTGCGGAAAATGACTAGTTCACCGGCGCTCATAGTTTTCCCAGGCACTTGGAAAAAATTAAGCTATTCATTTTTAGATATTTATGTGGCACTGATAACTGCTCTGGACAGAACCTTTACTTGGTCCGGATCCGGACCGAGGTCCACCATTTGGTGATCCCTGATCTAGATGGTCTTTTAGCTGCGTGTCTCTGCAGACCGAAGATGGAGTTGGTGTTCGTGCATCGATGTTGAGCCACGTGAGACCCAGAATTACATCGATAAACGGTGCATAAACAGTTCAAACTGTGGACTACGTTACATCTCAATTAACAGAATTAATCAAAACAATTGACCTTTCGGTAAGCACCGCCCCCTTCCTAGTTACTGTTGCTAGGTCGGACATTCTCGCTGCTCCTCCATTAAGGACAATGTTATTTTGCCATTTTTCCGATGTGTATCATCAGTGTTAATATTATACTATAATAACTCCATGGTGAAATATTGCTGCTGGGGACCTGCAACAGTGACTCGAGGTGTCCAGAACGTTTGGAGGGACATTTTTATTCTCTTTCCCAAACCAAAACAAACGCTGGAGAATGCAGCTGTGAGTTAAGTTGTGTCCGTCCACACAATCAACTAAACGTGGGGAAAGTTACAAAACACACCTACATTTACTCCAAGGTAAGTTTACTTTGTTTATTAGATGATTGATTTAACCACTGTTTACTAAAAGTAATGATATGATTTAGCGGCAGGGAGGGTGACGAGTTCTCTGTTAGCATTAGCTCTGGTCCACACCAGAGCTATGTTAGCATCAGACAGTCTCAGCATTGTATTAATATAATTAATAAAGTGACGTTAACATCACTAGCCTCACCTTATACCTAACAAAATAAATATCCAGGGCCATATATATTTGTAGACAACGAGGCAGGCTTATAGGTGGCTAGCGAGCTAGCCGGAATGCTAACGGAGAGATGTTTTCACTCATCACCCTCCCTGCTGCTAAATCATATTACTTTTACTAAACGGTGGTTAAATCAATCATCTAATAAACAAAGTAAACTTACCTTGGAGCAAATGTAGGTGTGTTTTGTAACTTATGTAACTTATGTGTTTTCTGACCTTATTCACATTTAGGGGGGAAAAAAAGCTCAGCCTTACCTGAAAAACAACTATGGAGCAGTATTTTCTTCTGAATGAATGAATTACAGAAGCAGCAGTGCTGTTGTCACTGATCGTCTGCTTTTATGTTTAAATTAGTTTGTTGACAGTGATAAGGGAAGACTGGAGTCTGGAGCTGTCTGAAAGCTTTCTTTTTATTTACCTACTCGGAGTTTTAACTCTGTCTGCTGCCACAATAAAATACATTTAAAATGCTGATACTCCTTGGCTCATTTCTTTTATACCCAAATAATGGGACCTGTAGCAACCTTTATTGATCCGTAAAGATTTAAATTCTCAGTTAGGAGCTTATTCTTGTTTCGTTGTGTTTGCAGTTTGGACAGTTTCTGAGAATTATTTTGTTGTTTTTGAGGTTACTGTTGCCTCACAGTAAGAAGGTTTTCTGGTTTGAACCTCAGCAGGGGTCTTTCTGTGTGGAGTTTGCATGTTCTCCCCGTGCTAGCGTGGGTTTCCTCCGGGTACTCCGGCTTCCTCCCACAGTCACAAAGACATGCATGTTAGGTTAACTGGTGGATCTGAATTGCCCGTAGTGTGTGTGGTTGTTTGTCTACATGTGGCCCTGCGATGGACTGGTGACCTGTCCAGGTGGACCCCTACCTTTCACCTGAAGAGAGCTGGGATAGGCCCCAGCAGATCCCCGTGACCCTGCAGAGGATTGAACGGGCATAGATAATGGATGGATGGATGGAGGTTATGGTTCAAACTGGCTGATGATGTCATCAGGGAGCAGACCATGTGAGAAAAAAAAAGCAACTTGTCGTCAGCTGTGAAGTGTGTGCGTATAAACGTGCGCGTATAAACGTGTGCATATAAATGTGTGCGTATGAATCGTACTGCGAGAACAAAGGTGCCAAAAGGAGGAGGAAGTCAAGTCTTTTTTAAGAGTGCAACAAACCCAAAAGGATTCTCAGTTCCTGTGGAAAAAGGACGCTATGAAGAAGTAAAATCATTTTAAAACTGGAAGAACAAAAATAAAAAATGTAAAAAAAACAGCTTGTATTTGTTCATACATTTCTGTACGTAAAAAAACATGCAGAGACTTCAATATTTTTATTTATATGTATTTTTCTGTGCTTTCATTCTATTTTTCTTTGTAGTTGTTCTACATTGATTAATTTTCCATAAGGTCATTTACTTGGTTTCATTATTTAATTTTTTCTTTCTCGCTTGTCTTTTTTCTCTGTGTCCACTTTTCTTTTTCCTCCAGCTGTAACTAGTCGCTACAGCAGCTCTGTCAGTAGTTTAGCAGAAGTTAACCTCATGTTAAACCACCGTGGTTTGGTCTGTGGTTTAACCCACAGCTGACATTTAAAGCACCTCAATCAGCTACAATGTTCTTTATTAAAAGCAAATTTAAAACACCCATCACAGCAACCAGCTGTGTTTGCTTAAACCTGATACGGGTGAGTTTAATTCATTTTCTTCAACAGGAGGAGACAAAAAAAAAAAAAAAAACGATTCTGCTGCTTCATGAAAGCTTAAAACATAAAATCTGGATTCTTAACAGTGCGTGCAGACACAAAGATGATAATGACGGTGATTATACCTGCAGGCAGAACAACCAGGACCAGTGACATTTCCTGCCCAGTTCAGTGTGCATGTTGGTTACTGAGGGTTTTTGTCACATCTGTCTTCACGCTCTTCTAAAAGGCCTTTAAACTCTCGCTGCTCTCGCGCCTGGGCTCATTGAACCGGCTGTTAAAGTTGTCCTGCAGGACGCACCGTCTTTCCACTACAGCAGCTGTGCTGTAAAAGATCAGGAAACTCCTCTGCATTGTTCTGATATGACACCTTCAGCTGTAACTGTCACGCTCCCATTTCATCTTTGTGTCATTTACGTTCCAGCTGTTCCACACATGCTCACACTGCATAATTACCATAACTGATCAGAATCCAGCCCTTCTGACTGACCATTTATATTCATTTACTTCAAGTTATCAGATTTGATCTGCGTGTCCTGGTGATGCTCCCTAATCCTCATGGCAGCTGTGGTAACCTAAACACATCCAGCCGGCTTAATTTAACACTTTGATTAAATTCTTTTCCCCCCATCTGAGGCAACTGACCAAAGTCGAGCCACTTCTCTCTCTGCGTCATTTTGAGATTTTCATCAGTTTTATCACTGCTGGTTTAGATTGCTGTAACGTACTGTCAGACGCTGTCATCACGATTGCAGCTGCTTCAAAACGCTTGCAGCTCGTTTAAAAACTGGCACCAAACACCAAAGCCCGGATCATATACTTCCACTTACCCGTTAACACTAGCTGCTACCCTCAAATTGTGGGTTTAGGAACCTCCGCTAACCGCTAATGCAATCTTCAGCTCCCTATAGCCGCTACCCGTTATGCTGACTCCCTTACTCACATTGTAGGTGTGGCAATGGGCGTGTCTTTTGCCGTTTCCTCAAACTTGGTATCTTGCGATTGCGGGTTTAGGGTTGTGGGTAGCAGATAGTCTGACCACCCGCTACTCGCATGTCTGCGCGTACAAGAGCGCGTCCAAATGGCATCAATGTCAGTCCACCTGGTCACATGTGCACATGCACAAACGGCTCTACCTCTTGAATGAACTCTTGTATAAAAAGTTGTGATTTGGCCTCAATTGAACCCCTGAGAAAATGTCAGAGATTGCCTTTAAACGGCTTACTCACCAGTTAAACCAGTGGTCCCCAACCCAAGGGCCGCCGACCAGTACCGGGCCGTGGATCAATTGGTACCGGGCCGCGAAAGAAAAAAATTAGCTATTTAAGTTTTATTTATTTTATGAGTGTGAACGAGCTTTTATTTTGAAAAATGACCGGTTACGTCTCGGTCACTTGAGCGACAAAATTTAAGCCCGCTAGCAAAATGAGCAAGAAGCAGACGTCTTTGGAAAGTTTCCATGTGACTGAGAAAATGCGGCTTTAGGAGATCTGGGGAAGATCAGGCCCCAAGAGCTCACCGGACTCCGGCTCACTTCCGGGTAGATTTTAAAATCATCTGTCTGACCTGCTGCAGCCGGATGTTCCCTGACGCTCTGTCAGATCAGTCACTGCTTGTCAGATCAGTCACTCCCAAAAACAAGGAGGAAAAAGAGAGGCTTCATCCTCTCCTGTTTTTACATCCTTTTTTTTTTTTTTTTTTAAAGATTTTTTTGGCTCTAGTGGCCTTTATTGACAGTAGAGAGACAGGAAGGGGGGCAGAGAGAATGGGGAAGACACGTGGCAAAGGGTCACTGAGCTGGAAATCGAACTCATAACCAGCCGCACGAGGACTTTAGCCTCTGTATATGGGCTGCCTGCCCTAACCACTGCACCACTGGGGCGGCCCGTTTTTACATCTTTTTTAAGTTACATTTGATCTTTGTATCCTTTGGCCTTTCACCCAGTTTTGAGATATTGACTTTTATTGTTCCTAATTGTCATGGTGTGTGGGGGGGCCATGACGGCCATTTTGTGTTTTTCCTTGTTCTGTGTTAAGTTGGCGTCAATCCCTGTCTTTTGTGTTACCTGTTTCCTGTTTTACTTTGAAGGTCTGTCTTGTCTTCGTTGTTTTCAGCTTTGCTTCCTTCCCTCTTGTTATCCTGATTGTCTGCACCTGTCTCTCGTTGGTTCCCTGTGTATTTAAGTCTTGTCATCACCCCTGTCTGTGCTGGTCCGTTCCATGGGTTTCTATGGGTTTCTCCGCCAGTTTGTTTTTTGTCTTCTGTTTTGCGTCTTATGTTAAGTAGGTCTCTTGTCTGGATTACGTTTGTGGATTTTTGGTTTTTTTTGGATCTTGTCTTTTTTTTCTCTTTTGGATTACTTTTGTGGCTCTTGGTTTAGTCTGGCTTTTGTTTTTGAGAATAAATTCCCTTTTTTGTTGAACTCCTGTGCCTGGGTCCTCCATTTCTACCTCCAAACCTGACACTAATTGTCTTTGTCCAACTGCCTGAGTTGAGTCATTTTGCTCCCTAACGAAGGTTTCCACTCATTACCGTCCAGTAATAGACCCAGGGCTGATATTATTTGAATATGAAGAGTCGGGGGGCATTTGAATGTGCCATCTGCAAGCTGCAAATGTGTTTACGATGTTTCCGGCCGTCCGATGACGAAGCCTGCGGCGTGTTTCTGCCTGGACACAGGTGGTGGCCGAGCGAAGCAACAGACTGAGAGACATCCTCCAGCGACGCTGTAATCTCAGCCAAAAGAACACGCTGCTGGTGTTTCTCAGAACAGATGAGCTTCTCATGTTCTCTTTCCGAGTCTAAATCTGCCAGTCGGGTTTCACACTTTGTCTCGAGGACTGTGGTTTCCGGCCGGGAGGATTGTAAGAGCTTATCAGGGGTGAATGACTGCCCCCCCCACCCACACCTAGAAACTAATTTACTGGAACTGATCTGTGGATGAAAGGATTACGAATGTGAAGGAAAAAAGAACATATATTTGGAAGTAGGATTTGCAGACATGAGTGAGGAGGTGTCCGGTCTTCCACGGAGCCAGAATGAAAAGACAACAGGATTTGTTCTACAAAGAGCTTGAGTGAAAGCGCTTTTTCGACCATAAGGCCGCTGTTGGTGGTTGAAAGCTTTTTACTTTGAACTATAGTTTGGAAAATATGGAGACTTTTCTTTTTCCGAGTCCCCTGAGTGGCATGCAGCTTTTCAGTTGTCATCCTTTTGGTTCGTAAATGGAAACTAAAAATAATCGTGTACAGACTGCTTTTAGGGTTGATGCGCTCGCGTCTTACCTGGTGACTCCTTTAGGACTATTACTGGATTTACTGTATAAATGCTGAGAGAAATGCATTTATGTCTCTCTCTTTGTGTGCAAAAATGAGGAGAAGGAGGAAGATGTAGCTTTCAAAGAGCTCCTGGTTTTGTCATGATCAATATAAAAACAGGGGCTTTGCTCTGCTGGATTGTAATATTACATAATCAGGCTTCAGCATTTGCTCCACTGCCTACTGACACTGACATATACGCACATGGATGAGACACGCTGCACCTCGGGAACAAAAAAGCAACATTTGGTAACAACTGAACCACGTATAAAGTCATGCATATTTAGAAATGGGTTCAAGCTAATGGTAATTTATGATTATTATTCTTTAAATCTGCATATTTCCTCATTCACTCTCCAGCAGCAGGTGCTGCTTTCACCACAGAGGGATGATGGGAGCGTCTAGCTGGACTGGATGGCCTGTTTGGAAATGTTTTCCTCCCGTGGGACGCCCGACTGGTGCAAACAGTTTCTCTTAATGAGCGGCGCCGTTAAGTCCGTTAAGGCAGAGGCGTCCTCCGAATACGAGAGCTTCGCTCTCATCTTGTTCCAGGTTTGTCTGGAAATAGACTAATCCAATTTAAGGAAGCGCTCTGTGTGTAACGTTGCCAGACACAAATGTGACTAAAAAGAAGTTATTCCCACAAAATGATATCCCGTGTGTCAACTTTTGAATGCTAACAGAGATGTGAGCCATCCTCTTCAGAGATAATGAGCTTGAAGTTTGTTTGTTTGTCAAGAAAGAGGAAGGATTTTTGTCTTTACAAGGATCCAACCCTTTTAATTCCAGAAACACAGAACAGCAGGATGGATGGTACTGACGGGGCGACTCTTGGAGGAGAGAAACCATCAAGCCTTATTCAAACTTATTCAAGAGTTTCATAAAGTGTCTTGGTTTTAATTTTCTCCTGTCTCATTGAATTACAGTGATGATCTCTTTAGTTTAGTCCTGTTCATGTCCACGGCTCACAGAAAAAGTCACCTCAGGGGTCTTTACAGAGAAAGCGAACAAGTGGACTCAAATACAGTCCAATTATAATCCAATTTAGTCCGGATCATTATAATTACGCCCATGTTATGCAAATTTGCGAGAGAGAGAGCTGGGTATCTGAAACCAGCAAATCACGTCACGCGTCGAAATCGATTTCATTCTTCATTAATCATTCAGCGACAAACAAAACCAAAGCCACAGGTTGGAAATGTGACTGTTGTAGTGTTGAAACGGTGGCAGAAATAGAGAACTGCAGCTAAGACTGAAGAAAACGATGAGTTACAGGCAGAGTGCGAATTATACAATGACAATGGGGGGGGTCAACATTTTCTAGAGATGACAAAAATGACAATTTGTCCCTTCTTTAGGGGGGTCGAAGTTGCAATTGGGGGGGGGTCAAACCCCCAAACGCCCCCGTAATTCGCACTATGGTTACAGGTGACTGTGGTTGCAGAGCTGATGTCATCCGGCCGCTCCGATAGTAGAGCGCTGTGTTGAGTAAAAGTTTTGTAAAAGCGCTAAATACCGTAAATGTGGCCGACAAGAGAAGTTCCACATTTAAATAGCACCTGACAACTAAAATACAGTAATCCCTCACACTTAGCGGTCTCAGTACATCGTGGAGGTTTCAAAAATATTCATTCAACACATCACATCAAGAACGAGTCTCAGGAAGCATCAAGAGCCTACATGGGAGGCCCCATAAAGAAAATCGAGGCCTGTGATTGGCTGCTACGACGGGCATTAGTGTGCCGTCGGTTGTCTGTACGCTGATTGGCTGACACGCGTCCCAGCATCTCCCATCTCTTGCTCTCGTGAGACAAAGGTTTAGTGCCATTTTAAAGTCAAAATAGATCCCAAAGGACGCCGCCCATCGCCAAGTGCCTCTGGAGAACCGAATCGCCATCGCAAAATGATGACAATTGCCAAAAAAGTGGAACTTCTGGATATGTTGAGGGGGTACTCCACATCGCGGTTTTCACCATTCATGGGGGGGGGGGGTCACAGCCCCCATTAACCACGAAGTGTGAGGGATTACTGTACATGAATCAAACCGTTATTTCAAAATTCCTCTAATACTGTTCACTAATCTCTTGCAGTACCAGCAGTAAAAATCATGACCTGAACCCAAGTAGCTCGGAAAAAGGTATCCTCAAAATATCCGGCAGTCGAGACCGGTCGTCACCGCTGCATGTGCATGTTTTAAGATACGTAAACTTCCGCTTTTGAACGAGACGGTTCAGAACTGCCACTGACTGGGACGGCGCTGATTTAGCACGAGTTTCAGGGCAAAATGGGGAGGAACGTGCACGTGGTGAACCTCACAAGAAATTCCAGGCTACGTTATCGTTAACTCGGTGAGGAAAAGATCATCCCTGGTGTCGATGGGGATCTTCATGGAATAACCAGATAAAACCATCTCCCAGGAAGGTGCAGGTCTGTAGAGCCCTGGGAGGCTGACAAACTTTTATTGTTGAGTGCATGTGTGTGCGTCAGAGCGAAGTTCACGCTGCACTCGCCTCCAAGATCTCCTCCACACAAGGTCAACGGAAATTATTGGCACAAGAGGTTGTTCTGTTGATTCCTTGGGCTAACGAAGCGGAAGCTGATGGTTATGTTTTATTCATAAACTGCCCCACTCCTGCTACGCAGCTGGAGCTTCGATATTGATTGAACGCAACGAGGTACATTTCACCATCCAGGTGTTACTGTAGCTGAAGGGTTTGTTCTTCTCTGCGGGCACACCGGCCTCCCTCCCACAGTCCAGAAGCGTTCGGTCGATTGGTGAGTCTAAATTTACTGCAGGAGTGGGTCGGAGAGTGCAGAGTCTTGCTTGGCCCTGTGATGGACTGGAGACCTGTCCAGGATACATGTCCTCTCTCCTCTCTCTCTCTCTCTCTCTCTCTCTCTCTCTCTTTCTCTTTCAATGCCAGCTTGGAAAGGCAGCACTCACCTCATGGCCCTGAACAGAATGAAGTGGTATCGAAAAAATGATGGCTGGAGTTTGTACTTAGTCATCAAAACTGGTTAGATAAGGATTACGTAACACGCCTATCCTTGGTTTGTACAGGTTGTTTACTTCCTCGTTTCCTCCACTGCAGTCTGCCTGTTAATCACACACACTCAAGTAACACAATCATGTGAGAAGGAAAGCGAAAGTGCACCAACCTTGAATTCTAAGGTTTTACACATTAAGACATAATAAAAAGGGGACATGTTGTGGAAATTATTATCCTTCCTGTGCTTAATGTGGCCCCTATAAGACAGAAGGAACCTTCCATCCATCTTGAACGGACGTGTTGGATGTGACTTGCCTCTCAGTTTGAAATATGTCATTCAGTGAGTTGTTCAGATCTGCAGGGCATCGTGACTTGTTTGGGATCATTGTTTACTTTAGATCAAGCTTTAGCTGTCTAACAGATGACCTCACATTTGCCTCCAGAATACTCTGGTATAGACCTTTACAGGCCAGCCCCCCGGAAGTACCCCGTCCACCATTGCTGGGTTGTGCTACAGAGCGACACTTTCACCGGCTCGCAGATTAACCAGTGTTTTTCTCTTTCTACAAATATATATTTTTATAATGTCGAGTCGGTCGAGTGGGAAAACATGTTCCGTCATAAACTGCCAACAATGGCGTGAAAATTCTACAATGGAAGAAGAAAGTATACGAAATAGACAAGCCTTTACTGCACGAAGACTGCCTTGTTTGCAGAACAAGAAGTTAGGAAGACGTGGGTGAAAAATATCAACAGAAAGGACTTTGTTCCAAATGAATACAGCCGGGTGAGTTTTCGTTAACATTCAATCTCGTACTACTCATAGTCTCACTGAGAGTCCCAGACGATTCTGGCCGAAAGAACAGCAGTATGAGGCTACTGTAGCCCTCGGCACTAGCACAAGCCTATAAATCAATGAATGAATGAATGAATCAGGAGAATGATAAAATAAACTAAATATAACATTAACACATAGCCTAATTTACCGCTAGCGTTAATGTTACAGTAGCATAATCTTTATGGTTTGTTGACGTTAGTTATAGCCAGCGTTGCAGCGTTCCACAGTTTTTAGTGTTTGATTATGGGAATAGATCATGCTATTTCCATAACCAATCATTAAAAACAGCGATAAAATACCTTCATCTGTAACTGAAGGCCACTGCCTAACATCATCAATCCAAGACATGTCTGCGTTATCAGTAACAGATGCTCCACGCTGCTGTGTTTGGGTTACTTAGGTGGAGCACCGCACACTCCAGTTATGTCGGGGCCACTAGGGGGCGCATGTCCACAATTTTCAAGTCGAAAAGGTCAATACAGAGGACTTCATGGCTGACTCAGTGACCTCCGGGTTTCCCAGGTGCTGTGGCCTCAAAACAACCCCAATCATCACCCTTCCACCTCTGTGCTTGACAGTTGGTTTAAGGCGTTTCTGCTGGCTTAAGCAAAGCATTGACTATTGGACGGTTAAAGCTTTGCTGTTGGGTCCTGTAGGACTGCTGACATTGTCCCTCAGAGACGGGATAAGAAGCTCCACCATTCGAGAGGGAGGCAGAGTAGAGCGGCTGCTCCTCTATAATGAGAGGAGCCAGTTTACGTGGTTTGTCATCTTGTCATCTGATTAGGATGCTTCCTGCGTGCCTCCCTGGGGAGGTGTGTCCAACCAGGAGGAGGCCTCAGGGTAGACCCAGAACACGCTGGAGAAATTATATATCTAAGCTGGTTTGGGAATGTCTCGGTGTTCCCCCTAAGATTTAGAGGAGGAGGCCGGAGAGAGGGAGGTCTGCCTGCATCTCGAACAAGCGGAAGATGATAAATGGATGGATGGATGGATGGATGGATGGATGGATGGATGGATGGATGGGAGTCCTTTGAACCACAGGTAGAATGATATGACTCACTCCTTTTTAGCAAACATTATTTAATATGAATATAAGCTTTTAAGAATGTCTAGTGTCTATTAAATTTCCACTTGGAGACAAAGTTACAGTGGTACCTTTACTTACGAATGTTTCTACATATGAAATTTTCAGGTTACGAAACACCTCAACGGGAAAATATTGCCTCTTGTTAAGAAAGAAATTTCAGGATATGAAAGGCAAAAATCCAGTAACGCTGCTACTCGCAGCTCCCAGAGTTTACTGAACGTAAACATAGCTTGTCGGCTCTGTATCTCTGTTTGAAAGCGGTGCGTCCGAGCTGCTCTGCCATTGGCTATCGCTTAGCATCTTCCTGGCATCCCATTGGCTAGGAGGGCCCCTTGTCTGTATGAGCGTAACCCAGCAACCAGGTAAACAAACTATTTTTACCTCCACCAAGGAGATTATGATTTTGCCGGCGTTTATCTGTCTGTCTGTCTGTGTTCAAGATAACTCAAAAAGTTATGAATGGATTTTGATGAAATTTTCAGGAGTTGTTCAGAAATGTAAAAAGGAAGAACTGATTTCATTTTGGGTGTGATCCGGAAGAAATCCTGGATTCTGGATCACTTTCAAATTTTCGATAATTGTTGCGTTTAGTGGAGGTCTGCGCTCTCTGAGTGCTTTTCTAGTTTCTAACATGTATTTCTTACAGGTTTTTTATGTCATTTCATGTATTATTTATCATTTAAAAAAAATTTATGTTCGAATTTTTTGGGGGGCTTGGAATGGATTAGGGCATTTACATGGAAAACGCGCCTCTACTTAATCTTCAGGTTACGAAACCACTTCCAGAACCAATTAATTTCATAAGTAGAGGTACCACTGTAGTTAAAGTCCAAAACATTTTGGTTTAGGACAAATTTACTGCTAGTTGGATTATCTCCAAGGCTCACATTTTGTTTTTTGGTTGTGGTAGTGGTTGGGGGGGGCGGCATCTCTATTATATGGAACCGTTAGTTCAGACTTTTATGTGGTTGTAGTAAAGCCAGTAAAATATTGTTACAATACAAAGGTACTTTGAGGTATTTTAATTATTCTACTGGGAGTTTTAAACTAGAGCTTCATATCATCTAAACCGTCCCTACTGGGATGTGTTCGGCAGATGTTCCAGACAAACCTGATGAGCCCAGAGAGGATCTCCCCTTGTGAGTCAGTGACGTCCAGCAGGTCTGTCCAGGGGGGTCAGAGATCAGAAATGTAGACTGCACAGGGAACCAGCAGCTGTTTTTGTTTTTAATCTTTTTTTAATAACTCCCGAGGAGGAAAAAAAACCCAGCAGAAAGTTGCAGTTCAGTTGCAGCCGAGTGTCTGCTTTCTCTTTATTTCAGTCCAAACTGCTCCACACTGGTTGACGCAGAAACAATAACTTGACCTTTCATGCATGACATTCTCATATTTTCTGTCTGTCTTCGCTGCTCTGCAACAGTGTGAGTTTCCCTCCGCGGTGACGCCAACTCACAGGAGATCTCTCTTCAGGAGGTTTAAACAAAGAGCCAGAGCTCGTCTGGAAGTTTAACGTGTAAATGAGAACTGACTGGTTATGAAATGAAGCTGCAAATGAACTGCAGACTGACGTTTCTTTTTCCTGAATGAATCGCTCATGAAACATCACAGCCACCATCACTCTTTTCATTCAGCTCCATCAGAAGGTCGAAATAGTTTTTTTGACTGCAAAATGCTCATATTGGCTAAATATCTGACATTTATTTCTTCTGCTAATCTTAAAAGTACTGTTTTATTTTAAACAAATCGCTATGAAAGGAAAATAAACATAAGTATGACTCGACGGAGCTTAATTCTTTTTATTGTCAGCTTCGTCTCAAAGCCGTGTCTGAGTCGTATAATGATCTGAAACTATTTTCTTTCGATTTATATAGACATGAAAATGACTACATTTGTTAGATTTTCATGGCTTGATAAAACTTCACCAGTTTTAAAAGGTAAAAACACCTGCATTAAGAGACTTTTAGACCAGGTGTCACCAACGTGGTGCCCGCGGGCGCCAGGTAGCCCTCCAGGAGCTTCTGAGGTGCCCATCAAGGATGTTACTAAATAGAGACAACTACAGGATTTTAGTTACAGTTAATATTTTTCTTAATTTAAATATGAGATTATTTCTTTATAACCTATAAAGAACAGTTCTTTATAACATATAAGCAAATTATCATTCAATCATAGTGATTTGAGAACAATGTCAAGACATCAGTAGAGGCTTTTAAACAAACAAGTAGCCCTTGGTAGCCCTCAGACCCAGAAAGGTTGGGGACCCCTGCTTTAGACCCTGAGAACCAACCTTCCTATCAGTTTAAAATAAACTCCAGTCAGTTTTATTCAACTTTACTCTCCTTTTTTTTTTTCTTTCTTGATTTTTTTTTTTTTTTTAGCTTACTGGGTGAAAAAGCTGTTCAGTCCCTCTTGGAATAAACCTTCAGCTGAAAAACTTTGTTCTGAACGTTGTGCTGCCTGTCATGAAAAAAAAAGCATAATTCATAGCCATCTGTCAGAATATTTCAGTTTAAACTAATTTCTCTCCAGTTTTACCACTACCACGAGACTGAGGTGGAGCATGGACTCAGAAAATAGAGGCAGTTGGACTGTCATGTTGCATCCCATCATGGGTTTACACTTCTATTTCCTTTTTTCACTTAACTGTGAATCTGCACATTAATATGTAAAGTACACAATGAGTCGAGCAGAACTGCTGGCGGCGCTCTCACTCATCATTATTTATACTGTTTATTACATCCAGTTTTTCTTCTACATCTTGATTACAGAAGGGTGAAGTCCATGAATGACCCCAGCAACACAGGAAGACCGACGCCCTTTTGAGCCCTAATGAACTTTTCATTAGGAGCCCTCAGTAAGGGGAATTTAATCTGACATTTCAGCCCAGCAACAGTATTAACGAGGGTGCTGTTATTTTGGTGTGCCTACTTGACTTTTAAATGAAGCCTTTAATAAACTCACAGGGCAGGGTATCGAATAAACTCTCTGTGTGATGAGGCCGCCTCAGTGTAGGCTGTGCAGACATAGACAAAACTGAGGGATAAAAGTCAACGGCAGCCATCATTATGCGTCATTTACACAGCGGAGAGAGTCTCCATTTTAAATGGGGCTGCATTTCTGATAAAACGGTTAAAGAGGCCTGTAAGATGAATGAGCTCAAGTTTAGGTTGAAACGTGCCTATAATGCAGTCATTTGGAAATAGTGGGGCGCAACCCCTTGGGGGGAGGGGGGGTGCGATACCAGGGGGACGTGTGTGACTCTGGGGAACGTGCTTATTTTGCCTGGAATATAGTGTAATTGCACATATGCTCCAGCAGGTGGCAGTGGCGCGCTCACTGTCACAGTGTGCGCAGGGAGTATTAGCTGTACAGTGATCCCTTGGCAATTCGCGCTTTAAGTTCCGTGGTTTTAGTTATTAAAAATATATAATATAATAAAAAAATCAAGAAAAAAATTGCGTAAATTTCCGTGAAAATCCACCCCACAGCAGACGAGAGGCCGCAGCCCCCAGGGAAACGTCAAACGATGACTCACAGCCTCCTGTAAGCAACACGAGAAACGCAGACGGCCCAGAACTCTAGAATCTGTGCTCTGATTGGCCGAGACGCATCACCCAAGCATCACAGGATGTTCTGTGCGTTCTCTCACAGCAAAGAAATGTTGTGAGCCAGCCTGGCCCCTTTAAGAAGGTGGCCTTATGGGTAATGGAGTGTGTGTGTCGTGGGACGGCAGAATGAAAACGGGGTTAGATGAAAAGTGTAGTGAGCATCAACAGCAGCACAGCGTGTATAGATTTACATTCTCTGTTAACCGACAGGAGCCCAACAATACAACCTGTGTGATGTTACAAGTTCCTGCAGTGACAGAATAAAGTGCTCGTTCCATGCAGAGAAAACTGGACTGTTTCTTTTGTTGTTGTTAGTGTGTTAGCTGCTAATTATGAGCCAAAAATAGCACAATACCAGCGGTTTGTTTACTACGGTTCAGAGACCAGAGGCTGTGAAGGTAACAGAAAGACCACAGTTGAACCTTTGTCTTGTTTCGCTGCAGTGTCTCGCTACTTTCTTGCGGTTTTTAAACATATTTTAAACACATTATTTAGGCTCGGGGGGCTCCGGCTCCCGTTCGCGGATTTTGATTTTCATAGTATTTTTGTAGCGTTATTGGTTAACTCTGTCATATAATAAAGGCCCGCAGATACACAAGAGGCGGTCTGTTTATCTTTTTTAATAATTTGATCACATTACTAATGGGTGACACCTGGTCCGACTCAACAGTGGCAGCTCCGATCCAGTTCACGGTACTGGCCATGGTCACTGGTTAATGTCGGGGCACGTGTTTGATGAAAGCTCAGGTGCGGGTTGCGTCACACATCATCATACGAACCGACTCACATTCATTTACAAACACCACAGTGACCACATGCATCACCATACGACACAGGCCACGCCCATCACTGAGCAGTTTGTGCTTCAGGCGTCAATGAAACATGTCAGATCAGACTGATAGTCACGGCTCTCAGTTACTCATGTGACAAGACTGCTGCAATAACACATCGCATATATATATATATATATATATATATATATATATATATATATATATATATATATATATATATATATATATATATATAAGGGTTCAAAACATTTTTTCCAACCCCTGTATGTGCTCTGGGCTTTCTGCGAGGGTGAAACAACACAGCACACATCAGTTTCTTTGTTACACAAACAAACAGACGCAGTGAAGGGAAAACAGATCCTGTTTGTCAAGCTGAGCTTCTCATATTTCAGGGACAGTGAGGACGAGCTCAAGTTTGTTCTGAAGTTCAGATGGTTTGATTGAAGCATTTGTCTCCAACTGTTATTTCCACTCGGATGTAAAATTGCTCTTTCACAAATAAGAAATGAGCCCCTGAAATTATGGAGACAGGCGTTGTAACGACATTCACTCCAAAATTAAATATATTGTGCTTCACAAAAACAGAAATAAATATGCAAACCCACTGAAATGGTCTCATTCTTCTGCAGATGAACACTTGAAGACAGGATAAGTAAAACTGGATACATAAAACATTTAGTGAAGTCAGCTTTAATCTAAATATGTTAATCATAGCTACATTTTAATTAAACATTAGGCGACGGTAAAGGAGCACTGAAAGATGAGAAAAGGGAACAGATTTCTTGATTTTTTTCTTGATACTTTGATTCCTCTGCTTCAACCAGCTTCTCATCTCCACAAAAGAGATCATAAAAACACAGTCACTGAGACTTTTGAGAACAACGTCACGTAAAGAACTGACAAAAGATGAAACAAATTAAATTAAATTAAATTTAAAAATGTGGTGGTGAGACTCACACACAAATGGAGAGTTGGAGAGCGAGAGATTTGAGCAATAACATTCCTGCAGCCTCTGAAAACTGCATGAATCTTAAATGCAAACACAGTTTTACCAACATGGCTGGAGGAAGATCTTATGTTCTCCGCCATGTCCTTAATACGCTGTGTCCTTATTTATCAAGAACAATCAGCACAAATATGCAGCTTCAATGAGATTTTTCATGTCTTATTCTATTTTCGGAGTCTAAACACATGTTTCCTCTGAATAATCATGAAGCTGCCTTTGTCTCTAATTCTCACAAATCACACCGTGCAGCATTAAAGCCTCGTCCACAACAGCCCTTTCAGATGTGAGCTCGTCTACTGATCTCTGAGGCTCAAAAACCAAAACCTTACAGTCACCGTACTGAGCGTTTAAAGGTACTTCAACTGACCGAACATGTTTCACATTTGAAAAGCACTGCATTCTTTCCGTGGACTCATCCATCCATCCATCGTCTATGCCCGCTTAGACTCTCTAGAACCTAAAAATCAGGTCAGAAATTTAGAGGTAATATTGGATTCAGACTTGAACTTTAACAGCCACATTAAAGCAATAACATCAGCAGCTTTTTACCGTTTAAAAAACATTGCCAGAATCAAAGGAATAGTGTCTAAACCAGATTTAGAAAGACTAATCCATGTGTTGGTCTCCACCAGGTTAGACTACTGTAACGGCCCGATCACTGGGCTCTAAACCAGCTGTAAGACGGCTGCAGTACATCCAGAACGCTGCTGCACCAGTCCTAACTAGAACCAGGAAATACGACCATATTAGTCCAGTCCTGAGGTCTCTGCACTGGTCCTGACTAGAACCAGGAGATACGGCCATATTAGTCCAGTCCTGAGGTCTCTGCACTGGTCCTGACTAGAACCAGGAGATACGGACCATATTAGTCCAGTCCTGAGGTCTCTGCACTGGTCCTGACTAGAACCAGGAGATACGACCATATTAGTCCAGTCCTGAGGTCTCTGCACTGGTCCTGACTAGAACCAGGAGATACGACCATATTAGTCCAGTCCTGAGGTCTCTGCACTGGTCCTGACTAGAACCAGGAGATACGACCATATTAGTCCAGTCCTGAGGTCTCTGCACTGGTCCTGACTAGAACCAGGAGATACGACCATATTAGTCCAGTCCTGAGGTTCTCTGCACTGGTCCTGACTAGAACCAGGAGATACGACCATATTAGTCCAGTCCTGAGGTCTCTGCACTGGTCCTGACTAGAACCAGGAGATACGACCATATTAGTCCAGTCCTGAGGTCTCTGCACTGGTCCTGACTAGAACCAGGAGATACGACCATATTAGTCCAGTCCTGAGGTCTCTGCACTGGTCCTGACTAGAACCAGGAGATACGACCATATTAGTCCAGTCCTGAGGTTTCTGCACTGGTCCTGACTAGAACCAGGAGATACGACCATATTAGTCCAGTCCTGAGGTCTCTGCACTGGTCCTGACTAGAACCAGGAGATACGACCATATTAGTCCAGTCCTGAGGTCTCTGCACTGGTGTTTTGTGAGAAAATTTATCAGGTTCGGAGTGGTCGGCTGTACAAAATGAAACACACAGACACTCGCTTTTTGCTAGAATGATATATGTTTATATATATTCCCCACAGATAGCAAGCATTGCACATAGAAAACACACAATTGCTCTTTTGCTAGAATAAATGTGTCAAGTTTATTCCCCGCAAAATATCGAGCAAAACAGATCACTGACAGTTCACAGGGCTAGGCCTTATAGTCTCTTACCTCAACACATAGACTGGAGAGCCGGGCAGTCTGGTAGAGTGGCCAAAAACCCAGCTGGGCGTCGTGCACGAACCCGCAGCTGACTCTACCCGAACCTCCGGGCTCACCGTCTTTATAGTCTTTTAACAACATCCGAAGCTCGGAAGGAGGGACGGGCCCATCCACTCCCCACGAGCTCACACACTAAGTCTTGGCCTCTCGCCATGGAGCTCGCTCCCACGGGAGCTCAGTCCCGTGTGAACAGGCCACATAGGGGGCGCATCTCTCTCTCTAGTTACATTTGTTGATAAACATAAGCAGGTGCAGAATTGATATGAAAGAGTTGAATCAGGACATTCTCAGGACACAGAGTTTCCACCTCTGGCCCGAGAACCTCCTGATTCAACAAAGGTGCATAATCAGCAGTAGTTGATAATAATCAGCAGTAATATAATTGATAATACATGATCATAATTGATAATAGCATGATTGATATATAAAGAGTTGAATTTGGGGCATTTAAGGACACAAAAATATATATTTTTCCCTTCAACTGGTCCTGACTAGAACCAGGAAATATGACCATATTAGTCCAGTCCTGAGGTCTCTGCACTGGTCCTGACTAGAACCAGGAGATACGACCATATTAGTCCATTCCTGAGGTCTCTGCGCCGGTCCCGACTAGAACCAGGAGATACGACCATATTAGTCCAGTCCTGAGGTCTCTGCACTGGTCCTGACTAGAACCAGGAGATACGACCATATTAGTCCAGTCCTGAGGTCTCTGCACTGGTCCTGACTAGAACCAGGAGATACCACCATACTGGTCCAGTCCTGAGGTCTCTACACTGGTCCTGACTAGAACCAGGAAATACGACCATATTAGTCCAGTCCTGAGGTCTCTGCACTGGTCCTGACTAGAACCAGGAGATACGACCATATTAGTCCAGTCCTGAGGTCTCTACACTGGTCCTGACTAGAACCAGGAAATACGACCATATTAGTCCAGTCCTGAGGTCTCTGCACTGGTCCTGACTAGAACCAGGAGATACGACCATATTAGTCCAGTCCTGAGGTCTCTGCGCCGGTCCCGACTAGAACCAGGAGATACGACCATATTAGTCCAGTCCTGAGGTCTCTGCACTGGTCCTGACTGGAACCAGGAAATACGACCATATTAGTCCAGTCCTGAGGTCTCTGCACTGGTCCTGACTGGAACCAGGAAATACGACCATATTAGTCCAGTCCTGAGGTCTCTGCACTGGTTCTGACTAGAACCAGGAAATATGACCATATTAGTCCAGTCCTGAGGTCTCTGCACTGGTCCTGACTAGAACCAGGAGATACGACCATATTAGTCCAGTCCTGAGGTCTCTGCGCTGGTCCTGACTAGAACCAGGAGATACAACCATATTAGTCCAGTCCTGAGGCCTCTGCACTGGTCCTGGTCCTGACTAGAACCAGGAGATACGACCATATTAGTCCAGTCCTGAGGTCTCTGCACTGGTCCTGGTCCCGACTAGAACCGGGAGATACGACCATATTAGTCCAGTCCTGAGGTCTCTGCACTGGTCCTGGTCCCGACTAGAACCGGGAGATACGACCATATTAGTCCAGTCCTGAGGTCTCTGCATTGGTCCTGACTAGAACCAGGAAATACGACCATATTAGTCCAGTCCTGAGGTCTCTGCACTGGTCCTGACTAGAACCAGGAGATACGACAACATTAGTCCAGTCCTGAGGTCTCTGCACTGGTCCTGACTAGAACCAGGAAATACGACCATATTAGTCCAGTCCTGAGGTCTCTGCACTAGTCTGGACTAGAACCAGGAAATACGACCATATTAGTCCAGTCCTGAGGTCTCTGCACTGGTCCTGACTAGAACCAGGAGATACGACCATATTAGTCCAGTCCTGAGGTCTCTGTACTGGTCCTGACTGGAACCAGGAAATACGACCATATTAGTCCAGTCCATAGGTCTCTGCACTGGTCCTGACTAGAACCAGGAAATACGACCATATTAGTCCAGTCCTAAGGTCTCTGCACTAGTCTGGACTAGAACCAGGAAATACGACCATATTAGTCCAGTCCTGAGGTCTCTGCACTGGTTCTGACTAGAACCAGGAGATACGACCATATTAGTCCAGTCCATAGGTCTCTGTACTGGTCCTGACTGGAACCAGGAAATACGACCATATTAGTCCAGTCCATAGGTCTCTGCACCGGTCCTGACTAGAACCAGGACTAGTTCAGTTCATAGTTCACAGAAATTAAAACAAACCAGTTCAGTTCATCATTTTTAAAAATGATATTTTCTTATTCTTTTTTAATGTTGCTGCGAGCAATTATTTGTCAAAGTGGTTGCCACTGTCCATATACTACACCAGCACAAACAGCAATTATTTTATCCATTTTATCTGTCGAAAACTATGTGTTCAATTCAGAATCTTTAACCAACCAGGGTTCACATTAGCATTGAAGGGACAGCCCATGTAAAACTGTAATTTCCCCTTCAGCTTCTCTCGACATTATATTAAAAATATGAGGAAAAACTTGTTGCCAATTGGTCTTTATTATAAGACATAAACAGGTCCTTGTGATGCAAATTTTTTCCCCCCATTTCAATATTTCAATCCTCCGGCTCTGAGCGACTGCAGCTTTCATCTTCCTCCATGCTTGATTTAAACGTTTGATGACGCAATTGTTAGCGTGACAGCAGCGACAGCCTGTGTTACCATGTTTGATTGCTTTCTGCAGATACATATTAGGCTTGTTTGTGGTTTATTTTAAATGGGGTTCGCTGGAAACCTGGCACCGTTTTGATCGTGCGTGAACTTTGAAAGAGCTTCGTTCACAACTGCCCTCTACTGCCCCCAAACTGGCCCAGTTCATTCTTTTTCCGGAACTTTGCTGGTCGTGTTTCCAGCTGAACCTCTTTGTTGTTCTGTGTAAAGTAAAATCCCACAGTTGACTCCATCAGGGACTGAGTTGTGTGCTGTTGCCTTGACAACATTAATACATCCTCTAATGCAGAGGTGCACAGGGGAAGTTGACTCCTCAAAACTGGTAAAGCATGTATAAAAGTCAGTTTTATCTCATTTGTGAACCAATTACTCATCTTGGAAAACACGTGAGGCTGCCACTGATGTGAATGCATTGATATTAACATGTACAGAGTCTGGACAGACGCTGATTAAATAACGGCTCTAATGAGAATAAATACCTAATCATATATGACCCACAGTTTATTAGCAGCTTTAACTGTTCTTCTGGTCTTCTGCTGCTGAATGCGTGGGTTTAGATTAATTTATAATTATATTCCTGCTGGCTTCATCCTATTTACTTGTTCCTGAATAATTCAGAGCATCTTGTTCAGTGTTTTCATTTGCAAAGTTGAAAGGGGTGAAAAGCATTTCAAGGAATCACGAACTCCAGAGTCTGTTGGTGCTGTAAAAGACTAAATATGAAATAAGTAGGGCCGGGCAAGTTAATACGTTATTATCGCATTAACTCATTAATTTATTAACAGCGACATTTATTTTATTGCGCGTTAACCAGAGCATGTGAGCGGAGTGGAGCGGCGATAATTTCCGCTCCTCGCTCACAAAGGTTGTCACCGCTCCGCTCTTCCCTCAAAGTCGGAAAATCGCCGCTCCACCCATAACCGCTCAGCGCTCCAGTAACACTGCACCCCGCTCCGCTCCGCTCCGCGCTCCGCTCCAAAAATGTTTGCATGCATATAAAATGTACATGTTAACCTGAAGCCTCGGGCATACACTGTGCGATATTTTAAATCGTTTGATTCAGCCCTATCTCAAACTGCACGACTAGATCGCTGAGTTCAAAAGTTCGCAGCCCACGAGTAATGCTCTGATACTGTACGGCCCGATGCTCTGATGCGACTTGACTGCTTACACTATACGTTCATAACGCACCTAAGGGTGCGTTTGAAATGAGCCAGGCCTGCGCAGAATCGATCACCGGCGGTCGGCGCACAATGCAGATAAGAACACGTTTCATGCAACAGGAGGATCACTTTTATTTTAACTTCAATCAGCGATCGAGGACACTTTATCTAAGAACGTGGTCTGCAAACTAGGTGATCTAACAGGAAGTAAGTGTCTCCTCCTGTATGCTGGAAACTGTCCGACGTGACTGCAGCTTTTTGTCTCCACCTCCTGCTGCGGCCGCCTGATCTCGTCTACTCGCCAGGCGAGCCGCAGTTCATCTCAAACGCACCTACTGCTTCTACTGTGTGATACCTTCACGAGGAGCGACCAGGATTTCAAACAAGTTTGATTTTCTTGCGAGCACACGACTTGTGATCGGGAGCTCGTCGGGAGGTGTTGATCTCTCGTCGTAACCCCACGTATACTGCACGAAGCACGACCCACGATAGGGTCGAAATTCGGCCCGATCCAAAAAATACTCGCACGACTGGAAAATCGGCTCAAAACGAGCCGACAGTTGCACAGTGTATGCCCGGCCCACAGAGCCGACAGCCGTTTTAAAGTCCAAAAAATAGATATTTACTGACAAGAAAAAATAAGAAAATAATTTCACCTAACGGAATTAGCTGGTTTAATACACTTTTGTTTGTTATTAACCTTTCCCGAAACTATTTTTCATTCACTGTTCTCCTCCTATTGTTATACTTGAAGACCGTTATATGAGCGGTAACGGAGCGAAACTGGAGCGGGATGACGCCCCGCTCCACCTGAATCATCCTAGAAAAAAAACTCCCGCTCTGCGCTCCTTTCAAAATTCGTCCGCTCCGCTCCTCGCTCGCTCACGCTCCGCTCCGCTCACATGCTCTGGCGTTAACGCATGTTGCTCACATGCTTTTGTTTTGAAAAGTCTGTTACTGGCTGCTGCGGAACCCGAAGAGAATTGGCGGAAAAAACATGCAGAAAAGCTAAAACAGACATGGATATCGGAAAAAATCTGTGAACTTTGCAGTTCAGGTAGCAACTCAGGTAACAATATTAACAATTCTGTCTAAAAAAAAAAAAAATTCTGGACTGCAACAAAACGATCGTGTCATTCCTCCATGTTCCATCAGATCTGCTCCATGTGTTCACTGTCCTGCTGTTCTCTAGCTGGTTACTGCAGTGCAGCTCCATCTAGTGGCACAGATGTGTAATGACAACAGAAAGTCCAGTCCTCCATTATAAAACAAATTTAATTTCGTATTTTTGATCCAAGTTTAAATTGAAATATATATATATATATACAGGCATTTTTTTTGGTGTTAGATTTAAAAACGAAAAACGTAATAAAATGTCACTTTTTAATCTTTTTATTTTTGATTGACAATTGAAAATGGAAAGAATGAATGATACACAGATTGGTAAAGTTACTGAACTTTAACGTGGACATTTTCATTTTAAAGTTCTCCCAGACGGAGGATTCAACAGAAACAAGGTTATTTGTAACAACTGACAAGTTGAACTCCCCGTTAAAAGTTTCTGCTGTTACCTCAGAAATTACCTGTTTTAATGTTCTGATGGTGCTGAGACACAATCATTTTGTTGAATTTTGATTGTAGACTTTTTTTTTAATTTTTCATAAAAACAGGATGACATTAATGTCCTGGCAGTGTCCTTAAGCTTTATTTTATTTTACAATTTTTAAAGATGAGATTTACACTAAATATGCGTTACTGACAAGTGCTGATGTTAAAAGTGTTTGAACAACAAATGTTATGACACTTTAGTTCATATGGCAGCAGAACATTTAAATAAAAGTGCATTTTACACTACTTTTGAATTCATTATTTGATTTTTCAAATACAATGCGATTAATCGTGATTAATCAGGGAAATAATGTGATTAATCGCGATTAAAATTTTAAATCGTTGACCAGCCTTAGAAATAAGATAATGGAACAACCTTGACTGAACGGAGGAGCTCAGTTTGTATCCAGGCGGTGCTCCTGAGGAGCGATGGGGGGATGAAAATGACCCGAGTGGATTAAGAACATGGAGGCAAGCAAAAAAAAAAAGGAAAACGAATGCTTAACACGCGCTTCTTCTGCAAGTGCAGAAGCTGTGCATCTGCCAACAAGCCGAGCAAGAATTCCTACACACATTTGTAGCTCTGGTGGCTAAATGGAGACGAATGAAAATGCATTAAAACAAAGCAGCCAACAGGGTTCATGGATGCTCTGAGTGAAACAACCTCCCCGCCGCTGGGATGTGAAGCTCGGGGCTGGAGTCACCCGCTGTGACTCCCGGACCGAGGATTACCCGCCACACGCTGACAAACAGCACGCGATCACGCTTTTGTTGTGCTGAGTCCAGTAAAGGACTGGCGCGAAACCTGCAGGCGCTCGAGACCACGAGCCTTCAGGCGGCCGAGTCACAGGCGAGATTTATAAATAAAGATATAAAGGTTGTTTTGATGAATTATATATAATAAAAAAATAAAATAAAATAAAAAATAAAAAATCCAAAGATTAAGAAGAAGCAGAGAGATGGTGTCTGTTCAGCTTGAATGACCTGATTTTGGGATGTTAGTGGATTTAGAGACCTGGATGAAAAAAAAAAAAATCCCTGCATCCACTTATATTGCAGCGGTTTTTTTTTTTTTTTTTTTTTAACAGAAAATGTTAAATTAATTCAGAGTGTTTATCTTGATTTTAATTCTGAGCACTGGCCTTTCTGATATTTTGATAACACATGAATCTCATTCATGAAGATGATGTTGGACAGCTAAAGTTTTATTACAAACAAAAAAACTGGATGGCTGCATGGATGGGTACTCCAACATCTGTGAACAGAGACCACAGAGACCCCCCCCCCCCCCCCCCCCCCCCCCCCCCCCCCCCCTTCATAAAAACCACCATCAACCAGCTGGAACGTTAAAACCAGTAGATGATGAGATGCTCTGCTGGAAAACTGTATCCTGCAGTTTCAAAGGCTGTTATTTGACACATGGCACCTAAATTAAAATAAAAAAAAAGAAAAGAAAACTGGTCATGAGACCAATGATGATGATGATAATAATAATAATTATCATCATTATCATCATTGTCACCTGTTTGTGAGTGGTCTCATCATTAGACAAATGAAACTTTTGGCAAACATATTATGTTTTAACTGAGCAATTATTTAATTAAAAAATGACCCAGAAAAAAAAACATTCATGTGTTTAATACTAAGTACCTCTTCTCTGCTCCCACAGGATTTAAGAGGGTGACTTTGAGCCAGGTGCTGCTAATCAGAGCAAACATCTTGTCATTTTCTGGGTCTGTAGCATTTGGGTGCATGTTAACATAATGCCCAGAGGGAAAGACATAAGCAATGTGCTTAGAGGCGCAATCGTTGTTGCATATCAGTCGGTAAAGGGTTATAAAACCATTTACAAGTAATTTTGAGTTCAGCATTGGACCATCAGTAAGACGATCCACAACTTATTCTTCCAGGAGCGGACGTCCCAGCAAATTTACCCAAAGTGCTGCCCAGTGCTCAGAGAAATACAAAAGTCCAAAAGCTACATCTGAGACTCCACAGGTCTCACTGAGTTTGTTAAAGTCCATGACATCATAGTCAGAAGAATGCTGAACGAGTATGGGTTGTGTTGGAAGGGTTCCCAGGAGAAAAACCTGTTCTGTCTAAATAGAAGAAGCACAACTGAGGATCACCAGATCTGAACAAGTCACATGATCACACAAACAGTCCAAACCACAATCTAGTTCTTGAATCAACCCCCTAAACACAAGGACGTCTTTTTTAAGGCTTAATAAGGTCAGCCCGTCGTGGCCATTATTTAGCCCCAAAGAAGACACTGAAAACCCGTTCCTGTTTAGCCATCCTGCCTGTGGTCCACATTTAGCCCAAAAGAAGACATTGAAAACTTGTCCCTGTTTAGCCGTCCTGTCGTGGCCAATATTTAGCCCAAAAAAAGACGTTGAAAACTCGTCTCTGATTAGCTGTCATGTCGTGGCCCACATTTGGCCAAAAAGAAGATGCTGAAAACCTTGGTTGAAAATCTCTGATTAGCTGTCCTGATAGCATTGTTTGATTGTGTGCATAGGTTGTGAGGATGTGTTCTGAAGGGAGATGTTTATAGTAAATCAGTCTTGGACTTTGGTGCCAGATTATTGTTACTAGCAGTTTTCACCAAGCTCATCACATCCCACAATAATTAGTGAGGCCTTCAGGATCTACTGGGATTGTTGTCAGGTCAGAGAGGCGGTGTTGACAGAGGAAGCAAAGCTGGGCTACTAGCAAAGCTGGGCTACTAGCAAAGCTGGGCTACTAGCAAAGCTGGGCTACTAGCAAAGCTGGGCTACGAGCAAAGCTGGGCTACGAGCAAAGCTGGGCTACTAGCAAAGCTGGGCTACTAGCAAAGCTGGGCTATGAGCAAAGCTGGGCTACTAGCAAAGCTGGGCTATGAGCAAAGCTGGGCTACGAGCAAAGCTGGGCTATGAGCAAAGCTGGGCTACGAGCAAAGCTGGGCTATGAGCAAAGCTGGGCTACTAGCAAAGCTGGGCTACTAGCCCAATAGAGGAAACCACTACGTATACTTTGAGAAACTCATGGCAGAGCAGATTAAAGCCTCTCAGTTTTGATCTTCATCACTTTGCAAATCGACCAAAACAATCAACTGAAGACGCCATCAACACAGCCCCCCCCCCCCACACACACTGCACTGTTCCTCCTGGAGAAGCCAGAGAGCTACCCCACCAAGCACAGTTATGTTGGAAAGACAACTTTGTCAGGCATCTAGACTTTGGTTGAAAAGTGAAAGTTGAAAAGCCATCACTTCAGAGATGTTGAAAAGATGTCTACACAAAGACTTCCCTTGACATCTAAATTGGGTTAAAAAGTGAAAAGCGATTAAAGCTGTCATCTGTAAGATGTTACAGTTGAAGCTGGAAGTTTACATACACTGTGCAAAAACACACTTTTCATTTTTTGTCTCATTTTCTGAAGTTAAATCAGAATAAACCTCTTCTGTTTCAGGTCAGTCAGGATTACCAAAATAATTTTTTATTTTGTTAAATGTCACAATAATGAGAGAGAGGAATTTTATTTTTTATTAATTTTCTTCAAGGTCAAAATTTACATACACAAAAAGTACTAAGTCTTTAAACAATGTAGGAAGCCCAGATGATGAGGTCATGGCTTTGGAAGCTCCTGATAGGTTAACTGACGACATGTGAGTTAATTAACGGTACACCTGAGGATGTAATTAAGGCCACACCTCAAACACTCTGCTTCCTTGTTTGAAACCACGGGAAAGTCAAAAGAAATTCTCCAAATGGGTCTTCCAAATGGACAATGACCCTCAGCACACTGCCAAAATGGTTAAAAAGTGGCTTGAGGACAACAAAGTCAGTGTCTTGGAGTGATCATCAAAAAGACCTGATCTGAATCCCATCGAAGATGTGTGTGCAGATCTGAAAAGGCCTGTGTGAGCAACGAGACCATTAAACCTGACTCAGTTCCACCAGTTCTGTCAGGAGGACTGGACCAGAAGTCCAGCAGAGTCCTGTCAAAAGCTTCTGGACCCAAAACGTTTGAGCCAAGTCATGCAGTTCAAAGGAAATGCTACTCGATACTAAGAAAATGTATGTTAACTTTTGACCACAAAGAAAATAATATACCGTATTTTCCGGAGTATAAGTCGCTCCGGAGTATAAGTCGCACTAGGCTAAAAATGTATAATTAGGTAGAAAAAACATACATAAGTCGCACTGGAGTATAAGTCGCATTTTTGCGGGTAATTTATTTTACAAACTACTTGACCAAAAACAGACATTACGTCATCTTGGAAGGCAAGTTGTAACATTAATAAAAGAATAGAGAACAGGCTGAAAAGGTGTAAGATATGCTAACACAATGAAGGTTAATCAGTTACACAAAAAATACACATTACCAGAAAAGGTGTCCAGTGTTTACGTAACATAAACAGTTTTATGTAACTATAGCCTAAAGAACAAAACAAATGTGCCTTAACTGTAATTAATAACAAGCAATCTCACTCCACATCACTAAATCCATTGAATTTTCATCCGCGGTGTCTCTTCTGAATAACTCCGCCGACTCCGGAGGAAGACGTAGCGGAACTTCCTCTTCGGCGTCGCCGTCTTCAGACTCAGAATCAGTTCCAGTTTCCAGTTCTTCCAGCCTTTCTGGATCCAGACAGGATGGTCTCAGTTGTCACTGAAGACCATGGCTGGTCCATCCATCCACAGCCTGGAGAAAAGTTGCGTGGCGCATCCTCCCAGTTGCTGCGAATTCGTTCCTCTAGCTGTGGCCACCTAGCTTTGAGCCTGCGATTAGCTTTTTTTTGTTTTTTTTCATCGCACTAAGACTAGCCTCCGCTTCACGTCCCTAACAAGTTTTTCCACTTACTCCAAACTTTCTCTCTGCTGCTCGATTACTGTTTTCAGCTGCAGTCTGCAGAATATGATTTTCTTTTGGGGGTCATTTGTGTTCGTTCTCAGTTGTCTTTGTAAGCTAGCGTTTACTGTTTACATTTTTAATTGTTAAGGAGTAAAAGATATTGGTGAGTAAGTCTAGAGTGCCCTCTTGTGGCTGTCTGTGAAATTTTTTATTTTTTCATGCAAAAGTCGCTCGGAGTATAAGTCGCAGGAACAGCCAACCTATGAAAAAAAGTGTGACTTATAGTCCGGAAAATACGGTAAACTTCTCTCTCTCATTATTGTGGCATTTAACAAAATGAAATAATTTTAGTAATCCTGACTGACCTGAAACAGGAGAGGTTTAGTCTGATTTGACTTCAGACGGTTAAACAAAAAAATGAAACGCGTGTTTTTGCACAGTGTATGTAAACTTCTGTAACATCTTAAAAGTGACAGCTTTTATCCTTTCGTGGAGCTTTTATCACCTTTCACTTTTCAACCAAATCAAAACTTTGTTTAGACGCCTGACAAAGTCGTCTTCTCAACGTAAGTTTGCTTGGTGGGAAACAGGTAACTTTGACTCCTCAACTTGTTTTGGAGCTTAAATCTAAACAGGAAGCTGTGCTCCTCGACCTTCGGTCCCTAAACATTAGTAAAGAGCAGGTAAACCTAGAAGTGAAAGCGTGAGAAGAAACGAGAGAAAAACAGACGTTACAACACAGTTGGAAACTTGAGTCTTTGATTTATGGTCCGAGACGCTCCTCTGTCTTCTCTCCAGCCCTTGTTCATAAGACAACTCTTCAAATGGATCATTTCTCTGTTTTAGACGACCAACGACCTCATCAGTCATTTACAGTTTCTGTGGCTCGTATTCAATGCTTTGAGGACTTAGAGGACTTGTTGACATGTATCATCCAGCCTCGATGGTGCCCTCACAGATGTGCACTAATGCCCCCCCCCCCCATACCATCACAGATGCTGGGAAATGAACGGTTCCCTGGTAACGAGCCAGATGCTCCCTCTCTTTTCCAGCCTGGAGGACACAGTGTTCACGGTTTCTGAAAAGACTCACGGTTTGAACCATTACAACATTCTTCCATTTCACGTCTTCTGAAAGACTCTGAAAGACTCTCTTTTGATTCCCAGCCATGTTGCTGACCAGCTGTCTGTTAACCGAATTAATTTGTAACAAACGAAGGAGCTGCTCGACGTGACAGAACTTCTCAAATCTTTTGTGGACCCGCTGTTCCAGGCCAGGCGGCTTCATGAGGCTATACAGCCGTATATATCGAGCTAAAGTTAAATATTACTTTATCAATCCCCAAAGGGGCATTATGTCGCTGCAGTGTAAATTACGTATATAAAAAAGAGTAAAAATAAAATACAATTAAAATAAACATGACGTAAGAAACGGTAGGTATGGTTGAAGTCATAGCAACAGTTTCTCTTCTCATGTTCATTTTAATTTCACTTCTTTATCTATAAGAGCAGCTCCAACAGGCTGCAACGCCTGGCGCACACGCACACACACGCGCGCGCACATACATGCGTAGCTACATGTATTAAAGTGTCTTCAGGATACTGAACAGAACACTTTATTGTTTCTTGTTATTCTGCAGTCTTTCCATTAGGACGAGGTCCTGCTCGACACAAATGTATTCTTTCGTCAGTATCAAGGCTCTCTTCTATCATTATCTGCTAAATTTGCACCTCTTTGTCTCTTGAAATCCAACTATTTCCAACCATTCTTAACCGATTTCAAGACTGACGCTTAATAAAGGTCTTAAAATTACATTTTTGATGCAAGAGCCTCCACTAGACATGAAGACAAGATCAGGTAATTCTGGAGGATGCTCTTCTGTGTGTGTGTGTGTGTGTGTGTGTGTGTGTGTGTGTGTGTGTGTGTGTGTGTGTGTGTGTGTTAGGGTGGGGGGGGGGGGGGGTTGGGGTGTCTTCATCATACCTATCTGAGGCTGCACTCTCACATTTTCTCATTTCTGGGAAACTTGGAGCTCTGAGAAAGTAGTCTGGTTAATTGCACGGCTCAAAAAAAGGGCAAAAAAAGTCATAAAGCTTATTTACCAGTAAGGAACACGTCTCAGAGCTGCTCCCATGAAGTTTTAAGCCTAAAACTGGATAAGTGAGACCCAGTTTTCATGGTGAAGCTATAACTTGGCCATGAAAACATGCTGCCCATGGCTGCATGATCAGATTCAACTCTGAAATTGAACAACCAATCAAAGAGAACATGGAAACATGGAAAGATTTCAGGTGGATGGAGGCTGTGAGTTGGTCACGGACAGACCTGCACTCAGAGGGAACCAGCACCCAGCTCTGGCGCTCACACCCCCGTCCTGATGGGCGGCGGGCGTCATATTGTGGGCGGTGAATTCTCCTGTCATCCTCAGCCAGTGGAGGAACCAGCGGAGGAGACACTTAACGGTTCCCTCCAGAGCGGCGCGGATCAGTGCGCACAGCGGTCCGGGGCCAATAGATCCACCCCGCCCCCCTCTCCTCCTCTTCCTCCCCTCCCTTACATGTGCAAACATCTGCACATCTGAAAGTGACATCTGATCCTCGACCACCTTATTTCACCTTCTTTGCTTCCATCCTGAGGACTGCGGGATGTATCGGGAGGGTTTTTCTGCGTGGATTCCCAGCAGTGAGGCAGTTTTACGCACCGCCGGCTCCCTCTGGATCCTTGAGAGAAATTTCAGACTTAAAGTAAGTAGAGTTTACTGTATCTGAGATTAGCAGACACAGAATGTAAAACTAATAAAATATAAATGGTGTTCTGGGAAGAAAAAGAAAAAAAGAAAAAACAAGAAGAACCGCGAGAATATAATGCGTAAAAAGTAAATATAATTTTAAGAGGATATTACATAAGAATCTTTCTGGACGTACCCGTGCACAAAGGAGCAGATTCTTTTTAAAGATTTCCCTTTGTATTAAGACTGTAAATGCCTGGATATGCGGGGGGTTTCTGCATGACTGCGCGCTTTAGATGGATACACAGTGAAGAAAAAAAGCTTCAGGATATGACAGCTGATAGTGAAATGCGGAATGAGTGGTGACAGAAAAGCCCAGGGAATCTGTCTCTGTGTGTATGCGGGTTTTTTTTTTCTTCCTAAAGGTCCTAAAGTCACCAATCTCATATGAAATTTACCTTTAAAAGTGATACACGAAGCTGCGCTCTGAGTGCGCGCTTCCATGTCTGGAGGTTTCAGCGTTACCCGCTTCTCTGTCTCATAATTGACTCCAATACTTTTAACTGAAAAGCAGGACTCCGGGTTAAAAAATGCATTTTTCCTTCCAACTGGGTCTTAATGCACCTTAATGTTACTTTTGACCTGAATCAGGCTAACTCCCGCAGATAAAAATAAAATAAAATGTAACTGGGCGGTTTCAGAGGGAAGAAGCCCAGAAGGCTGCCTGCAGCGGATTAAAGAAGCCGCAGTCAGCTGGGTTTTGTTTACTACTACAGCTGGTGTCCGAGTAGATTATTGCGTCACTCATCCTCGACCTGGAGTTAGTGGGGTACCATCCATCCATCCCTGCATCCATCCATCCATCCATACGCGCATGATGACGGCGACCCAAACTCACGTGAGCGAGCAGAGCCAACCCTCCGTGCCAACTGATGTCAAGCCCGCTCTGTTTATTGAACCATAAGCGCGTGCATGATGTCATTTCGCTTTGGTGCAACAGAAATGTAAAACATTTTCCGAGAGCGCATCGTTTCACTGCCACAAGTAAACTACAGCAGCTCTGCTCAGCCTGAAGGTGCCATTATTTATTCAGAAATGATTTTTTTCTGAATTTATTTTTCTGCATATATTTTATGCATCACATTCAGAGCTGGCTTCTGTTGCATCTGCTCTGTTTTTGGATTTCTCACCTTGCAGCATTTTTCTCTGTCTCTCAGGACGAACCGCCACAGAACATTATAAATATATGTAGGTCACCGTATATTGAACAAAAGTAGCTGAAAATCCCCAGGATTTTTTTTTCTTTAACAGAAGAGAAGTCCAGAGATGGGGATGGGGCCAAAAGTCCTCTGAAAAGGCTTCCTTCCATCTGTTGGTGTTGCGTTTGGTATGCGCGCTTTCACAATTTGGCCACCAGGTGTCCCTGATGACACCGACAGTGTGCCATGTACGTACTCCCTCAACTTATACGGCCTCTTTGCATATATACTGATCCTTCTGCAATACTGAAAATACAACAATTTGTATTTAAGGCATGCCTGCCTTAATAACGAATATTATGCAGCATTTCCACCACTAGGTCATCCTAAAGGTTATGCTCAGAAACTCTGCAGAATATATTTGCTTTCGCTGACTCTCCTGCAGATAAATAAGGCTCTGGGTTACTGCTGCAAGAGGTGGTTTGGTCATTGTTGAGGTCCAAGCTGTAACGCAATGTTTTTTTCAGCTCTGGGTAGAACAGAGCATTCATATTCAGAGATAAGTTAAGGAGCTGGGGGAGGTTAGTTTGCTGTTGTGCATGCAGGACCCACATTGTACCATTCAAAGAACTATCTGGGCAGCAACTTAGCTGAGAACATTCAGGCAGAAAGAAGAATCAAACCCATCAGCCTGAGCTGCCGGTTGTGTGAACCTAACATGACCTATTTTGCATAATTATGTGAACCGCTCCATCTGCCATCTCCAGATATGGTGCTACCTCTACTTACGAAATTAATTGGTTCTGGAAGTAGTTTCGTAACCTGAAACTTTCGTAGTTAGAGACGCGTTTTCCATGTAAATGCCCTAATCCAGCCATTCCCAAACTTCAGAATACCAAGGCCCAATTTGAAATGTGAAAAATCTCCACGGCCCACCGAAACCTTTAATCACAACTGTGATCAACATACAGGACTAGAAGCTATGTTCCGATATTAATGTAAGGGGTCAACAAATAAGGTGACACTTGTCATATTACGTTAAGATGACAGTAGAATAACACTTAACTGGTTTGTTTTGTTACTTCTTAATGTTTTTAAATCATGTGGTTAATATTTTACAGTAGTTAAAAACATTTTTTTCTAAAAAGACCAAGAATTTAAAACATATTTGTCTAATTTTAATGACCTCTCACGGCCCACCTGCAGTACCGCAACAGCCCACCAGGGGGCCGCGGCCCACACTTTGGGAATCACTGCCCTAATCCGTTCCAAGCCCCCCAAAATTTGAACATCATTTTTTTTTTATAAATTATAAATAATACATGAAATGACATAAAAACCTGTAAGAAATACACGTTAGAACTAGAAAAGCACTCGGAGAGCGCAGACCTCCACCAAGCGCAACAATTATTGAAAATTATCGAAAAAGTGGTCCAGAATCCAGGATTTCTTCCGGATCACACCCAAAAGGAAATCAGTTCTTCCTTTTTACATTTCCGACAACTCCTGAAAATTTCATCAAAATCCATCCATAACTTTTTGAGTTATCTTGAACACAGACAGACAGATAAATGCTGGCAAAAACATAACCTCCATGGCGGAGGTAAAAATAGTTTGTTTACCTGGGTTGCTGGGTTACGCTCATACAGACAAGGGGCCCTCCTAGCCAATGGGATGCCAGGAAGATGCTAAGCGATAGCCAATGGCAGAGCAGCTCGGACGCACCGCTTTCAAACCGAGATACAGAGCTGACAGCTATGTTTACGTTCAGTAAACTCTGGGAGCTGCCTTTCGTATCCTGAAATTTCTTTCGTAACAAGAGGCAATTTTTTCACGTTGAAGCGTTTCGTAACCTGAAAATTTTGTATGTAGAAACATTCGTAAGACATCTAACTTCAGAAATATGCTGTTGCTGCAACTTGCTTTCTTGTCTGAAATTCAATCGTCCCAAACACCTCGTCCCTGACATCTCTGTCTGTTTGTGTTTATTCTAGGTTACAATGTGAACGTGCGCCATCGGTCCATCCAATGATTGAAACGGGCACGCCAACCATGTTGGACAGAACTGAACCAGCGCACTGCACCGTGTGCTGCTGTACTCTGGCCAACAAAATCTTCATGGTGCTTTTCATGGTGCTGCTGGTTCTGGCCACCTTGTTCGGGAACCTGGTGACTCTGGCCGTGGTCCTCGGGACTAAACACTTCCACACGCCCCAGGGCTACTTGAAGGCGTCGCTCGCCGTGGCCGACCTGGCGGTGGGGATATTCGTGGTGCCGCTGTCGGTCTACGCTGAGGTCTATCTCATGGTGACCGACTCGGCACCGGACTGGACTTCGTACAACTCCCAGTCAGTGAGCTTCCACCCTTGTAACATCATTGGGCCGATCTTCGCTGGGTGCACCTTCGTCTCCATCACAACCATCTTCTTCCTCACGATTGAGAGGAGCATCGCAGTGCTGAGGCCGCTGCACAAGGACTCCGTTATTACCCGTAAAAGGACCACAATCCTCATCGTCCTCTCCTGGGTGGGGAGTTTCTTCCTGGCCGTGATTCCGATGGTCTTCAGCAGCGACATCGCTCTGGAGTACAACTCCTGCAGCAGGATGTGCAACTACGCTTTAGGGACCATCGGCAAGTTCCCCAGCCAGGCCTGGAACATCCTCCTCCTCTTCCCCGCGTTTGACTTCACCCTCCTGGGCGGGACCGTCGTCATCAACATCATCTCCCTGTCCAGCATCAGGCAGCACTCGAAGCGCAGGAAAACCCTGGCGGAGGCGGAGTGCCACAGCACCAGCAACCCCACGTTCTCCGACATCAAAGCGGCCAAGACCATCGGGACCCTGACGGTGGCTTTCACGGCGTCGTTCACGCCCATCGCCGTCTTCGTGGTGGGGAACGTGCTGGGGAATAAATGGTGCAACTTCTCCTTTTTTGCCTTCTGGATTTTGGCTACCAACAGCTGCTGGAATGTCATTATCTACAGCGTGAGGGACCAGAAGTTCAGACTTTGTGCACACAAACTTCTCATGCCCTCCCAAAGACAAAACGCCACCAAGACCTGAAAGCAACGGAGGACTGAAGGGAAAGCCGAACAGCTCAACGCCACTTTGACGTTTTTAATGCATCTTCGCCCATCACTTTGCGAGTCTCCATAAGGGACGTACTCTATTCTGCATGTCACGTGAACTGCTGTTGTGACTTTCTTTTTTTTAATCATTAACAAGCATGACATGTTTTTATAACCAAACATTTTGGATATAAATATTGATCTTGCTGTGAATATTTGTCACGTCTTGTGTAATGTTGAGTAGCTGAGGCCCGTCTCAGCCGGTGGAGTGGTTGTTCACTTCAGTGTAACTGATTAAAACCTGATTAAAACAACATGGTTTCTCTGTTTCCACGGTGCGCCAACACAAGTCTCAATATCAAAGCGCAGATATTTGCTTCAGGCAACTGAATTCATGGTAGATGAGACTCATTTTATATTCTCCTGTAACAGGGCTTCCTTTAGTCAAATTAGCCCAGGGGTCGGCAACCTTTACTATCAAAAGAGCCATTTTTTGTCCTTCTCCCCTTTATAAAATTCATCTGGAGCCGCAAAACTTATTTGACCCGTAAAATGAAGACAACACAGTGTATGAAGTTTTATATATAGTTATTCTGTATTCAGAGGGATTTCAATCTACCCAAAAGCTTATTGTTTGTCAGTTTTTCAAGTTTTTAATGCAAAAGGTCATACAAGATACTAATTCAAGTTTCCTTTCCAATTTTTTCTGTCATCCACTGTAAAAGAACTATAGTTTGTTGCATTTATGAAATTATAGAAGAACAAACAGAAACCCCTCCCTGAATCGCCACCTTAACGTGGTGGAGGGGTTTGAGTGCCCGAATGATCCCAGGAGCTATGTTGTCGGGGGCATTTGCCCCTGGTAGGGTCACCCAAGGCAAACTGGTCCTGGGGGACGGGCCAGACCAAGCGCGATTCATACGACTCATATGAACAAGACGATATCAAGAGCTCGATGTCCCTCGCCCGGATCAGGGTCACCGGGGCCCCACCCTGGAGCCAGGCCTGGGGGAGGGGCTCGTTCGGGAGCGCCTGGTGGCCGGGCCTTCACCCATGGGGCCCGGCCGGGCTCAGCCCGAAGGAGCTACATGGGTTCGCCTCCCCGTGGGCCCACCACCCGCAGGGAGGGTCATAGGAGTCGGGTGCTTTGTGGTATGGGTGGCAGCCGAAAGCGTGGGCCTTGGCGTGCCGACCCTCGGCTGACGAAACTGGTTACTGGGACATGGAACGTTACCTCTCTGGCGGGGAAGGAGCCTGAGCTTGTGCGTGAGGTTGAGAGGTACCGACTAGATATAGTCGGGCTCACCTCGACGCACAGCCTGGGCTCTGGAACCAATCTTCTCGAGAGAGGCTGGACCTTATTCTACTCTGGAGTTGCTCAGGGTGAGGGCTGGTGTGGGCTTGCTTTTGGCCCCCCAGCTTGGAGCCTGTACGTTGGGGTTTTCCCCAGTGGATGAGAGGGTAGCTTCCCTGCGCCTTTGGGTCGGGGAACGGGCTCTGACTGTCATTTGCGCTTATGCGCCAAATGACAGTTCGGAGTACCCAGCCTTCTTGGGGTCCTTGGCGGGGGTGCTGGAAAGCGCCCCTAATGGGGACTCCTTTATTCTGCTGGGGGACTTCAACGCTCACGTTGGCAATGACAGTGGTACCTGGAGGGGCGTGATTGGAAGGGAACGGCCTCTCTGATCTGAACCAGAGTGGTGTTCTGTTGTTGGACTTCTGTGCTCGTCACAGTTTGTCCATAACGAACACCATGTTCAAACATAAGAGTGTCCATAAATGCACATGGCATCAGGACACTCTTGGCCGGAGATCGATGATCGACTTTATAGTCGTATCATCTGATCTTCGGCCGTATGTTTTGGACACTCGGGTGAAGAGAGGAGCTGAGCTGTCAACTGATCACTACCTGGTGGTGGGTTGGATCAGATGGTGGGGAAGAATACCGGTCAGACCTGGTAGGCCCAAACGTGTAGTGAGGGTTTGCTGGGAACGTCTGGCAGAGGAACCTGTCAGAAAGATCTTCAATTCACACCTCCGGCAGAGCTTCAACCACATCCCGGGGGAGGCGGGGGACATTGAGTCTGAATGGGCCATGTTCCGCGCCTCCATTGCTGAAGCGGCTGACCGGAGCTGTGGCCGTAAGGTCGTCGGTGCCTGTCGTGGCGGCAATCCTCGAACTCGGTGGTGGACACCTCGGGTGAGAGAGGCCGTCAGACTGAAGAAGGAGTCCTACCGGGCTTGGTTAGCTTGTGGGACTCCGGAATCAGCAGACAGGTATCGGCAGGCCAAGCGGGCGGCGGCTTCAGTGGTCTCTGAGGCGAAAACTCGGGTGTGGGAGGAGTTCGGTGAGGCCATGGAAAAAGACTTTCGATCGGCTCCTCGGAGATTCTGGCAAACCGTCAGGCGGCTCAGGCGGGGAAAGCAGTGCTTCACCAACACTGTGTATAGTGGGGGTGGGGTGCTGCTGACCTCGACCGGAGATGTCGTTCGGCGGTGGAAGGAATACTTCGAGGACCTTCTCAATCCCACCAACATGTCTTCCGTTGAGGATGCTGAGCCTGTGGACTTGGGGGTGGACTCGTTCATTACCGGAGCTGAGGTCGCTGAGGTAGTTAAGAAGCTGCACAGTGGCCGGGCTCCGGGGGTGGACGAGATCCGCCCTGATTTCCTAAAGGCTCTGGATGTTGTAGGATTGTCTTGGTTGACACGTCTCTGCAACATCGCATGGAAATCGGGGGCAGTTCCTCTGGATTGGCAGACCGGGGTGGTGGTTCCCCTTTTTAAGAAGGGGGACCGGAGGGTGTGTTCCAATTATAGGGGAATCACACTCCTCAGCCTCCCTGGTAAGGTCTATGCAGGGGTGCTGGAGAAGAGAGTTTGATCGATTGTCGAATCCCGGATTCAGGAGGAACAATGCGGGTTCCATCCTGGTCGTGGAACACTGGACCAGCTCTATACCCTCACTAGGGTCCTGGAGGGAACATGGGAATTTGCCCAACCAGTCCACATGTGTTTTGTGGACTTGGAGAAGGCATTTGACCGTGTCCCTCGGGGGGTCCTGTGGGGGGTACTCCAGGAGTATGGGGTGCTGGGCCCGTTGTTACGGGCCGTCCAGTCCCTGTACAAATGGAGTGGGAGCTTGGTCCGCATTGCCGGTTGTAAGTCGGATTCGTTTTCGGTGGGAGTTGGACTCCGCCAGGGCTGCCCTTTGTCACCGGTTCTGTTCATAACGTTTATGGACAGAATTTCTAGGCGCAGCCATGGAGCGGAAGGGTTCCGGTTCGGTGGTGTCGGGATCTCGTCTCTGCTGTTTGCAGATGACGTGGTCCTGTTGGCGCCATCGAGTGGGGATCTGCAGCTCTCACTGGAGCGGTTCGCAGCCGAGTGTGAAGCGGCAGGGATGAGAATCAGCACCTCCAAATCTGAGACCATGGTCCTCAGTCGGAAAAGGGTAGAATGCCTCCTCCGGGTCGGGAGTGAGGTTCTGCCTCAAGTGGAGGAGTTTAAGTATCTCGGGGTCTTGTTCACGAGTGATGGGAGAAAGGAGCGGGAGATCGACAGACGGATTGGTGCGGCGTCTGCTGTGGTGCGGGACTCTGTACCGGTCCGTTGTGGTGAAGAGAGAGCTGAGCCAAAAGGCAAGGCTCTCTGTTTACCGGTCGATCTTTGTTCCAACCCTCACCTATGGTCATGAACTGTGGGTAGTGACCGAAAGAATGAGATCGCGGATACAAGCGGCGGAAATGAGCTTTCTCCGCAGGGTGGCTGGACTCTCCCTTAGAGATAGGGTGAGAAGTTCGGTCATTCGGGAGGGACTCAGAGTAGAGCCGCTGCTCCTTCACATCGAAAGGAGCCAGTTGAGGTGGTTCGGGCATCTGGTTAGGATGCCCCCCGGACGCCTCCCTGGGGAGGTGTTTCGGGCATGTCCAACTGGGAGAAGACCACGGGGAAGACCCAGGACCCGCTGGAGAGATTATATCTCTCAGCTGGCCTGGGAGCGCCTCGGGATTCTCCCAGAGGAGCTGGTGGAAGCGGCCGGGGGGAGGGAGGTCTGGGCCTCTCAGCTGAAGCTGCTGCCCCCGTGACCCGATTCCGGACCAAGCGGGAGTTAATGGATGGATAATGGATGGAACAAACAGAAAACTTGACATTTTATTGCTGTTTTTACCAGTTATAACAAAGAAAAACCTCACACTCTGATAAAGACTGAATATTGGCTGCTGTATGTTTGGGAGCAGAACCGAGACAATTTCCTATCAACTTGTTGACGTGGAAGTAAATATATTTAATCTTGAATCTTTTGAATGAGGAGAAAAAAACACTGGCCTGTGTAAACCTACTTTGAAATAAAACAAAGAACCACGCAGGTTCATTTGAGTCATTCTCTTACTTGTAAAACATTGATCAAATAAAAAGTATCCCACTTTAAAATAAATAAAACGTATAGCTGCAGCTTAATAACTTTAAAAAATGTAAATGTAAAAAAAAGCCCAGTTTGTATTTTTTTTATGACTTAAGTCCATTTCAGTGTGTTGTCATCGTCTTGTTTTCTCCTCAGCCACGTACAAGAATCAAGCCATCGAGCCTGAACAAAAAATGTTTGTTGTAGTTCATGTTGGAGAAAACCTGCTCACATCAATATGCGATTATTAGATATAGATTGACAGGACTCTGCCAATCTTTGGATCCACATACGTTTGCAGACTGCAAATGTCTTCATGTTCATTTAAGTGTTGGGGATGACATTCATGTTTCAAAGACAAGTTTGCCGGGTTTGGGAAGGTTTCCAATGTCGCTCCTATTGTGTGTTACACCACAACAGCACTGACGTGGTGTGGGAAATGTTTCTTTTATTTTTTACGGCGGTACATGAGGAACATAAAGATGTCCGGCGCTAGTCACCGAACGCGTGCTCATCTTTATTTTCTTTCCCAGGATGCAACACACAGATACGACTTCCTCGTTGCAGTAACCTGGCAGTATTTTGCGCTAAACATACTCATTCTGCCCCCTGCTGGCGAGCAACCTACAGGACGCTACATGAGCTCCAGAGTAGAATCACCTTCTGACAAGTTTTTCCCCACAGCTACAGGGAGCCGCTGCAGAGGAGCTAAAGACCCGCATGTGGCTCCACAGCGGCGGGTTGCCGACACCTGAGTTAGGGTCTTGGGCAACATTTTCATCTGCTGCTTGGGGCACCAACAGAAACACATCGCCTCCACCCAGGACATTCAAACACGAAGTTGGTGTGTCGTAAAACGTCATAAGAATACAACAAAAACAGAATAAAACTAGAAAAGCACTCGGAGAGCACATACTGTTCTCCCATATAGTGATTTACAGATTGTGATAAAATCCGCGTTCTGGATCAGATTCGGATCAGCATTTGAAATTTGATAGAGGTTCCCATCGTCAATCCCTGAATCAAATTTCATGAGTTTTGGGCAATAATTAACAGAGATATTGAGAAACAAAATTTTCAGCCCCATTGACCGCAATGTTATCGAGAATTTGAAAGTGATCCAGAATCCAGGATTTCTTCTTTCTTTGTTACAAGCAGTTACTCCAGTCTGAAATAATCAACTGAAGCACTCAGGACACAACATGACAGAGTTTATCCAGAATACAAAGAACGGTGGCGTAGTGTCTGCAGCTGGAAACATCTACATCTCCAGTAGCCTCTCTGTGAAGACCTCAGTCATTGAACTACAGCTGAAGTCTATAATATGGCCAGATTTCTACATTTTGCTCCCCTGTGAGTGAAGCTCAGACATTTTCTTGTTTTATTCTCTTTTTTCTCTAACTCCTCTTATGGTTTCAAAGTGCCTTTTATAAGCTGCCTTATCACCTGCAGAAGTGCTCATGGTATCTCAGATGACAGGCTTCTTTTAACTTCATGGACCTATTTAGGGTCAATTCCAATTCCTCCCTTAACCCTCAATCTCAACCCTCGCCCTTAACCCTCAGTTTTTGGCCCTCAATCTTAACCCTTGAAAGTAAGTGTCAGGGTTATCTTGTGACTTAGAAATGGGACACCCCTCGAGTGCAGTACGTCTTCAGACTGAAATGTATCAGAGCCGTGTTGTCTCTGTATTTCCTGAAATAACACAGGGATAACATTGAAAAGAGCGCTTTATATTCTCTAAATATTATTAGCAAATAAGACAATAGATCAGTGATTCCCAAAGTGTGGGCCGCGGTCCCCTGGTGGGCCGTCGTGGTACTGCAAGTGGGCCGTGAGCGGTCATTAAAATTAAACAAATATGTTTTAAATCCTTGATTTTTTAAATATGTTTTTAGTTACCGTGAAATACTTATGACATGATTTAAAAAGTAATAAAACAAACCAGTTAAGTGTTATTCTACTGTCATCTTAACTTATTATGACAAGTTCATGTTATTTGTTGACCCCTTACATTAATATCATAACATTGCTGCTAGTCCTGTATGTTGATCACAGTCGTGATTAAAGGTTTAGGTGGGCCGCAGAGATTTTTCATATCTCAAATCAGGCCTTGATATTCTGAAGTTTGGGAATGGCTGCAATAGAGGATACATTATTCAGTTCTCCGTTGCTACACACCAAGGTATACAAGTAACGTGAAGCCGGCCGAGACCGCCGGTCCAGCAGCAAACGTCGTAAAGTAAAAAAATAAATGTTACGCAACAACGATGTTAATCCATGAAAAAAGTCTCAAACAAAGACAATAAGATGATTTCGTAACATTTATATCTTTAAGAACTATGAAAACACTGAAGCTAGCTACATTTGCAGCTAGCTTTTTTTGTCGCCGTGCTTTTCGAAGATATCTTGGCAAAATTACCCAATGCCTTCTGGGTAGCCCTTACTACCAAGGATGGTGCCGGAGAATCTCAATTTTGAGGGTGATACAGCCCTCAAACTTGTCCCTCAATTTGACGTTCTTCTTTGACGTTCGGGACAGCGCTTGCCCTTAGCGAAGGCGACATTTTTGAGATTGAGGGTTGAGACTGAGGGTTAAGGGAGGAATTGAATTCACCCTTAAACTTATTTATTCTGATTTTCTATACCTTCATGCCTTCCATTTATGAAGTTGTTAGAGTTCTTTTTGTCCATATGTGGGTGTCTCGACCCAAATGCAGGAGATCAGAGAACCCGAGGTAGAAATTATTTCCCTCGGTTAGCCAGAAGCGCTGCCACAGCAGGATTAGCATACAACTAAAAATCAGAAGTGCAAAAGCGAGGAGGGGAGACAGGTGAGGAAGAACGCAGGTGAGCATGACAGACGGGCACAACTAGGATCACGACAAACAAAACAAGGAGAAGGGGAGACAAAAGAGTATATATGCATGCAGGGGCTGAAGACGATCAGGGAAGACACCGGTGAGGAGACACAGGTGTCAATAATCAAGGGAGACAAGTGTTTAAACACACTGGACAGTCTCCAAGCGTAGTTTTTCCTTTCCTTCCTGTTCCATTCGTCGGTCTCTCTGCTGTCCCTAGTTAATGACCTAGTTTGGTCTGGATATTTGATCATCAGGATCTTTGATCCTGCTTCTGTTTTTCGCAGCTCTAAAGCTGGTTTGTTTGTACACCGGCATTCAGGATGATGCTTGTTCCCCTTCCGAGTGAAAAACGAAGCTCAAGATAGAGCTGGAAGCTCTTTACGTGACATTTGGGTTTCCTGATGTCAAGAGTTTATGTCAGATCACGGCTGTGCATCACGCCGACAGACGAGCAGCAGCTGATTACTTCACATCCCTGCAGGAGGCTCTGAGGAGCCCGAGCCTGCAGGTGGGTGATGAAATCAATGCGTCGGAGAACAAGGTAAGTGCCTTCCTTGACAAGTAAAGTACCCTTTGATTCAACATGCCAAACTGTTCTTCCTTTTTTCTCTGTCGTGCTGCTTAACTCCGCTTCGCTTGTGTCAGAAGGTAAAAAAAATCAAAAGGATGAATATATTCACCGTAAATTGCAGGCTGTACTAAAAGTACAAAGCGACAGCAGGTTGGTTATGTCTGAAAATGAACAGACATCTTTCTTGTTGGCATGTGTATTTTGAGCAGCACATGATCATGGAACTTAAAATAAAGCAAAATGAGCTGCGACACATAGTGGGTGACGGTGTTCACAGTTGGTGAACAGCAACAACACGTAGCTGCGGCATCAACGTTGTGATCAATGAGTGTTAAAAATGTTGTCTGGCACCATGAATTCTGCTCTGTTATGACATGACAGTGGCAGGATACATCACAAATCCACAGCTGCGCGTAAACATTAGCCACTGCGGCTCGAGGAGAATTTACACGATGTTGATTGAACACTGCTGACTGCCGGACAGATTCTCCATAGATGATATAACTGGGTAAGAACATAAACATATATATAGATATATATATATATATATATATATATATATATATATATAATATAATACATATATATATAGTCATGGTCGGCCATGGCAGCCCTGTGTGTGTGTGTGTGTCTGTCAAGTTGGCCGTCTCTCCCTGTCTTTAGTGGTTCCTGTTTTACTTTGAAAGGTCTGTCTTGTCTTCATTGTTTTCTGCTTTGCTTCCTCCCTCTTGTTACCTTGATTCCCTGCACTTGGCTCTCGTTTGTTCCTCTATGTCAGCCATTCCCAAACTTCAGAACACCAAGGCCCAATCTGAAATGCGAAAAATCTCCGCGGCCCACCCAAACCTTTAATCACAACTGTGATCAACATACAGGACTAGGAACCATGTTCTGATATTAATGTAAGGGGTCAACAAATAAGGTGACACGTCATATTAAGTTAACTGGCTTGTTTTGTTACTTCTTGATGTTTTTAAATCATGTTGTTAATATTTTACAGTAATTAAAAACATATTTCAAAAAGATAGAGGATTTAAAACATATTTGTTTAATTCTAATGACCTCTTATGGCCCACCTGCAGTACCGCGACGGCCCACACTTTGGGAATCACTGCTCTATGTATTTAAGTCTTGTCTTGTCCCTTGTCTGCGTGGGTCTATTAGTCTTGGTAGTCTTTGTGGCATGTTTGCAGTTCTGCCTGTCTGCCTGTTGACTGTAAATACACTTAGTGGCCGAGGGTCATATTTACAGTAACGTATGTGCATTAATCTTGCGTTAAAAAATAGTGGTGTTAAAATGCTAATAACGCGCTAATAATGCGTTATTAATGCGTTAACTTTGGCAGCCCTAATATATATAATGTAATATATATATATATATATATATATATATATATATAATCTTGTGCTTTTCTGGTTGCAGAAACATCATTAAATATCAAATACATCCAGAAGTCCACCCACGATTTGTTGAGGCTGCCTGGTGGCTGTTTTTCTGGACTGGAATGATAAGAAAAGAAAAATGCACCAGCATCAGCCACTTGCTGAAATGTTTCCATATAGAACTCATTAAATAATAAGAATCTAATATTTGTAAAGTCCATCCAAAAGTCCATCCAAAACCTAATGTGTCCGTCTGTCAGCAGTAAGCCTCGGGGCTCTGTGCATCGAAGTGCCAGTCATTCAGGGCGTAAAGTTTCTCTCTCATAAAGAGACAATGATAATTCATTTTGGGTTCAGTCTTTTCCCGGCAGCTTCACGTCAGAAGCAAACATGGAGGAACTGTCCCTGCGGCGAGACAAAAGCCCACTGATGTGTTTTGAACTGCTTTGGGGTTTCATAATTGAACATATACTACATGTGTTACAGGTAATTATTTTAACAGGATATTTATTGACAGTTTTACAAGGTTATTATAATGCTGGGCTACCGTAGTTTGCACACGCCCACAAAATGTAATGCAAATACAGCTTGTAAAGATGCGCTGGTCCCCTGGTGGTCTGTCCAGACAAAGATCATATCCTCTTTTTACCTCTGTCATGCTGGGGACCAGAGGCGGTCCTGGCTACTTTTGCGCCCTGGGCGGACCACCCATCGGCCCCCCCCCCCCCCCCCCCCGACCAAACCATCCAAACGCCCCCCCAACATCAATGTACAAACATAACATTGTATTACATTTTTTATGATTTTTGAATAAATATATTATTGAACAACAACACGAAGAACAATAAATACTAAAAGAAAAATTAATTAAATAAAGTTTATAAACACCAATGTAGACTTAACAAATCCTTCCTCACACAAATACAAATGAATGAAATAAATAAAAAATAGTGATAATAATTAACATAATCTGAGAATTATGGAGAAATATTTTGCCTGCTTGATGTTCCTCACCATTTCTGATATTATCTTGCTGCTCAACAAATCAACTAGTTGGTTTTGTATACTGTGACTAAGGTAGCTGGTGTGGCCAGAGGTGCTTTTTTGTACACTGTCTAGGTGCTTTTTCATTATTGGGTCAAATTGTGCCATCAGTTCAACCTCTTTGAGGAAATTGCCATGATGGCGTGTACAAGTGTTTCTGTATGCCCCCTTAGTACCAAATTTCTCACTGCCAGAGACTGCACGATCGCAATCAAACGGGCCAACAGCCCCTGGCTTTTCTTCTGACACACACAGCGTGTATACATTGCTCCCAGCAGCAAGTCGACAAGACACTAGGGGCGGCCCAGCATCTACTCTACTAACTTGACGTGGAAATTGAGCGGTATTAGTCTAGAAAACTAGCATTTTTTTGTTTGTTTGTTTGTTTTTTTTTTTTTTAGGGCGCTTGTGCGCCCCCAAATAGATTGCGCCCTGGGCGGTCGCCCACATTGCCCATAGCAAAAACTGCCCCTGCTGGTGGACTTGTCTACTGGGCTCACTGATTTACAGACTTCAGAGCACCTTAAAAAACCAAGATTAGCAAGACAAACAGAGCTGAATTTGTTTTGATCAGACCAATACTGCTCGGATATGAAATCTCTAAGATACAGAACATATATTAAACCATTTCCACTAACCTGTTACCACATCCACAAGTTACCATCCATTCATTATCCATACTTCTTTAGTCCTATGTAGGGTCACATGGATCTGCTGGAGCCCATCACAGCTCTCAGTGGTTCATCCTGGACAGGTCACCAGTGCATCACAGGACCACATGTAGACTAACAACCACACACACTCACAATCACTCCTACTGACGGTTTGGAACCACCAATCAACCTGACATGGATGTCTTTGGACTGTGGGAGGAAGCCGGAGTACCCAGAGGAAACGCTGGGTTACTTGATGTAATCCCTGGTTCTTGATAACAGAGTGAGGTGTTTCACTATGGGAATCACTTCAGGTGAAACCATTACGGAAGCTCCAATGACATCACGTCTGTCTTTGACAGACGGGTCGATGTGTGGGAAGGCCACACCCCCTCTATATTCCACGGTCGACCGCGTCCTCCGGGCCATTCTCATTGGTTTCTTCCCTCAGCCATGCATTGAGGGAATTGATGGGGCAGCCATGCTACCTGGTGCAGTGAAGCTGTATTCGGGGTGAGTATCTTTATTGGGGATAGTCGGTGTGAACCTCACTAGCCCACCGTGCTAAGAGAACAGCTCACCGCTACGCGTTAGCTATAAATTAATGCTAGCTCCTAGTCGAGCTCGACTGAACGTAGCTACGGCTAGCTGTCGGATAGCTCGCCACGACGCAGCAGCAATCCTTGTATGATACCGTCAGCACAGGTCAGGGTCCGTAGGTGCTGCGCTAGGCAACGTTTCCCTTAATGGGACGTCTAGTAGCAGTTAAGCTAGTCACCCAATAGACCAACGGCTGCGCTGAGGGAGCTCTCGTGAGGAAGAAAATGAGAATGGCCCGGAGGGCGCGGTCGACCGCGGAATATAGAGGGGCTGTGGCCTTCCCACATGTCGACCTGTCTGTCAAAGACAGACATGATGTCATTGGAGCTTCCGTAATGGTCTCGCCTGAAGCGATTCCCATAGTTAAACACCGAACAAAGTTAGAAAAAGATCCCACGCAAGCATGGGGAGAACATGCAAACTCCACACAGAAAGGTCGCTGCTGAGGTTTGAACCATGAACCTTCATGCTGTCAGCAACAGTACCAAGCCACCGTGTTTCCCCCACAAGCCCCCAATATCATTCAGTTGTGCAAGTTAAACTCCAATGGCCGGTGCGTCCCGGTAAATCCCAGCTGTGTCTGGCAAAACCTTTTGAAAGGGTCTTGTGAAAACATACGTGGATATCAGGAAGTTCCTCGACTCCCCATCACCTCTTTAAAGTCTCAATCATTTTTAACCTTATTTAAAAAGATGAAAATCTTGATGGTTGAAAAGTTGGTATGAAAAACTTCATGCCAGCTGTCAATCACAGCGGTGGGAGGATGAGGATTTGGGCGCCTTGTGGCCATTGAGTCGATCACGAACTCGTCTCTATGTCATCTGTATGTATTCCAGAGATAAATGTGAGCTCATCTGTGAAGTGTGTAATTCAAAAGGAAAATGGTACCAGTGCACCAGCAAATTTACAGCTGAATGGAAATGAAATGATGATAATTATGCTTTTGTGATGTTCCAGTAAAAGTCCAGACCTCAGCTTGACCGAAACGCTGCGCCGGGAACTTCACTGAGCTGCGCACACACAAGTGCCTTCACAGATAAATGGATTCAAGCAACTTTGTGAAGAGGAGTGGTGAAATAGATAAATGACATGTTGGTATTAATCTTTGGAAAATGAAAGAATACCGTATATGCTTTTATCATGACCGTACATATTACACTTCACGTTAAATATGAAGTGACTATGGTGGTAGATGGCCATTCCAGCGTTTACCTCCACCTGTGTGTGTAGGTGTGTTCAGGGTGCCGGCTGGCGTGGTGTTTTTCTTGCCACTGTTTGGATTAAAGGGTTTTTATTTCTCCTTCTGTGGGAGTTTTTTACCTGCCATTATCCTTGATTTGGATTTACTACTATAATCTTAGTTAATGATATTAGCTCGGGGGTCATGTCTGGGTCTCTGTAAAGCATCTAGAGACAATCGACATTGTAACAGACACTATACAAATGAAACTGAATTGAACTGAATTGAATAAACCCAGTACGGTCCATGTCCTCATCTGCTCGCTGTCTGTACTGACAGACTTGGACATCTGGGTGGGATAAAACTGGTTTGATAATTTAATCAATCAGTCTAATCATTCACTCTGGGACTCGTGTGCCTCTGAAAATGAAAGCAGACAAGACTTTTTAATGAGGTCAGGTCAGCGTCATCCTCAATGTTTTAATGAGAACAACTTCTTAAATATGAAAGAACATTAGATATTTTTATCTCTTTTATTTTATCTATTTAAATTTCAGTGCATGTTAAGATAAAATGTCAAAGACATCAACTGACCTCAGTTCACTGTCACCCTACTTTTATTACCATTATTAATATTATTATTACTGGCTCCAGATGGTTTTGAAAGATGTGAAAATAGTTCATGAGAAAATGATGTGTGTGTATGTGCTCATGAGGACAAAGACCAGACCTCGTATTATGGTGTTATAGATTATTCTACTTTTTCATTATCTGCATTTTTAAACTACCCACAAATTTAATCTGATTAGATCCTGAGGTCTTATAAAAACTTTGGACACACCAAGAACTGTGATAAAGGCTGGATAAGGAGACTATTCAGTTAAGAAAATGTATTTATTTTCTTTCCTGAAACTCTGTATTGTAAAAATATGAACTAAATTTGGTTTTCGGGTGCAGCTGGTTGACCACCTTGAAGTTATAACAAGGAAACCTGATTTATGTAAATGATGTATAACCATGCGATGCATCACAAATGGATTTGGAAAGTGAAACCTGGTTAAAATGTCATCTCCACAGTCTAATATATTCAACAATGCTGCAACAAAAATTCAAATGCAAACCCCAAATTTAACTAAAAAACATTTTTCCACCAGTTATTTCTTGGTTTACTCATTATACAGTTGTTGGTGCATTACTGGTTTTCATAACAACCTCAGCTGAACTAATCTGGACTTTTTGAACAAAAAGTCACAAAAGTTAAAAAAAAAAAAAAAAAGTCATGTAAAAACAAAAGTTACCTTAGAGCCAAATAAAACTTCTTTAAATTTTTTACAAACTTTAGTTCAGGTTTATGTAGATTCTTACTTAACCAAAAGGTCAGATAGTATAAAAGTACAGGGAAATGTGTTTTGTTGTTTTGTTGTGGTAAAGAACCTCTGACCCACCAAATACTTATTTTTCAATTATTGCTTGCCCATTTTAACACACCCACGAGTGGTAGACCACTTTGTAGTTGCTGATCTGCTGGAAGCACAAAATAACTTATCAGGGTTATTATAGTTAACGAAAACTAAGACTAAAACTAAAACTAGCAATGAAAAAATATTTCAGTTAACTGAAATAAAAATAAAAACTACAATTAAAAAAAAAACGAAAACTAAATAAAAACTACAATGAAGGATGTAAAACTAACTAAAACTAAACTGAATTGTAGATAAATTCAGCTTAGTTTTCGTTGTCGTTTCGTTTTCTCCCTCGATTACTGTCATAGAGATTACTGCCTGTCCTGCAGCAGCCGCTATGATACCCTCCCTCCAGAGAGGGGGCAGCATAGCGGATATAGACCTTTTCGGGCCAGCCCCCCGGAAGTACCCCGTCCGCCATTGCGGGGTTGTGCTACAGAGTGACACTTTCACCGGCTCGCAGATTAACCAGTGTTTTCTCTTTCTACAAATATGTATTTTTATAATGTCGAGTCGGTCGAGTGGGAATAATGTTCCGTCATAAACTGTGCCAACAATGGTGTGAAAATTTGACAATGGAAGAAGAAAGTATGCACGAAGACTGCCTTGTTTGCAGAACAAGAAGTTAGGAAGACGTGGGTGAAAAATATCAACAGAAAGGACTTTGTTCCAAATGAATACAGCCGGGTGAGTTTTCGTTAACATTCAATCTCGTACTATTCATAGTCTCGCTGAGAGTCCCGGAGGATTCTGGCCAAAAGAACAGCAGTATGACGCTACTGTAGCCCTCGGTACTAGCACAAGCCTATAAATGAATGAATGAATGAATGACTTAGGAGAATGATAAAAATAAATTAAATATAACATTAACACATAGCCTAATTTACCGCTCGCGTTAACATTACAGCAGCATAATCTTTATGGCTTGTTGACATTAGTTATAGCCAGCGTTCCACAGTTTTTAGTGTTTGGTTATGGGAATAGATCATGCTATTTCCATAACCAATCATTAAAAACAGCGATAAACTACCTTCATCTGTAACTGGAGGCCACTGCCTAACATCATCAATCCAAGACATGTCTGTGTTATCCGTAACAGATGCTCCACGCTGCTGTGTTTGGGTTACTTGATGGAGCACCGCACACTCCAGTTATGGCGGGGCCACTAGGGGGCGCATGTCCACAATTTTCAAGTTGAAAAGGTGTATAAACTGCTGCATACTGCAAGAAGAAGAAAAACTAAAACTAAGACTAAAACTAAATAAAAACTAAACTGAAACTAGTCAATTCCTCAAAATAAAAACTAAACTAAAACTACTAAATTACTTGTTGAACTAACTAAAACTAAACTGAAATAAAAAAGCAAACTGGAAAACTAAATAAAAATAAAAACTAAAGAAAATTTCAAAACTATAATAACCTTGTAACTTATCTTCCCCAATTAAAATGTTTATTTTGTTACATTTTATAAAAAAAAGTGAATGTACAAACTAAAATTTACATCATACAGAATCGAAATGTTCATATTCATAGATGTATAAAGAAGGATTTGAATTTGTGCTCACTTTCTGGCTTGAACATGTTGCAAGAACATAGTTTCCAGGTTTGATTTGGGGTTGTTTTGGCCTTTTGTATGTGTGTCCATGTTTCCCATGCATTCCTGCTTAACCCAAAGACTTCATGTTGTCACGATGTTAATAAAATTCAACCCAATTGTATTGACTCAAATTGTTGTAGGTTGCAAGGAGAACAGATTTTTTGCAAGGTGGTTTGGTAGCAGTCAATAAAGCTCCATTCAACGGCCAGATTCCTTTGGAACGATCTTTGATTTTAATTCGGTACTTTTCGGCACACCAGTGTGATGGTTTTACTCAAAGGAGAGCTCAAAAATAAGACAGCGGGTGAAAAGAATCAAGTGCATTGAAGCAATGGGACGTCTTCCTCACACACCAGAGTTGCTCATGGTGTTCCACAGGGTTCTGTACTTGGCTCAGTCATCTTTACTTATAACATCAGCTATATCTAGCTGAGCATCTCCAGTGATGTGCGTGTTTTCTGGTCCATTAAGGTGAAAAGAAAGGCAGACCTCACAATTCAACTGCAGATCAATGTTCCAACCCTGACCGATGGTCATGAACTGACCTTTAGTGACCTAAAGAATGTGAATATAAGACGCTGAAAAGAGCTTTCTCTGAAGGGTGACTGGGCTAAGCCTCAGGGATATGGTGAGGAGCTCAGTCACCATGGATGGGATCAGAGTAGAGACACCGCTACTTTGCATGGAAAGGTGCTATTTGAGGTGGTTTGGGTATGTGGTCAACCCACTGTCATGCTTTAATCACATACCATCGGAAGGAGGTTTTTGAGGAAGACCCGGGACTAGCTAGAAATATTGCACCTCTTGTTTGGCTTGGGAATGTCATGGTGTCACCCCCTGCAGAGCTGGGAGTGGTTTCCAGGGATAAGGAGGTCAAGGGATCTCAAAGATGGATGGATGGATGGATGGATGATCATGTGCCTGGCTGTCTTTTACTTTGACTGAAGTCATTCAGGGTCATTAGAAATGATCCAGATATGAAATAAAGTCAGACAGACAATGACCATTGTCTTATACAGAAATGTCAGTCACACGTCTGATGGATGGACGTGTTTAAATGCTGTCAGAATAATGAAACAGACGAACCCCTCAAACGACAATCAAACCTATTCAACTATTGTATGACTGTTGAAGTCTGAATAAAAACATACAAAACACTGTTTATACCACTTTCAAACCCAAAACTCCATCATATACATTATGTTTTGGTAATTTAAGATGTGCCGTTTAATTTAAGTTTCTAAAGAGGCTTAAGGGCCGTGACTTTAAGACATTTTTGGCTACTAATTTGCATGCATGTGTCTCTGGCTGCATGTGCGTTTGTGCTCTCCTCTTCACCAGAACCATAATCAGCAGTGCAGCAACAAAGTTGTTGAGGAACTTTCCAGCGGCTCGTGTCGTTGCAGGTTTACTGTTGGGTTGTTGAAGCTGCACAGGCACCTCGTTCGACGTTAACGGTCTCAACTGCTCCGACTGGCCTCTAAAACTGCATTCAACCCACGTTCAGCTCCCAGCATTCACCAGACAGCTTTCCCTCTTTGGCTCAAGGGCACACACCCAGTCTTTCTGTTTCATGTTGGAACTGTCACTGACATTTCTGTTTCTGCGGTCAGTCATGTGTTGAAAATAAGGCTGTGCTGTTGGTGAAAGTATCTGCTCCAAACCTCTGTAAGCTCTTCCTTGTTAAAGCCAGACTGCATACATTTCCCCAAAGTTAATGTCAAATTAAGCATTCACAGTAAATCAAACTCGAGCCCTCAAACACATTATCACGGCACCGCAGCAATACATTTTCTCTAACTTATTAGTATGAATAACTTAATTCTCCAACCGGCATTAGTCACTTTGTTTTAATGCAAAAAAATCCAGCTCACAAGTATTAAATGATTAGTGCATATTATCAACATTTTTGAGCATGGCACTGCAGTTCTTGCAGCAGTAGAAAAGTCGAAGAGAGCTGCAGACTGTCTCCACATGGAAGAAAACACTGGAAAAACTGGTGGAAGTTGTCTTCAAGCATCCACTTTTACATCTAAAAAAAATGGTAATGGTAAAATTGTCCACATGTCAGCAGAGAGGCTGCAGAAGGAGCTGCTTTGAGCAGTGCTTGGTTTTCCCAAATTAACCTTTTGCCCATGTGTGACAACTGTGGATCAGTGGGAAGAGTTGGTTGCCCTCCCACTGTAAGGTCGGTGGATCGATCCCTACCCCCGTGATGCCCCCCCCCCCACCCCAAGTCTTCTGATTCTGGCGCTGTTCTTGTCTCCAGTAAGTGAAATGACAGTTGTATTAAATGCATCTAGAGTGGCTGCAAAGACATGGATGGTTCAAAAACATGATTATATTTCCCAGAAGTCTCTGAATACATTTAAAAAAAAAAGTAAACTTTTCCAACAAATGCATTTGCCTTCAGGTCTTTGATCAAATAGATTGAAGAGGATTTTCCAGACGGCTTAACGAGGGCCTGAAGAATGTGCAGATTTTTCCCTTCACAGACTGCCGGCGTCCCTCGTGTACAGTCTTGGAGGGTTAGAAAGGACTGAAGAAGTAACTTCCTGTCGAAGCATAATGATCCTCCTCTTCTGAAACTGCAGTTTCAGTGGGAGGAAACTGCAGTCTGTGATATATTCAGTTGGGAATTACAATCATTAGCAGTTATGAGCTACAGATGGACTTTTTTCTTGTGAAAGTGGGTCAAATATTAAAAAAAAACCCAATGTGTTGGTGGTTTGACTCCAGCTGTGCAGCTAACGGCCTCAACGCCCGCTCAGTTACCACCCACTGATGGATTTTTTTTTTTTTTAGCCTGTGATTTTTCTTTACATCTGTGTGATTAATTATCAATCACCCCCTTTTATAAAACCCATTTACCAGTCTGCAGGAAATGTAAATATGTAAAAAAAAAAAAAAATAATCAAGGTGGCAGAAGGAGCAGGTGCACTGTCAGAGAAGACTCCTTTATGAATTTTCATCTGCCATTATCTGGAATTTGCTGCATTAACAAGGAAGTGGATCATTTCTCAGAAATACTTTGTCAACGTAGAGCGGAGTGAAGAATAGATGCCTTCCATCCAGACGACCTGGTTACAGGTAAAGACTTTAAAGACATTATCTCACTCATAACCAGTGACATGGCTGCTGAGGCGCTGACGCCATCAGAATCAGATTTACACATTTATGAACCCAACAGAGTAGATTATTCACCATCTGGTCAGCAGTAGTTAGCAGGTTATGTTTTATATGTCATATCAGCACCTTTTTTAAAAGATTTTCTAGTGGCCTTAATTGGATAGAGAGAAAGCAGTGGCTAAAAAGGGACACAACAACATATTACAACACTGGAAATTGAACCCAGAAATTAATATCTGAGAGTCCACCCACTGAACCACTAGACTACCTAGCAAATACGATTATAGAACTCTGACATTATACTAATTTTTTTTTCTAATTAAATTGCCCCAACCAATGCTGCTGTGATTAATTAACAATGGTGATCTTTCACCTGCGACAGCCCAAAACCGAGCAGCATAGAGGGGTCTGAAAAGGTGTTCGGAAAATGTGGCGTCACAGGGAAAAACTAGTTCTGAAGCACCAGCTGTCACGGTTGAAAGAGATTAAGTTAACCAGAGACCCTCACGTATTTGTACCTTTTCCCGGTTTTGGGATGTAACTGGCAGCGTCGGGGCAGAAACTCAGATAACTCCTTCTTTTTCTACAGAAGCACGAGAACCCATGAGTCCCTGGTAGAGGTCCCAAAAACCCGAGGTTCCGACCTGAATCGGGTCTCGGGTCCATTCAAAAGACGTGACTCCAGGTTCGGGTCGGAATCGGTACAGTTAGTCTCGGGTCCGGTCGGTGCTCTCTGACAGGCTGGGTCCATGTTTACTCCAGAGAGGTAAAGATATTGGTGGTGGCAGCCAATGTCAGGACTCGGGGCAGTTTAATTAATTATTCATTAACGTGGTGTATTTGTCATGAAACAATCGTGTTGCAGTAGCGTGTTATTAGCGGTTTGCCCGGCAGCTGTAAAGCACAACGGATCGCCAACATGACAACGCTGGATGAGAGAACATATTCACGACACGTCCTGACCAGTGTAGGCTATTAGCATTAGCAGTTGCTACCAATAGCATCTGTATCCACAAAGAACATAACGACGTGGATTTATTGTTGTTTACATCACGTAGCCTATGTAGCAACTGAACCGGTAGAAGAAGACAACTTTAGGTAAGAAAATCATTTTTTATTCAACGCTAGACAACTTTAACATGAGCAACTATGGGCTGGATTGTCTCGGTTCTATTCAGGTAACTCGGTTCGGTTCGTGGTCGGATCCAGGTCCAAATATTGCGGGTCCATTCGGGTTCGGACCGCTGAATTTATGATAATAACTCGGGTCGGGTCGGTTTTGTGTCAAATCTTCACGGGTCCATTTGGGTTCGAGTCCATGAAAGTGGACCCGTGAAGACCTCTAGTCCCCGGACAGAAGATGAAATCAGGCGCCGCATCACGACCCGATTTTACAACAGCAGCTGAGTGAACACGGACGCGATCCAGCCGCATGGTGAAGTAGTTCCAGCAAGTAAACCACAACATTTTTCTTGTTGCTTTTTTCACGACTGGTGCACAGACTACGTCACCGATCACGTCGTGTATCACGCAGATGATGCTGGGTCGCACTTTTCTTTCCAGAACGGCAGTTTTATGTTGACAAGGACAAACATTTCAGGATCCTTAGTTCACTGCACCTTGCAGCTCATTACACTATTTGTTGTATTTACACTTATTATATTGCTCTTGTGTGTTTCATATGTGTCTTATAATTATATTGTAAATAGCAATACTTTCTGTTTTTTATATTTTTTTATATTGCCAGTGTGTGAGGATGCTCTGCTTGTTGCTGCTTGTTCTCCTGCCTGCTCTCCTCACCTCAGTGATTCTGGTTTGTTCAGTATCCTGCTGCGTGCTGTGCTTTTCGTTAACAAAAAGTCGAGTCAATTCTTTTTCTGCCATTCTGTGACACATTTTGCTGTAACACATGGGGTTCATTGTCCTGTTGCATGTTCAGGCAAGATTCAGACAAATAACCTCACTTTTGACTCCACAACACTTTGGCCTTCAGGGGAATTTATTCCGCATGCACACTTTCACTTCCTGCAGGCTGGACTTTAAGATATATATATTTTTTGAGTATCTGGTATAATACAGCACATTATTAATCAAATGATTCTCTCACAGGTTTTTTTTTTTTTTGATGAATTCTCTCTGGTCCAGCTTCAGCGAGCCAATCAGAGCGTCTATTACACCAGACGTAGCAGGAACACAATCAGCTGCACCCATCAGTCTGCATTGTGTCCCCAGAAGTCTCTGGAAATCAGAAAGAAAAGCATTTATCCCAAAGCATTTTCCTCCATATTGATATGTGCAGTCACAACGTGGCTTTAGTGAGCTGCTCTGTGAAAATGAGCAGATATTGAACGGCGCTATTTGACTCCAGTAACTCTGTCAGTTTGAAGAAGAACTTCAAAGAACTTTAGTCCTTGGTTTGAGCCAAAACTACACCACCCAAGACTTCATAGGGTTAATCCATAATAGAGTCATTGGTTTTGGTCCAATTAAAGAAAAAGAAAAGACAGAAATAAGATGAAATAGACGCAGCTATATGATATAAATAACGTCTCTTAAAGTGAAAAATGTCCTAAATCACTGTTATAAATGTGACTTTAGCAAACCTACAGCTGTTCTGGTGACAAAACAAGAGATGTGAAAGATCAAAATGTCAGACTGGTTCAAATTTATATTACTATTAGTAGAGTAGAGTAACTTTATTAATCCCGGAGGAAATTAAGGTGACAAGTAACATACTCAATAATACACATTATAAACATTAAATAATACACATTACAAAAAGAATCAACCATATTGCACACATTGGCATATATACAACATTCGGTTAAATGGGTATTGGTATTATTACACAGCAGGATCCGAGAACTTACTCTGTTCAGATTCAAATGTCTTTTAGTCTACTGCTCTGATTTACACATGAGAGGGCTCAAATTAAACCTTATAAAGATATCTGGATGTACTTCTTCTCGTCACCTTTCTGCAGAAGAATTTTTGGGTCCTATAAAATTCATGATTTTACAGCAAAAAAGAAGAGAACTGGTGCCTAAAATGTTTTATCTAGCAAAGTTTGAGATTTTATGGCAAATATTTGAAAAAGTTGATATTGGGAAAGTTGTTATTTGATGAAAGAAATGTGATTAAAAATCTTCATTATATATATAAAAAAAAGCTGTGATGTTGGAAAAGTCAATATTTTACAATAAACAACTGCAATATTAATGTTAAAAAAATAGATTATAGAAGAAAAACTTGCATATATAATAAATATCTATTGTGCAACATAAAGTTGTTATTTCATGTCGAAATGTCACAATTATGCAAAATTTGAGATTTAATAGCAAAAATTTGTTTTTTCGACAAAAAGTTGCATACTAAGTTAAAAAGCTGTGATTTTAAGACATTGTTGATTATATGACAAAAGCCTCAAATTTACAATGAAAATTTGAAGTCTTGCAAGATTTTTGATCCAATTTTTCTTTTACAACAAATGTGTGTGTGTTTTTTTTTTTTATTTCTGATGTGTATTTCTATTATAGTATGGTTAAAGAAATAAATGACTGGAATTAAAACATACTGTACTAAAGGTATATTATATTATATTAAACTATGTTACGTTATGTTATATTATATTATATTGTATGGTAATATATATTATATTATATTGTATTGTATTGTATCGTATTATATTATATTGTATTGTTTTGTACAGTATTGAATTGTATTGTATGATATGACTTAATAGTATGATATGATATGATATGATATGATATTGTATATTATTATATTGTATTGTATTGTATTGTTATTGTATTGTATCATATTATATTATATTATATTGTTTTGTATTGTATTGTATTGTATGATATGATTTACAAGCATGATATGATATGGTGTAGTATGGTATTGTATTGTATTGTATTATATTATATTGTACTGTAACTGTATTGTATTGTTTTGTTATTGTATATTATGATATGATTTAATAGTATGATATGATATGATATGGTGTAGTATGGTATTGTATTGTATTGTATTATATTATATTGTACTGTACTGTACTGTATTGTATTGTTTTGTTATTGTATATTATGATATGATTTAATATATGATATGATATGATATGATATGATATGATATGATATGATATGATATGATATGAGCCCTGCGATGGACTGACGACCTGTCCAGGGTGGACCCCTGCCTGTCGCCCGTAGACGGCTGGGATAGGCTCCAGCAGATCCCTGTGACCCTTCAAGGATGAAACGGGTATAGATGATGGATGGGCGGATGTATTGTATTGTATTGTTATTGTATTGTATCATATTATATTATATTGTATTGTTTTGTATTGTACTGTATTGTATGATATGATTTACAAGCATGATATGATATGATATGGTATGGCATGCTATTGTATTATATTATATAATATTATATTATATTGTACTGTATTGTATTGTTAATGTCTTGTATTGTATGATATTATACCCTGCATAGAGAGTTTTAATCAGTCACTTAACTAAACACCGTTGAAACATCCAAGTTGATCTTGGGCTCAGACTTGAGGAGGCAGCGACTGAACCACCAACCTTCCAGATGTCAGTTTGACTTCTTCCACTCTTGAACCACAACGACGTCCCCAGAGGACGACTCTCAGGGATGTTAATGACCGCCAGCGGGTCCAAGTTTGTGCTTATATAATGAATCACTCCAACTAGTTAATGAATAGGCAAACTTTCTTCAGACGTTCACACATCCCAGATAACGAACCCCGCGGACCTTGCTGAGCTCCCGCGAGGTTCGTGTCTCTTCAGTTTACATTCAAACTGAACTTCAGATTTTTTGGACGAGAATGTTTGCCTGTGTCACGTCCGTCAGCTCGTTGAGTGGCAGCACTCGCTCGGTCCCTGAAGTCAGAGATGCTCTCACTGGAATTTCCTGATGTGACATTTCAGTCCTTTCATTTCACTGATTTAATTAGTCTGTTCTGCCGAGTCTGTTTGCGTTCCAGAAAATCAAGCTGCAGGTGTGAGTCCTGATTTGCAACCTTCTCTGGAGATTTGGCATGTGTGAGGCAAATAAACGCAGATAAATGAGCCGAGATGTCACAGCGGCGAGATGAAAGGAAAGACTGGTGTCTGTGGCCAGTGTTGTGGCCTAATCATTACTGGAGTTTCAGTCATCAGCTCATATCTAACGTGGCATTTGATTGTGAGTGTGTGTACGTCTGTGCGTGCGCTTTTAAAACTGTAAGTAACTTGTTTTATCCAAGCAAAGATGGATAAATTAAGTTGGATGTTTATTGTTATTAAAGTCCCAGTATGCTTTTCCACCCAGTTTATGTAACCCATACTGACAAACTTCTTCTTTCCAGTGAATCCTTAATTTTAAAATGTTCAGAATGAATGAAAGTAGAAGTAGATTCAAAAAGCACCAGGTGCACCTAATCTAACCGATTATGTTGACATGCATGTCGCTGTCCTCTAGTTCAAACTATCAGGTGAAGGTTTCTGGGCTCCAATTAAAGTCTGTGCTCTCGTTAAGCTTCTCATCCAAAACACGATGCCTGAAGGATGGAGGCACTGAGCAGGTTTCATTGATCACAGTAACAGATTAAATGTTCACGAACATACACTAAAAAAGGACAGGACAAAATACAAGAGTTCCTTGACCTTTTTCCTATATTTTTAAAGTTAGTTGCGCATCTGGATTTAAAAGGAAGAAAGAAATAAAAACAAGAAATCTGAGCGGATTCAGAGCAGAGTCTCTTGAATGGATAAACTGTAAAAATGAGCTGATGAGCAAGACTGATACCTACCTGAGAGAAAAACACCACTGAAAAATGAAGTCTGAAGTGGCAGCTTCCCTCATCATTCATTTAAATACCCATCCATCCATCCATTCATTCATTCATTCATTCATTCATTAATCCATCCATCCATCATTCATTCATTCATTCATTCATCCATCCATCCATCCATTCCATCTTCATTCCATCCATCCATCCATCATTCATTCATTCATTCATTCATTCATTCATTCATTCATCATCCATCCATCCGTTCATTCATTCATCCATCCATCCATCCATCATTCATTCATTCATTCATTCATTCATCCATCCATCCATCCATTCATTCATTCATTCATCCATCCGTTCATTCATCCATCCACCCATCCATTCATCCATCCATCCATCATCCATCATCATTCATCCATCCATCCATCCATCATTCATCCATCCACCCATCAATTCATCCATCCATCCATCATCCATCTATCCATTCATTCATCATTCATCATCCATTCATCCATTCATTCTTCCATCCATCCATCCATCCATCCATCCATCCATTCCCCATCCATCCATCCATCCATCCATTCCATCATTCATCCATCCATCCATTCATCCATCCATCATCCATCCATCCATCCATCCATCCATCCATTCCATCCATCCTCCATCCATCCATCCATTCATTCATTCATCCATCCATCCATCATTCATCCATCCATCCATCCATCCATCCATCCATCCATCCATCCATCCATCCATTCATCCATTCATCCATCATCATCCATCATCCATCCATTCATTGCTCCATCCATCCATCCATCATCTGTTCATTCATCATCCATCCATCCATTCATCATCCATCTATCAATTCATCCATTCATCCATCCATCCATCCATCCATCCATCCGTCCATCCATCCATCCATCCATCTATCATCCATTCATCAACTTACTTATTTAGCTATAATGGGGTTGTGGGGGCAGCAGTTTAAACTGGGGGGCCCAGACCTCCCTCCCCTCCCCCTCCACCAGCTCCTCTGAGAACACCAAAGCATTTCCAGTAGAGACATGTGATCTCTCCAGCGGGTCCTGGCTCTGTCTCCTGGACATACCTGCAACACCTGCTGGAGACATGTGATCTCTCCAGCGGGTCCTGGCTCTGTCTCCTGGACATACCTGCAACACCTGGACATACCTGCAACACCTGCTGGAGACATGTGATCTCTCCAGCGGGTCCTGGCTCTGTCTCCTGGACATACCTGCAACACCTGGACATACCTGCAACACCTGCTGGAGACATGTGATCTCTCCAGCGGGTCCTGGCTCTGTCTCCTGGACATACCTGCAACACCTGCTGGACATACTGGCAACACCTGTGGAGACATGTGATCTCTCCAGCGGGTCCTGGCTCTGTCTCCTGGACATACCTGCAACACCTGGACATACCTGCAACACCTGCTGGAGACATGTGATCTCTCCAGCGGGTCCTGGCTCTGTCTCCTGGACATACCTGCAACACCTGGACATACCTGCAACACCTGCTGGAGACATGTGATCTCTCCAGCGGGTCCTGGCTCTGTCTCCTGGACATACCTGCAACACCTGGACATACCTGCAACACCTGCTGGAGACATGTGATCTCTCCAGCGGGTCCTGGCTCTGTCTCCTGGACATACCTGCAACACCTGCTGGAGACATGTGATCTCTCCAGCGGGTCCTGGCTCTGTCTCCTGGACATACCTGCAACACTGGACATACCTGCAACACCTGCTGGAGACATGTGATCTCTCCAGCGGGTCCTGGCTCTGCTCCTGGCATCTCCTGGACATACCTGCAACACCTGCTGGAGACATGTGATCTCTCCAGCGGGTCCTGGCTCTGTCTCCTGGACATAACTGCAACACTGCTGGAGACATGATCTCTCCAGGGCTCTGTCCCCTGACCTGGACCTTACCTGCAACACCTGCTGGAGACATGTGATCTCTCCAGCGGGTCCTGGCTCTGTCTCCTGGACATACCTGCAACACCTGCTGGAGACATTTGATCTCTCCAGCGGGTCCTGGCTCTGTCTCCTGGACATACCTGCAACACCTGGACTTACCTGCAACACCTGCTGGAGACATGTGATCTCTCCAGCGGGTCCTGGCTCTGTCTCCTGGACATACCTGCAACACCTGGACATACCTGCAACACCTGCTGGAGACATGTGATCTCTCCAGCGGGTCCTGGCTCTGTCTCCTGGACATACCTGCAACACCTGCTGGAGACATTTGATCTCTCCAGCGGGTCCTGGCTCTGTCTCCTGGACATACCTGCAACACCTGGAGACATGTGATCTCTCCAGCGGGTCCTGGCTCTGTCTCCTGGACATACCTGCAACACCTGGACTTACCTGCAACACCTGCTGGAGACATGTGATCTCTCCAGCGGGTCCTGGCTCTGTCTCCTGGACATACCTGCAACACTGCTGGAGACTTTGATCTCTCCAGCGGGTCCTGGTCTGTCTCCTGGACATACCTGCAACACCTGGACATACCTGCAACACCTGCTGGAGACATGTGATCTCTCCAGCGGGTCCTGGCTCTGTCTCCTGGACATACCTGACAACCTGCTGGAGACATTGTGATCTCTCCAGCGGGTCCTGGCTCTGTCTCCTGGACATACCTGCAAACACCTGGACTTACCTGCAACACCTGCTGGAGACATGTGATCTCTCCAGCGGGTCCTGGCTCTGTCTCCTGGACATACCTGCAACACCTGGACATACCTGCAAACACCTGCTGGAGACATGTGATCTCTCCAGCGGGTCCTGGCTCTGTCTCCTGGACACCTACCTGGACATACCTGCAACACCTGCTGGAGACATGTGATCTCTCCAGCGGGTCCTGGCTCTGTCTCCTGGACATACCTGCAACACCTGCTGGAGACATGTGATCTCTCCAGCGGGTCCGGCTCTGCTCTGTCTCTGGACATACCTGGACATACCTGCAACACCTGCTGGAGACATGTGATCTCTCCAGCGGGGTCCTGGCTCTGTCTCCTGGTACCTGCAACCTGGACATACCTGCAAAACACCTGCTGGAGACATGTGATCTCTCCAGCGGGTCCTGCTCTGTCTCCTGGACATACCTGCAAACACCTGCTGGAGACATGTGATCTCTCCAGCGGGTCCTGGCTCTGTCTCCTGGACATACCTGCAACACCTGCTGGAGACATGTTGATCTCTCCAGCGGGTCCTGGCTCTGTCTCCTGGACATACTGCAACACCTGGACATCCTGCAACACCTGCTGGAGACATGTGATCTCTCCAGCGGGTCCTGGCTCTGTCTCCTGGACATACTGCAAACCTGCAAAACACCTGCTGGAGACATGTGATCTCTCCAGCGGGTCCTGGCTCTGTCTCCTGGACATACCTGCAACACCTGCTGGAGACATGTGATCTCTCCAGCGGGTCCTGGCTCGTCTCCTGGACATACCTGCAACACTGCTGGAGACATGGATCTCTCCAGGGGTCCTGGCTCTGTCTCCTGGACATACCTGCAACACCTGCTGGAGACATGTGATCTCTCCAGCGGGTCCTGGCTCTGTCTCCTGGACATACCTGCAACATCTGCTGGAGACATGTGATCTCTCCAGGGGTCCTGGCTCTGTCTCCTGGACATACCTGCAACACTGGACTACTGCAACACCTGCTGGAGACATGTGATCTCTCCAGCGGGTCCTGGCTCTGTCTCCTGGACATACCTGCAACACCTGGACATACCTGCAACACCTGGAGACATGTGATCTCTCCAGCGGGTCCTGGCTCTGTCTCCTGGACATACCTGCAAACACCTGCTGGAGACATGTGATCTCTCCAGCGGGGTCCTGGCTCTGTCTCCTGGACATACCTGCAACACTGCTGGAGACATGTGATCTCTCCAGCGGGTCCTGGCTCTGTCTCCTGGACATACCTGCAACACCTGGACTACAAACACCTGATGGAGACATGTGATCTCTCCAGCGGGTCCTGGCTCTGTCTCCTGGACATACCTGCAACACCTCTGCTGGAGACATGTGATCTCTCCAGGGTCCTGGCCTCTGTCTCCTGGACAACCTGCAACACTGCTGGAGACATGTGATTCTCCAGCGGGTCCTGTCTCTGGAATACTGCAAACCTGCTGGAGACATGTGATCTCTCAGCGGGGCTGGCTCTGTATCCTGGACATACCTGCACCTGGAACACCTGCTGGAGACATGTGATCTCTCCAGCGGGTCCTGGCTCTGTCTCTGGACATCTGCAAACCTGGACATACCTGCAAAAACTGCTGGAGACATGTGATCTCTCCAGCGTGGTCTGGCTTGTCTCCTGGACATACCTGCAACACCTGACCTGGAGACATGTGATCTCTCCACTGGCTGGACTGCAACACCTGGACATACCTGCAACCCTGCTGTGTCCTGGCTCTGTCTCCTGGACATACCTGCAACATGGAATACCTGCAACACCTGTGATCTCCAGCGTGTCCTGGCTCTGTCTCCTGGACATACCTGCAACACCTGGACAAACCTGCAACACCTCTCCATGGAGGCGTCCAGGATGCATCCTGACCAGATGCCTGAATCACCTCACCTGGCTCCTCTCGATGTGAAGCAGCAGCCGCTCTACTCTGAGTCTCTCCAGGAGGACTGAACGTCTCCCCAAATGTCTGCAGAGAAAACTCATTTCAGCCGCTTGTATCTCTTTCTTTCGGTTGTGACCCACAGTTCGTGATCGTAGGTGAGGGTTGGAGTTTTAACAATTCTTTATTTATACATGTTAAAAAGGACACCCTGTGTCTCTAACTAAGATGAGCCAGTGTTACACAACAAAAATATTATAATCAATAAAAAAAAATTCAACAATATACATTGAAGTTCCTCAATAACAAGAGTTACTAAAGACAGGCATCATCAACATAATTCATTTAGAACAGGAGCAAGCGCTCTTAGATACGTTCTCCAGCTCTTTCAGTTAATGTTTGAATTCTCCAGGTGGGACCGGACCGGGCAGCTACAGCACATTCTGAAATAAACTATTATGCATTAAACTAAGATTAAATAATAATAAAAATATATTTCATAATAATACACAATTATTTCATAATAATGGGAAATATTTCATAATAATACACATATATTTCATAATAATGGGAAACATTTCATAATAATGGATACGTATTTCAAAATAATAAACGCCTGTATTTCATAATAATAGACTCATTTATTTATTGAATTATGACCCAAACGGGGCTCCATAGAATACCAACCAGACCTTGAAGAGATATGTGAAAACCTATTTATCAATGCCTTACATCTTGGTGCCTTAAATCAGTGGTTCCCAAAGTGGGGGACGCCGTGGGGTGGGTCGCGAAATGATTTCCATAAATCTTTTTTTTTTTTTTTTTTTTTTTTATTAATCTAATAAATTAAAAAAAAATAATAAAATACAGAAAAATTCAGCCATAGTTGTAAAAAGTATGAAACATGGTAGTTAAAATTAAAATAAAACTACAAATTTTCTTCCTGAGGTGATTAAGACAGATTAACATAGCATCATTTGCAGGTGTCAGGTTACGGCTCCACAGTGAACATCACAAAGCGGATGCTTTAATACCATTAACCCGCGTGTGGTGGCCGAATCCAAAGCTGCGACGACGTGAAAATACTTTGTGTTGTCCATGGTTATGCCGCGCAGATGATACTGAGCCTCGACATCCTGGAACCATGGTATTGGGTCGTGCTTCCAAAAGTCCGGTATCTTAATCGTAGCTGCGAAAACAGGTGCTGTCACAGCGGCAAAAGACGAGTTTGCCTTATACCGGGGGTCGGCAACCTGCGGCTCCGGAGCCACATGCGGCTCTTTCATCCTTATACTGCGGCTCTGAATGGCTTGGGAAAATAAATTACTAAAAAAATGTAAAAATTTTAATTGAAGTGTATTTTATTTGTGTTAGTTCTTTAATATTTTAGTTTCTAATTTGGAAGATTATTGTGATCTTGACATTAGAATAAATATATTTTATTGTTTTTTTGTCGCTCAAAATAAACGCCACACTCGCGAAAGCCAGTATTCCTGCCAAAGACGCCGTCCATTTGTCGCGACTTTCAACCCCAGCAAGGCCAAGTATGGAGAAATGTAAGAAAAGAAAAATATCTGAAGAAAATAGAACATTCAATAATGCCTGGGCAGAATAATTTGTATTTACCTCTGATGAGAGTAGCCTACCAGTAGGCTACGCCTCATTTGTGGAGAAAAACTGTCTAACAATAAATGGTCGCAAGACATTTCAACAACACTGTAACGTTTCCACGTCGGTAAGAAGTGCGAGGCGATTAATATTGCAAGTAGTTCCTTCTTTTAATGATAGAACACAGTCACTGTTGGCCGGGACCACGCCGTACAACAGTCTCTCAACGCGAGAACATATATCGTTTCCATGACAACAACTGTTGTCATGGAAATACTTTTCAAAATGAAACGTTGGTTGATACCGAGCAAAGAAAAGACAGAAAGACCAGAGGAGAGGGCAGAGAGGTTAGCGGAGGAGGTAGAGAAGCTAGCGGAGAGGGTAGCAGAGGAGAGCGGAGAATCGCCTTGGCCATCGACCTCTGGAGTGGGAAGAGGTGCCCACCATAAGGGGGTCCATAAGGAGTCGGGTCAGCCTTCCTCCAAGTGTCGCAAGTATCGAGAGGAATATTTACAGTATGGATTCACATGCGTCGTTGTCAACGAAATACAACGTCCCCAAAGTGTAGTGTGTACAGAGGTGCTTGCACACGAGAGCCTAAAGCCCGTAAAAATGCTCAGACACATGAAAACTAAGCACCCCTCTCTTGTCGCCAAACCGCTAGATTTTTTCCGCAGAAAGCAGAAAGAGTTGCATGGCCAAAAGAAACTCCTGTTTGAACAAACAACAATCCCAACCAAAGCTCAAAGGGCTTCATATGAGGTGGCATATTTAATTGCACAGGCAAAAAAGCCACACACAATTGGGGAACACTAATAAAACCAGCTGCCATCGCTATGAGTCGCGCAATGCATGGGCATAAACTGGCCCGTGAGCTGGAATCTGTGCCGCTGTCTGACGGGACCATTTCCCAGCGCATCACCGATATTGCCCAGGACATAAAGAGTCAGCTCATTGACAGAGTGAAGAAAGGGAAATATGCTTTACAGTTAGACGAATGTATCAAACTGTGCCCAGCTGCTTGTTTTCGTTAGATATAGTTTTGATGGAAAACTTAACGAGGACCTGCTATTTTGCGCCCCACTGGAGGGAACATGCACAGGCGAGGACATTTTCACAAAACTTGACAACAAACTGAAAGAAGAGGGACTGTCTTGGGATGAATGCATCGGTGTGTGTACAGACGGTGCTGAATGCTGGGGAAAAAGAAAGGACTCAAAGCAAGAGTCTTACAAGTGGCGCCCCACATAAAATTCACGCAATGTATTATCCACAGAGAGGCTCTTGCGAGTAAAACGCTCGGCCCAGAGCTGAAAAGTGTTCTTGATATTGCAATAAAAATGGTCAACCACATTAAATCGCGTCCGCTCAACACCAGGCTGTTTGCAACTCTCTGCAACGAACTGGGATCGCATTATGAGGGCCTGCTGTTCCACACAGAAGTCAGATGGCTTTCACGGGGAAATGTTCTCAGCCGCCTGTTTGAGCTGCGGGACGAGGTGCGCTTATTTCTGATGGAGCAAGGGTCCCAGCTCGCTGACCACCTGACTGACTCTGACTGGTTAACAAGGCTAGCGAATCTGTCTTGCATTATTGACAGACTGAATGGACTTAACCTGTCATTGCAAGGTGAAAACACAAGCATCATGTCAATGAGTGATAAAATCCACGCATTCAAGACAAAAGTGGATCGCTGGACTGCACGAGTTGAAATGGGCACAATTGACATGTTTAATGAGCTGGACGAATTCATGCAAGAAAATGATCTGAGTTCACATTGTGAAGACGTCTATAACTACCCACCTTCAAGCCCTCCTGGAACACTTTGACAAGTATTTCCCTGAGGAAACGGCTCCGGAACAATATGACTGGATAAGATCACCATTCACTGTAACCATCGCAAGTCATCTGTCAGCCGGCATGGAGGACGCACTGGTTGAGCTGTCGTGTGACCGCACTTTAAAGACAGATTTTGATTCTAAGCCACTTGCTGAGTTTTGGATTTCAGTCGAGAGAGAATATCCACAGCTGTCCAAGGTTGCAATGGACGTACTGACGCCGTTTGGCTCCACATACCTGTGCGAAAAAACTTTCTCTGCACTGACATATATAAAAAATAAATACAGATCACATCTAAATGTGGAGGACGATCTCCGTGTGGCCGTCTCTACAATTAAACCGAGAATGGACTTGCTGTGTTCCGCGCATAGCGCGCATCCATCTCATTAGATGAGATTAACGCTGAAACATAATTGCCAGCAACAATGTACATATGTTTACAACAATTTGTGGATATTAACCTGAGATATTCTTCTGTTCATATGGAAATTAAAGTAATGTTAAAGTTAAGTTTGCACATGACAGTAATACTGTGCACTCATGTTACATAGATATTATTTTGACTGAGGTATTCTGCTTTTATCAAACAGTAAATTTCTATATGTAAAATCATAACAGGCTGCTCTGTTCTTTTGTGTTGTCGTTAAGTCCATGTTTGTGCGTATGGCCTGTGCGCACATTTTATTTTTTCAGTCACATCCGGGGATAGTGGGGGTCGCCAGTCTCTGGCACCGTTATTTTGGGGGTCGCGGGTTGAAAAGTTTGGGAACCCCTGCCTTAAATTACATGTTGTCAATTCAGAAAACCAACCCAATCTCACAGAACAGGTAAATGAGCACCACCTCCTTATGAATGCATCTCATGCTGAAGGAAGTTCATGTCTTGAAATTACTGAGATAGAAAATCAACCTTGGTGGTCAAATGGATCCTTTACTTCAAACTGAGCAAAAAGAAACCAAAGACAGGACTTAAAGAAATAATTAATAATTTTTTCATGATCATAAAATGCTTTTCCTACTTGAGGACTGAAGCAGATTCAGTCTGTGGATGAAATCATTTGTTCGTGCGTCGACTAAAATGAACAGTTCAGATGCTCCGTGTCAGTTGGAGAACAACATGTCCATGTTCTCAGTGAACAGACAGAGAGGATATGAAAGGATGAATGAATAAATCTGTGTCACTCCCGTCTGGAATGGGACTCGTCTCTGCTGGTAACCAAGCAGCGGGTCATCGCTGAAACCACAACGCCTTCTTAAAACACACAGGCAGCCAAAGAAAAAATAGTCTTACTTTTCTGCCACATTATGCACCCAGAAGCCTATTTTTCACATCAGATCAAACTGCAGCGTGTCACACTGCATCTCTCGCAGCCTGGACGTTTATTTCACACTTGTATTCTACATTGGCATAACAGCGATCTAATGCTTTGGGAAGGATTGCTATATGGAATTTAAAACAAGTCACATTTTTCACAGCGTGTCCAAGAATTTCATTATAAACTGAAGCCACTGTCATTAATCAGGTTCTGCTTGAGCCTGTGGTGCAGAAGAACACAGACTTCCCTCCAAGCTATGATATAATATAATATAATAAGTATTATTATTATATGTTTGATTGTTATTATATAATATATAATAATAATAAATATATATATATATATATATATATATATAATATATTATATATATATATATATATATATATATATATATATATAAACAATTATTATTATACATTATTATTATACATTCTTTCCCTTTTTTCACTTTTGTAATTTTTATTATGGATTTTAGTTGCATTTTTATATGGTTTTTTTTTTAAATTATTTATTTATTGAATTGATAAATCAAATTATTTTTTTCATATTCTTTTCATCTTAAAGACTTTGTAAATCATTTTAAGTTGCCTTCGTGGCCGGAATGTACCTGTATAAAAATAAACCTGCCTTGCCAAGTCGTAGCAGTATTATTACAGTCCAGAGATTTTCATTTCCATAAAATCCTCTGAAGCCACACTTTTGATTCAGTTGTTGGATAAACTGTTAAAAGACAGTTTTTTGTTTGTTTGTTTTTTTTTTTGGCATCGTGTTTTTGTTGGGGATTAAATAAATTGGTTGCTGCTGTTTGTCTTGCTTCGCAGTTTCAGTCCAGAACTTTAAAGTGAACTTCAACTGATGCTACTTGTAGGGTTTATTAGACTGGCACCGGCACGACTATATAGACAGAATGTTAAATTCTACTCAAAGATGTATGTCTAAATTTTGACTTTAATTCCCAAATGCTCAAGATGTCTTCGCTTTGATTATTTTTCAGAAAATCCTTCCACTCCTGGTCTGCGATGGTGGTTTATTTCACAACACAGCAGGATGGCTCCAGTGTCCTTCGGTGATTCAGAGTGAATGCTGAGTGCAGCATAAATGCAGCTAACAGCTTTTCAGCAGCTTTAAATGTCAACTCCTTTTACTTAGCCATTGAAAACGAGCTCTGCCTGGTGCAATTTTGCACACAGGACCGAATGGCTTTGTGAACACTGAACGTTTCTTTTGGAAATGCTTCATGACGATATAATATATGTGGAGAAAATAAATGTCCAAAACCAGCTCTCGTGATATAAACATGCTCTTTGGTTCACTAATGGAAATCATTTTAAAGAAACCCACCGACCAAGCTGACGGAGGTTGTTTCTTCCCACCAACGGTCTGGTAAAAGCTTTCGTTACTCTCCAGCACCGACTTCTTTGTGAAGCAGTGTCATGCATTAGCGACCAATGGGGCTTCAATGTTTACTAATGCATGTCATCAGCAGCGACGCCGCGGCTCTGCAGAGAGGTAAAATGAGATGGGGAAGGTGGTGACTCATCGTTGGGATGGATTTAAAAGAGATACGTTGTCTTTCAGGTTTCATCAATTCAGCCATCTGTGGTGGCAGCATACAATTTTGCAGAGGCCACAGCAAAATAAGAAATTACTGCAAATAGCAAGTGCAGAAGATGTCAGCCTCTGAGCTGTGGCGGCATCCACGCACAGAGTTCAACGAGAAGGTGATACAGTGGCAGAAATACTACATTAAATTAATTCCCATCAGTCTTTTAAGGCAGAGACGACGTCTGCACTGGGTGTTTGAATCCACAAAAGAGGGGCCTGAAAACTGAAGGCTCTACATCCCATTCAGCTCGTGGAAACTCTGGGAACTGTTGGAGGAGGATTTCCCAAACTCTCCTTCTGTCCAGGATCGTTATAGCTTTATGGAAAGATGACAGACTCCTATCCTTTTGAGTTAAACATTGTATTTATTTCTACATACAGAGAATAGCTACAAAATCAGGGCTGAGGTTTAAGTCCAACCTCCACTGAACAGGAAGAAAGGACCAAGCCCCGAGGTGCAAGAAACACAGCCTTTTATTGACTCTTTGCCCCCCAAGCCCCACTCAGAGGGGGGACGCTTCCCCATCTTGTATCAGTAGGTGCCATGTGTGCAGCTCAACAGCTACAAATGTACCATCGGGTGAGAGACATGCTATCTGTTGTGCAAGCTGCAGCAGAGAACAAAACTTTCCATACATGATAATAATAATAATAATAATAGCAGTTAAAGTTATGGTTTAGTGCAGGGGTTCCCAAACTTTTCAACCCGCGACCCCCAAAATAACGGTGCCAGAGACTGGCGACCCCCACTATCCCCGGATGTGACTGAAAAAATAAAATGTGCGCACAGGCCATACGCACAAACACGGGCTTAACGACAACACAAAAGAACAGAGCAGCCTGTTATGATTTTACATATAGAAATGTACTGTTTGATAAAAGCAGAATACCTCAGTCAAAATAATATCTATGTAACATGAGTGCACAGTATTACTGTCATGTGCAAACTTAACTTTAACATTACTTTAATTTCCATATGAACAGAAGAATATCTCAGGTTAATATCCACAAATTGTTGTAAACATATGTACATTGTTGCTGGCGTTGTTAATGTTTGTTATGTTTGTTGTTATGCGTTATGTTTCAGCGTTAATCTCATCTAATGAGATGGATGCGCGCTATGCGCGGAACACAGCAAGTCCATTCTCGGTTTAATTGTAGAGACGGCCACACGGAGATCGTCCTCCACATTTAGACGTGATCTGTATTTATTTTTTATATATGTCAGTGCAGAGAAAGTTTTTTCGCACAGGTATGTGGAGCCAAACGGCGTCAGTACGTCCATTGCAACCTTGGACAGCTGTGGATATTCTCTCTCGACTGAAATCCAAAACTCAGCAAGTGGCTTAGAATCAAAATCTGTCTTTAAAGTGCGGTCACACGACAGCTCAACCAGTGCGTCCTCCATGCCGGCTGACAGATGACTTGCGATGGTTACAGTGAATGGTGATCTTATCCAGTCATATTGTTCCGGAGCCGTTTCAGGGAAATACTTGTCAAAGTGTTCCAGGAGGGCTTGAAGGTGGGTAGTTATAGACGTCTTCACAATGTGAACACTCAGATCATTTTCTTGCATGAATTCGTCCAGCTCATTAAACATGTCAATCGTGCCCATTTCAACTCGTGCAGTCCAGCGATCCACTTTTGTCTTGAATACGTGGATTTTATCACTCATTGACATGATGCTTGTGTTTTCACCTTGCAATGACAGGTTAAGTCCATTCAGTCTGTCAAAAATGCAAGACAGATTCGCTAGGCTTGTTAACCAGTCAGGGTCAGTCAGGTGGTCAGCGAGCTGGGACCCTTGCTCCATCAGAAATAAGCGCACCTCGTCCCGCAGCTCAAACAGGCGGCTGAGAACATTTCCCCGTGAAAGCCATCTGACTTCTGTGTGGAACAGCAGGCCCTCATAATGCGATCCCAGTTCGTTGCAGAGTCGCAAACAGCCTGGTGTTGAGCGGACGCGATTTAATGTGGTTGACCATTTTTATTGCAATATCAAGAACACTTTTCAGCTCTGGGCCGAGCGTTTTACTCGCAAGAGCCTCTCTGTGGATAATACATTGCGTGAATTTTATGTGGGGCGCCACTTGTAAGACTCTTGCTTTGAGTCCTTTCTTTTTCCCCAGCATTGCTGCAGCACCGTCGTACACACACACGATGCATTTCCCAAGACAGTCCTTCTTTCAGTTGTTGTCAATTTTTGTGAAAATGTCCTGCCTGCATGTTCCCTCCACAAAATAGCAGGTCCTCGTTAAGTTTTTCCATCAAACTATATCTAACGAAAACAAGCAGCTGGGCACAGTTTGATACATTCGTCTAACTGTAAAGCATATTTCCCTTTCTTCACTCTGTCATGAGCTGACTCTTTATGTCCTGGGCAATATCGGTGTGCGCCGGGAAATGGTCCGTCAGACAGCAGCACTGATTCCAGTCACGGGCCAGTTATGCCCATGCATTGCGCGACTTTAGCGATGGCAGTGGTTTTTAAGTGTTTCCCCAATTGTGTGGGCTTTTTTGCCTGCAATTAAATATGCCACCTCAATGAAGCCTTTGAGCTTTGGTTGGGATTGTTGTTGTTCAATCAGGAGTTTCTTTTGGCATGCAACTCTTTCTGCTTTCCGAAAAAATCAGCGGTTTGGCGAAAGGGGTACTTAGTTTTCATGGTCTGAGCATTTTTACGGGCTTTAGGCTCTCGTGTGCAAGCACCTCTGTACACACTCATTGGGGACGTTGTATTTCGTTGACAACGAAGAATCCATCGTAAATATTCCCTTAACTTGCGACACTTGGAGGAAGGCTGACCCGACTCCTTATGGACCCCCTTATGGTGGGCACCTCTTCCCACTCCAGAGGTCGATGGCCAAGGCGATTCTCCGCTCTCCTCTGCTACCCTCTCCGCTAGCTTCTCTACCTCCTCCGCTAACCTCTCTGCCCTCTCCTCTGGTCTTTCTGTCTTTTCTTTGCTCGGTATCAACCAACGTTTCATTTTGAAAAGTCATCAACTAGCTAGTTCAGAGAAAACATACTGGTTTCCATGACAACGGTTGTTGTCATGGAAACGATATATGTTCTCGCGTTGAGAGACTGTTGTACGGCGTGGTCCCGGCCAACAGTGACTGTGTTCTATCATTAAAAGAAGGAACTACTTGCAATATTAATCGCCTCGCACTTCTTTACCGACGTGGAAACGTTACAGTGTTGTTGAAATGTCTTGCGACCATTTATTGTTAGACAGTTTTTCTCCACAAATGAGGCGTAGCCTACTGGTAGGCTACTCTCATCAGAGGTAAATACAAATTATTCTGCCCAGGCATTATTGAATGTTCTATTTTCTTCAGATATTTTTCTTTTCTTACATTTCTCCATACTTGGCCTTGCTGGGGTTGAAAGTCGCGACAAATGGACGGCGTCTTTGGCAGGAATACTGGCTTTCGCGAGTATGGCGTTTATTTTGAGCGACAAAAAAACAATAAAATATATTTATTCTAATGTCAAGATCACAATAATCTTCCAAATTAGAAACTAAAATATTAAAGAACTAACACAAATAAAATGCACTTCAATTAAAATTTTTACATTTTTTTAGTAATTTATTTTCCCAAGCCATTCAGAGCCGCAGTATAAGGATGAAAGAGCCGCATGTGGCTCCGGAGCCGCAGGTTGCCGACCCCCGGTATAGGCAAACTCGTCTTTTGCCGCTGTGACAGCACCTGTTTTCGCAGCTACGATTAAGATACCGGACTTTTGGAAGCACGACCCAAAACCATGGTTCCAAGATGTCGAGGCTCAGTATCATCTGCGCGGCATAACCATGGACAACACAAAGTATTTTCACGTCGTCGCAGCTTTGGATTCGGCCACCACACGCGGGTTAATGGTATTAAAGCATCCGCTTTGTGATGTTCACTGTGGAGCCGTAACCTGACACCTGCAAATGTTTTTTTTTTATTTATTTGCCTTTATTTAACCAGGTCGGTCCCATTGAGACACAATGGCCTCTTTTTCAAGGGAAGCCTGGCCAAGACAGCAGCAGAAAAGTTACATACATAACACAGAAATTACACAATATTCAGATAAAATACAATACAAGATAAAAGCAACAGGACTAAAAGTTCGGATTCACATTAAAACAAGAACAAGTCCGATATGAAGCTGCTGCTCCAATTTTTCTCTCACACGAGTTTTCAAAGATCCCAGGTTGATCAGCTCCTTTAACTTCAGAGTTTTCTGCAGTGCGTTCCAAGCAGCAGGTGCAGCATACTTAAAGCAGTGCTTACCAAGTTCAGTATTAACTTTGGGCACATTTAATAAATAAAACTCATTGGAACGTAGGCGGTAATTGCTTTGAGATTTGGAGAGATAGTTACATAAATAGAGTGGGAGCAGACCCAAAATGACTTTATAAATAAAAATATGCCAATGTATAAGGCGGCGTGCATGATGCTATGTTAATCTGTCTTAATCACCTCAGGAAGAAAATCTGTAGTTTTATTTTAATTTTAACTACCATGTTTCATAATTTTTACAACTATGGCTGAATTTTTCTGTATTTTATTTTTTTTTTTAATTTATTAGATTTATAAAAAAAAAAAAAAAAAAAAAAAAGATTTATGGAAATCATTTCGCGACCCACCCCACGGCGTCCTGCGACCCCCCGGGGGGTCGCGACCCCCACTTTGGGAACCACTGCTCTAGTGCACCTGCTGTTAATTTCATTAACACCAAAGCAGCTGAAACTGATTAACAACCCCCTCTGCTACTTACCTGACCAAATCAATATCCCAGAAGTTTAATTGACTTGATGCTATACTCTGATTACAAAGTGTTCTTTTAATCTTTTTGAGTAGTATGTATATATATATATATATATATATATATATATATATATATATATATATATATATATATATATATATATATATATATATATATATATAACCATCATCATGGAGTCATGGGAAGAGTGAAAAGTGAAAGGACCAGTCCAAGCACAGACCCCTGTGGAACACCATGACTAATGAGTCTAACAGGAGGCCTCACACTCACACCCAGACATAATACAAAATACTTTGTCTTTTTTGGGGAACGGAGGACACATGGTTCACGAATTCTGGTAATAATTTGGAATATCCACTTCATGTCCATCTTAGATGAGCTTGGGCCAGTTGTCGTCATCAGCATATCTGGACCTGGTTTCTCTTTTTCTTTACATGGCAGACCTTTAATTTGCAGTTGCGGTTACCATGACGAAGTGCGTTTGAAGTCAGTTGCAATTAGCAGCTTCCCTGAGCCCACGCACTGATTTCCTCTGCATTATAACATTTATTTTTGATGCGCTTATGGATTTGAAGCTTGCAACCCATTCAGTATCGGTTATGCCATTGTACCGTGTCTAGAGTGATGCATATTTGGATTCCCTGAATCTTTTAAGGACATAACGCATCACAGATGATGAAATCCCCAAACATATTATCTACTCATGAGTTACCACTCTTATTTGTTGATACTCACAAGTTATCAGTCACTTCAAAGTAATATCACTCATATAAGAGATGACTAATATAAAACCTTCTCTAAGTAGCCGTGCTGATAAAGTGGGAAAGTTGGAGTCAATGTTCAAATGTTCAAAGCTGTAACCAGCAATCAAAGACGACACTTCCAGATTCTGCTTGTGTTCATTGTTGTGCATTTCAGGGTCAGATAGTTGAGTACACATGTTCTTCCTCTCTTGATGTGACAAATATGTCATCTTCTTCTCTTTGACCTGGATGTAAACCTTCTTTCATGTGTTTTTCATCATTTGAACATCATTTTCCTGAATTAACTAATAGGGCTGTAGCGATACACTAATCTCGCGATACGATACACGATATTTGGCCTCACTATATGATATATGTCGATATTCATCTTACAATACATTTACATCATTTTCTGAAAGATTTTAAAAGGGACAAAGTGATTTTGGTGACTTTTGTTCCAGTGACTTTGTTTGAATTAATTGAACTGAAAGCATCAATTACACATTATATGGCTGACAGGCAGCTTGCTAATGCTGGACAAAATGAATAAAAGATTTGCTGAGAAAAATTGTTTAATTTATTTAAACAGTGCAAATTGTTGCTTGCAAGCTTTTAAAGGTAGGACACGGGGGTTTTGGAAGAAGTCCAGAATATCGATACTCGCGGCTGAAAAATCGATATTCTCTGGGGGAAATAAAATATCGATATATATCGCAGAATTGATAAAATCGCTCAGCTCTATTAACTCAGCAGTCTTAGGTGATGATTCATCTCCGGTGTCCCTCTCCCAGCAGCTCTGCAGCTTTTGTCGCTGTCATGAAGGACATGCTCTCACTTTTTGCTGTTCAGCCTCGGGGCGCTCCGCATAAATCCATCTGTCATTTTTGCTGAGGGACCAAATTGTTGCGCTTAAAATCTTTAAAATTGTAATCAAATTCTTTTCCTAAAGGGATGTGAAACCTGCTGCAGATGCAGACTGTTTATGTTTCTAAACAGATGTTGGAACTGACTGAAGGAAATAAGTTTTCTTAATGCTGCCGTTGCACTAAAAAGATTATACAGGCGGCCAAATGTTGGAAGACAATTTCCTCTTGAGTTTACACAGATTAGACTGTCAGGTTGATTTATACTTCAGGTGGTGGCTTTTGCTTTTTTTTTTTTCTTAACCACATCAGGTACAGGAAAAATCATAGAGTAACTCAATTATAAGAAAAAAAACAACAAAAAACATTACCGTCAGTATCTGTTACACCTCTCCTGGCTTTTATAACAGCTTGAGATCTTTAAGGCAAGACCTTCACACTTCTTCAGGTTCCAGTTTTCTGATGACGATGATGAACAGAAGTTATTCATTACTGTTACAAAGACAAATAGTAACAACCAAGTGTCCAGGACCTGCTGGCTCTGGTCCCCATCCACGATTAAAACCTCACTCCCGCGGCGGGTCCGCTCAGAACCCGCAAATCCACTGCGGAACCAACAAACTGACTGAACAAACTGATTAATCCAGGTGTGTCTGACCATTGTGGCTTCACAGAATAATAACAGGTATTGATGCTCACAAAATGAATGTAGAGTAGCATAGCCAACAGGGGCTAAACAGAGTAGCCTTTAAGTACGTGGTTGGTGGCTGTGGCTCAGTTGGTAGAGCGGGTCATCCAGTCACTGTGAGGTTGGCGGTTCAATCCCAGCTCCACCCGTCCACATACTAAAGGGTCCTTGGGCAAGACAACTGAACCCTAACTTGCCCCCAACTTGTCTGGCAGTGCTTTGCATGGTAGCAGCCACCCACTGGTGTACTAATGTGTGTGTGAATGAGTAAATCAGTGGCCTAGGTCAGCGGTTCCCAAACTTTTTTAGTCGCGCACCCCCTTCTATGTCTCAACCGGGTTGACGCAGCCCTGATCCCCCACCCCTTAAAAAAAACGCAACAAGCTTTATCATAGCCATATTAAAGTCGCCATGTTTATTCATGCTAAAATGACCAGAACACACATATAACATAATAATTTAAAATTTAATTTAAAATTTTACAAAGGAAATGTTTATTTACACATCTTTATTGTGTGAAAACAAAAAAAAATTATCAGACCGCCATTACATTTTTCATCTCGCGCACCCCCTAGAGGCAGCTTGCGCACCCCTAGGGGTGCGCGCACCACACTTTGGGAATCCCTGGCCTAGGTAAACCGCTTTGAGGGCAATTGATGTCTTGACTTTTTCTGTTAGGTCTATATTGACAATAGTGTTAGAGTTTAAAAACACAAGGAAATGCAGGTTTGAGCTGTGGCTATACTGGTGTGGAAGTCTAGGCTAGGCTTTTAGGCTTTTTTCTAGGCTAGGTTTAGTTTAGTTTGCTATGTTATTGGGATTTTTAAAATGAGATGAACGGGTCCAAAACAGACCCGGACCAGAGGTTTTTCTGTGTCCATTGTGGATCCGTGGAGGATGTACGGGTCCGCTCAGGACCCGCCACGGTGGGTAGTCATGGATGCAGATTGGACGGATCGCGGAGCCAGTGTGGGTCCAAAGGGGATCCGTCACTGAGTGCAAGTGGACCCCGATACGGGTCCATTTCGCGGGTCCTTTCCGGATCTTGCGGTACAGTGATCCCTTGCCAATTCGCAATTAAAGTTCCACAGTTTTAGTTATTTGCGGGTTTTTCAGAAATATATAATAAAATAAAAGATAAAAAATAAAAATCACGGAAACATCACAGGATATTGTGCGCTAGCTAGCCTTATGGGTAATGTAGTGTGTGTGTTGTGGGACGGCAGAACTAAAATGGAGTTAGATGAAAGATGTTTTGTCTTTTGTTGTTGTTAGCATGTTACCCGCTATTTACAAGCTAAAAATGGCACAATAGCGGTTTGCTTTACTACGGTTCAGAGACCAGAGGCTGTGAAGGTAACAGAAAGACCACAGTTGAGCCTTTGTCTTGTTTCGCTGCAGTGCCTCGCTACTTTTTTGCGGGTTTTAAACATATTTTAAACACATTATTGAGGCTCGGGCGGCTCCGGCTCCAGTTCACGGATTTCAATTTTCGCAGGGAGGCGGCGGTCACCATTCACCGTGAAAAATAGGGGATCACTGTACCTCCACAGCGGATCCACGACGGAGTCTTTTTGCTATCAGGGCTGCCATACCACCTGGTGACAGGAGTGCTCCACTTTCCTGGTAATAGAGACACGTGTCAATGCGTTACGTTCAGTAAATCGACCCCAGACCCGTGTTCGTGGAAATGCACCACATGTTGCTCGGGTTGCCTGCCTGAACTGTCCCACAAGCATCTTCACAGTTGACCAATCAGCTTTGCAAGATGAAACCCTGTGAGCAACCTATCTGATGTGAGGGGACCTTTAAATTCCTTCCTGTGTCCAGTTCTAATCAAAAGATCATATTGAGCTGCGCGTGTGTGTTTAAACAGCTGAGTTTTTTTTTGATCCTTCAAGATGGCTGCTACTAATCTTCTGTGTTAGAGTCTCCTTGCAAATCTGCCTAAAATCACCTAAATATTATGCCATCCATATGTTATGAAAGCATTGTTGGTGGTAAAATGTTTTTTTTGGTTCATTTTTGAAGACATTTGTTCAGTTTGGTGCTTTTGACCGTGGATTTTTTAAAGGGGCCTTAGAGCACATGGTGACCAGCAACAGAGCTTCAAGCTTCCTTGAGCATACTTTTCTGTAAAAACAAAAAAGTTGAAAACATGGCAACAACAACTAAAAAGTTGGCCGAAGAGTTGGAAGAGATTTAAAAACACTCAATTTCATGACTGAGGAGATCAGCAAAGTGGTCAAGCAGCAAGCCAGCCTGTTGGGCCTAGTGGAAGAAGTCCGTGAGCTGAAGGCCACAATCAAACTTAAAGATCAGAAGATCCAACTGCTTGAAGAAAGGATTGATGATTTGGAGCAGTACTCCAGGGGTAAATGACTTGATCATCACTGGGCTGGATACCAGACATCGCAGCTATGCCAGGACTGCAGCCAGCGACCAGCAAGGTGTGGATGCACCACCTGAAGAACTGCTCACACTAGAGACACAAGTTGTTAAATTTTTGAGCAGTAAGTACATTGATCTGGACAGTGAGAACATCTCAGCCTGCCACAGCCTTCCACGTAAGGATAAAAATGCCAAATCTACCATTGTTGTTCAGTTTACCAACAGAAAGTATAAGATTAATTTACTACGACAGGCAAGAAAACTAAAGGGCACAGGGGTGTACATAAATGAACATTTGACAAAGAAAAATGCTGAGATAGCTAGACATAGCCGCATACTCAGAAAACAAAATAAAATTCAAGCAACATGGACAAGGAATGGGAAAATATTCATCAAGTTAAATGGATCACCAGAGCAGCAAAGGTGATTGCAGTGAGGAATCTGAGAGATTTGGAACAATACAAATAACAATGGATGCAGCTTGGTTAGCAAATGGCACACTCAATGAAGATTGGAAAATGTTTGTTTGGTTTATTGGGACAAAAAAGCAAGATAAAGAGTTAGTGCCAAGCTTGCAGCATGAAAATAGAATTTGTTGCTTTTACTTTGAGTTAAATCCTGTGCTCTATGATGACAAGAGACCAGTTGTATTGTACAAGCACATTATACAATTTTGTGACTCTTGTTGATATTTGCTTTTTTCAGTTATGATATGACAGATAAAAATATATCTTTTCCATTAGAACAGGAGTATGCTGATTTCTATGAAAATGAAAACTTTTTAGCTGAGCCCTGTTTCAATAGAATATATGAAGAGTCACACTTAAGTTTTTTGAAGTCAGCTAAACATAAATCATTTAGCTTTGAGAATGACATTGATCCAGATGCACATTTTTACAAAGATTGGAACTCTGGCTCCAAATACTATACGGAAAATCAGTTTAATGAACTCAGTTTGGAAGGATTTTCAATTATACATTTTAATAGTCGAAGCCTCTATGCAAACTTTGCTCAAATCAAAGAAAATGTGCAATCATTAAAACATAGTTTTCAAGTCATTGCCATTAGTGAAACCTGGCTGACAAATGAAAAGGGCTCTAATTTTATATTAGAAGGATACAATCTGTTAAGTGTAAATCGCAAAAATAAAAGGGCTGGTGGAGTGGCTTTCTTTGTACAGAAAGATTTTCAGTGTAGAGTGGTTGACAGTACAGTTGTGGAGGATATCATGGAGAGTCTGACAATTGAAATTAATTCCACTAGTCTGAAAAGTATTATTCTGAGTTGCATATATAGGACACCTGGCTCCTGCATTGATTCCTTTGTTAATTCCATGGTTGATATTTTAGGTAAGGTATGTGATAAGAAACAAGTTTTTGTTTGTGGTGATTACAAAATTGATTTAATTAAATGGAATGAACATAAAATGACAGCAGAATTTTGTAATACGATGTTTAGTTTAGGTATCTGGCCCCTAATTGATAAACCGAGTCGAATAACTAAAGACAGTGCCACACTTGTAGACAATATTTTTACGAATACTCATCATCAAGTAACAAGTGGTTTACTCATAAGTGATGTCAGTGATCACCTTCCTGTTTTTGTAGTTGTGCATAATTTAATTGCTAAATGTTCGGTTGATAAAAATGAACCTTCCTGCAAATTAAGGATATTAAAAACATCAGAAAGAATTGAAGCCTTAAGGATGGATCTTAGGAGTTGTAACTGGGACGAGGTTTATGTTGATGATCCAAATCTAGCATATGATGCATTTTTGTCTACATTTCTAAAATTATATAATAAGCATTGTCCTATAAAAATGTGTAGGGTGAAAGATCAATATAATGGTAAACCATGGATTGCAAAAGGTCTGCAAAAGGCATGTAATAAGAAAAATCAACTGTACAAAAAGTTTTTACAGCAGAGAACTAGTGATAGTGAGGAAAAATATAAGCGCTATAAGAACAAACTAACTACCATTATTAGGATTCAAAAGAAGGAATACTATAGTAAAATATTGGAGGACAATAAAAATAACATACAAAAAACTTGGAAGGTAATCAATCATATTATTCAGAATAAAAGTAATAACTCAGAATTTCCAGATTATTTTATAAATAAAGTTAATAATAACAATTTAAAAAATATTGTCGACGAGTTCAATGACTACTTCGTAGATGTTGGAGCTTCGTTGGCAAAACAGATTACTGTATCCGATGACAATAAAAACATGTTTAATTTGATCAACACTAATGTTAGTTCTATGTTTCTAAGTGGAGTACATGAAACTGATATTATTGAAATTGTAAGAAAATTAAAATATAAGAGATCACTCGACATACACTCCATTGATACAGTAATTATTAAAGATGTTATTGATTATATTGTCAGACCTTTGACCTATGTTTGTAATCTGTCTTTCCAAAAAGGAATCTTTCCAAACAACATGAAGTTAGCAAAGGTGATCCCAATTCATAAAAATGGAGATAAACACTGTATGGAAAATTACAGACCAATTTTACTTTTGCCGCAATTTTCTAAAATTTTAGAGAAATTGTTTGTGAAACAATTAAATCTGTTTATTCACAAAAATAAATTATTAAGTGAAAATCAAGATGGATTTAGAGAAAGTAGAACTACTGCTTTTGCAGTAATGCAAATGGTAGAAGAAATAGCAAATGCAAATGAAAATAATGAGATTTCTATTGGTCTGTATATTGACCTGCAGAAGGCCTTTGATACCATAGATCACAGACAGCTATTGAAGAAATTAAAGATGTATGGAATACGAGGGGTTGTTCACTCTTGGCTGGAAAGTTATTTAGGTAATAGACAACAGTGTGTACAAATTAATGATACCATGTCAGCATTTAGAAAGATTACTTGTGGTGTACCACAAGGATCAGTGATTGGTCCAATACTGTTCATTCTTTATATCAATGACATCTGCAATGTAACTGATTTTTTTAGATATGTAATATTTGCAGATGATACCAATTTGTTTTGCTCTGGTACGAATTTAAGGGAACTTTTGTGTTGTGTCGAAAGGGAGCTGGAAAATCTCAAGACTTGGTTTGATGTTAATAAATTATCTTTAAATATTAAGAAAACAAAATTTATGGTTTTTGGGAATCTAAATGAAAGTGATAGTAATATTAAATTAAAAATCTGTAATGTTGACATTGAAAGGGTTTTTGAGACTAAATTCCTTGGGGTTGTCATTGACCAAAAGTTAACATGGAAACAACATATTGAATACATTAAAGGGAAAATTTCAAAATCGATTGCAATTCTGTATAAATCCAGTAATGTACTGAATTCCAAGGCCTTGCATTTGATCTACCACTCATTGATTGTTCCGTATTTATCGTACTGTGTGGAATTGTGGGGATCCACCTTTAAAACCACCTTAAATTCAATAGTAAAACTGCAAAAACGAGCCATACGTATCATCAATAAGGCTGATTACTATGCTCACACAGAGCCACTTTTTCTAAATTCTCATGTTATGAAATTTTATAATTTGTTTTATTATAAAATCATGCAAATTATGTTCAGAGCAAAATCAAAAATGCTCCCTGACTCAATACAGAGGTTCTTTTCAATTCAGGAGACTCCGTATAATCTTAGAGGTGTCTGCAAGTTTACTGTACAAAAAGCTAAAAAAGGTATGAAAAGATGTGTCTCCATTATTGGAGTTAAATTTTGGAATGATGCCAACATAAATTTAAAAACATGTCATTCTCTTTTGGTTTTTAAGAAAATGGTTTGTAAAGCTATTTTTGAAGCTTATAAGTGCGATTGATCATTTGTTAATGTCTTTTTGCTTTTCTGTTGTTTCTTTGCTTTTGTTGTTTTTTTGCTTTTCTGTTGTCTTTTTGCTTTTCTGGAGGTTGGTAGCCAAAAGTTGACAATATAGGATAGGCTTTTATAAGCAATCTGCTTCTGCCTATGCCTTTTCAGTCATTGTTCAACACATGATTATTGGTTTTGTGTGAAATGTCAATGCTGTGCACAATGCTTTTTGGTGTTGTGTTGTTGTTGTTGTTGTTTTGTGTTGTTATGATTGAATAAACTTCATTCATTCATTCAGTTTGGCAAGTTGCATGCAATATCTCGCCTCAAGCATGGCTAACATCTCAGAGTTACATGACCAATAATAAATAAACATTACAAAAACAGACTTGTGTTAAGAAAATCATATTTGTGGAAGAGAAAAAAACAAGAACGCCCTTTGAAACAGGCTCCTGTCTGATGTGGTGTCGCTCACTGAAGCTAACGGTTCGGTGTTCGGTGAATGTTCAGCATCAGCCGTGTAAACCTTTGCATCTTCTTTAGAAGAAAGATGCTGGTCTTTTCATATTTGTTGTGATTCATCATCCCTGCTTTAATGGGAAGATCATGACTGCTGGCAGGCCATGGTCATTAGAGCTGAGGTAGGTTCAGCCGACAAGGAAGCTATGAAACGGTCTCAAAGAGTGCAGAGTTTACAAAAACGAGGAGCCAAAAGCCAATATTTCAAGTCGCAGTGACTAAATCAACCTTCATATACAGTCACTTATGAATAATCAAACCCTCAGAAACAAAGCTGGACTGTGAGTGGCTTTAAAAAAAAAAAAAAAAAATCATCCTGAACGGAAGGCTTCCCTGAGATATTGCCTGTTTCATTCATCCAAACATGATTAAAAAACTAAATATGCGAGACATGCTCCCTGTCCTAGTTAGAGTGATCAGAAGCAATTTTTCCAACACATACAGCCGCAACGTTGTACGGTGGCTAAATCTGATGTCCCCTGCCCCTCGTTGATGCCTTGATACCAGTAAACAAATTAAACTTCTTCCCATTAGGAAGACAAGAAAGCCAGGTGTTCGTTAAGGTTGACAGCTTTGAAACAGTCCTTCTGGAGCTATTTATTAGAAATGTTGCTATGACAATGATGGTTATCAAGCAGACGAACAGATCGTGGTGGAGTGGAAACGAGTACTGACAGAGCTTCAACTGAGCACGAGCAGGATCTTCGCATAGTTGACGCTCAGCCAACCGACTGAGGCCTTGCAGTTTCCTCGCTGAGCTACGATGCTAAGTCATAGCCTGGTGTCTTTGGTGAACAGTAATTAGGTGAATTATGGGAAAATTGTAAATTTTGGGTGGTGGTTTCTTTTCAATTTTCGAAGATGTCCACAGCGATTTTGATTCATGTTTTGAGGACAATGCTTTTGCCTTCACCATGATCTGTTCTGGATTATAAGCACCGGACTCAGATGCACCTGGTATACATCATTCATCAGTGAGCTTGTGCACCAGGTGCGTTTCACTCTTCATAGGAAGGACGTGAGTGTGACTTCGACTGGTGGTGGATTAACCGTCTCTTCCAAGAATATGAACGAAACTCGTGATTACGAGGACGGAGCTGGACTGGACTCACTGGTGGTGCCACCTTTTAGGTTGGCTTGAGGGAAAACGCACTTTTATTGTTTTTTTTTTCTGTATGTCTTTTTTTTTTACTAGGGCTGGGCAACGACTAAAATTTTTAATCACATTATTTCCCTGATTAATCGCATTGTATACACAAAATCAAATAATGAATTCAAAAGTAGTGTAAAATGCACTTTTATTTAAATGTTCTGCTACCATATGAACTAAAGTGCATAACATTTGTTGTTCAAACACTTTTAACATCAGCACTTGTCAGTAACACATATTTAGTGTAAATCTCATCTTAAAAAATGTTAAATAAAATAAAGCTTATTGCCACTGCCAGAGCATTAATGTCATCCTGCTTTTGGTATGACAAATAAAAAAAGTCAACAAACAAAATCCAACAAAATGATTGTGTCTCAGCACAATCAGAATATTAAAACAGGTAATTTCTGAGGTAACAGCAGAAACTTTTAACGGGGAGTTCAACTTGTCAGTTGTTACAAATAACCTTGTTTCTGCTGAATCCTCCGTCTGGGAGAACTTTAAAATGAAAATGTCCATGTTAAAGTTCAGTAACTTTACCAATCCATGTATCAATCAAAATTTTTAAAAAAATTTAAAAAGTGACATTTTATTATGTTGTTCATTTTTTTAATCTAACAGAAAAAAAATGCCTGATTTTTTTTAATATTTCAAAAATACAAAATTAAAAAATGGGCCACAGAACTGAATTAGTTTTATAATCGAGGACTGGACTTTCTGTTGTCATTACACATCTGTGCCACTAGATGGAGCCGCACTGCAGTAACCAGCTAGAGAACAGCAGGACAGTGAACACATGGAGCAGATCTGATGGAACATGGAGGAATGTAGAGAAAGTTTTGTTGCGGTCCAGAATTTTTTTTAAGACAGAATTGTTAATATTGCTACCTGAGTCGCTATCTGAACTGTAAAGTTCACAGATTTTTACCGTTCTCCATGTCTGTTTTAGCTTTTTCACATGTTTACCTGCTAATTCTCTTCCGGTTCCGCAGCAGCCAGTAACAGACTTTTCAAAACAAAAGCATGTGTGCAACATGCGTTAACGCTCGATAAAATAAACGTCGGCGTTAATAAATTAATGAGTTGACCCAATAATGATGCGTTAACTTTCCCAGTCTTAATTTTTACATCTCCAGTTCTCATTTTAACTCTTGACTTAATAAAAGTGAACTGGTTTGTACTGGTCATCAACTCTCACTGTGTTGGTGTGGTCGGGGAATCTGAACCTGTACAAACCAGTGTTTGCAGACTCAGGAAACTGCTACAGTAGGTGGTGTTGTCGGCAGGATACACGCAGTATGGCTGATGAAAATGTCACACCGCCTGAAGGTGTAGGACATGAGGAAGGAAGAGAAAATGTGACCAGGGTTGAAAACCCACCAGTAAAGAATGCAATGATGACACCTTGGTTTATGGGGATCCCGAAACTTGATGGGGATCAAAGTGAATTGGGTTTTATTGAATTGAATGGACAGGTGCAGGTAATGCTGAGGGCGAAGGGACTAAATGAGGAACAGAAAATAGATGTTATCTTTGGGGCTCTTAAAGGGGAAGCAAAAACAGAAATGCGGTTACTGGACCCAGTCAGGCGCTCATCCAGCACCGCTGTTCTTGAAGAACAGATGAAACTGTTTGGGCGTGTTACACCAGTAGCTCAGCTGAGAGCAAGACTTTTTAAATGTCATCAACAGGAACAGGAAACTGTTGCAACATTCATTGTCACGCTCTGTGAACTCATCTCCTTGTGTCGAGAGCATGAACCTGCTGGATCTGTCCAAGATGAGATGACTGTACGAGACCAGCTTGTTCTGGGTTTGAGGCCGGGAATGGTCCAACAAGACCTCCTACGAGGTCTTGTTGGACCATTCCGGAGGGGGGCGGGGCACATGACCGAACCCTTTAAGCCCAATAAAGCTTGTGATTACATCGTTTTACAACATACACATGCCTGCAACAGCAGGGCTTACAAGCATTACTACATTTCTGACACAGAGCTCAAAGCATTTGATAGTAAGAGTTGAACACCACAAAGAGTGACCATGTCATTTTGAAATCAATTAAACCTGTAGTATTATGGCATAATATATTGTCTAAAATGTATTTGGCGGTATGCAGTTGTGACGTCACGCAGGAGACGCACCAGTTATTGTTGTATTAGCTACCGGCATTCATTCATTTATTCATTCATTCTGCTCGGTACTGTTAGGATTTAGAATTTATTATGTAGATACTAACTTGTTATAACTGAAACTTGGCATGAAGGAAGCTGTGAGTTGCTCAGCTCAGGTTTACGACTTAATTACTGAAACATCCGCTCGACCCCCATCACCAGTTTGAAACTGCCGGAATAACAGTTGTTGATTTACCAGGAGTGTGTGACTGGACCATCTGGATCTTCGTAGACAAAGGGCCATTAAACTCAGAGGAACAAAGGACACGCCTTCTCTGGATCCTTAAAAGATGAACACAACATACTTGAAGCGTGCATTTTGTTCATGGCAGCATCTCGGTGATGTTGTGAACAAGTGTACCATCGGCCAATTAAAATATTCTGCATGGCATAATAATTCTTTGTATTCATGATTGTATTAAATTCTTGATTGATCTTTGCTTCTAGACTTGTCATTTAGGCACCAGATAAAAGAACACGGAGAGAGAAACTTTCAGTACCAAGTGCCGATTTTGCCTGATGTGTTTCCATTGCTGTTAATAAATATCAACTCTGAGCACATCGTTGTACGAGCCTTTTTGCAAGAGTAACCCGACAAAACCGACATGGAGTCTAACAAACCACGAGAACAACAAAAACATTAGGCTACCTGTGTCATGTGCTGCAGATGTTAGGAGGGAAGGAGGACCCAAGAGCAGGACTTTCAAAAAACACAAAAAAAGCAAAAATCCCAAAATCAAAAACATGGAAATACAAAATCCAAAACACGAAAAAACCCAAAGACACCAGAAATCCAAAAATGCAAAAATACAAAAATACAAACTTAACTGAACCTTCCGGGAGGACAACGAGAGGGGAACAGCAGAACACGCAACATGACACAAAGACCAGTGGAGCCACAGAGGACAGGAGAAAATGACAAGACTTAAAAACACAGAGGAACAAACGAGAGGCAGGTGCAGGGAATCAAGGTAACAAGAGGAAGGAAGCAAAGCAGAACACAATGAAGACAAGACAGACCTTTCAAAGTAAAACAGGAACCACTAAAGACAGGGAGAGACGCCAACTTGACACAGACATACACACACAGGGCTGCCATGGCCGACCAGGCCATGACAACCTGGCCCCTGATAATAACGTTAGGCTACCTGGCCCTTGATAATAACGTTAGGCTACCTGGCCCCTAATAATAACGTTAGGCTACCTGGCCCCTAATAATAACGTTAGGCTACCTGGCCCCTAATAATAACGTTAGGCTACCTGGCCCCTGATAATAACGTTAGGCGGGGGGGCTACTCTGATAACAACCACATCAACAGTTTACAACTAACTCACATGTTGTTTTCAGTGACAGTGATTGTGAGTAATTGTACCTGTAAATCTGGCTCCCTGACCGTGGTACCAGTTCTGGTGGGCTTGACTCGCTGCCAACAATGTCAGGTTCATCTCCAGGAGGATATGTGTCCAGCTTTTTTAGTTTAGTCTTTTCCTTCGCTCTGTTTTTCATTTTCTTTGCATTTTGTAGACTCTGTTGACTAGTGACTGATGATAACGCTGATGGACAGCTGTTGATGACAATTTTACCCACAATACATTTGGAGATCTTACTAGTGATCCACTTGTAAATTTGCACATTCGTGTTGGAGCTTGCAAAGTTGAACTTTCTCAACTTGCAAGGCTTCAAAAGCGATGCAGTTCAGTTCAGCAGTGCTCGACGTCACCCCATTCAAAGCCACTGGATGCCTGGAGTTAGCCTGGAGTTAGCCTGGAGTTAGCCTGGAGTTAGCCTGGAGTTAGCAGTTTTCAGCCTGAATTGTTGAGCTCATCATCTCACCCAACAGGCTGTTGGGTGAAGGCAAAGTCATGGCTTCTTTGAGCTCCACACAAACCTCTTTACACATATCTATGATTGTCTTCAAATATATGAAGACCCTACAGTTTAAAGTATAACTGTAAGGTCGAAAGAAAAAAAACAAATGCCATCAGCTGAGCTCCATTAGCTTGTTCTCCTGCACCCTGATACCAAAGCACTTTTTAAATGCACCTTTGAAGTTTGAGCAGAAGTTCAGCGACTTCCAAGAAATGAAGGTGAATTAATGTCTCCTCCACCGACTCTAATTACTCAGGACTGGGCAGATATGGCCTAATTAACGCCCTCGCTTCTCGTTGCAGTATAAACCGGCTGCGTCCACTGATGTAAACAGCGAAGCTCCCAAGGTTGCTGCTGGTAATTACAGCTCTCTGTGTCGACAGCGACAGCTTAAGGCTGAAGAAATGAGGCTTAATGAAAGTCTAATCAGGCACCTGCCATTTCTGAGTAAAAAGTAGGATAAATTACACCATCTGAAGAAAAACAAAAGCTTAAGTTTGTGACATGTAGCTTTATACCGTATCAGATTAGCTTCACTGGAACACTTACTTGTAATATGCTAATGTGCTCTAGCTTTTATCCAAATGTCACATTAACCTGGATGGGGGGAAAAAATAAGTTATTTTTACTGTATTTCTTCCATGCTCTAATCAAAGCTGTGCTTTTCTTCAGAAAATAAATACTAATATGTCACACACAGCAGACGTGGATAAAAATACAATTACAGGGTTGACACGCTTGGAAGACTTGATTAGAACTTTCTCTCATAGATGAAAATAAAAGAATATAATTATGTTTCCAGTCTCACAACAAATTCCACTGAAAAAAAAAAAAAAAATCTGACAAAAACAGTAGTTCTTTTGTACAAACATCCAACCCAAGAAAATCACTGGAAATGTCTTTAAGCCTAAAAAGATGTTTTGTTTTTTTTTTTAAATGGAAAAAGAGAGAAAATCTGCAGAAAATGTGAAAAAGATTTTCTCATTATTGGTATGGCTTCCTTTTTTTTAATTTATGAGGAGAAGACACACCATAAAAGGTGCCAGATGAATTTGCAGAACGTACTGAACCAACTGCAAGGACAAATAAGAAAGAAATACAAACACAAGATTGACGAGGGAACAAACGCATCTAGACGTGATTATTATATTCTGCTTAACAGCAAAAAAAAAATAAAAAATTCCCTGAAATGACACTTTTTTTATATTCTAATCAAGATCGCTTAATTTTTTTTTTGTCTTTGTCTTTGCACACTGACAGAAAACCATCAATTAAGTTGTTTTAAAAGTCACCCAGAAGTCTCCGGTCACTTGGCATCATTCATGAAATGTGAGCAAAGCAACTTTAAGCAGAGTGAAATATAAGCGTGTTTAGACTTTTTAGGCTTTTTCTTGGTATGAACAAAATCTAGAGCTCATGTAAACGTGGAGTGCACGTATATATTACTGTCATTAAATGGAGTTATTTTAACAATGTGCAGGCAGCCTGCTCCATAAACCCAAGAAGGTGTGCAAGATCGTACTGGCTGGACTATCCTGCACAACAGTGGTTCCCAACCCCCGGGCCACGGACCGGTACCGGGCCGGATCAATTGGAACCGGGCCGCACAAGAAAAAAATTTGTCATTTAAGTTTTATTTATTATATGAGTCTAACCGAGCTTTTATTTTGGAAAATCTTTTATTTTGAAAAAATGACCGGATTCTCTCGGTTACATCTCGGTCACTTGAGCGCCAAACTTTAACCCAGCTAGCAAAATGAGTAAGAAATGGATGTCTTTGGAAAGTTTCCTTGTGAAGGGGAAAATGCGCAGTGAAGAGAAAGAAGAACAGCCCATGACTTCCGAGAAAAAGAAAGCTTTTAAAGAGGATGTTACCAGAGACTTTGATGTTATACTCATGGTATGTTATTGGCGTAATGTAACGAGGAGGCCCCGGTCCGCAGCAAAAATGTCAAGCATTGACATTTTGGGGACCACTGCTCAGCATTGCCAGGTGTACGATAATTATCGTATTTGTACGATAATTTGGCCCTCTGTACGATGTACAATCAATAATCCAAAAAAAGGCCAAATGTACGATAATTTGACCATTTCAAATTATTGCCTCCTGCAACTGTCTGCCGGAGAGACAGCTGAAGGCACCTGTTCCCATGTGACATGTTTCTAGCCAATCGTGCTTTGCTGAGCGTGAGATATGAGTGTTTGTTTCAGAACAACTAGCATGATGGGCTGAATGGTCAGCTGTGCCCGGCCCTCGAGACGCTTACAGTCAGGACCAGATCAGCGACCCGCTCAAGCGAGCGAGATTTAAACAGACTTTAAGCAGAAGAGAAAAAGCAAGAGGAAAAAAATTAGTCTCCAAAATCGCCTCCAGGCCTCATAATTTGGCTCTTAGTTCCCACCTCTAATTTGTTTTTGGGGGACACATTAGTCTAACGCAACTGTGAGTTTGCGCTGATGCGGTACCGTTAACCCATTCAGTACTGACGCCACGAAGCTGTGAGTGCCTGTGGGACGCTGTTTATCACTAGAGTGATTATATTTGACTATAGACCTTTTCGGGCCAGCCCCCCGGAAGTACCCCATCAGCCATTGGCGTACTGTGCCACAGAACAACACTTTCATGGGCTCGCAGATTAACCAGTGTTTTTCTCTCTCTACATATATATAATTTTATAATGTCGAGTCGGTCGAGTGGGAATACATGTTCCGACATAAACTGTGCCAACAATGGCATGAAAATTCAACAATGGAAGAAGAAAGTATGAAATACACAAGCCTTTACTGCAGGAAGACTGCCTTGTTTGCAGCCATACAGTTTGCACCGATTTCCTGGGCGCACCGACAACCAAGAAGTTAGGAAGACGTGGGTGAAAAATATCAACAGAAAGGACTTTGTTCCAAATGAATACAGCCGGGTGAGTTTTCGTTAACATTCAATCTCGTACTACTCATAGTCTCGCTGAGAGTCCCAGACGATTCTGGCCGAAAGAACAGCAGTATGAGGCTACTGTAGCCCTCAGCACTAGCACAAGCCTATAAATCAATAAATGAATGAATGAATTAGGAGAGTGATAAAATAAATTAAATATAACATTAACACATAGCCTAATTTACCGCTCGCGTTAATGTTACAGTAGCATAATCTTTATGGCTTGTTGACGTTAGTGTAGCTCTCATCACAACAGACACGGGTCGGTTTCTCTTTTACTGGCATTTATTCGTCTCTTCTGTTCATGTTCATGCCGTGAAAACTGCAGCAATATACAAATATATATCAGCTCACAACAAAGAGCTCACATGAAGTAAATAAAGGCATAAATGTCACGTTGTGTAAAATAAAGCATCAATAAAACAAAAGAAAATACCTCGTTAGCCGCTTGTCATGACGAGAGGTCTTTCAGCCGTGCTTGGGGGTATAGTGTCAATTAAATTTGCTGTGGCAGCGCAGGGGGACTTAAGATTGGTTCCGGGCCAAACACAGCACCAATGAAACGAACTTATGAAATATATGAAATTATTCTGTTTTCTTTTATAACATACAGACATATATGAATTTCTAATTTAACATTTTTATCTAAATTATTTAACAGCATGAAATTATGAATTATCATTTAACACAGCTACAACAACACTAACACTCCCACCAAATCACTCATCAACTTGAAGTGAGGGATTTCTAAAACAAAACAAAAAAAAAACATAAGAGAGAGTGTGTAAATGAGTACATGAGTATGTATGAATGTGAAGTTATGTGTATGACTTAGTTGGCCTCTATTAAAGTAATTACTTTGTGAATGGGCCTTTCAAGGTGAGTAGCTCTGGTGTGTGGCTTTCCTTTCTCAAATGTAGTATCACTGACAAGTAGCTTCAGCTTTCTCACCATGCCATCTGTGCTGGGGTGAACTTCCACAACTTTGCCAAGCTTCCATTCGTTTCTTGGTGAGTTGTCATCTCGTAGGATCACTATGTCATTCACTTGTGAGTTTCGTGATTTTCTTTGCCATTTCTGCCTTTGTTGGAGATTTAGCAAATATTCCCGTTTCCATCTTTGCCAAAATTCGTTGGCCAGAAACTGTACTCTTCTCCACCTTTTACTTAGATAAAGATCCTCTGCACAGAACCTTCCAGGTGGAGGCAGAATAACTGATGACTTCATGGTCAGTATATATGATTAGGTGTGAGAGGTTCTGGACCCGTAGGATTGTGAAGATGTTCAACACTCAGTGGCCTGCTGTTGATTATTGCCATTGTTTCATACAGAAACGTCCTCAAAGTTGTTGTGTCAAGTTTGCCTGCGGATTGGTCGAGCATGACTGTCAGGATCTGACGTTCCCAAACGCCGCCCATATGACTCGCTGATGGAACATTCATTACAAATTCACAGCCAATCTTTCTTTGCTGTTCTTGATCCATTCCCTTTAATAGCTCAGAAAACACTCTTCTGGCACCTACAAAATTTGTTCCCTGATCGCATCTCAGTTGGCGTACAGGTCCTCTGGTGGCTATGAATGTTCTTAGTGCGTTCATGAAAGCATCTGTTGTTAAGTCGTCTAGCAACTCTATATGCACTGCTCTGCAGCACAAGCACGTAAGCAACAATCCATAACGTTTTAACTCCTTCTCCTTTCTTCCTTCCTTTACAATGAAGGGGCCAAAACAATCAAGACCACAATACGTGAAGGGAGGAGATGTCTCAGTTCTCTCTTCTGGCAGATCTGCCATTTGTTGAACCTCAGTTGTTCTTCTGTATCTCCTACATTTTACACATCTGTAAATGTGTGAAGAGACCGCGTTTCCACATCCGATGATCCATATCCCATTTGCACGCAACTCGTTCATTGTCATGCCTCTTCCTTGGTGAAAGATTCGCTCGTGATGATGCTTGACGAGCAAGGATGAGACATGAGATTTCTTTGGAAGTATTGCAGGGTGTTTCACATTGTGGTGAAAAGCTGCCTTGGACAGGCGTCCTCCCACCCTGAGAACGTTCTTTTCATCCAGAAAGGCATTCAGCTGATGTAGCTTATTATGTTTGCTCAGGGAGTATTCTTTCTGCAGCTTTAATTTTTGTATATCCTCAGCAAAGGTTTCCTCTTGCGCCAACCTGATAATAAAGATTTCTGCTTCTCTTCGTTCTTCAAGATTGGTTGCTTCGTTTGTTCTTAGCTGCAAGCCTTTCAACTCTCTGACAAATCTCTTGAGCCTAGCAACGGCTTTTACTGCTCTAGACCAGTCAGAGAATTTAGTGAGGCGATTCAACACTGATCCTTCTTCTTTTGTCTTCACAGCCTGAACATAAGATCTGCGAAGCTCAGGGTCAGTTGTTTCCATTTCTCCCACCATCTCCTCTCGAGGTGGAAGATTTTGCTGCCAAAGAAAGTCTGGCCCTCGCAGCCAATTGGACTCTTTCAGTTGGACCCCACTTAGCCCTCTTGAAGCGCAGTCGGCTGGGTTATCTTCAGAGCTGACATGTCGCCACTGTTCAGGGTTAGTAGTCGATCTTATGCGCTGAATCCGGTTAGCAACAAACGTGTGGAATCTCTTGGCATCGTTGTTCAGATAACCAAGGACCACCTTTGAGTCAGTCCAGTAATACTCTTGCAGATTTTCTATCTCAAGCTCACTCTTGATGACCTTGCCATTACGGACTGAAGTGACAGCTGATGAAAGTTCAAGTCTTGGGATGGTCATTAATTTAGTTGGGGCTACCCTACCCTCGCCTTCCCCATGACAAGTGAGCAACTGATCTGACCTGTCTCACTTGTTGCTCGGAGGTATGAGCATGCACCGTATCCATTACAGCTTGCATCTGAGAAGTTGTGAAGCTCATATTGCTTGACCTTTCCAAAGTTTGGTGGACAATAGCTTCTTGGGATTTTCAGGGCAGCCAAATGAGGCAGATCTTTGAGCCATGACTCCCACCGTGGCAGAATGTGTTCAGGGAGATCTTCATCCCAGCTTACTTTGTCCCTGCATAGCTCCTGAAGGATCTGTTTGCCAACTAGTATAAAAGGAGCAACAAATCCTAAAGGGTCGTAGACAGAAGCAACGGTCGAGAGAACCCCTCTTCTCGTCATTGGGTTCTCCTTCACCACAACCCTGAACTGAAATTCATCTGTTTCAATGCACCACTGAACCCCAAGTGCCCGCTCAATATGAGGTTCTCCGAGTGCCATGTCTAGATCTTTGGTTTGCACACATTCTTCAGGTGGTATTGTGGCAAGTATCTCTTTGTTATTGGACACGAACTTGTGCAGCAGCCGAAGATTTCCTGTTCTGCACAAAGCTCTTGACTCCTCAATCAGATGTGTGGCTTCGTCTGGTGAGTTTACACTTATTAAGCCATCATCTACATAAAAGCTTCGCTGTATGAACTTGATGGACGCTTCGCTGAACTTTCCAAGACCCTGAGATGCCAGATGTTTAAATCCAAAGTTGGAGCAACCAGGTGATGAAGCTGCCCCGAACAGGTGCACCTTCATCCGGTACACTGAGGGTTTGGAGTTTAGATCACCGTTGTCCCACCAGAGGAACCTTAGGTAGTCTTGATGTTCCTTTGCCACGTGAAACTGGTGGAACATCCTTTCCACGTCACACATTACAGCTATTGGCTCTTTTCTGAATCTGCATAGGACTCCAACTAATGTGTTTGTCAGATCCGGTCCAGTTAAGAGATTGTCATTTAGAGAAGTGTCTTCAAAGCGTGCTGAACAGTCGAAAACCACACGGATTTTCCCAGGTTTATGAGGATGATAAACTCCGTGGTGCGGAATGTACCATGCAGGTTGGTTCTCAAGTTCAGCTTGTGGAACTTTCTCAGCATCTCCTCGAGTGATTATTATGCCATTCATGAAATGGACATAGTCCTTGAAGTACTGCTCATTCTTCCTCAGTCGTCGCTCTAAAGCGGATAGTCTGTGAACTGCACATAGTCTGTTGTCTGGAAGATCAGGTTTGTCTGTCTTGAAAGGAAGTGGGAGTTCAAAGTAGCCATCTTCCTTCTGCCTGATACCTTCCTTCACTTTAGACAAAAAGAGAAGGTCTTCCTGTGAAACCAATATGTCATCCGTAGTGTGTTCTGTGAAATCAGCTTCAAGAGCCTTGATTATGTCTGTTGGATTGATTTCCTTGACATGAGTTTTACATGCAAAGTGCACTTCCCTTCTTAAATTTAATGAAGGTTGAATGATAGGTGTCACTTGGTGCACAATGACTCTGTTGGCTTGTTCCCATTGCATCTTTGCAATCACTTGCTGCACTGAAGCAACCGATGATGCTCCAGCCAAGATCTGTGCGTTGAGCGTAGGGATAGTTTTCTTCACCCGACAGGATCTCCCGAGGAAGGAGGGCTTGCTGACAGTTATAGCCAATTAGAAGGCCTACTTCACAATCTAACGATGGCGGGATCTTGTTGGCTAGTTGTTCTAGGTGAGGCCACTTTTGAGCAGTCTGGGAAGTTGGAATATGTGCCCTATCTGCTGGAATGAACTCTCTCGTGAAAAATGGTGGCAATGGGATTCTTTTGTCTAGGTTATATCCTCTGACTTGCAAACTTGTCAATTTTTGACAAGGTATGTCTGTTGACCTGTTCGACATTGTGGACAGCCGCAAACAAACACTCTCTCCTTCCTTGTGTCGAGGTCGCGAGCCACTTCATCCAGAATGAAAGTTGTATCGCTCTGCGTGTCTAAGAGAGCATAAACCAGAATTTCTTGATCAGGTTGCTTTATGGATGAGACCCAGACCGGCACGATAGGGGAGGTCAGTGTGCTTAGGCCTTCTTGCATGACTCTATTAGCAGTTCCTGATGAAACTGTTTCTTTTGCAACTGCCTTGTCCTTTAAGTTGCTGTCTCCCTTTGGAGACACAAATGTTTGACGTTCTGTTAACTTGTCATCATGTAGACATGTCGGGGTTTTTTCTGACATTTTTCACACGTACTTCTGTTATCACACCCTCTTGAATGATGACCTGTCTTCAAGCACCCAAAGCAGAGCCTTTCTGTCTGCACAAACTTGATACGTTCTTGGACAGTCTTTTCACAGAACTTTCTACAGTTGGCAAGGACATGTCCCGTTCTTTTACAGAAGTCACACGATGGAACATTGTGTTGTGCCGTGTTTGTAGACAGCGTTTTTCCTTGAATAGTTTGACCACGGTGTTGCCTTTGTCTTTCACCTTCTATCCTCTTGACTGCTTGAATAGATGAGATGGGGTCACAAGCGAGATCTGCTTCCTTTGACAGGAAATCAACCAACTCTTTAAATGATGGGTATCTGGCATTTGCTAATCTCTTTTCCATCACTTTGCGGTTCCAACTTGATACTAACCAGTCTGGAAGTTTCAACAGAATCCTTTGACTTTCATTGCAGTCATTAAGGACTTCTAAAGTTTGGATGTGGGGCATTGCAGCTTCGCAACTCTGAAGAAAGTCTGCAAATTCTCTTAACTCACAGCCATCTTTGGAGCTTATTTTGGCCATCCATGCAACTTATCTCTGAAAGACTTCCCTATTATGAATGGGTCTCCAAAGCGTTTTTTCTAACAGTTGCCAGGCTGAGTCATATGCTTCCTCTGAGCCCAGCAGGAAAAATCCTTCCACAGCCTTCTTTGCAGTGCCACCTAGATACTGTCTTAGGTAGTACAATTTTTCGTTCTTGGGAATGTTTTTTCTGTCGATTAAAGTTAGAAATGACAGTCGCCAATCATTAAACTTTAAAGGGATCTCCAGTAAATACTGCAGGCTCTGGTATAGGGAGACGACTAGCACTAATAGCTTCCGCTAGTGCACTGACCAAAGCAACATTGGAGCTATTCTGTACTTGTACAATGTGTGGATGAGTCACGGGAACCTGTGATGTGGGCTGCTGGGCTGAGGAGGGAGCTTGACTTGTGTTTGGTGGGAACTGGGGAACGAATGGGGGGCTTGAGGCATGTAGGGCTTGGGATATGGCTGGCTGAGATTGTGGAATGAAAGGTGGAATTGACGCATGAAGACTCTGGGTTTCAGAAACTTGAAATTCTACTGCTGGTTCAGCTTCATTCAGTAGGTTTTAGTGTTCCATAGTTTCCAGCTTGATCATAGACTTTTGCTCTAGCTCTTGCAGCATTTAGTTTCTTTACTTCTTCTAGGCGATCAAGCTTTCTGCGCCTTTCTTGAATTGCTTGTTGCCTGGCAAGCTTCTCGTTTTCAAACTGTGCCAGTCTTTGTTTATCTTCAGCTTCTAGTCTTTGTAGTTCTGTTGTTTCTTTTTCTTGTTCATCCAGTACTACTGCCAGAACTTCTTGAGCAGCTGCAGCTTCAGCCACAGCCTCATTTCTCTTGACCGAGAGGATACTGGAGCTGACAGAACTGTGCCTTGAATGATGAGACCTTGACGGAGAACTTGTGGAATTCAGTACTGATCCAACATCAGGCCAAGGTTCTTCCTCTTCGCCTTCTGAATGTCCCGACAGTTGTCTTTGTGCTCTAAAAATAATGTGATCTGAGAGTGATACGCATGTGTCAACTCTTCGTCGAATCTCTGACTCAGGAGTTTGTACTTTACGTAACTCTTCATAGATAGCTTTAACTTCTGAACATGCAGCTTTGATACTTTCAATGAGCTCCTTCAAGTCTTCTTCTGAGACTGTGTCAGACAGCAATTCTTTGCCTACTCTTGCATGATACCTCCACTTTTTCATACTTAATTTTGAATCGACACAATAAGGTCTTAAGCCTTTCTTCTTCAAGCTCTTTTCCCTTTTCTGTCAGTGTTCGAACTCTTTCACTTCTTCGTAGCTTTTCTTCCTCTGCTGATTTACTCGTGGCTTCAGGTACAGCAGGTGGTCCCGTATTTTTATGGCAGGGCTCAGTTTTTGTGTCAGACATTTTGAGATGGTTTGAATGACTATATGATGTGTATATGATGTATTGACTTGGATTTCTATTGGACTATGTGTCAATACGAGGCACGGTAAGTTTAAATGTTTAACCACAAATTCTTAATCACTGTATGCACTGTGAGTCTGCTTAACTCAATTTCTAAATACAAAGGGCATCAAAGAACTCTTTTGGCATTTGCAACTTATCAAACTTATGGCTTGCTTCGATTAGAACAAGTGAAAATAATTGGACAAATATTCAACACAAGTATCCAAATATAAACCTTAGTTAGAAAGTGAATATATCCAAAAAATGTTAAAGGAGCCGTATGTAAGAAGTAAAATAAAACGAATCAAAAAATGACCCCGATATGTCAACAGACATTTAAAAATCATGTTCATTTCAAATACTTATGTCACTGACAACAGCACTCAAGCCAGGATATTCCCGTTTAAAAAGAGGAGTTGCAGCCCTCAACTGATGTTGATGTTGTCATTTTTTGTTTTGGCCTGAAGCGCCACCCTCCACCTATCCCCCAATCACGAAGTCAGTAGTGTTTCTGCATCTGGGTTGCCAGTTCGGCTCTATTTATCGCAGCAGCCGCTACGAACGTGTTGGATGAAAAAATGTCTAGCTTCCCAAAACCTAAAAGACCTCGTTATGAATCCGAGTTACGTCGTGACAAGGTCCGAAATAAAACAAGGATTTGTATAGGAGATGCTTTTGATAGATGGAGACGGCTGAAAGCGGAGAAGAATTTGAAGACAGACGCCAACGTTGCAGATTTTCTCCTGGACAGGTAAGATTCATAGCTAAATGTTTGGCTAACGCTAATTTACTTGGACAAGGTAACAGTGGTACCTCTACTTACGAACGCCTCTACATACGAAACTTTCAGGTTACGAAACGCCTCAACGGGAAAATATTTCCTCTAGTTACGAAAGAAATTTCAGTATTCACTACGTCGTAGTATTCACTAGTTAAACAAAGTTATGCTTTGTTACGCTAGCATAGTAACGCTAGCGCATAACGTTATGGAGCAGGTGGGTCATCGAATTGAAAAGGTAAATAATTATTATTTAGAATATAAAACCGGTGACTGATATTGCTAACACTAGCAATGTAACGTTAGGCTAATAAGCGGAGCCCGTCAGTCATCATGCCGTGGAAAACATTAGCATGGCCATGGTAATGTGAAACCTCATTGAGACAGTAGCCTAACGTTACCACGGTAAAACCATTTCTTATTCGTTCTTCGCATATATTGTGTATTACACGTGCTGCAAATTGACCCATATGACCATTGCTAACGTTAGTTATTAGTGTCAGTCTTTTCTGATGGAACTGATAAAAAACGTTAGCCATTGATGACGAATGCAGACGTAATTTTCCCCGCATTATCTTTGGTTAGACACTAGTCTGTGGTAAATGTGTTGGTTGTTGCATATTATGGTAAATGTGTAGAGTGTTCCATAATTATGACAAAAACGCTTGTCTCTTCAGCTGTTATGGCCCAAGCACTTCAACCAAAGTAAAAGACAGTGGAAGAAGCACCACCTGACTGCACCATCACGTTCCAGTATTGGACATGCATTGTCTGAAACGCTTTCAAATCGGTCAGTGATCAGTGCCACGTTGTTTTCATTTTCATTTCATATTTGGATCCATGCTGTAAGTTCAGCTGTTATTTCTTTGAGTTTATTTTCTGCATGACAATCGACCCTAATCTGAGCTAATGATTACTGTATATCCCAGGCTTCACAGGTGAAGGGTCATTCCAGTATGAGCTGTTGGCTAAAAGATATTGTCAACCACTTTTGGTAGTGCTGCAAAACAGCTGATTCCTGCCAAGAGTTTCTTGTAAGTTGTTATAGTTTGAAAAATAGTTGTCAATAATGTATGAAACTAACATGCAAGATGTTACCTTGATGTTGGATATTAGCTTATTGATTACCATAAGTACCTATCCAGATATGTCATTGTGGTCAATCAGATGACCCACTTACATTACTAACAATCATCATCATTAGCAGTGAATAATGTTCAATTGCCATGCTTTTTGTGTCTGTCCATTATATTTCTGTATTATTTTGTAGGAGCTGTGGCTTGGGCTCCTACACCATGTCACGAATGAACACAGGTGGGTACTGGGAGGCTGCCAGCATGCAGACTTGGAATCAGGGGGAACTCAAGAGTGGCTTGAGCGAGGCTCCATGGCACACGAGGCCCTGAAGAGTATTGTGCGAAACAAGCGATGGCTCAACAAAGTTCACAAATACCTGAACTTCAGGTAATTTAATGAGTGTGTACACATACTGTACCTAGAAAGTGATTTTCAAAAAAATCAAAAATTGTCTCTATGTCCCACCCCCACAGGTCCACTGCTGATCTGGAGTCCTTCCAAAACCATATTTTAATGTATGCCAGCAAGCGCTCAGCGATGGATTATAACTACCACAAGGACCGCCCAGAGTTGTGCAAGTCTGATGGAAGCAAGCAGTAAGTGACATGCTCATTTCTACATGTTGGATGTTGGGAACCATTTTACCTGATTACACCATTGAAACTCTATATAAAACACTGTACTGTAAAACAGGGCCCTTGGAATGTAAACAATCTATTTTCTCTGCTTTTATTTTAGGTACAGGAGGCTGTACAAGAAAAATGCCCAAAGGTATATGCTGTACACCAAGAAGACATCGAAGACCTATGGCTACATCCCAGAACTGCAAACAAAGATTCTACAGAAGAGGCTAGCTGGCAAGAGAACGCCCAGGCGGAGTAGTCTTCAACCCGATGACCCCAGAAAGTACAGCCCTCTCCCCCTGTGCCGGCACCAACCAAGGAGGAACTCCTGCGCACCCAAGTCAGGAGAGGTCTTGGTAGGTAGAATACCAGTTTATTTCTTTTGCATCTGCGGCTACATACCACACACCAAGTTAGATGTAATGCATATTACATTTAATTTTAAAATAATCTAATTTCTGTTTTTATTTTGCTCTCCTCAGTGTCAGCATTCCAGAGTGAAGACCAGTGAAATCCGTTTCCAGAGCCTCTCAGCCCTTGTCTTTTCCATTTTCTGCCACAAGCTGCTTTTAAACCATTTCATAAAGTTTCCACAGTACAGAGCAGCTAATTGTTCAATAGTTATTTATACTATGTATACTGTTTATCCCTCATTTTATTTATTTATTTATTTTTTTACTGTTCCTCTATATCGTAAATAGCAAAGCATTGTTATTATAAATAAACTTTTTTTTATTGAACAAGGAAGAAGGCTCTTTACAAACTTGGAACAAAACAAACAATTTGTAAAAACAAAGTATATACAACAAGTAACTTCAAGTAAACTGGAGTCGGTAAAGTTTGTTCAAATTGTGGGTAGAAAGCCAGTGTACTGGCCTTGAGGGTCAGGGTATTTGTCCCTTATTCTCCAAATGCAGCAGCTGGGGATAACACGACGGTTACCCTGGTCCAGTGATCCATGCTGCCAAAAGGTGTACTGGCGATAAGCAGCATATCTAAACTGCCTATTATCATCACCTGGCTCTGTAACTTCTGCTACCACCAACACATCATTCCTGTAGTCTCTGTGTATACGCAAATAGCCATCTTCCAAGCAGTAAAGCTCGAAATGAGGCAATTTGCTTATGCAGTGCTCAGGCCCCTGGCCACAGCATTTCCTTTCTGCATCTGTGGCCATCTCCCTGCAGTTCCCACAGGTACACCATGGAAGAGCAGCTGCAGGTGGGAGAGTGGTGCTATCCAATGGAGGCAGGGCATCAAAAACCAATCCAGGGTTTCGGGAGAAGATCCGGGTTGCTAGTGCTCGTAGCCCCATTTCACTCATGTTTTGAATGAGTTCCTAAGTAAACAAACCACAAAATAGCATTTGGCATTTACATTTGATTAAAACTACATAAGATGCTGACATAGATACAGATGGTGATATTACAAGTCATAATTTTACTGCCCAGCTCTCATCAGCCTCAAGAGAGGGTACCTCAAAAGTGAGGTCTAAATCAGGCTGAAACAAGTGAGAGCAGTACAAGCAAAGATCATCTGGTACAAGTGCTAGGCTACCTTGACATAAACGTGTATTCTAAGCATATTCTATCTTTTAGCCTGTGCAATAATTTAGTGTTAGTTTGGAAGTATCAGGCGTAATTCCACGGCAACATCCTCAATACCAAAAGCGCATAATTTGGTCCACATACATGGAACCTTTGGACGTGTTTTTGATTCAAATTCTACACGTCATGTAATTTTTCATATAGCCTGATGTATTTTAGGAAAATTACCCTCGACTTTACATGTGGTATTGTCAACATTACAACAAGTTACCATCGATATGAGCCTATAGTGTTTCCAACCAAACAATAAATTACTGCATAGCCCAAAATTAGAATTTGCATGGATTTTTCAAATGCGTTCATAAAAAGCTTTACATCGCAACACTAGCCTAATAAAGACATTTTTAACAGGGTAACGAACGGAAAATTATGCTCCGACTGAAATGTGGTAACATTTACGATTCTATTTGGCTAATTACCATTAGGAAATTTTGCAGTACATTATTACTTCGCAAAAGATCTTTCATAAAGCATTAAATATAATTAACAGAAAATAAACTTACTGTGTAGGACTCGTCGCTTGCCATGACAGCCTACGTTCCTGCTGCATTCTGCAGCCGACCTGGCAACCTCTGGTCGGGAAGGAGGGGGAGGGTACACGCCGCTCAACAGTAATTTGAAAGTGACTGCAGTACCAGTTTTGGCCATAATCTTACACACGGCTCCTTTAATGTATCAGGTAGTATAATGTTTCACATAAGCAGATGCCTTTAAACTTAATCACCCTTTATACACATATAGATTTCCTCGCCTTTAGTTTCAACCTATAATGTCTCTTTAACCTTTGTGTTGATAAACATGAAATACACGATTCTTAATCTTCACTGAGAATTATATCACTTTGTACTTTCAACACCTTTGGCAATCAATAATAAACATTAGATTCATCCCAAAACATGTAGGCTTAATATAGTTTGCAAGGCTAAAAGACTTGAGTCCTTGATTGCAGCTTTAATGTTGAGCCACTTCTCACACCACTTTAACTTGAAGACTGGCGGAGAACTTGCTGGCTTTACCTTGAAAAGTTGCACTTTCGACGTAGTCTAATCGCCGTTGCGTCTTGTTGCCATGGCGACAATGTTTATAAACGTTGCCTCTCTGATGCGCTGATGCTCGTCGCGGTGTACGCAGTTCCCCTTATCTTGAAAGGCTGCACATTGAACGTAGTCCACTCGCCGGAGCGTCTCGTTGCCACGGTGACGATGTTCGTGGGCTTTACTCCTCTGGTGCGCTGGGTCGCTGCGGTGTTACGTTCGTGTCTTCATCTCTCCTACCCATGTTGAGCAGGCGAGTTTTCACTGTAGCTCTCATCACAACAGACACGGGTCGGTTTCTCTTTTACTGGCATTTATTCGTCTCTTCTGTTCATGTTCATGCCGTGAAAACTGCAGCAATATACAAATATATATCAGCTCACAACAAAGAGCTCACATGAAGTAAATAAAGGCATAAATGTCACGTTGTGTAAAATAAAGCATCAATAAAACAAAAGAAAATACCTCGTTAGCCGCTTGTCATGACGAGAGGTCTTTCAGCCGTGCTTGGGGGTATAGTGTCAATTAAATTTGCTGTGGCAGCGCACGGGTACTTAAGATTGGTTCCGGGCCAAACACAGCACCAATGAAACGCACTTATGAAATATATGAAATTATTCTGTTTTCTTTTATAACATACAGACATATATGAATTTCTAATTTAACATTTTTATCTAAATTATTTAACAGCATGAAATTATGAATTATCATTTAACACAGCTACAACAACACTAACAGTTAGTTATAGCCAGCGTTGCATTTTTCACGTATTCCCACAGTTTTTAGTGTTTGGTTATGGGAATAGATCATGCTATTTCCATAACCAATCATTAAAAACAGCGATAAACTACCTTCATCTGTAACTGGAGGCCACTGCCTAACATCATCAATCCAAGACATGTCTGCGTTATCAGTAACAGATGCTCCACGCTGCTGTGTTTGGGTTACTTAGGTGGAACACCGCACACTCCAGGTATGTCTGGGCCACTAGGGGGCGCATGTCCACAATTTTTAAGTCGAAAAGGTGTATAGCGCATCATTAGGCTTGTTATTTTGGTTGTGACAGATGTACGATAATTTCCCTCAAAATACGATAATTTTGAGTCTGTGGTACGATAATCCTACATTTCACACCTGGCAACGCTGCCACTGCTGCACGTCACGGCCACGAAACAAGTCTGCAGGTCCCCTGTTCGCCTGAGCGCCTGCAGAACCAGTTGCCCTAGATGAAGCTACTTGGACACTTATTGAAAGATTCCCGGTGGTTTCACTGACCACCGACAGGCACCGGAAGGCAAATTAAAAACTGCCATTTGAAAAGGGTTAGACATGTTTCCTGCAGATTTATTTATTGAGCCACAGAAGAGAACTAAGTTTGTGGGACAACAAATTTTTAAAAAACTGTAATTAACAGGCTGTAAATGTTATTCCTAATTTCTTAAAGTGCATTTGAAAAGCGAAACATGCCACGTCTGGTCTCCATCAGGGATTATTCCTGATAAAGAGCTGCCTCTCCAGAGAAAGCTCGCTTTTCTGCAGCAGCAGAGAGCTTCGTCCGTGTGGAGAATTCTCTTTTCTTTGCATCCAGTTTTATATCAAAGCGTTTTTGTTTCACCTCTTGATTGCTTCCTTGGACAGATGACGAGGCATCAGCTACGCTGATCAGCTCTTTCCAGGTCTGTACCTCGCTGGCCGATGTCACGCCTGCAGCCTCCTCACGGAGCAAAATGAAATAATTATAATACCTTTACACCTCCTTATATGGTGGTCCGTGGCCGGTGACTTGGTTTATGTTCATTAATGCGATGCTTAACTCCGGTTAATGGGAATTCATATAAAGTATGCAGATGTTTGAAGTGGTGCTAATTGGATTTATGCAGATTTAATGCATGGGGCTCATCGGGTGACCTCAGTCAGATGCATCGCTTCCCCCATTTTTCCACATTTGCATTTTAGTCGTTCACTCTTTGAGCCAAAATATCTCATTTTTGGTTCATTAGTTCAGTTTTGAAAATGCGTTTGCCTGGTTTAGATACTAATGGGAAGATTTCAGAACGGTGCACCACGACTGGACACTCTGCTCAGAAGGTCTCCAGCAGTCAGGTTTGATTTGTTCCTTCGTCGGTTCTACTGGTTCTTCTTCTGGTTCTCTCAGTTTGACCTCTACTGTAACAGCCCAAGTTTATAATCAGAATATATCGTTGGGGGATCTGGTGTTGCATCAAATAAACATGTAGAAATCATAGTAAAAAAGAAACTGCACACTGCTGGATTCTGGTGATGTTTAAACCACTCAGATCTGCTTTAAGCACATTTGCAAATCTCCCATTAACTACCAGTTTATGCACAAATATCTCATTTATTTGTTTGTCACAAGGCATTTCCCAATAAAAATATTACAGAAGGAAAGCCTGAGTCTTTATTTTTTCCTCCTCAAAGGGCAAATACTTTCCTTCCTACATCCTAATTTTTATCTACGTTTCATTATTTTTATATTCTTAAATAAGCATGTTTACTTCGGCAATTCAAATCAACTTTATTTGTATAGCGTCTGTTACAATGTCATTTGTCTCTAGGCGCTTTACAGAGACTCAGAGCATGACCCCCCGAGCAAATATCATTAACTAAAAATATAATATTGAATCCTAAACAAGGATAATGGCAGCTAAAAAAAAACTCCCACAGAGGGAGAAAAAAATCTTTCAGCCAAACAGTGGCAAGAAAAAACTCCACTTTAAGAGGAAGAAACCTGGACCAGGACCTGGATCATATGGGGGGACCTTCCTGATGAAGACCAGCCGGGTAGAGAAAGACAGGACAGAGAGAGGAGAGACACAAATGACTGAATGAAATGACTCCATAAACAGATGCAGGTAGCAGCACTGAGGTGAGATGGTCAGAAGACTAGATCACCGGTCACCACCCTGAACACATCTACACACACAGGTGGAGGTAAAACACACACAGGTGGAGGTAAACGCTGGGATGGACAGAGGAGGGAACCGCACGTCAGCATGAAACTCAGGAAACTCTGACCTGCAAATGTACAGAAAGAAAAGAGAAAAAGAGGGGGGCAAAAGCAACATAACAAACTACAGGAAAGAAAATAAAATGGAGCACAGTTACCGTAACAAGGTGCTTCTAATTAAATTATAGAATGAGCTGGAGGAGGAGGGGAGGGAAGGAAGAGAGAAGAGCAGTGGAGACACCACTCAGCAGATCATGTTGGCGTCTCCCTGCAGCGTAGGCCTATAGCAGCATAACTAGGACAAAGCTGTGATTAAGACGGGCCTACTCTAGTTTTAGCGCCTACAACTATGGCTATAAACTAATAGCCCTTACGCACTGTTGTTTAGACTAAGAGTGAATACCAATTCCTCCCTTAACCCTCGATCTCAACCCTCAGTCTCAAAAATGCGCGCTCCCGCTAAGTGCAAGTGCTGTCCCGATTCTTAGAAAGTCAAGTTGAGGGCCGTATCGCCCTCAATATTGAGATTTTCCGACACCACCCTTGGTAGTAAGGGCTACCCAGAAGGCACTGGATAATTTAGCCAAGACATCTTCGAAAAGGATGGCACCAAAAAAAGCTATCTACAAACGTAAGTATCTTCGTATATCTTAAAGATATAAATGTTACGAGACCATCTTATTGTCTTTGTTTGAGAATTTTTTCATGGATTAACATCGTTGTTGCGTAATATTTATTTTTTTATTTTACGATGTTTGCTGCCGGACCGGCGGTCACGCGAACGACCCGGTCGGTGGTGGTCGGCGGCGGTCGGCGGCGGTCGGCGGCGGTTGGCAGCGGGCCGGCGGTCCCGGGCGGCGGCGGCTGGCAGCGGCCGGCAGTCCCGGTCGTCTTCACGTTACTTGTATACCTTGTTGTGTAGCGATGGAGGACTGAATAATGTATCCTTTATTGTGTTATTTGCTAATATTATTTGGAAAATATACAGCGCTCTTTTCAATGTTATCCCTGTGTCATTTCAGGAAACACAGAGACAACACGGCTCTGATACATTTCAGTCTGAAGACGTAACTGCACTCGAGGGGTGTCCCATTTCTGAGTCACAAGATAACCCTGACACTTACTTTCGAGGGTTAAGATTGAGTGCCAAAGATTGAGGGTTAAGGGTGAGGGTTGAGATTGAGGGTTAAGAGAGGAATTGGAATTCACCCTAAATGTAGGCTTTACTGAACAAAAAAATGTTTTCAGTTTAGTGTTAAAGGTGGAGGTGGTGTCAGCCTCCTTAACCCAAACTGGTAGCCGGTTCCATAATAAAGGTGCCTGGTAGCAGAAGGCCCGTCCTCCAAATCTACTTTTAGATATTCTAGGAATGACGAGTAATCCTGCAGTCTGACAGCGGAGAGCTCTATTAGAGCATAACATGCTATCAGAGGGGTGTACTACGAAGCGAGATTAGAGGGTTAGCGAGGTATGTTGAGTCTAAAACCAGGATTTCCGGTACCACGAAGGTGGCTCTCTTTCAACCTGGCTAGATCACCATGGTAACTTACTCTGCAAACTTAGCCTGGTCCGGAGCAGGTTATGTGCAGAGTTTAGGCTCAAATCGGCTATAAAAAGCTCCACCCTTTCACTTTCACCCAATCCTGTTGACCTGAGCGCCAGGATTGTGCGCAATGGAGGGAGAGTATTCAGAGACCGGACTGATCCGCTGGCTTCCCATGACCATATTCTCTATGAACGCTAGAGATTTCCAGCTGAGGGAATACGTTACATTTGTAATCTGCTAGAGCCAGATATTGGCAGCGCCACCAAACGCAGCCGTGCGCTCGCAGTAGCGCAAACGGTGTGCGTTTCTTTGCGTTTCTTTGCCGCGGGAACCTACATGCATTCAGTTGGTGATGCAGAAAATCTGAGCCAGAATACTGGAATAAAGGTTGTACTTGTTCTTACTGAACTGCTGAATATGTTTGTAGTATTCCCTGGCCATCTGCCCACGCTTCAAATAAAAGAAGCGTTTTACTAAATCAGGTAACATAAATTAATAGTCCATTATATTGATAATCAGTGTGACGTGGAATTTCATGTGAAATGTTGTAATATAATTCATAGATTCCCCAGGGTGATAGGGTACCTATTAAAGTGGCCGGTGAGTGTGTATAACAGATCATATTAAATCTTAAATTAATTTCACAAAGATTTAGCAAAAAACTAAAGTGATTTTCATTTATCATTCATAATGGGACAGTCAGACCTACATAATGTTTAAATCTGCTGCATTAAGTTTAAAGTTTAAGCGCTCTAAAAGAGGGAGGAAGATTAATTAAGGTGCATTAAGTGGTGAAATAAATATAATTTACAAATTTACACAATCTGCAATTTTTTGCCAGCACTCCTCTCTGGCTTTATTTTATTTATTTATTTATTTATTTAAAGGACCGTGTGCAGTGGCATTAAAAAGATGGCTGCACCAGATTTAGCACCAAGCTAATTTCCATCTGTAGTCCTTAACACAGATAAACAGTAAAACAAGAAGGCAAAAAACATTAAAATACAACAAAATAAAATCGCAAAAACAATTGGGTACATTTACAATAGCTTAAAAAAAACAATAAAAATGACTACTCTTTACAATGCATCCTGTACAGAATAATGCGAGAGTAAAATGAGCCCCTTAATGTGAGCAAGACTGGTTGCTGAGCAGCCAATTTTTGACTGCATGTGAAAAAATTATATAATCTGGATAGATTATATATATATAATCTATTCACACCTACAGTGTTGCTTTTGGTCGTAAAGATTTCTTTGAAATCCTCATAGCCCTGCATTATTAAAACCTGCTCCTCCTGACTGAAATATACGGACCGCCATCTATCCATTTGATCCGGAAGAGGCGTCAAATGACGTGTCAAAGGCCCCCTTTTATGTGAACGCGCACAGAACAGAAAACAGAAAGCCGCGGTTAACAAAGATAGTTGATAACCACCTTCGTGGTACCAGTTATCTCTGATCGCGAGTTTAAGGTTTGTTAAGCCAGCTCACCCAAAGAAAGCCTGGCTGTGTCCAACTTGCTTCGTAGTACAGCCCTCTGGTCTTGTAAATAGCGTGGAGCTAGGCCATTAAGGGCCTTATATGCGAGAAAAAGAATTTTAAACTCAATTCTAAATTTCACGGGGAGCCAATGGAGGGAGGCTAATACGGGAGAGATGTGATCTCGCTTGCGGATTCCTGTCAGCACCCTCGCTGCTGCGTTCTGGATCAGTTGGAGGCTATTCAGCGAGCTTTTCGGACATCCTGCTAACAACGCATTACAAGTAATCCAGTCTAGAGCTAACAAACACATGGATTAATTTTTCAGCATCACCCTGGGAGAGGATGCTCCTAATCTTGGCAATATTTCTGAGATGAAAAAAGGCAGTCTTGCAAATCTGATTAATATACTGCTTAATGACATATCCTGATCAAAAATGACTCCAAGTCGTGCTGGAAGCCAGCGTAAACCCAGTTAATCCATTCCTCAGGTGTTTGGGACCAAAACAATAACCTCTGTTTTATCTGAGTTTAGAAGCAAAAAGTTAGAGGACATCCAGGACTTAATGTCATTAGCAGCACACGTTCATTCATTCATTCATTCATGAGCGGCGCCTCCTTCGTGAGCGGACTGTGGTCCATACATTTCCTCATGAAAGTGTTTCCACGTAAACACAATTTTAATCTTACTCATGCTTTTATTCTGAAGTTTAGAGCAATTAGCAGACCTGGAAACATTTCTGTTTTCTCTGAAAACATTTCACGTGCAGTGCAGGTGATCTCATCTTCACTATGCTTGGACATCCACAGAAATGTCTCCGTTTGAAGACCCTTTTAACAGACTTCTGCTGTGGGTCTTTAAACATGTCAGGGGTTGCACAGCGTGGGACTCATTTTACTCATTATGTCTGCAAAGTGTCACTTGCTTCACAAGTCAGTATCCCCAGGTGACGTTCCCTCAGATGTTCACAGATTTGCAGCGTCGTATCTTAAAATATCACTAATTCCCCTCACAGCCCCCAGGAACACTCGATCAATAACTGCTTTTTGTTCATTAATGAGGAAAAAAAAAGGTACAAGTCTTATCTCCCCTGCAGGTCACAAAGCTTCAATACAGGCAAATCTTTTTCACTTTTTCTGCTTTTCTTCATGCTTGTATGAATGTCAGCAGCGTAGATGGTGGAGGTGCTGGAATTCCTAAAAATACTCCTTTTAAAAGCGGCGCTGCTTTGCAGCATTGTGTTTGTTTAGGTTGCATGAGGGAGCTCAGGTGGCCCTCTGAGTAAAGGTGTTCATGAATCAGAGCAGGGCCACTGTGATCCAAGCATGTTCAAACCGTCTATTTTTTTGATGTGAGGCTTGTTGAGGATTCAAACACAGGACAGAGAGAGTCCACCACGGCCCGACGGCACCCAGAGAGCAGCTCAAATACAAACGAGCACTCACAGAGTAGTGGATAAACAGGAGGCTTTTTTATTTTTATTAACAACCACAGGATTTGGTTTGAATTAAAGGGCAGCTGATGGCTGACATTTGTAATGGAGCAACAAAAATCACTTATTTGGAGCTTTAATATACGTTTCCTGAAGCAGATGTGACTCTATTCCAGGCAGCGCGGCCTCTTCAGTTATTAAAAGGACGTGTCGTTGTTATCTGATTAAATTAAACCTGTTTCAGCCTTATGAAGAGGAGACAGAAAAAAACTGGAAGTTTGTGGAACAAAACCTGCCCTCAACCGGGTTTTATATATGTATATATAATGTGTGTTTATTTATTTGCATCAAAACCCCTTAACCTGCATTAATGATATAACGTGTGGTTTTATCCGCTATTTGCTAATCTAAAGAGTAAAACTAGGCGCCAAGTGAATTTTGTGGGGTAAAATTAATGTTTCCTGCTGAAATATAGCGAAGGAAAAATAGAAGGAGAAGCGAGTAAAATGAATGTTGAGGATGTTACATGTAGAGGTCGATCCAACAGGTAGGGGTGGAGGCTCATAAGTTATTTAAAGTTACTGGTGGTATTTTATTCTGCTGACACAGACTTGATGTGTGATTTCATTTCAGTCTGCAGAATCCAAATTGGTCGAGCTTTTTTTTTTCTCTCTCTGTGATTTCCAGCTTCAGCGTGAACCTAACTGAGCGGCCAGCTTTCATTTCCATCCAGAGCTCTGCTGGTTTTGGTAATAGCTGCAGAAAACACAGTTTACTCTAACAGACTGGGAGGATCCCCTGAGTGCTCTGGAGAAGGTGTGATGGAGGAAACCTCAGCAGTCTCTCCACAGCAGTGCTTTGTACTGAGCATGTTTGAAGATAAGATGCTTCTCATTTGGAGCTGCCTATGCTCAAACCATCGCTCGTATTATTTTGAGATTTTTTTTCTTTTTTCTGATGATTGATTGTTGCCCACATGTCTGAGTGGCTGCATGAGCCTCCTGAATAGCTCTTGGTTATTTTTCTCCCCCACAGCTTCCCCAGCTCTGCAAAAACAGGAGGAAGAAAAGCAAAAAGATTCTCATAAATAAAAAGATTCTCATAAATAAATAAATAAATAAATACATAAATAAATAAATGAATATATACAGGGGTTGGACGATGAAACTGAAACATCTGGTTTTAGAGTTCAATCATTTATTAGTCTGGTGTAGAGCCTCCTTTTGCGGCCAATACAGCATCATTTCCTCTTGGGAATGACATATAGAAGTCCTGCTCAGTGGTCAGAGGGATCTGAAGCCATTCTTCCTGCAGGACAGTGGTCAGGTCACTACGTGATGCTGGTGGAGGAAAGACGTTTCCTGACTCGCTCCAAAGTGGCTCAATAATATTCAGATCTGGTGACTGCAGGCCAGGGGAGAAGTTCAACTTCACTTTGATGTTCATCCAATGTTTTTTTTTTTTCTCTACACTTTTGAGTAGGGAAGTAGGGGTGCTGGGGGTGCTGCAGCCCCCCCTGTTGGCGGGGCTGCAGCACCCCCAGCACCCCTACTTCCCGCGGCACCGCCTTCAGGATCCAATGTTTGAACCACTGGATGCACATGGTCCTCCAGAATGGTCCGGTAGTCTCTGGCAGTGACGCCCATCCAGCACAAGTACTGTACCAAGGGAATGCCATGATATGGCAGCCCAAACCATCTCTGATCCACCCCCATGCTGCCCTCTGGGTATGCAACAGTCTGGGTGGTCCGCTTCTTTGGGGCTTCTAACTCTCCCAGATGTGGGGAAAACAGTAAAGCTGGACTCACCAGAGAACAATACATGTTTCACTTTGTCCACATCCCAAGATCTGGGCTCCTCATTAATGAAGACTAGACACCAGGCCGGTCCAATCTAGCCATGAAACCTCCCACACTACAAATGACAGGTGTTTCAGTTTCATTGTCCAACCCCTGAAACCGAGTCCACCACGGCACAACGGCACCCAGAAAGCAGCTCAAATACAAACGAAGATGGCAGACAGGAGCCTTTTATTAACGACCACAGGATTTGGTTTGAATTAAAGGGCAGCTGATGGCTGACATTTGTGATGGAGCAACAAAAATCACTGGGGTGGCCAATAGCAAACAGATTATTTGGAGCTTTAATATACGTTTCCTGAAGCAGATGTGACTCTATTCCAGGCAGCGCGGCCTCTTCAGTTATTAAAAGGATGTGCCATTGTTATCTGATTAAATTAAACCCGTTTCAGCTTTATGAATAGGAGGAGACAGAGAGAAACTGGGAGTATATATATATATATATATATATATATATATAGTGTGTGTTCTGTTTGGAATAAAATTAACTTTTGCCATAAAATTGGACATTTTTATTTATTTGCATCAAAACCCCTTAACCTGCATTAATGATATAACGTGTGGTTTTATCCGCTATTTGCTAATCTAAAGAGTAAAACTAGGCGCCAAGTGAATTTTGTGGGGTAAAATTAATGTTTCCTGCTGAAATATAGCGAAGGAAAAATAGAAGGAGAAGCGAGTAAAATGAATGTTGAGGATGTTACATGTAGAGGTCGATCCAACAGGTAGGGGTGGAAGCTCATAAGTTATTTAAAGTTACTGGTGGTATTTTATTCTGCTGACACAGACTTGATGTGTGATTTCATTTCAGTCTGCAGAATCCAAATTGGTCGAGCTTTTTTTTTTCTCTCTCTGTGATTTCCAGCTTCAGCGTGAACCTAACTGAGCGGCCAGCTTTCATTTCCATCCAGAGCTCTGCTGGTTTTGGTAATAGCTGCAGAAAACACAGTTTACTCTAACAGACTGGGAGGATCCCCTGAGTGCTCTGGAGAAGGTGTGATGGAGGAAACCTCAGCAGTCTCTCCACAGCAGTGCTTTGTACTGAGCATGTTTGAAGATAAGATGCTTCTCATTTGGAGCTGCCTATGCTCAAACCATCGCTCGTATTATTTTGAGATTTTTTTTCTTTTCTGATGATTGATTGTTGCCCACACGTCTGAGTGGCTGCATGAGCCTCCCGAATAGCTCTTGGTTATTTTCTCCCCCACAGCTTCCCCAGCTCTGCAAAAACAGGAGGAAGAAAAGCAAAAAGATTCTCATTATATATATATATATATATATATATATATATAAGGGCTGGGCAACGATTAAAAATTTGAATCGCGATTAATCGCATTTTATACGCAAAATCAAATAATGAATTCAAAAGTTGTGTAAAATGCACTTTTATTGAAATGTTCTGCTGCCATATGAACTAAAGTGTCATAACATTTGTTGTTCAAACACTTTTAACATCAGCACTTGTCAGTAACACATACACACGTGGACAAAATTGTTGGTACCCCTCAGTTAAAGAAGGAAAAACCCACAATTCTCACTGAAATCACTTGAAACTTACAAAAGTAACAATAAATAAAAATTTATTGAAAATCAAATAATCAAAATCAGCCATCACTTTTGAATTGTTGATTAACATAATTATTTAAAAAAACAAACTAATGAAATAGGGCTGGACAAAAATGATGGTACCCATAACTTAATATTTTGTTGCACAACCTTTTGAGGCAATCACTGCAATTAAACGATTTCTGTATTTGTCAATGAGCGTTCTGCAGCTGTCAACAGGTATTTTGGCCCACTCCTCATGAGCAAACTGCTCCAGTTGTCTCAGGTTTGATGGGTGTCTTCTCCAAATGGCATGTTTCAGCTCCTTCCACAGATGTTCAATGGGATTCAGATCTGGGCTCATGGAAGGCCACTTTAGAATAGTCCAACGCTTTTCTCTCAGCCATTCTTGGGTGTTTTTGGCTGTGTGTTTTGGATCGTTGTCCTGTTGGAAGACCCATGACCTGCGACTGAGACCAAGCTTTCTGACACTAGGCAGCACATTTCTCTCCAGAATGCCTTGATAGTCTTCAGATTTCATTTTACCTTGCACACATTCAAGACACCCTGTGCCAGATGCAGCAAAGCAGCCCCAAAACATTACTGAGCCTCCTCCATGTTTCACACCGTAGGGACAGTGTTCTTTTTCTTCGTATGCTTGGTTTTTGAGTCTATGAACATAGAGTTGATGTGCCTTACCAAAAAGCTCCAGTTTGGTCTCATCTGTCCAAAGGACATTCTCCCAGAAGCTTTGTGGCTTGTCAACATGCATTTTTTGCAAATTCCAGTCTCGCTTTTTTATGATTTTTTTCAGCAGTGGTGTCGTCTCCCATGAAGTCCACTTTGGCTCAAACAACGACGAATGGTGCGATCTGACACTGATGTACCTTGGCCTTGGAGTTCACCTTTAATTTCTTTGGAGGTTGTTCTGGGCTCTTTGGATACAATTCGAACGATCCGTCTCTTCAATTTGTCATCAATTTTCCTCTTGCGGCCACGTCCAGGGAGGTTGGCTACTGTCCCGTGGGTCTTGAACTTCTGAATAATATGAGCCACTGTTGTCACAGGAACTTCAAGCTGTTTAGAGATGGTCTTATAGCCTTTACCTTTAAGATGTTTGTCTATAATTTTTTTTTTCGGATGTCCTGGGACAATTCTCTCCTTCGCTTTCTGTTGTCCATGTTCAGTGTGGTACACACCTTTTCACCAAACAGCAGAGTGACTACTTGTCTGCCTTTAAATAGGCAGACTGACTGATTATGAGTTTGGAAACACCTGTGATGTCAATTAAAGGACACACCTGAGTTAATCGTGTCACTCTGGTCAAATAGTTTTCAATCTTTTATAGAGGTACCATCATTTTTTGTCCAGCCCTATTTCATTAGTTTGTTTTTTTTAAATAATTATGTTAATCAACAATTCAAAAGTGATGGCTGATTTTGATTATTTGATTTTCAATAAATTTTTATTTATTGTTACTTTTGTAAGTTTCAAGTGATTTCAGTGAGAATTGTGGGTTTTTCCTTCTTTAACTGAGGGGTACCAACAATTTTGTCCACGTGTGTATTTAGTGTAAATCTCATCTTAAAAAATGTCAAATAAAATAAAGCTTATTGCCACTGCCAGGACATTAATGTCATCCTGTTTTTATGGAAAATAAAAAAAAACTCTATAAACAAAATCCAACAAAATGATTGTGTCTCAGCACAATCAGAACATTAAAACAGGTAATTTCTGAGGTAACAGCAGAAACTTTTAACGGGGAGTTCAACTTGTCAGTTGTTACAAATAACCTTTGTTTCTGTTGAATCCTCCGTCTGGGAGAATTTTAAAATGAAAATGTCCATGTTAAAGTTCAGTAACTTTACCAATCCGTGCGCCAATTTATTACCAATTCATTCTTTCCATTTTCAATTGTCAAAAAAAATTTAAAAAAAAATTAACACAAAAAAACGAAAAAATGGCCTGTTTTTTTTTATATTTCAATTTTAGACTTGGATCAAAAATACAAAATTAAAAAACGTGCCACAGGACTAAATTTTTTGTTTTATAATTGAGGACTGAACTTTCTGTTGTCATTACACATCTGTGCCACTAGATGGAGCTGCACTGCAGTAACCAGCTAGAGAACAGCAGGACAGTGAACACATGGAGCAGATCTGATGGAACATGGAGGAATGATGACAAAGTTTTGTTGCAGTCCAGAATTTTTATATATATATATATATATATATATATATATATATATATATATATATATATATATATATATATATATATATATATATATATATATGTGTATACAGAATTGTTAATATTGCTACCTGAGTTGCTACCTGAACTGTAAAGTTCACAGATTTTAACCACTCTCCATGTCTGTTTTAACCAGTGGTCTTCAACCGGGGGTCCGCGACCCCTAGGGGGGCCGTGGAGGTACTGTAGGGGGTCCTCCAACTTAAAAAGAAATAAAGGCAATTTTAACCAAAATAATTTGAGAGTAAAAAAAAAAAAAAAAAAAAAAAAAAAATATATCTATATATATATATATATATATATATATATATATATATATATATATATAATATATATATATATATATATATATATATATATATATATATATATATATATATATATATATATATATACAGGCAGTTCTAAATATATAACTGCCTGAAGTTAAACGTTTCATTGTTGAAAAATAACAATTAAAAAAAATATTGTCTCATACCAACTAAAAATAATAATAATAATAATAATAATAATGATATGCATGAAAGTTTTATCAACCATAAACACATGTAGGCTAAAAACCCAGTCAAGAATTGGTTAATAAGGTGAAATAAGCAGAATAAAATACAGCTAAAAGTTATTATAAGCCAGGCTTAAAATGTGACACTTAAAAAAAAAGGGGGGGGGGGGGGGGGGGGGGGGGGGTAAGAATTACAAGCAGGGGTCCCTGCTCTGTTTTTCTCTCATCCAAGGGGTCCCTGGGCTAAAAAAGGTTGAAGACCCCTGGTTTTAACTTTTCTTTATGTTTACTGTTTTCTGGTTCCGCAGCAGCCAGTAACAGAGTTTTCAAAGAAAAGCATATATATATATATATATATATATAGATATATATATATATATATATATATATATATATATATACATATATATATATATATATATATATATATATAAAATAAATGTCGGCATTAATAAATTAATGAGTTAATGCGATAATAACACCTTAACTTGCCCAGCCCTAATATATATATATATATATATATATATATATATATATATATATATATATATATATATATATATATATATATATATATATATATATATATATATATATATCTATATATATATATATATATATACACATATAGATATGTGTCCTTGGTGTGTGTGTGTGTGTGTGTGTGTATTTATGTATATAGAGACACACAAACTTATCGTAATTAGTTGATACAATCAAAACAACTGGAGTAGTATAAAAAGTGCAGTGAAAAGTTTGACTTTTATGACTGAAAGAAAAAAAAAGTCTTGATTTAAAACACAGTCTGCTGCAAAAATTGCAGGATGCTACGGATGATTGAATTCCTCAAGTTGCCATGGAAACCATGGCTGCTGTATAGCAGCTTTTCCCTGAAGTCTCGTCATGCTGGTGCCAGACATCGTCCCCTGTCATTCGTCAGTACAATAAATGCAAATTACATAAGAGTTTGTTGCAGTGCGAGTATCATCTTTGTCATTTTCTGGCTAAAAGCTGAGAAAATGTGTGTGAACAAAGTTTATCTGATGATCTAAACAGGGAAACTGCCGACACTTGTGTTTTGAATGTGTACTAGGAGAGGATGTGCCGGTTGTAGACCAAATACATTTACTTTGATCTTGTGCCAGAATTACTAAAACAGTTAACTGGACAACTAATTAGTCATCCTATGTCACCTGATAAATCATTTAATTTCACATCCTGAATTTTCTTGACACAGTTTCTTTAAAAACTGTAATTAAACAATTTTTTGTCATGATCTCGGGTTTCTGTTGGTCCTGTTATGATATGTGTAATTCTCTTCTTCTGTTTTTTCTTCCTTGATTTAATCTTTAATTATTTAATTTTAATTTTAAATTTGCCTGATTTCCCGTGTTTCCTTGTGTGCTTTCACGTTTGACTTTCTTTAATCTGATCTGTCATCCCCACCTGTTTCTTCTTGACCATAATATGTGCCTCTCTCTATATTGTCCTGCCTCTTCTCCCCTGCGAGTCCGTTGACATTCTGGATGTCATGCACCTGTAGCGTGTCTCTTGTGTCCTGGTTATTCTGCTGTATGCAGCGTTTTTTCCTTTAATAAAGGACATTATCTTACTGCTCCTGAATCCCACTCCTGAAAATCTGACATTTCCAAGTTTAATTAATAGAAAGAGTCAGGGCGATCCTAGGGTCAGAGCTTTAGGGGTGCTGAGCACCCCTAAAAAAGGGTTAGCTTCGCCCATGGAAGGAGTCATGCTATATCTGCCTCATCAACCTTTATATTCAGCTCTTCAAGTTCACTTTTTTGTTGCATTAATGTTTGGCTTGTTTTAAGAGACACTTGTTTATCGGGCTGGGTACCGTTTAAATTGTTTTTGATATTGATACCAAAGCTGATACCGAACTATAATTTTTTTCGATACCAGTATTCATACCAGTATGATCACATTTAGACATGCAGGATATTGCGTGAACAGGGCCATGCACACAGATGCTCAAGCTAGGAGAAACAGCACAACTTGTTTAAAATTACACTTTGTCACATCGTTTTGAAGAATCTGGACTTTTTGTTTTACATAAATAGGAAAAAATCTTGTTGTAAAATTTTGATTTTAGCAAGATCGCACCATTTTGTTGCAAAACTGCTTGTGTCATATAGTCACGCCATTTTGCCGTAAAAATCACAAAGTTTTTGAAAATTGTGACTTTTTAACGTAACATTGACGCTGTTAGTCATAAAATACCGACTTGCACAAAATTTCAACTTTTCATTTACAGTTATTGTTATTGTTAATTTTGTATAATCGCAATTTTCTATCTGAAAATAGAGACTTTGTTCCTGGAAAATCACAAATTTTGAAATATTGTAATGTTTTGTTGTAAAATACAACTTTTGGTCATAAAATCTAAAATTTCACTATTTTCTGACATGATATTATGACTTTGTCACAAATTTTGTGTAAGTGCAACTTTATGTCCTATTATCACAACATTTTGTTGTAAAATGGAGTTTCACAAAATCAGAACATTTTGACAAAAAAAATTAGGACTTTATGTCCTGAAATCACAACTTTTTGTTGAGGAATTGTTCCTGTTAAAACAGTGGTAGGTGGTAGAGGTGGGCGGATCGATCCAAATAGCGATACCAGCGCTGGAATTGATATCAAACGATACACATGTAAAAAGATCGATACTCAAGCTTTTTTTCTTTTCTTTCCAACAGATAGTATCCAGGCAGATAACAGTGATCATCTTTAGCATCAACTCAAAAAAAAAAAAAAAAAAAAATTAAAAAATTAACTTTCAAAGTACATGTTACTTTAGTCATATGTTGCTGGAGCCAACTCAAAAAAATATAGTTAAGACCTTGAAATAACCCAGTACATGTCATGTATCACACTGAAAGGTGTTATCTAAGATTAAAAAAAAAAACCAAAACATTAGTTAATCCTTTATTTATCCCACAACGGCGAAATTTTTATAATTAAAGCAACAGGAAAAAAATGTTTTTTTAAATTACACAAGTATTGAAAGATATGATATAAAAGGTGGACTAGAAAAAACATTATGAACAGAAATTCAACTCCAAGGAATATTTACACACAAAAATGTTGAAGACAAAGTTTGATGATTTTTTTTTTTTTTGGCTTTAATAAAATAATAAAGACAAAAATCACAAAGGTTCATGACAGATTAAGCTTAATGTGAAAAAATACCGATATCGATATCGGTGATACTGGCCCTGTATTTACTTGGTATTGGATCGATACCAAAATTCCCAGTATCTCCCAGCTCTAGTAGGTGGCATTGCTACAAGATGTTAAAAACAGTTGTTTGAAACGGTATTGATCTCCCACAACCAAATCCATTTGACTACACTGGACATCATGGTTCAGGTTTTCAGACACCGTCCCTGAGTGCAGAAAAAAACTTCAATTCTACCAAATGGTGATAAGGCCATGATGCACAGGAAGGTTTATCATCATATAGCTTCATTTCTAGAGAATATTAGATGTTTACAGATGACAGAATTAGACAGAAGGCTGTTTTCTTTGTAATTGTTATTTCTGCTACGTTATGGCGGTGTTGTAGTCGAGTCACCAATGACTCCTCTATTAGCTTTTTAAACACAATTTTTGCATCTCCATGGACACATGGTCTTGTCACAATGAACAGAAGTTTTCTTCAGTCAATAAATCAATAAAACTGAGATCAACTTGCAAACGACCAGGTGAACTGAAAGGTGAACTGTACCACTAGCGGCGAGTTTCTACTGGAAAACTAACATTATGGGGTTGGTCCCATTTTAACTTCAGTCTACAGCTGCATCTCTGCATGATGGCAGCCGGAGGTTAGCAGTCTGGGAAAGAAGATAACAAAAGTGAGGTTTTTTTAAACTCTTGTCCACCCCCACCCACAGCCATTGAGTTTTCTCTACCGTCTGCTGCTGCTATAAACTGAGCAAACAAACATAACTGTGTAGCACTTACTTCTCTGGATGAATCCTCACCAGCTGGAAGTTGTATCCTTCATGTCCTTGATGGTTCTTTTACAGATGGACGTTTTAATCACAACACAAGAAATCAGAAAAATGTGAAGATATTTATTCAAAGACCTTTTTTATTTTTTTGTAACCTCGGCCACAGAGCACATCTTGAATGCGGTACAGATAATCTGGTTAATGCTCATGTGGCCCGTGTCGCTAAAAGGAACAAGATGAGTCTGACGACGAATCGCCGAGTCGGTCTGTACGCTAGTCCAGAGGTCCGGTTTAATGTCACTCAATATTATCACAGAACGGTCTTTAAAATGTGCCACAGATAAATACAACAAATAAAATTACGTGACCGGCATACTGTGGTATTTTCTGTATATTATAATAAACGTGTATTATTAGGAGCATCCTTGTGACGTCGCACCAACAGAACATCGGTAACATCCTCTGGAAAGACACTTTCTGAACGTGTAATGTATGTATGACGGATGTAATGGAGAGAATCCGGCCATTTTTCAAAATAAAACATAATTTAGACTCTGATAATAAATCAAACAGTAATAATGGAAGTTATTAATTTTTTTCTCTGCGGCCTGGTACCAAATGACTCACGGACCGGTACCGGGCCGGAGACCAGGGGTTGGGGTTGCTTGTCTGCTCAGCTCCTGGTAGACTGCTTTGGTCTTTACTGAAATGAGCTGGTTGTGCTGGTGTTGGCAGATCAGGGCAAAGTTGGAACCTCCTCCAGAACTGGACACTCCCACCGCTTATCGCTGGCATCCACGTGTTAAAGCGCGACACTTAATGAATCTGGACCTTATTGTTGGAGGAACCAAAGCCTGGCGAGACAGTTCTGATCTGTCACTTGACTCTAATCTAAACCTTCGCAGGTCTCTTTACTGATAAAAACTGATGACTGTAACAACAACAGAAAAAGACCCAAGTCTCAATTAAATAGGATTATCTTTTAGGTCTTAGGAAGACAAGTGTTATATTTTTTTTTGTACATTTATGAATAAAACATTTTCCAAATAACACTTCAAGCTTTCTTTAGCAAACTCAAATAACAATTACTTTAAATATCAAAGCTGGTGAAGTTGAACAGCATTGGTCGTCTTCTTGTTTTTTTTTAATTTTTTAACTGAAATGGCTAACTTTTGTGTCAGTGCTGAGGTTCACATGAGTCCTGAGGTCTTTCCGGACCTGTTAAAGGACAGTGTACAACCAGGGAAGATGAGGTCTCTGAGCTACAGCTCAACCTGATGGGGAGCAGGAGTGAAGTCAGTACGTCTCCTTCCAGGAGCGCAGGTACAGCTGGATGGGGAGCAGGGGGTTTCTGTTCTGCAGGCTCTTATGGAAAACATCAAAATCGACCTTCCTCACCCTCTGCAGATAGTCCTCCAACACCACCTGCAGCACACAACGCAACAGGAGTTTAGTAAAGTCTGCGCCAGGCGCTGCTCCATGGAGGACGTTCCTGAAAAAGACCATCCAGAGTAACGAGAACACCATTTTCAAAGCATTTCAATCCCCCAACCTGCAGTCTTTTTTGTTAATTTCATCAAAAAGACTGAAATATTGCATTTAACAAGTATTCAGACCTGTTATGACACAGCTGAACTCTTTATTATTCTTTGTGGTCTGAGAGGAAAGATTATTGGCAACCTGCTAAGACTTACTTAACTCCCCAAACCCTGAATTTGTCAGAGGACTAAAATCACAGACAGTGGAGGAGCAAACGGACAGGACAGATGAAGACAGTAAACAAAAGACACAAGACAGTGGTGATGTAGTGTGTTTGTATGGTCCGCTGTGGTGTGCACAGATGAATGGAGGGACAGCTGTGTTGTGATGCTGTTTGTGACCTCGAATCCACCGCAGAGCTAAAGCAGTCCAACAGCCATATACAGGGCAGTGATGTTGACCCCTAACGTCCCAACTCCCCCAGCACCAACCAGTGACCACCACCACATCTACAGGCTGGATCACAGCTGGTCCTGGTGTGTTGGGCCAGCAGACCCCCACCACGGCACTGGACTTCCCTTCAGGCCCAACAGGGACCATCCAGCCAGTCCACCGGCAACAAGTCCAGTCAAAGCGATGAGCCGGAGTCCCCCAGGTGTGTCAACCTGGGGCTACATAGTTTTGTGAAGGTGAAGTTTTAGGCTGTTTTCTAACTCCCCAATTAGACACCAGTGAGTGCTACCAATGTTAACTTTAACTATGCGATTAAGGGTAGGTTATTGTATTAAAACTGGAGCTCAGGACCGGACACGGGGGTAAGAAAGGAGGACAGCAACATACAACTGCTGCAACCCACCCACCACTGAGCCAGCACCTCCAACCCTACCTTGAGACATAGGCCCCGATCGTACACTTCCCGCTAGCCGCTACACACTACCCACTAACCACTACCCACAAGGAACCTCCGCTAACTGCTAATGCAATCTTCGGCTCGCTAAAGCCGCTACCTGCTATGCCGACTCCCTTACTCACATTGTAGGTGTGGCAACGAGCGTGTCTTTTGCCCTTTCCCCAAACTCGGTATCTTGAGATCGCGAGTTGCAGGTGGTCAGACCACCCACTCTACAGCAGACTCCCAGACGAGCTGCGCATGAGAGCTGCTCCGATCTGGATTAAAAGACGCTCCATATCGGTTTGTGGATAGCGGTTTGTAGGTAGTGGCTTCCAGGTAGCGCAACCTGCTCTTAAAGGGAATGGCTACTGACAGACTGATTGGTTTAACAGGTGGAACGCCCTAACCACTCCTATGGATAATATAGCGGGTAGCGCAGGTGGGATAGCGGGTTAGCAAGGTGGAAGATTGAGTTTGTTGTGGGGGAACGCCCCTCTCACTACCCGCTATCCCTTAATAGCAGCTTTAGGAGAGCTAGCTGAAGATGGGGCATCTAGTGCAGGGAGGGATGACCCAGGAGAACCAGCAGCAACCCGAGAGACAGAAGGCCACAGCAGGACTTCTGTAACTTATTGAATTCAATGGTCATAATTATGAAAGCACAACTCACTTATGTAAATGTCTCAGAGTGGGAAGGGTATGTATATGTTGGGTTTTTGGCTTTGGCTTTTGTGTTTCTGGACTTTTTCTGGGTTTTCCATGTTTCTTGTGTTCTCTGTCTCCTATTTTGGCTACTTCCTGTTGCATTTTGAAAGTCTGTCCTTGTCTTGTTCAGTTCCATTTTACCTCCTTGTGTCCCATCTTTCCGATTGTCTGCAGCTGTGTCCCCTTTACCATCAAGCCTGTTTAAGTCTCGTCTTCCCCTCTGTTCCTCGCTGGTCCGCCTGTTCTGTTTTTGTCTCCTCATGTCCTGTTTCTTCTCGTTTCCCCTGTTGCCTCGGGATTTCATCCTCAGCTACCTCGTTTGGTTTGTGCTTTTGGACATTACTGGCGTGGCAGCGTTTTTGTTTGTTTAAAAAAAAAAAAAAAATCAATGACTCTTGTTGGACCTGCATCAGGATTAAAGCCAACCCACAAGCTCTACCCAAATACCTGTGAGGGCTGTGTCAAAGTTTAGATATTGGGAAAATGTGACAACATTTCCGTAGCATTTAAAGCAGCTCAGTTGTGATGTTAAAAAATGCATTCTGAGGCCTAACGGCTCTAAGGCCATGACTCTTCGCCTCAAATCCTGCTTCATTTGAGGTCACCGGTTGTTGTCTCTATCAAGTAGCTGAGTTTGTGTCTAGACAGATCCCAAGGTTACTGGTTACTGTAATTTTCCACTTGGTATTTGAATTGTATTAGATGAACTGCCCGCCTTTTTGTCTTTGCCATTTTGAAGAATCCTGCATTCTGTGATGAGCTCTCTGAATTTGACTGCAGCCTTGGAGAAATAAACTCCGTTTTGCACCTCCGTCGTTTGTCAGTGCCTTGCTTAACAGTCAAATGGATTGCATCACCAGTGCACATTAATCCATAATCTTATGAGTAAGAAGATATCCAAATTCTTAGTTTACATCAGTCTTGATGATTCTGAAACCACTGATCTGATTGCCCCAACAAGTCGATGGATGAACAGTTCCTCACTTGCAGACGAGGGAACCTCACAGATGGACCTCCATCACTGCAGAGTTTGAGCCATCAGGCCTTTGTGGTAGAAACAGGTGATGTTCGCCCTCTCCATCTCTTTCTTTTATTTGATTTTATTTATTTAGGGGAAAAAATTCACCTGAAGCAAAATCCTCTGCTGTGATGAAGGAAACTTTAACAACAGCATATCAGACCTGCGCATCAGGAGTCTGAGAACAAACCAGAACAGAGAAAATGATAAAAGGCAGGAAACTAAAGAGCCTGAGATAAAAATCGATTCCATGAAAGCTCAGGATGTCTGGCTGGAGAGAAGTTTTAGACATTACAAGACAAAGACTGCAGAGAACTTATCAGGAAATAATGTGGCCTGAAACAAACAAACAAAAAAGAGAAGGTTCGAGTACCAAGTACATGTTCTGAAAACCTGTATATTGTTTGTTCAGGCTGCACAACATTAGGAAAATATGCAATATGACATATAGTTAAAAACTGCGACGATAATGATTTGTGATAAATAAACTTAATTCAGCGTAAGGTTTAACGTCTTTCTGCTTTACAGCTGTAATTGACTGCTGACACTAAGTAGCCTCTGCAAAACAGAAAAGAAACAAAAGAAAGTAATTACAGTGGTATTTCTGTAATTAACGAAATTTTCAGGTTATGAAACGCCTCAACGGGAAAATACTGTCTCTTGTTATGAAAGAAATTTCAGGATGCAAAAGGCAAAAATACAGTACCCGCTGCTACTAGCAGCTCCCAGAGTTTACCGAATGTAAACATACTTGTAGCTCCTCTGCCATTGGCTATAGCGGCTAGCATCTTCCTGGCTATAGCGGCTAGCATCTTCCTGGCATCTCTCTCTGAATTCTCTGAAACTCGAAATTTGTTGAAAAGAATAATCCAGAAAACGTGTTAACTAGTCGGGCTATCGCTCTTTATGATGATGTTGGCCTTGCACATGTTCGAAGGATTGTTAAAACCCGACAAAAGCAAATGTCCTTGGATCGGTTCTTTCCAAAACATCAGGCAAAAACCACTGCTGAGAGAGAAAAGATGACGACGACAGCAGTTAAAAGGTAAATGAACATCATTTTTATTCTTTAATTTATTCTTTGTTTTTTATTATGTACAACTCTCATTTTATGTTTATTGTGCAGTAATCTAATGGTGACATGTATTTATTACATGTTTTGATGGATTTTTATGATTTATAAAAAAAATTTATGTCTGAATTTTGGGGGTCTTGAATCGGATTAGAGCACTTACATGGAAAACGCGTCTCTACTTACGAAATTTTCAAGTTACGAAACTTCCAGAACCAAATAATTTCGTAAGTAAATGTACCAATGTATTTTATGAAACAGAAATAAATGCCTCATAAGATGCTAAAATCACCTACATTAGTGTTTAAAATGATTAAAGGTGTGAATGAAAAGATTACCAGTTATGTCTTGTTTTTGTGATATCGATATTTCAATAGCGACATGTTTTCGATGTTTCACGCTGTCCGACTGCATCTTCTCACTCTTTTTTTCCTCTCATAAATCTCCATTATAGTGTTGTTTTGAGATCGATGAAAAAAAACAGCCATTTACATCCGAAAGAGGTTTAAAACAACAAAACTCCTAAAAGTTTCAAAGCTCTGAAAACTTTTCTGAGGCACCGCGGCTTGTTGAGGTTATCGACCGTCCTGACGCGACGCTGATGCTGCTCGTTTTGTGGCTGGAAGAGAAGAGGGGGATGACGTGTTTTGTTCTGCAGCATCAACACTGACATACTGTTCAATAAATATAATTTTCAGGGAGCCCAGAGGTTGTGGTTACAAGAAAATGGCCCTTTTTGAACTTGTCAGGTCTCATCCTGCGATGCTCTTGGAGCGGGAGAGAAATACGTCGCGAGCACGCACCGACAGGACGCCTCGCAAATTTAAATAGGTGGACTCGTGAAGAGGAAAGAAAATTGCTTTCTTGGTGTAATTTTAAGCCTCTGAGCAACACGAACATTTATTAGGAGTGATGCCTGCGTCCGCCTGATAAAATTCCCAGCATCCCTCACTTTGGTTTCGAATGTGCTCCATGAATAAAGTTGATTTGAAGTTGACTGCGGTGTACGTTGTCATTTAGGGGAGTTAGAATAAACGTGGTGATGCCCAGAGACATCCAGGTTGTTTCTGTAACCTGCTGCATCCATCCCACCCACATTTTTCACTTCGTCCTTTCATTTAGTGACTGAGGTTTACACTCTTTGTACGGCCTATGGAGCTCTCCTATTAGGTTTTTCCATCCCCCTATTTCTCTCCGGAGTAATTGCTGGTACACCAGACTGCTTTTTCAGATACTATATTTAAGTTTTTTTTTTTGTCATTTGGTCACAAAAAACAGAAATCCACCTCCACTCCTCAAAGAAATAAGTCTTCCTCATAAAATCTGATGAAAAAAACTCCAATTAAGAAGATCATACAGAACTTTTATCTTCTGAAGTGTTTTCCTCGGGGCTTTGACTTGTATTCTCAGCTTTAATGGCGCCACGTCTCTGGCAGGTGTAAATAAACCTTCATGTATTAAAATGAAAGCGGCACAGAGAACGAAGTCCCTCAGGCTTTTCCTTCGCAGCGCTCTGCCTTTCTATCTGCGCACATGTGACTCATACAAACATACAATTTGTCTGAATCAAATTTTCTGCAAAGCAAGAAAAGCACAAAGGGCTTAGGTGTGCTTTCTGACGTGGTCCAACACCACACACTCAACACACACACCTGCAGCACAGCGAAGGTCCACTGCAACGCGGGAAAACAGTTTCACATTCAGGAGTGCGGGGAGCTGTGTGGACGTCACGCAGAAGGTCGAGGCGACATCGTGATCGCATACGGAGAAGGTCTCATTCTCGGGCAAAACGGCTTCAGAGTGTGTGCAGACCCTTTATTCTTTCCCACATTTGATACATCGAATTATTACGATAACTAAAAATATCATAATGAAATCATTATGTTGACTGAAGAGCAGTGACGTGTTTCCAGCTACTGAGAAAGAGATTTCCTGCTGAACTAAACCAGATATCAGGATGTAGCTTTAATGTTGCAAATAACTTCTAATATACCGCACCGATAACTGGCCTAATAATCACAAACTAATACCATTAAATCAACTGTATTCTTCAGGTTTCATGTCAGTGAAGAACCATTAAGGTTTAGGTTAAACAAAAGGAACCAATCCTTTGCCTTGAAAACCCTCCTGAACCACAAACCGGGTCCACCTGATTGTTGTCTGACTGTTGCTTTAAATGGGGATGGTCAGTGTTTCTGGGTGGGCGGGGCCCTCATCATGGCTGATGTTTGCAGTGTGGGTCCTGGTCGGCCTGGGTCTGGGTGGTCCCTGTGGCGGCGACCTCTGTGATTGTGGGTGGGGGTGCTCTCGACATGGACTGGTCCCCGTGATATTGTTTTCCTCACCTGGTTCATTGGTGCCAAGATGGATGTTGAGAGTCTATTCAGAGTGGGGCTAAAGGGGGCGGGGGTGGTTTTTTTTCTGCTGTAAGCTTGGGTGTGTGATGGCTTTTAAGTTGTCTTTGTTCTTTCTTCTTGTTGCTGTTGTTTTAATGATTGTTTTAATTATGTAAAGCACTTTGTGTTACTTCAGTATGAAAAGGGCTTTACACAAATTTGATTTGATTTGACTATTCTTCCAACCAAACTCTGTTCATTCATATTTCAGGAGCGTCTGGATCAAACAGCCCCTCTCAGTTTCTCAGGCGGGTGAAGGTCAAAGCACTGATGCAACTGTTTTTTTCCTCTTTTTTAAACCGCTGCCTCTGACGTGCTCGTGCGCTTCGGACCGAGATCTGCTACTTCGTCGAGATTTGCTACCCATGACGTTTTCCACGCCCATAATTTTTTGAAACCCTTCGTAGCAGAGCAGCGGGACAAAGGAACAACGGTTTACAGTGAGTAACATCCTTAAAAATTATATTATGTCGTCTTTCGTCTTTGTGCTTGTTGAAAACGTTCATTCAGCATGTGAATTCAATATATGGAGTGTCATATTAATCCTTGCATGACACTCACTGTGTCGTATTAATTATTTAACAATAGTGCAAAGAGGAACGTCCACCGAGCGCGACAAGTCGTCGGTTTACAGTAACAGCCTTAAAATTCATATTATTTCGTCTTTGTGCTTGTTGAGAACATTCATTCAGCATATTTATTTGATTTGATTTTTACCGCTTCAGCCACTTTGTCAGTGTTTATTAGACTACTGGTCACCTCACTGATGTTGTAGGATGAATAGTAGCATAATAGTTCAGGGGTAGCAGATTTCGATGGTCTCATAACATGTCATCAAATAATGCTCCTGCAACTTTGTCAGTGTTTATTAGACTACTGGTCACCTCACTGATGTTGTAGGATGAATAGTAGCATAATAGTTCAGGGGTAGCAGATTTCGATGGTCTCATAACATGTCATCAAATAATGCTCCTGCAACTTTGTCAGTGTTTATTAGACTACTGGTCACCTCACTGATGTTGTAGGATGAATAGCAGCATAATAGTTCAGGGGTAGCAGATTTCGATGGTCTCATAACATGTCATCAAATAATGCTCCTGCAACTTTGTCAGTGTTTATTAGACTACTGGTCACCTCACTGACACTGTAGGATGAATAGTAGCATAATAGTTCAGGGGTAGCAGATTTCGATGGTCTCATAACATGTCATCAAATAATGCTCCTGCAACTTTGTCAGTGTTTATTAGACTACTGGTCACCTCACTGACGTTGTAGGATGAATAGTAGCATAATAGTTCAGGGGTAGCAGATTTCGATGGTCTCATAACATGTCATCAAATAATGCTCCTGCAACTTTGTCAATGTTTATTAGACTACTGGTCACCTCACTGACACTGTAGGATGAATAGTAGCATAATAGTTCAGGGGTAGCAGATTTTGATGGGCTCATAACATGTCATCAAATAATGCTCCTGCAACTTTGTCAGTGTTTATTAGACTACTGGTCACCTCACTGATGTTGTAGGATGAATAGTAGCATAATAGTTCAGGGGTAGCAGATTTCGATGGTCTCATAACATGTCATCAAATAATGCTCCTGCAACTTTGTCAGTGTTTATTAGACTACTGGTCACCTCACTGACACTGTAGGATGAATAGTAGCATAATAGTTCAGGGGTAGCAGATTTTGATGGGCTCATAACATGTCATCAAATAATGCTCCTGCAACTTTGTCAGTGTTTATTAGACTACTGGTCACCTCACTGATGTTGTAGGATGAATAGTAGCATAATAGTTCAGGGGTAGCAGATTTCGATGGTCTCATAACATGTCATCAAATAATGCTCCTGCAACTTTGTCAGTGTTTATTAGACTACTGGTCACCTCACTGACACTGTAGGATGAATAGTAGCATAATAGTTCAGGGGTAGTAGCAGATTTGATGGGCTCATAACATGTCATCAAATAATGCTCCTGCAACTTTGTCAGTGTTTATTAGACTACTGGTCACCTCATGATTTGTAGGATGAAAGTAGAGCATAATAGTTTGATTATTTGTTCCTTTAAAGGTTTAATGAATATTATTCATTTATTTAAATGTATACCCTTTATATATTTAAAGTCACAGCCTTGTGTATTTTCTAACTCCTGAAGTCTGCAGTTTTTGCATTTCTGGGTGAAAGCCTTATGATTATCATTTCAGATTAAATCTCCACAGCAGCTAAACAAGTTTTGTATTTGACAGAAACCAGTTCACCTGCTCATATCTGCTGTGTCCACCACTTTATTTTCCGGAAGATTCCAGCCACAGGAAGGTAAATAAGTCATTGCATTTAGTTATATTCATGTATTTAATGTTGAAAAAAAAAATAAAGGATGTGTCCAGTCAATGTCGGGGCTCACTGGATTTTGGTGCTGTGTTGACCTCTAACAAAATGAAGAGGCTAATTTTCCATGTGGATAAAAAATATTTGCTGAATATTCATGATTTGATATTAATGTTTTGATGAGATGATAAAATTACTATGATGCACTAAACATTTAACATTCTTAGATTGTTAAAAGGTCAGAGAAAACTCTCGTGGTCCTTGACCCGATGGGAAGTGAAGGGTCCTACGAGAGGAGAATTAAAAGGAACTGGAGGTAATGTTGTTTAGGGTGAATAAACACATTGTTGATCTTTACAAGCAAAGCCTTGATTATACAGTCACATTTAATGTGTTTACATATAGTGATTATGTTTTTTTCCCCCTTTTGACAATAAGAAACTACGCGAAGAACACAGGCCGTTGGCCGCCGGATGGGGAGAGAAGTGGAAAGTCCAAACGCTACAGCACAACAAGCAGGAGGACAGCCATAGTTGTGGCGTTTTGGTTTTGATGGTGAAAATATTTAATTGCTGTTGTCATAATCTTGAAATTTTATAAGTTACTCCTCCAGAGAGCTACAATACCACATATGACACACAATTATTTATACCAGTCATGTCATGCTCAGAAGGGACTTGATGTGGAAAGCTATTCTAGACTTCAAATTTCAGACAGAGCAGTTATTCTTTTACTTTATTTTTGGTGTGTTGTTCAAAATCAATCAAAAAAAAAAAAAAAAAAAAACCATGGTGTAAAGGAACCACTATAAGAAAAACTGACATCTGGGTTGAATGTTTTAATTTTAACAGTTTGCTGAAGACTACATGGTTCATGGCAATGTTGCCATGACCAGAACCTCACCACAAGCTGTTGCTCAGGCACGCCTCAACATAGCTTGTGCACTGCTTCAAATGAAAGGTCAGACTACTGTGCTTTTCCAAAATGTTTGCATTCAAAATTCAAATCATACATATAGAAGGGCCTCAGTCACGGGTTGTGTACCAAGTTGTGTGAAGAAAATGGAGGCTTTGAATTAATTTCAGTTGTGGTAAGGTGTACAGTAGATGAATGCAGAAAAAAGAGGCCCAAAGAAATACCAAATTGAAGGGGGGGAAAGTGTAGGTATTGTTTTTTTTTTCTTTACCAGAAAAGCAGACAAAACCAAAAACATGCTACTCCCTTACTAATGTTAGTAATAATGATAATAATAACCATTACAACAGTAATAACAACAGCTCAAACAATATGGATTGTATGTTAATTTCTACATTTAATGAAATCCATGGTTTACAGGGAATGCAGATGACTATTGTGTTGTCTGCTCCTTTCTGGAAGGAACTGGGGACACCAGCATGGTGGAAATGGTAACTTATCATAAATATGTGTACTTTGTAGCAAATAAATTCCACTGTATTGTAGCTATGAAACAACCATTCATTTGGTTAAGAAAACAACAGGCATGTTTCTCAAAGGCTAGAGATATGCAACCGTATAAATCTAATTTGTAAATGTTCATATGAATTATTTTTGGAGAAGCTATGTATCATATTGGCTGGTTCCATTACTGCATTACAGATCACTGCCTTCTTTTTTTTTTTTGGTAGGTGCAGTGCGACTCTTGCAGTCGGTGGGCCCACATCGAATGTGCTGACTACAATAAAGACAGTGGCACTGAATTTAAATGCAAGAAATGCCAAGAAAAGAAAAAAAATATTAAAAAAAATTAAATAATACCCCATTCCCCACCCCCTTTGTCTCCTCATGTTTTGGTCACATGTGATGGCACATGCTGCTATTCATCCTACAACGTCAGTGAGGTGATTAGTAGTCTAATAAACATTGACGAAGTTGCAGGAGCATTATTTGATGACATGTTATGAGACCATCGAAATCTGCTACCCCTGAACTATTATGCTACTATTCATCCTACAGTGTCAGTGAGGTGACTAGTAGTCTAATAAACATTGACGAAGTTGCAGTAGCATTATTTGATGACATGTTATGAGACCATCGAAATCTGCTACCCCTGAACTATTATGCTACTATTCATCCTACAGTGTCAGTGAGGTGACCAGTAGTCTAATAAACATTGACGAAGTTGCAGGAGCATTATTTGATGACATGTTATGAGACCATCGAAATCTGCTACCCCTGAACTATTATGCTACTATTCATCCTACAACATCAGTGAGGTGACCAGTAGTCTAATAAACATTGACGAAGTTGCAGGAGCATTATTTGATGACATGTTATGAGACCATCGAAATCTGCTACCCCTGAACTATTATGCTACTATTCATCCTACAGCGTCAGTGAGGTGACCAGTAGTCTAATAAACACTGACAAAGTGGCTGAAGCGGTAAAAATCAAATCAAATAAATATGCTGAATGAATGTTCTCAACAAGCACAAAGACGAAATGATATGAATTTTAAGGATGTTATTCACTGTAAACCGGTGTTTGTTTGTCCCGCTGCTCTGCTACGAAGGGTTGCAAAAAATTATGGGCGTGGAAAACGGAAAACGTCATTCGGGAATTCGTTCTGCGCATGCGCAGAAGCCCAGGGTAGCAAATCTCGACAAGTAGGAGAAATCGACAGAACACCGGCGTCCAAATCCAGACAAGTTGATGAGGTTGATGGGGAGAGGTCAAAGATGTACAGCAGGGGGAAAACAGAGAGCAGGAGGGGGTGTGAGATAAAGTGAATGAGCTTGTTTCGGCTGAGAGACAACCAGCAGGACTGCAGTACCGTATTATTTGCTGAGATGTGGCTGAAGGACCGTGTTCTGAAGTCCATCGCCTCACAACGTGGGTTTCGGGCGCTCGGTGCACACAAAAGACTTTCAGACAGAGCGACAGGAGCTGTGGAGGAGGGCTTGTAGTACTTGTTGACAGCAGGGGACGTAATCCCGGACAAATTTCAGTGACTCTTCACTCCAGGTACTGAGCTGTGGGTTTCAGTCCACGCCGTCTCCTGAGAGAGCTCTCCTGTGTTTCCTGCTCATGGTGGGAGTGACATCATCAGCTCACTCAGCGCCCAGCTCCAAACGCAGGAGCCCAGCGTTCCCTGCAGATCCCTGCAGATCTCAGCCATGCTCGTTTTCTCTACGCGTTTCTCTACGTTTCCTACTGACTGACAATCTGTCAACCTGATTTAAACATTTTATGGATTTCTTTTTTTTTTTTTTTTTTTTAAACTTATTGATCTATATATATCAAGAAAAGAGAAATATGTCAAGGTGTGTGTCGCGTGGCTGCAGGAGGTCTATATGGGCATGGACACATTTAGGGTGAATTCCAATTCCTCTCTTAACCCTCAATCTCAACCCTCAATTTTTGGCCCTCAATCTTAAACCCTTGAAAGTAAGTGTCAGGGTTATCTTGTGACTTAGAAATGGGACACCCCTTGGAGTGCAGTTACGTCTTCAGACTGAAATGTATCAGAGCTGTAGTTGTCTCTGTATTTCCTGAAATGACACAGGGATAACATTGAAAAGAGCGCCGTATATTCTCTAAATAATATTAGCAAATAACACAATAGAGCAGCCATTCCCAAACTTCAGAATACCAAGGCCCAATTTTAAATGTGAAAAATCTCCACGGCCCACCGAAACCTTTAATCACAACTGTGATCAACATTCAGGACTAGAAGCTACGTTCTGATATTAATGTGAGGGGTCAACAAATAAGGTGACTCTTGTCATTTTAAGTTAAGATGACGGTAGAATAACACTTAACTGGTTTGTTTTGTTACTTCTTAATGTTTTTTTTTAAATCATGTTGTTAATATTTTACTGTAATTAAAAACATTTTTTAAAAAAGATCGAGAATTTAAAACATATTTGTTTAATTTTAATGACCTCTCACGGCCCACCTGAAGTACCGCGACAGCCCACCAGGGGGCCGCGGCCCACACTTTGGGAATCACTGCAATAGAGGATACATTATTCAGTCCTCCGTCACTACACAACAAGGTATACAAGTAACGTGAAGCCGGCCGGGGACCGCTGGCCGCCGACGAGCAGGACAACCGGCAGCAAACATCGTAAAGTAAAAAAAATAAATGTTACGCAACAACAATGTTAATCCATGAAAAAAGTCTCAAACAAAGACAATAAGATGGTTTCGTAACATTTATATCTTTAAGAACTACGAAGATACTTACATTTGTAGCTAGCTTTTTTTTGTCACCATCCTTTTCGAAGATGTCTTGGCTAAATTACCCAGTGCCTTCTGGGTAGCCCTTACTACCAAGGGTGGTGTAGGAAAATCTCAATATTGAGGGCGATACAGCCCTCAAACTTCGTCCTCAATTTGATGTTCTAAGAATCGGGACAGAACTTGGCACTTAGCAGGCAGCGCACATTTTTGAGTCTGAGGGTTGAGATTGAGGGTTAAGGGAGGAATTGGAATTCACACGTTTATTCTTAATACCCCTCCCCCAACACCCCCCCTCTACTGTCAACACAATCAATCAATGTTTACATCAATTCTCCATATACAGGTCTATAGCTTGGTAGAAGGTGTTCATCCAGTTTTCTTGTTAGTAGTTTTTGCTTCTTACATATCATCCTCTGAGTTTGTTTGCTGTCACAACACAATCCACTACACAACACCCCTCACACTTCACAACCCAGCACACACCCAGCACAATTGTGTGAAGAAAAAAAACATACATTTACAACATTACAAGCAAGTTACAAGCCTTACTTGAAATTAAGGAGTTAAACCAGGGGTGGGCAGTCCCAGTTAGGGATGTTCCTGGCGACTAATTTCCCTGTCGACTAAACGAAAATTATAATTAAGACTAGTCGACTAGTCTAAAAAAAAATTGCGCTCCAGCCTGGAAGTTATCAGTTTGCGTCCTGGTACGGTGTATTCGGGCTCAACATATTCCATTAGCTTCCTGAAGCCTTTACCTTCCACAAAGTTAAGTAGAAGCATATCTTCCGAAGTCATTACTGTGATGAGCTGCGTTATCCTCTCAGACCGGACGGGAGAACACGTCTCCGGGTAAACAATGTTAAATCAGCCTGAGTGTGGCTAGCACCGCTAGCATCAGCAGCCGTTGTCTCGTGCAGATTAACATCCAAATGCTTGAGTGGAATGTGGTTGCGCATTGCTCCAGTCGAGTGATTGTACGCCAGTTGTTTCTAACACAGTCTACATACTACCTTGTTTTCATTTTCTAGATTAAAGTACCACCAAACCGCGCTGGTTTAGCGAGACTATCTTCCCACCGTGCCGTTTTAAAACTCCAGTCTACTCGAGCATTTCCACGGAGAGGGGGGCTGCTGTCTGACGGCTCTGTAGCCCCGACTAGTGGCGGGTGGTTGTATGACAGTTAAGCAGCCTTGTACATGAATAAAACACAAATTGGTTTAAACGACCAATATTTCTGGTGCCGACTAGTAAGTAGGCAGACGTTTAATCGTTTAGACGACTAATCGCGCGCATCCCTAGTCACAGTCCTTGAGGCCGATGTCCTGCATGCCTAAAGCCTAGTTTATGCTCAGAAATTGTGTGTGATGCAGATAACGCAGATATGCCCCCCCACCCTCCGCAGACACTCCGGTGCACCTCCCAAAAATTGTAGGTTGATGCAGACAGTGTCGCAGAGAGGAGAGAAAGGAGGCCTCTGATTGGTCAATTCTACATCCGTGTAGAAAAGAGTGCGTCATCGAAAAAATGAGGAAGTACCCACATCTGTACGATTCTGGTTCTCCACACATATTCTAGTAATTCATGGAGGGAGATAGCGATGAATGTGGGTCTGGATACGGCCGAGACGGTGAGGAAGTGGAGAAACGCAAAAGATAAGTTTAGCAAGTTTAGCTAGTTCGTGATTGTCCCTCTTGCGTTGTGGTGTGGAATAACATAGCGCAGACCGCGCTTCAAAATTGAGCATAAATCAAAAGTAACTGCAGCATACCAGCGACAAGCTACTGCGACAAATTGCCGCGAGAGTAAACACAGCCCTTAAAGCCGGCGTTTTCCACCACTGAATACGGTCTCAAATCCTGACAAATAAAGTAGCAACGGACTCCGTAATTTTCTGTGACCTAGGTGAAGTAGATGGAAACTTGTGGAAACAACCGCCGTCACTGTCCAGCGTGGTTTGTTTCGGATCGCACCACAACTTCTTGGGCTAGCTCTCAGTTAGCATTAGCTTGTCCGGGTGGTGGCATTTCAGATGGGCTCACCTCGCAGGTTGGTGGTATTTCCAGAGTACTTCACGTTTGTGTGACACAGCTTGCAAACCGCCATACTTCTGTCTAAATCTTCTCTTTCCTTTTTCTTTTTAAACCCGAACTGCTCCCACACATCTGCTTTTAAGCACGAAGGCGCTGGGTTTATACTCGCTGCCATTCTGACTGGCTCAGCTGTAGCTGGAAGAGAAAGAAGCTTCTGGATAACCTGTTAGAAATGCTCTACAGCGACACTAGCGGCTCGAGGACTTAAAGGTGGGGTAGGTGTAGGTGTAGGGTAGGTGCTTAAACCCTGCTGTCATTTATCTAAACTTTCTGACTTCCAGTTGTGAGTCACCGCAGGACTTTCAGAATACCTCTGCAAACACTCAGCGTTTCCCATGAAGCATTTCAAAAGCCAAGTAGAGAGATATGATCAATTATCCCTGAAGGTGTTCAGATCAGCACACTGGGCATTTTATGACTTACTGTGGGGAGGAAGGCTGGAGTGGCAGGTGCTGGAACGTTGTGGCTAAATGATCGAGCCTGAAGGAGAAAGAAGGCAGGAATTAAACACACCGGAAAAGAAATTACCCGCAATTAATTCCTAATGTGAACCCGCGTCTTGTCTTTTCACGTTGCTTTCATCCATGCAGAAATGGCGGGAAGTCATTTAAATAAGTGTTTCTCCTAAGGGTTGGCTGTTAACAGAACCAGTGAAATATCAGGAGGTTAAACTTCAGTTCAGCCCTGTTTTGTTCTTTGACATGCAAATGATTTAAATACTTTTTTTAAAATTAAATAATGGAGCATAATGTGATGACGTGACCCTGTTTCCACAGGAGAGACAGACGCTGCATCGCCACTTTTTTTAAGAACGTTCTGGTGACATCAGGGAACTGAGGTGACAAACTGCTGCAGCAACAACAGCAGAGTGTTTTCTCATTCTCGCTTAATATGTGATTTCAGCTGCTTGGTGCAGCTCCGTCTGATCGGAGATCGCTGGAGTCTCATCTCAGGCTTTCGCCCTCTCTGCACTGAAACTCTTCCAATTCAATTCTATTTATAGTGTTTATTACAATGCAAGTTGTCTCTAGGCGCTTTACAGAGACCCAGAGCATGACCCCCTGAGCAAATGTCATTAACTAAAATTAAAATATTAAATCCTAATCAAAGAAAAATGGCAAGAAAGAAAAACTCCCATAGCAGGAGACAAAAACCTATAAGCCAAACAGTGACAAGGAAAAACTCCACTCTGAGAGGAAGAAACCTTGAGCAGGACCTGGATCATGAGGGGGGACCTTAGGAGAGGATGGAGGACAGAGAGAGGAGAGCACAAACATCCTGGCAACACTATTTAAGACAAAATGTATAAATAATAGGGCTGGGCAACGATTAAAATTTTTAATTGCGATTAATCCAATTATTTCTCTGATTAATCACGATTAATCGCATTGTATACGCAAAGTCAAATAATGAATTCAAAAGTAGTGTAAAGGTCACTTTTATTTCAATGTTCTGCTGCCATATGAACTAAAGTGCCATAACATTTGTTGTTAAAACACTTTTAACATCAGCACTTGTCAGTAACACATATTTAGTGTAAATCTCATCTTAAAAAATGTCAAATAAAATAAAGCGTATTGCCACTGCCTGGACATTAATGTCATCCTGTTTTTTTTTTAATGAAAAATAAAAAAAGTCTACCAACAAAATCCTAACAATCTAGAGGCCACAATCAGAACATTAAAACAGGTAATTTCTGAGGTAACAGCAGAAACTTTTAACGGGGAGTTCAACTTGTCAGTTGTTACAAATAACCTTGTTTCTGTTGAATCCTCCGTCTGGGAGAACTTTAAAATGAAAATGTCCATGTTAAAGTTCAGTAACTTTACCAATCCGTGTATCATTCATTCTTTCCATTTTCAATTGTCAATTAAAAATTTAAAAAAAATTAAAAAGTGATATTTTATTACGTTTTTCGTTTTTAACTCTAACACAAAAAAAAGAAAAAAATGCCTGTTTTTTTTATATTTCAATCTTAGATTTGGATCAAAAATACGAAATGAAAAAACGGGCCACAGAACTGAATTTGTTTTATAATGGAGGACTGGACTTTCTGTTGTCATTACACATCTGAGCCACTAGATGGAGCCGCACTGCAGTAACCAGCTAGAGAACAGCAGGACAGTGAACACATGGAGCAGATCTGATGGAACATGGAGGAATGACACGAAAGTTTTGTTGCAGTCCAGAATTTTTTTTCATACAGAATTGTTAATATTGCTACCTGAGTTACTACCTGAACTGTAAAGTTCACGGATTTTTACCGTTCTCCATGTCTGTTTTAGCTTTTCCATGTTTAGCTGCCAATTACTTTTCGGTTCTGCAGCAGCCAGTAACAGACTTTTCAGAACAAAAGCACGTGAGCAACATGCGTTAACGCTCGATAAAATAAATGTCGGCGTTAATAAATTAATGAGTTAACGCGATAATAACGTGTTAACTTGCCCAGCCCTAATAAATAATAATTATCCCTTAACTGGAGAACTAATAATTCCATGCACTTATATTCTGACTGATATATTGTTAGTACATGAACTACAGAGATGACTATGTAAACAGATGTAGGCAGCAACACTGAGGTGGTCAGAGGACCAGACTGCTGGTCAGCATGTTAGTTGATATCTCAGAGACTATACAGACAGGTGGAGGTAAACACTGGGAAGGCGGAACTGCAGGTCAGTATGTTACTCTGGAAACTCTGGACTGAAAACATACAGAAAGAAAAAGAAAGAAAGAAAAAAAAAGACTCTTTGAACTGTTAAATGACATTATGCACTGCAGAACAATAAAATATGTCAATCCTTTCCAGGCTCAGGGATGCTGCTGCTTTTGTGCCAAAATCATCATTTAAATCCCCTGCTGACGGTTTGAAATGACAGAATTATTTAGTATTGCTATTTTTTTTTTTAAACCTCGTTGCTTTGCTTCAACTGCCCTCATCCAAATTTATTTTGGAACATGTTGCTTCCCTGCGGTGCAAAAACTGGAATGAGACAAAGCATGAAACGCTGTCACACCGTCTGGAACAAAATATGGAGCAAGAGACACAGAAACACTGTTTTTGTCTTTCTTCTTTTTATTATAAAAACCATCCTGCCTGTTCATGATTTGGGTTCGTGAGTTAATTAGTGTAGCATTTTTCCAACTCACTCAGACATTAAACACTAATCACATTAAGTACATGCTGGACAAATTATTCTTACTTTCTGTTCCACTATTTGTACCCATAATCGCATGTGCTTCGGCTTTTCTCTACGTTCCTAATTAGTGTGTAAACAAGGAACAAACTAAATGTAGATGCTGAGTAGCAGCTCAAATAAAAAGCCTCCATAGGCACAATAATCAATGAGGCACGTAAGTGGAGTTTAATAAATCCCCAGACCAATTATGTGCAAACTCTTAAGAGCCACATTAGTATGTCAGTTATTAGACATATTAGACATTTCAGGAACATTTCCGAGCGCAGTGCAGATTTGTCACATGTGCAGTCAAGCTGTGTCAAAGCGTTAAGCATGACCGATTCTCATTTACATTTTCAAACGTGAAAATCTTTTGGTTCCTGCTGTTTTAGTGGTTTAAGAGGTCTTGAGGACTGTTGCATAACGTAATCACACAGATGTGAGTTTCGCTTCTCTTTTGTCTGTAAATGAAGCCACAGTGAGGTTATAAGTTCATCACAGACATGCATCCTCATGCACATCTGTGCTCATAGCAGCTGGATTTGGGGCGGTGGAGTCGGGTACTCCACCCACCCTTTCCACGGGCCGCGACTCTTGAAATGAGCCTCGCAGTCATCTGCTGCCCCCTTCTAAGGTTCAGCATTAGGGTGAATATGGGGGGGCTGGATAATTCTACTCTGTGATGTCACAAACATCCTGCAGATCTAAATGGATCAGTGAACGACACGTGGACTCACACGGCACCAGACGAAGCGACGGGGTGCGTCAGAATTTTTGAGATGCGAGTCACTCCAGGCGTCCGCCCCCTTTAATGGAAGAAGAGCTAAACCTTTCTGCACCCTGCAGGACTCATAGAAACACAGAGGGTGCAGCCGACCAACTGGATTTCAGGTGCACATGACTCATCGCCATTAGTGGGTTTCACTCAACTGAGAGCAACTTGCATGAGGGCTGAGTGGGCACATGACACAAATGTTACAACTGGCGAGACGCTGAGGACCCCTGAAGCGATAAATTACACGGAAGTCACTGCCAGACAATTAGAGCTGCAGAAGCCACTTATACCCTCGTTTCATCCAGCTTGAACCTGGTGTTGATGCTGGTCTGGTGCGACAGCCGGATCCGGCCCAAGTCTGCAGGGTTTTAAGGACCTGGTCTGATTTTTCCACACACACACACACAGAACCTATTTATCCAAGTTGATTATGTCTTCCCTAAAAACCAATCTATTATCGACTGGTGTTTACAAATCCTCACTGGTGTTTGTTAACAGTGCTACAAGTGGGATTCAAAGTCTCTGTCGGGTGATACAGGAACAGCAAGGGGGCTACATCCGGCCTGTAAACCAGTGAAGAAAACCGCAGCTCTTCTACTGACCATGAGGGGGCGGCTCCAAGAACGAGTCGATCTCTACTGAACGCCGTGTTAAAATGTCCAAATTAGCAGGAGTCAACATATTTACAGCCTGGGTCAAAAACTGTTCTGGTCCCCAAAATCCTTTTTTTTCGACTGAGATAAAACCAACAACTGATGCACAATTATGGGCGTTCCCTTTGATTGATGGCTGGCTATGTTTGGTGCCTGTCGTCACCGAAGCACTACTTAGAGCTTAGAGCTGCCTTGAGTTCACTTCTGAGCTGTGAATAAAGATCTAATTGTGCATAATGAGTCTTGTTTAAAGGCTAATATGTTCATGTTATGTGCTGTTAATTGTCCAGATCGCTGTGACCAGTAGCTTATCAAAGCAGCAGGCAGCCACCTTCATCCACGGACAAAGGGCTGACTGGCGAATGGCCTGTAGCTCGTTGGCCTCTTGCCTCAGTGGCAGCTGGAACACCTGGCTCTTTTTTCAGAGGTTTCAGAGTTTCATTTTAGTAGCGACATCTGAAATGAAGATGGGTTGACCTGACAAGGCAACACTAGTTAGTCTCCAACCAAGCCGAGGAGGTAAAACTGCTGGCTTTGGTGTCCATTCTTGAATTACTTTTCATTAGTTTTTCCTAACAGTGTTTTTGTTAGTCATGATAATGCCCTTGATGTCTTGCATCGAGCCCGGCAGCATTTTGGGAGCATTTAGGCTCTGAACAGATGCTTTCATCGCAGTCGGCGACTGAAAAACAAAGAACTGGTTCCAAGTTAAACACTGGCTCTGGACCAACACTAGGGGCCAATTCCAATTCCTCCCTAGTTGTTGGCCCTCAATTTTGGCCCTCCAAAGTAAGTGTAAGGTTTATCTTGTGACTTAGAAATGGGACACCCCTTGAGTGCAGTTACGTCTTCAGACTGTGGGGGGCGGCCTTACGCCAAAGCTACATCTAGTCTGTCAAGAAAAGGATGACAACGAAGAAGAAGAAAAAGATATAATAAATATATATAACGAAGACAGTAAGATAGTTTTGTAACATTTATATCTTTATTAACTACGTAAATTCTTACATTTGAAGCTCGCTTTTTTATCGGCACCATCCATTTCAAAGACGTTTTGGCGAAAATAAGCAATGCCTTCTGGGTAGCTCTTACTTCCAAGAGTGATGCCAGAGAATCTCTATATTGAGGGCGATACAGCCCTCAAACTTGTCCCTCAACTTGACGTTCTAAGAATCGGGACAGCACTTGCACTTTACAGGAACGTGCATTTTTGAGATTGAGGGTTAAGAGAGGAATTGGAATTCACCTTAGAGCTGCTGTGGTAGAAAAGACCATTAGATGACAAATAAAGCATCTTCAAGCATCAAAAGAAAAAAAAGTGCAGTTGCTTTTCGTTCACTCTTTCTTTCATTCAAATTCTCCAATGAGAAAATTTTCCAGCAATTATCCATTAACATTTATAAAACCCTCCACGGCCACCTGCTCGCTACATGCTTTTCATTATGTTCTTGAGTGAGAAACCCTTCAGTGTGTGCAGCGGGTGGTGGAACAACGTATCCTGATGAATTCAGACTGCAGGATCCCACTCAGTCATCAAAAAAACATCACTTTTTTCGGAGTTGCCTGCCTAATGCAGTGATTCCCAAAGTGTGGGCTGCGGCCCCCTGGTGGGCCGTCGCAGTACTGCAGGCAGGCCGTGAGAGGTCATTAAAAATAAACAAATGTGTTTTAAATACTTGATTTTTTAAAAATATGTTTTTTATAACTCTAAAATATTTATTACATGATTTGAAAAATATTTAGAGATAATAAAACAAACCAATTGGGTGTTATTCTACTGTCATCTTAACTTAATATGACAAGTATCATCTTATTTGTTAACCTCTATAATTTATAATTTTATAACTATACCTCTAATATTTTAATATTGGAATGTAGCTTTTAGTCTTGTATGTTGATCAAAGTGGTGTTTAAATGTTTGCATGGGCCGCAGAGATTTTTCACATTTCAAATTGGGCCTTAGTAGTTTATAAAGTTTGTGAATGGCTGCCCTAATGCATCATCATTCTAGTCTTCCCTTGCAAGAGAAAAAAAAAATGTAATTCGATATGCACTTCTTGTTTCTTCATACACCCGCGGCCTTGGTGCATGGAACTGAATATTGAGATAAATATTCTCTACAGCTCGTCTCTGAACTCCTGTGCCTTGCATAGGACAAAAACATCAAGTGAATAAATTACGAAATATATGTAAATCTCCATAGCTGGATTCTGGTGAATTATATATCAAAGCGGGACATTAAAGCTTGTGGTTCCACAATGGTGTGTGAAAGTATCAGATCTGGAAGTGCCGCTTTGATGGGCGCGCACTTTTGATCTCGCTAAGTGAAGCACGTACGTGTTGCAGGTGAACATGAGCCTGGCTGGCGATGTCGTACACGACTTCTCGAATGTTCTGCTCCCGGCTGCCGCGGATGAAGTCCTCCTGCGAAGCTCCATGCTGGAGAAACACAACACACAAACAAAAAACTCAAGGTCAAAGATGACAAATCAATGTAACTGAATCGGCCATCTCAGTTTAACTACTTCACACTGGGGCTGAGATGTCTGTTTAATCTGTCGATGCAGAAAATTGAGAAACCCAAGTGTGATCCTGTGCCAAGACTGGGATGCCACCCCCACACTGATTAACAACCAGTAAAAATTTGTTTTTTTTTTTTACTTTGGTCGTCTGCAAGAAACAATTTTTGCATTATAATTGAAAGAGCTGAAACCGTTGAAGCTCCGACATCCTACAAGTCGGTGACTGTCTGCTGCTGATAACAGGGGGATGCACAAGATTTCACCGCTTCTGGTAAAAGCTGATGTTTCACTGGGTTCATCGAGAATCGTAGTGATCTCATTGGGACGGCTGTGGCTCAGGAGATGGATCTGCAGATAGGAAGGTTGATTGTTCGCTGTCCCAGACGCTTCCTCTGAGTGAGTTTATGTACTAGAGATACTAAAGTAACATGCAAAGGTATGGTTGGGAGGAAAAGATGTCTGCAGAATTTAATGACTAGAGCATCTCTAACCACCTGGGGGTGAATCAATCCTTTCCTGTCTTGAGTGTAATTCAGAGCGATCATTTATTAATACCAAGCACTGGTGAAGAAACGCAAGCTGAAGGTTCTTGACGTGGCCCCGATGGTCCCCTTGACCCCAGCATCATCAAAAATGTGCAGTCAGGCCTCAATATGCGAGACACGCTGAGAATCTCTCAGAAGTTAAAGGACTATCAAGTTCCTGCAAAAAGCATTTACCAGATGTCATAACTGTCAGCCAGGGTGTCACTAGTCCCAAACTGTTTCTGTCTAGTGTTGTTCCGATTCCGATACCGGTATCGGAAATTGCTCCGATACTGCCAAAAATGCCAGTATAGGTGAGTACGGGAGTGCAGGCACCAACCGATACCAACTAATTTATATTTAATTAGTTATTTATTGGTTACTTCCGTTACACTACCAGCAGAAAGAAATACTTTTTAATTTTGCAATACTGTTTTATACTGTTCGATTTGGAAATAAATACAGTGGTACCTCTATTTACGAAATTATTTGATTCTGGAAGTAGTTTTGTAACCTGAAAATTTTGTAAGTAGAGACGAGTTTTCCATGTGAATGCTCTAATCCGTTCCAAGCCCCCCAACATTCGGACATACATTTTTTAAATAAAATCATAATAATGCATCAAAACATGTAACAAATACATGTCACCATTAGATTACTGCACAAGAAACATAAAATGAGAGTTGTACATAATAAAAAACAAAGAATAAAGTAAAGAATAAAAATGATGTTCATTTAACTTTTAACTGCTATCGTCATCACCTTTTCTCTCTCAGCAGTAGTTTTTTGCCTGACGTTTTGTAAAGAAGCGATCAAAGGACGTTTGCTTTTGTCGTCTTTTACCAACCCTTCGAAAATGAGCGATAGCCCGACTAGTGACAAAAATGTCAAAGGGATGCCAGGAAGATGCTAGCTGATAGCCAATGGCAGAGCAGCTACAAGTATGTTTGCGTTCAGTAAACTCTGGGAGCTGCGAGTAGCAGCGCTACTGTATTTTTGCCTTTCGTATCCTGAAATTTCTTTCGTAACTAGAGACAATATTTTCCTGTTGAGACGTGTCGTAATCTGAAAAATCCATATGTAGAGATGTTCGTAAATATAGGTACCACTGTATAGACGTAAATGGTTTGGATTTTCTGTACTTATTCAAGTTTTAAAACAATGATAATTATTTTACAGTCAGGCAATTTTTTGCAATTTTTTTCTATATCACACTCAGATCAGTAGTCGGTATCGGCCGATACCCGACAGCTCAAGAATCTGTATCGGTAGAAAGAAAATGGTATCAGAGCATCTCTATTTCTCTCATCTTAAAACCTGGTAAAATGATAATCTTATCAGGTTTTACTAAAAGAATTAAATACATTTCAGCCTTGAATTATCACCTTTCTTAGCTGTTTTGGAGTGTCAGCATTGTTGTAAGCCACCCTATTAAAGGATTCAGAGTTGCTGCTCTGTCACACAAACTAGAAAAGTTTGATTCTTCTCACAATATCTGGAATATCAGTATCTTAACATGTATTTATAGTTTGCCGGTGGTTTTTGATAAAAAATCCTGATTTCTGGCTGTCAGTAAACTGCTTCTCTCCGTTCAGATTTTTTAAGGTTCAAAAAACTGCTGGTGGAGCTTTTTAGACAACATATCGAAATGTTCAAAAGAAGAAAAAATAAAGATTTTCTGTCAACAAGCACAACTTAGATCAAAATATGCTCAAAAGACAGACAAGGATGAGATGAAGGTCATGGATAAAAACGAATTAATGATTAATAATAAAAAGATTTTTAAAACATATCAGCAATGCAGAAGATTTTCTACTCATTGACTGACTACTTCAGGCTCAGGATTTTTTAACTATAATTGATTTTAAGTTTATAAATAATCATATAAATACATGTAATACCTTACGTACAAATGAAAAAACCTTTTAGCGAGAAAACGGTGATGAATTAGATACTGCATCTGTTTATGTGGATCACCTGAAGCAACTGATTGTCTTCTGCTTCTGGTCGGGGCCAACAAAGATGTCAGTGAAGTTCTGATTAACATGTTTTCACAGTTTTTAGCATCTTATACACTAAACAATACTCATGTATCGTGATCTAACTTTATTTAAGACATTCTCTTAAAAACAGAGAGCAGAACGAATCCTAAAATAAGTCAGTGGAGGTTTATAACCTTTTCTCACGTGCATCGAGCTTCCATCACACAAACATCTACGATGATCTCTTCTCAACATCTCAGACCTTTCAGTAAAATGATCTGCCCTTATCTCACTCGCCCCAATGGGGTCAGAATAACAGGCCAATTATCTGATAACTGCCTGAGTGAGTCTCAGTTCTGCTCACTGAGATGTCATGAAAGAAAAACTGAAGTCAGGTAACAATAAAAGGAGCACAGAAGAGAAGAAATGTGTTTTAGAAGAGAAAAACAGATCAACATTTGACTCATATGAGGAAAAAAAAACATTTCTGTGCCTGACAAATTGTTTTTGTTGCTATGAATCACCTAAATGTCCAAATGTTTAACACCCATCATCTTGCAAGGTAATCAAATCTTATCAGCATTTATTAAAAACATAAACCTCCAGCCTACAATCAACTGTGCCATTTATGCTTTCAGGTTGATATATTAGACTTACAAGTTTCACCAACGCTATGCGGTCAAAAAAAAAGAGTCTCCCCCTGGATTTAAGTAAGCAAATAGGTCTGAGCCTCCTATTGGATAATTACTGCATGGGCGATTATCTTTCAGCTGGAAACAAGTTATTTAACCCCAACTGGTGCAATGAGTTGCTTCTCATTTCCTAAACAACCATGTCAAAGACACATCCTGTGATTATGGAAAAGATGTTAGTCTGTTTGAGAAGGGTCAAATCACTGGCATCAAGCAGAGAAAATATCTAAGGAGATTGCAGAAACTACCAAAACTGGGTTCAGAACTGTCCAACGCATTATTAAAAACTGGAAGGATAGTGGGGACCCATCGTCTTCGAGGAGGAAAGAACAACAGTAGAACTCAGGTCTATTTAATAGTGAAAGTAAGAGCATTTCCACACCCACAATGCTAAGGGAACTCCAGGGATTGGGACTGAACAGCTGTGTAGCCTGAAGAAAACCACTAATCAGTGAGACTAACTGGAAAAAAAAAAGCCATCAGTTTGCTAGGGAGCATAAAGATTGGACTCTGGAGCATAAAGTTTGGACTCTGGATCAATGGAAGAAGGTCATGTGGTCTGATGAGTCCAGATTGACCCTGTTCCAGAGTGATGGGAGCATCAGGGTAAGAAGAGAGGCAGATGAAGTGATGCTCCCATCATGCCTAGTGCCTACTGTACCAGCCTGTGGGGGCAGTGTTATGATCTGGGGTTGCTGCAGTTGGTCAGGTCCAGGTTCAGCAACAGTATGAGCTCAAAGAATGAGGTCAGCTGACTACCTGAATATACTGAATGACCAGGTTATTACATCAATGGATCTTCTCTTCTCTGATGTCACGGACATATTCCAAGATGACAATACCAGGATTCATGGGGCTCAGATTGTGAAAGTCTGGTTCAGGGAGCAGGAGACATTATTTTCACACATGGATTGGCCACCACAGAGTCCAGACCTGAAAATAATTGAGGATCTTTGGGATGTGCTGGAGAAGGCTTTGTGCAGCGGTCAGACTCTACCATCATCAATGAAGATCTTGGTGAAAAATTAATGCAACACTGGATGGAAATAAATCTGGTCACATTGCAGAAGCTTATTGAAACAATGACACAGCGAATGCGTGCCGCAATCAAAGCTAAAGGCGGTCCAACGAAATATTAGAGTGTATGACCTTTTCTTTTTGCCAGACAATGTCTGTCACGTGTTCTTCATTTTCATTTAACTTGGATCGTCGTATTTCTGACACACGACCTGCACTTGGAGCCTCAAGAGTCCATCCGTCAGATGAGTCTTAAATTCGCCTGATTCATAAATCTGCCTTCGGCATCGAACCAAGCAAAGAAACAAAAGGTGACTAAAACCTGTGACCCGTTCCATTTTTGTCAAGGGAAATCTGCATTTTTACTTCCAGCGCCGCCTGTGGCAAAGAACAGGACGTGGACACACAGCCAGTAAGCTGGTGGGTAAAATTTGAATAAAGACTTGACGTGCTCCATTTCACAACCACAGCACAAAGGATGAGACAATCTGAATGTGAATCAGCGATAGGACTGAATATCTTTGCAGGGTTCACAGGTGAGAAAAAAAAGAAAATGACGATGCAGATTTAAATAACTTACTAGCTACGGTGTTTATTGACCTTTGCATCAACTTTTCCTCCACAAAAACAAGCCAAAGCAATCATTTGTAACAATGTAATAAATATATACAGGGGGAAAAAGCTTGGATGGTAAATGTCCTGCACTGATACGGAGCCTCTCTAACCTCATCCATGGTTAAGGATAGTCGTGAGGTTAAAAGTGTGTGGGTTTCCAGAAATAAACCCACTGTGGGCTCTCATGTGTGCTGCAGGTCGTCAGTGGGCGACAGAAGTGACCCGACCGAGTCTATGTGGAAATAAATAATAAGGACTTTGTTAGGGGTGCTCCGATCAGGGTTTTTGGGGCCGATCACCGATCACCGATCACTGAAATCAATATCGGCCGATCCGATACCGATCACCGATCGTATTTATTTCCCTTTGTTTCTTGCTGTCTTAGACCTTTTCGACTTTAAAATTGTGGACATGCGCCCCCTAGTGGCCCAGACATAACTGGAGTGTGCGGTGTTCCACCTAAGTAACCCAAACACAGCAGCGTGGAGCATCTGTTACGGATAACGCAGACATGTCTTGGATTGATGATGTTAGGCAGTGGCCTCCAGTTACAGATGAAGGTAGTTTATCGCTGATTTTAATGATTGGTTATGGAAATAGCATGATCTATTCCCATAACCAAACACTAAAAACTGTGGAACGCTGCAACGCTGGCTATAACTAACGTCAAGAAGCCATAAAGATTATGCTACTGTAACGTTAACGCTAGCGGTAAATTAGACTATGTGTTAATGTTATATTTAATTTATTTTATCCTTCTCCTAAGTCATTCATTCATTCATTGTTTTATAGGCTTGTGCTAGTGCCGAGGGCTACAGTAGCCTCATACTGCTGTTCTTTCGGCCAGAATCGTCCGGGACTCTCAGCGAGACTATGAGTAGTACGAGATTGAATGTTAATGAAAACTCACCCGGCTGTATTCATTTGGAACAAAGTCCTTTCTGTTGATATTTTTCACCCACGTCTTCCTAACTTCTTGTTCTGCAAACAAGGCAGTTTTCGTGCAGTAAAGGCTTGTGTATTTCACATACTTTCTTCTTCCATTGTTGAATTTTCACGCCATTGTTGGCACAGTTTATGACGGAACATGTATTCCCACTCGACCGACTCGACATTATAAAAATATATATTTGTAGAAAGAGAAAAACACTGGCTAGTCTGCGAGCCGGTGAAAGTGTCGCTCTGTAGCACAACCCAGCAATGGCGGACGGGGTACTTCCGGGGGGCTGGCCTGTAAAGGTCTATACACAGTGTATGCGCACGAGAATAGAGCGTTTTTGATCGGCTATTTTGATCGGCTTTAATGACAATTCTGACCGATCCCGATCATATGCATATCGGCCGATCCGATCAGGTCACCGATCGATCGGAGCACCCCTAGACTTTGTCCCTGTAAGAGACTGAAAAACTGAGAAAACACCTTTCTGTCGAGACTGTTTCACATGCGGACGAATATTTAGTCTTTCCTTCTCTGTTGTGACTTTCAACAAATAAACCCCAACTAATCCTAAATAGCTTTATTCTTCCTGCAGATGTAAAGTGGAGCCTCCTTAAAATGTATTCAAAGGTCTGCTCCTGAACGGTGAAGAAAACCGAAGATCTTCTGAATTATCCTTCATAGTTAAAGCTGTTTCATGTCTGTACATGGATAAACTGAAACGCATTCAGGAAAAGTTACTGATGGGTGGATGGATGGATGGATGAATGGATGGATGAATAGATGGATGAATTAATGGTTGAATGAATGAATGGATGGATGGATGGATGAATGGATGGATGAATGAATGGATGGATGAATGAATGGTTGAATGAATGGATGGATGGATGGATGGTTGGATGAATGAATGGTTGAATGAATAAATGAATGAATGAATGAATGGTTGAATGAATAAATAGATGGATGGATGAATGAATGAATGAATGAATGAATGAATGGATGAATGAATGGATGGATGGATGGATGGATGGATGGATGGATGGATGGATGAAAGAATGAATGAATGAATGAACGAATGACTAAATGAATGAATGGATGGATGAATGAATGAATGGAAGGGTGGAAATGAATGAATGCATGGATGGATGAATGAATGGTTGAATGAATGGATGGATGGATGAATGAATGAATGAATAAATGAATGAATGAATGGTTGGATGGATGGTTGAATGAATGGATGGGATGATGTTGAATGAATGTCTGAATGGATGCCCTGATGAATGAATGTTGGCTGGCTGAATGGCTGGATGGATGGCTGGATGATGGTTGAATGAATGGATGATGATGAATGCCTGGCATGGATGGATGAATGCCTGCCTGGCTGGCTGAATTCCTGGTTGATGCTGGCTGGCTGGGGGATGAATGAATGCCTGCCTCCCTGAATGGTTGGATGGCTGGTTGGATGGCTGGATGCCTGCTGGCTTCCAATGCCTTGATGGCCGGGTGGCCTGCCTGAATGGCCTGGCTGGGCTCCTTCCTGGTTTGCCTGCCTGGATGGATGGATGCCTGCCTGAATGCCTGCCATGAATGCCTGAATGCCTGCCTGGTTTGGCTGGCTGAATGCCTGGGCTGAATGCCTGGGTTCCTTGGCTGGATGCCTGCCTTCCTGCCTGCCTCCCTTCCTGCCTGAATGGATGGATGGCCTGAATGAATGATGCTGGCTGGATCTGAATGCCTGGTTGCCTGCCTGGATGGCTGCCTGCCTGCCTGCCTCCCTGGCCTGAATGCCTGCTCCTGCCTGTTGCCTGCCTGCCTTGCTGGCTGCCTGGTTGGGCTGGTTGGATGGCTTGGCTGGCTGCCTGCCTGCCTGCCTGCCTTGATGGATGCCTGCCTGGTTGCCTGCCTATGCCTGCCTGATGGTTGATGGCTGAATGCCTGGTTGCCTGAATGGATGGCTGCCTGCCTGCCTGAATGAATGCCTGCCTGAATGGCTGGATGCCTGAATGGTTTCCTGCCTGCAATGGCTGGTTGAATGGTTGGCTGGTTGGCTGGATGGCTGGCTGCCTGAATGGTTCCCTGAATGGCTGCCTGAATGGTTGCCTGAATGAATCGATGATGGGATGAATGATGGCTGGCTGCCTGGTTCCCTGGCTTGATGGTGGATGGATGATGATGAATGCCTGAATGAATGAATGAATGGTTGAATGGTTGAATGGATGGATGGATGAATGAATGAATTGATGGATGAATGCTTTTCTGGGCTACTTGGAGGACAAAAATGCACCATCAACATACAGAATTACAGAAGGAAACTGCACCAACTCTCCCAAAAGCAACAGCTGGTTTTAAAAAAAAACATCTCCAAACAGTGAAGGTCTTGAAGGCAGAAGGCAGCGCTGAGGTGTGTGTGACATGACGAAGACATTCGTTCATCTGAAGTTCAGTATTATGAGTTGGAATCATTTCAGAAAGACTCTGACTTGCTCTCAGCGCCCTGTCTTTATAAATTAGCAGAGCTCTTCATTCTGCTTATCTCTCGTTCATCCCCTCCTCAGGTTTTATTGTCTCGCCCTGAGAAAATCCATCACGCTTGACTGCTCATGTATCACTGCACATTTCACGTGCGCTCCGTCTGCTGTGTAGCGACTGAACTAAAAAGCAGTCCTGGGTTGAGAACATGAGCTAAAGGGCTCCTCTGTGACTGCAGGGTGTTGTGGTGCAGCTACAGCGCCCTCTTCAGGCAGCAGAGTCCATGTAAAGATGCGAGCGTGGGTTCAGACGCATCAGCGCCGTATCAGAGGATTTTAAGGGCAGGATTTGCATTTTTTACACTGACCGACTGCATCTGCTGCGAAACAGAAACCCCCTCAGCTACCACGGCAACAGCAGTTTGTCTGTGCTGGCAGATGGCCCGGGCGCTGCTGGGAAATGTTCGTGGCATTATTTATCTGTAGGATTTAAATCTGAGGCTCTGTATATCGCCATATGGTTGCTTTTTAACAATCTAGTGGTTGTTGGTTTGTTAGTGTTTCAGCAAAAATGTAGAAAGGGTGCAATGTTTTAATCTCATATATCTTTTCTAAAAAAAAAAAAACATTAATTCTTTTGAAATAATAATAAAAAAATACAGCAATTCTCAAAAACCTGCAATAAAGACATATGATATCTGCTTTCCTTATCATTTGCATACCTTCAAAAAAACTTTTCTTAAATCAATTAAAATACCTGGATTAAAATAATCCAGTAAATGTTACCATCAGTGGCTCACTGGGATCATTTTGCTTCATACATGTTGCCATGCACGTCCACGTAGCTTCATAACACACTGATGATCCACCGCCCTTAAATGAGACATAAACCACATCTGGACCGATGATCCAGGTCCACTGCTGCTGGGGACCCCAACATGCACCTCCCCAGAAATGTAACTATGAGTCGGATCGATGAGGACCGTCGTGATGGACCGGGAAGGCAAAGTGCCCCATCCAGGGAACTTCTGAGACGCCAGACGTCTTTCAAGTTCCTCCTGCTCTCCATGTTCAACACCGTCTAAAAGCACCGACAATAGCCCTGCCAGCGGTTTGATCTCTTCATTTTATTCTTTGACCCCAAAAAAGAAAAGAAAAGAAAAAAAAAATCAATCAGTGGCTCTCGTGACGTGCTGGGATGCTGCAGATCTGGGAGTGATCATCCAGACAGACCACGGATCATCTGTGACCCATTACAGCCCCAGTATCACTCTAATTACAGCACCATCAACTCCACCATGAAGAGACTGTGTAACATGTGTGATATATAATAATATACATATTTAGCTTTAATTAGTTTCTGGGCTCAAATTAAGGTTCTTAATTTGTCCTTAATTCTAAGTAAAGAGCAGAGCTGATCTGATTTGGTTCAAAAAGCGTCATCGTGAAAGTTTTCGGCTTCTCTTCTCATCTTTGGGTTTTCAGACTGCCGTCTAGCTGGTTTAACTGAAATTAAAATCCTTCAACGATTCTTCATCATTCTGATATCTTAAAAGACGAATATACAGTGAATTAACAGGGAAATAACCCAACTAAGACGTTTATTTGGTGCAATCGTACGTTACATCTGGGCCTAAAAGGTTCGTCTGTAAGGAAGAAATCTGTGAGCTGCAGACTTTCAGCGATAACGATCGTTCGACGGGCGAGTCATCGATAAACTGAACAATAGAAACCATTTTGGTCTGTTTCACCACTGCAGTTTATTTGTTTGGAGACAAATATAATATATTTCACTGCTTAACTGTCAGACGGATGCAATAAAAACAGCTGTTCATACTGAGCACGCTCACGTCTTAAATAGAGGTCGTGTTGGGTTGAAAGGTTACGGGATAACAGGGACTTTTGACGAAGCTCTTTTAATAACTTAGTATTTTGGTAATGACGGACTGTAGGTTCACACTTCCTCACATGACGAAAATGTTTCAATTGTTATAACTGGAGGAAACGAGGCAAACTGTCATGACTTCGTGATAGAAAAACAGTGACTGTTTTTTTATGTTTCTGTTAGAGCTGGGCAAGTTAACGCGTTATTATCTCGTTAACTCATTAATTTATTAACATTTATTTTATTGCACGTTAACGCATGTTGCTCACATGCTTTTGTTTTGAAAAGTCTGTTACTGGCTGCTGCGGAACCGGAAACGCTAAAACAGACATGGAGAACAGTAAAAATCCATGAACTTTACAGTTCAGGTGGCAACTCAGGTAGAAATATTAACAATTCAGTCTAAAAAATAATATTCTGGACTGCAACAAAACTTTCTCGTCATTCCTCCATGTTCCATCAGATCTGCTCCATGTGTTCACTGTCCTGCTGTTCTCTAGCTGGTTACTGCAGTGCAGCTCCATCTAGTGGCACAGATGTGTAATGACAACAGAAAGTCCAGTCCTCCATTATAAAACAAATTCAGTTCTGTGGCCCGTTTTTTATTTTTGTATTTTTGATCCAAGTCTAAAATTGAAATATAAAAAAACAGGCTTTTTTTTTGTTTGTTTTTTTGTATTAGATTAAAAAACGAAAAATTTAATAAAATGTCACCTTTAATTTTTTTTTTTTTTTTTGATTGACAATTGAAAATGGAAAGAATAAATGATACATGGATTGGTGAAGTTACTGAACTTTAACATGGACATTTTCATTTTAAAGTTCTCCCAGACGGAGGATTCAACAGAAACAAGGTTATTTGTAACAACTGACAAGTTGAACTCCCCGTTAAAAGTTTCTGCTGTTACCTCAGAAATGACCTGTTTAATGTTCTGATTGTGCTGAGACACAATCATTTTGTTGGATATTGTTTGTAGACTTTGTTATTTTTATTTTTTTATAAAAAAAAGAATGACATTATTGCCCTGGCAGTGGCAATAAGCTTTATTTAATTTTACATTTTTTAAGATGAGATTTACACTAAATATGTGTTACTGTCAAATGCTGATGTTAAAAGTGTTTGAACAACAAATGTTATGGCACTTTAGTTCACATGGCAGCAGCACATTTAAATAAAAGTGCATTTTACACTACTTTTGAATTCATTATTTGATTTTGCGTATACAATGCGATTAATCGTGATTAATTGGGGAAATAATGCATTAAGTCCGATTAAAAATTGTAATCGTTGCCCAGCCCTAGTTTCTGTGCATAAAAAGACTGTTCAGTTTCCAGCTGTAAGGATTTACACTCTTGAATATTTTTAAACACCGTTCGCTGTTTCTTTAGCTTTTCATCATCTTAACTGGATCAGTTCACCTTGACTTCGGTCGTGAAAGGGCGGTGATGACAGTTCTGACGCCGAGTTGCGTCCAGAGATCAGCTGAGTCCCAGACGTCTCTGGTTTCTCCCAGCGGCTCCAGAGCGTTAACGGACTCACCAGCATGCAGATGTCCATGGGCAGGTAGACTCTCCGCCGACTGCTGTGGTAAGGAGTCGCCCTCAGACACGTCACGATTCCCTGACACTTGCCGATGTGACTCGCCGCGTGGTCGGCGTGAACGTTTCTCACACCTGCCGAGAAAATCAGACGCACAGTTACGGCCTCGACTTTAAGTCATTTAACTCGGTGCGAGTCTGACAAAATCATGTTTTCATCATCCGAAACATCTTAGAACAAAAAACTGTTTCAATAAAGAAAATGTGTCTGATACTGGAGATGAATCCTTTTCAATAAATAAAGAATAAAAACTTGTTTCTTGATTGTGTCATTGCTCTTATCTTCGCTAACAGGGAAGAAAGTGCGGGTTTGTTGAGCTAAGAGGCTTACTGACTTTGGCCTTTGGTGTGAAAAAAAAAAAGATTTCTGCTCACATTCACACGCTGTAAACTTGATACTCACATCCTGAGAAATGCTGCTGCGCCACTAAGGACAGAAGCAGCAGCAGCTGCAGGTTAAAGTAGGAATGCAGAGGAATTCAACAAAGAAAAGATCTGATCTTTGTTGAGATTTATTTAAAATCTTAACATACTCTTCGGCGTGTTCCTGTTCAGCTTCAGCTGTTAACTTTAGGATCAGTTTGATCAAAAACGCTCCAGTGAGAGAGTTATAATCAGGGATTAGCAGCTTCTCTTCCCTCCTTCCTCAGCGTAGCATCCTGTGACATCCAGAGTAGAATTTTAAAATCTTCTCCTCACATATCAAACCCAAAGGCCTCTGAGTTTCATCACATCCCTACAGAACACTGGGCTCATAGATTTCAACGTCTGCTGCAGATCTCCGCCTGTTAAAAGCTTTTTTTTCTCCTCCTCTACTACTAAAGCTTAATGCATGCTCAGGGTGGGGGAACCTGAGGTCCAAGTCTGACACCATGGTTTTCAGTCTGAAAAGGCTGGATGCTCTCTCCAGGTTAGGATGAGGTGTTTAACCATCTCAGCGTCTTGAATGGAGATCGACAGGTGGAATCGGCACAGCGATGGAGAGAGAGTTCATTTATTTACGGGCTCAATCTGCGTCCCAGCCCTCAGCTATGATCATGAACCTTGGGTAGTGACAGAAAGCATGAGCATTTCCTCTGCAGGCTGGTTGGACTCAGACCTTCTAGATCAGGTGAGAGGTTCCAGCTTTCAGGAGGAAGTCAGAGTAGAACTGCTGCTGCTCCACATCAAGAAGATGGATGGATGGACGGATGGGTGGATGGACGGACGGACGGATAGATGGACAGACGGGTGGATGGATGGATGGATGGATGGATGATGGATTGATGGATGGGGATGGATGGATGGATGGATGGATATGGATCGGATGGTTGGGCTCCTGGATGGATGGATGGATTGATGGATGGCGATGGATGGATGGGGATGGATGGATGGCGGATGGATGGATGGATGGGATGGATGGATGGATGGCATGGATTGGATGGATGGATGGATGGATGGATGGATGGATGGATGGATGGATGGATGATGGATGGATGGATGGATGGATGGATGGATGGATGGATGGATGGATGGATGGATGGATGGATGGATGGATGGATGGATGGATGGATGGATGGATGGATGGATGGATGGATGGATGGATGGATGGATGGATGGATGGATGGATGGATGGATGGATGGATGGATGGATGGATGGATGGATGGATGTGACATAATCTGTTGGGCTCCTTAATTAGGCTGTTTTCTTATTAACTGTCATTATGTGAAGTTGAACTGGACTGAGTGGAACTGAAATTATTTGATTTGAATAATTACCACTGATCATGTTCTGGCTGCCAGCAGCATCACCTGTTCTTACCTAAACACTCCAGCAGCATCACCTGTTCTTACCTAAACACTCCAGCAGCATCACCTGTTCTTACCTAAACACTCCAGCAGCATCACCTGTTCTTACCTAAACACTCCAGCAGCATCACCTGTTCTTACCTAAACACTCCAGCAGCATCACCTGTTCTTACCTAAACACTCCAGCAGCATCACCTGTTCTTACCTAAACACTCCAGCAGCATCACCTGTTCTTACCTAAACACTCCAGCAGCATCACCTGTTCTTACCTAAACACTCCAGCAGCATCACCTGTTCTTACCTAAACACTCCAGCAGCATCACCTGTTCTTACCTAAACACTCCAGCAGCAGGTAGATCAAGGACGACTGTGTGTTCTCTGAATACGCCTCCAGCTCCTGAAGGTTTCTGTAGGCTCTGTCATCCAGACCTTTTTCCTGGTGAAACAGTTTTAACGACTTGACAGTTTAAAGAGTCTTTTACAAAGTACAACGTTTCTGCCCTCTGAGCTCTAACAATGAGCCATTGTCAGTCTCACATGGCACAATTTTCTCCTTATTGATTGTGACAGGTTTTATCAATAGTGCTGAAAACCAAAATGTAATTTTGGTTTGAAGAGTTCAATAAATAAAGCAGGAATTCAAGCGAAAAGGGGACAAAAAAACGATATGATTTTGAATGACACAATTCTTCCAGATGATGTACAAATAAAAAGAGAAAAATGAAAGAAAAAGATCAATAGACCTACAAAGAAATACAGATCACCGAATTGGACTATTATCAGAATTGAGTAAATCGTCAATATCTTAATCCAGATGCATGAATGCTCTTATTGAGAGGACTATAAATTGCAGAAATGTGAATTTAATCACAACATCTCATCTAAATTAGATGCAGTGTGACTTACTCTCTCTGTAATGATCCTCAGCAGCCATCTCTTCGACAGGTTGTGTTTTCTAACTGCCTGCAAGGAATCACAATGATTTAAATCAATCTTGATCTTGACTTCTATCATTTTTTTTCTTATTATTACTTCACTGATCTCCTCAAAGGGCGACAGCAGGATAAATTACTGAGCACTGATGAGAAGCATTCGTGTTTGTTTACGGCTTGGCAACGTATGAGCCTCAGAAAGTAACACGGGTGTCTTTCATGAATGTCTCATCCTCTGTTCTGAACTAATCTGGAGCTGCAAAAGGATAAAGTTTGGATAGTGATATTTACCCTCCACAGCTCAGCCGTGACTGGTTGGTTTGGAGGGTCGTCCCTGTAGATCTCCTCTATGGCTGTCTTCCAGAACTGCATTCGCATCAAACCGATGGTCTTCTGCGAAACCGAATCCTTCACCTTGTGGAGGAACAAAAATAAAAAGGGGTGTGAGGTCGAACTAATTTGAAAAGGACTTCTTATCACAGGACAGACACCTTTACAGACTTTGCAGATCATTATTTTTATGATCTTAACAGGAGCAGCAGAAGCAATACTGGTGTCAGTGAAAAGTCAGCTGTGACCGCATCCACGGAGGTAAAAGCGCATCCAGCTGTGATGGAAGACGTACCCACCTGTGATGGAAGACGTACCCACCTGTGATGGAAGACGTACCCACCTGTGACAGTTCTACATTAAAGGCTCTCACAGCCAGAGAGGAGCGCCGCACCTCCTGTGGGAGGAGGAGAGAACATAAGAAGCCTTCATAGTCTCTGGACCTGAGGAGGAGAGAGAAGCGGAGATAACATGGATGAGACGTTCAAGGGATGTTGGATACATTTAAATGACTCTCTTCAAAAAAAAAAAAAAAAAAGTGACTTATATAACCTGCCAATAACTGCCCATTTCTCTACAGCATCTTTGACAACTTCAAACTACCTTATTAAATAAGACTGAATAGTTTAACAGCACAGACAACGAACGAGACTAATGGGGAATTGAAAGGCTTCATATTGAGTCGTTCTGTCAGAAAGGAGACGCTAAATAATTAGGTAAACATTACATTTTAATACATTCATAAAACATTTACATAAAAGCGTCTGAGCAAGTTTGACCGCGCCGATAGGATGGCTAATCTCAAAATAATAAGATTGCAAACGAAGATTTCGGATCACATCTTTTAAACTTTAAAATCATTCATGTTCTACTTTCCTATCGGATATTTAAATGGAGATTTGCCTACAGATGTTTTCCGACAATGAAACACTTATTTGAACATAATCTATGGACTATGTTTTTTCATCGTGGTTACTATATTTGAATGACTGAAATTCTAGGAAAGTATCTCGCCCTCAACAGAGCTGCTTAACGTTGAAAAAGTATTGATAAAGCTCGTGTGATTAGCATTGAACGCAGTCAAACCCACCTAACCAGGTCCAGGCAGTACTTTTCACTGTACTGAGAGTCTACAGTATCACTGGTTGAGGCTCTCACGCTTTGTATTTCACCTGCTCGTTGGATACAAACATTCTTTGGTGCTACTTTTCTGCAAAGACTGTAAATCAGCGATGTTTTACCACCTAATAATCCATGCTTAGCACTGATGCCGGCTGCCATGTTCCCCTTCAACTCGTGTTGCATTCAATGTACCTCGGTCGGAGGCAAGACACATCTCGTCAAAATTACATAACTTTCGATCTCACAAACATGCCTGCATTCGAGTTTGTCTTGTGCTTTTTTATTAATTTTTTTTTTAAGAACAACACAAAGTCGTCATTTAGCATGTCTTTAAATAAACTGTGCTTCCAAAAGAGTCTATGTGATTTGAGTAAGTACAGTATTTTCTAATTAAGAAATTTCTTTAAAATTGTAAGGTTCCTCTTTTCTTTTCTTTTCTTTCTTTCTTTTTTTTTTTTTTTGGGGGGGGGGGGGGCATCAAATCAGAAACTTTCGTTAACCTTATAGCGTTGGAAAGTTTCTTAGATATTTACTAATCTGATGCCTTGTTTTCCAATTCCTTGAACATACATGAACGTAACTTCACTCTTTTCCCTTGTGCAAAAGTTTCTGCCTCCGATCATCAAGCACAAGTTAACATACAAAATGTGAATTGAAATTAAAATCAGAAAGGTTAAAGGGGATGTAAAAATAAGAGGGCGTTTAATAAGCATTTTTATCATTGCTATTATTTTAACGTTTACGTATGACCAGAAATAGTATGGTGTTACTACCAAAATAACAGTACCCATCAAACGAACTATCATTTTACTACTATTTACATTGACAATTTCGTGGTTTATTTAACAAGAGTCTCGAAAAAAATAACAAAATATACTATTTATTTATGTTAGTTCCCACATTTTACATTTTTCTTTTTCCAAAAAAGTTTGTTTACTTTATAAGTGCAGCTTTTAATTTGTAATGAAACAGGAAGTCAATTCTTAGTTTTTATCTCGATGTTGTGCTCCACCTGGAAGATGTGGGGTTCAACAGGAGGAGGAGAGGGAAGTTTGACAAGATAGTCCTGCACCTCATATGGCAGCAGAGTCGGTGAAATGGTCGTGTGTGTGGCTGCTGTTGTGGCTCTGCGTACGGGCGTCAGGGACCAGAAAGACCCGGTAAGACTGCTGGTTCTAGTTCGAGCTAACTGCTCTGATTAGCCTGTTAGCTTCTGCTGAAAGGTTTTAAAGATCGACAGAAGTCCGTTCTGGATTTGTTTTATTTTATTTTAAGTGACTATTGAGTTTGCTTCCTGTATTTATAGATAGTTGGGAGGTAAAAAATAACATAATACGTAATAACACAGTGTTTTCGAGGCAAAACAGTAACTTCAGTACACAACGTAACAGCTGTTGGGCAATAGCTTTCAGTATTTAAAGGCTTATCTGAGTATTTTAGTTCAAAGTTCCGAAATTTGATCCATTCTTGAAGACCTTTGGCCTCTGTGTGTAGGTAACTCAAATAGTTTGCATAACACGGAAAACTGTGTGGTTTGAGTACCCGCTGCTGCTGACAGTAGTGATCCCGATGACCACAATGAACAGGTTAAACGTGTAGTCACAAGATTAGACATCACGCTTTGGTTTCATTTTTAAGGAAGTTGACTGTTCCTGTCAAGCCGTTTCTGAAGTTGCACTTTCTGGCCACAGGATGGTGCTGTTTTATCACGCATTCTGAAACCACCCTTTTCTTCATAAATGCAGAAACAATTGTGTTAAATTATGCTGTTAAACGATGCTGTTAAATCGTTCTTGTTGTTTATTATGGAAAATCATTAGAACAAACAGAATCAATTGCAAAGATATTCCAGGTAAATACAACATCTGCAGTTTCCAGAAAAACTCCCTGCTCCTTTCATTTTGAATCTAACTACCTTATTTCCTCCTCTTTTCCTTTCGGCTGGTCACGTCAAGGGTCACCACAGCGAGTCATCTTCCTCCATCTAAGCCATTATGTCTAATGTTTAATAGACATCCAAAGATAAAGAAGTTAATTCTTCATTAGGTGATTTAGATATAGCTCCGTATTTCCTGTTGGCCTGTATGTCAGTCACAGTACACTGGGAGGATGGTATGCTGTGCTTTATTCATCTCATGTTGTTATACACACGATATAAATGACTTGCCTCATGTCTGCAGACTCTGCTTGCTCCAACGTGTGCCAGTGACTGTGATTCCATCACACTTGATCTCCAATCACTGATTAAGAATGATAGCTTTAGGACATCTGTTTCTGTGAGTTTTCAAATGTTTCGGTTAAGGGGTATATAGAATAGGCCTTCAATGCTTCCTTCCTGTACCCTTTATAATTCTTTCTTATGTCTGTGCTTTTAACCATTCAAGAATATCAGCTGAGATGCATTTCCACACTATGTCAAGTCTTTCTTCTACAAAGACTAATGATTGTATTACAGCCATGTTTGAAATTGTTGTTGTGGCTTCTTACGTTTTTAGACTGTATTGTAGAACTAAAAAACTAATTGATTTTTGAATGAAATTTCATTTTTAACTGATGAAATTAGCAACAGTTGTGCAGCTCAGAACTATTTATTTTTGGACAACATCTGTAAAGTACTGCAGACAACAGTACGATGACTGTTGCAGCAAAGAAAAGGACACACTAGTGGTGCTGGACCATTTTTAAATGTGTTATTTAGTGAACAGTGAACTGAAGTTTAACTGTCAAACATTAAATCCCAAATCAAATTGCAAACTCAAGATCTGTCAGAAATATCGTTAGATATTTTCCTTAAATCGTTCAGGCCTGCTGTACTGTAAATTACTCTCTGCACAAAAGAGAGTTATGGTCATCAGTTATGGTCATTCAAACAGGCAGATCTTCGCATTTGGAGCCTGAAACCAGCAAATATTTGGCTTTCCTACATTAAAAGAAACAAAAAAAAAAACCCCTGAAATATTGATTCTGTTTTTTAAATAGATAAGATTAATCTTGTTTCAATATTCGTTTCATGAGTTAATTGATTATATTAAGCTGTTACATTGTTCACTACACACATACATAAATGCAGTGAAGCTTAGTGTCATAAAACGTTTTGATGAGTGGGGAAAATAAACGAGGCTATTTGTTTTATTTTAATTTACAGCCACTTGGATGTGTATGATACGCTAGTATTGAAACAACATGCACATTAAAGCACTTATGTACAGTTGTGATTTAGACTTCATGTCTGTCTTATTTGAAATGATGGTATCATCTCTGTCCTCTGCAGAGCTTCTCTGGACGATGATCTCTTGCTGCCATATGCCCACGGACACGGGCCGTCTCACTCCCACCGCCACGTAAGAGACTGCCAGTCTATCATTTATGGAAACACCACTCACGAGAGCTGGAGCGCCAGTAACCACGCAGGGCAGCCGGCCGCCGAGTCCAGGGTGTTTGTGACGGATGTGCGCAGTTCCCAGTGGGTTTATGGTCAGTAATGATGCAGTGGGTTAAAGGAAGATTCACTCATTGATTAAGTGCAGGTAGTTTGAAGTGCTCTGATCCAGTAATGAACCTGGTTCTAATCTGTGTTTCATGTTCAGTGTTGTATTGATCCTCCTGTTTCTTTATTCCTTCACTCACCTCTGGTCCGGAAGGAAATGGGCCTCAAGATGGGTTTGCAATAAATGGGGATTGTCCTTTAATGGTTCATTCACTGGATGGATAGTTGATGGGAAGGCATTCATTTTGCCCGCTACCAGTATCATTAAAGCAAATAGTATCTCGATCCTGCTGATTGAATCGGAAAATAGTTAGTAGAGGAGTAGTCTGTTGTCTTTTTTGTGCTGTGACTTTTTGGAAATGCAGGATTCTTTTATGTTGTAAATCCAAAGGATAAGTGTGGTCCCGTTCTGCTGCATCTTTGTTTCCAGGTCACATGACTGTGGTTCACGACCCGCTGAGGACGCTGTCTGTGTTGGAGCCTGGAGGGCCAGATGGCTGTAGGAATAAAGACAGGGTCTCTGTGGAGGAGACGGCCAAAGCTGCTGGGTGTCTGTACGCCCAGAACGCCGGATTCTTCCGTACATCATCGGGAGAGTGTCTGGGAAACATTGTGAGCGATGGCAGGCTGGTGCAGGACAGCGGCGGACTGCAAAATGCCCAGTTTGGCATTAGGAAAGATGGAAGCTTGGTATTTGGGTAAGGAATCCAGCTTGAAAATGTGTAAGAGCTTATGTGCATTAGGACTGGGGATATATATATATATATATATATATATATATATATATATATATATATATATATATATATATATATATATATATAAATGTACTTCAATTCCATTTTGACCTAATGAAGCTTCCCTATTAGCCTCAATTGCTAATGTGATGCTATTCTTTTTCATATTCTAACAAAGACCTCTTACCAAATTGGGAATACAATTCAGTCTGTGACCATTGAAGAAAAAGTAGTTTACCAACTGACTTGATTGTTCATTGCCTCTGAAATATGTTGTTCATAAAAAAGAAAATTAGATTAATTCTTTTTCCAACTTCCAGTTTGTGAAAAAAGCTCTTTTTCTTAGTTCTTTTGAATTTTGTTGGTTGAACAAATCAAAAAACATTAATGGTAGGGCTGGGCGATATGGCCTAAAAAAAAAATCTCCGATTTTTTCAGAAAAAATCCCGATTCACGATTTAAATCGATTTTTTTCATCCCCTACCTAAAATCAATTTGTAGATGACAAAGAAATTGTTCAAAACAAGTTTCAGTTTTATTTTGTTTAAATTTTCCTTTCTGGAGTTTCAGTTACATAAACAAGCCACAAAAAAAGAGATGGCAAGCCCTGCCTGCCATTGTGAACAGTGACAATGTAACTTTTCAGTAATCTAGTTTCGAAATGACACAAAAAATAAGTAAAACATAGTATTATAAGACCCCTTTTTTGAGGTTGACAAAATAAAGTGCAAACAAAACTCTCAGTTACCTGAACATGTTTTGCATAATAAGGAGGTGCTTGTGTGGTAAACAAAAAGTATTTGGGCACTATTTTGACTCCCTGAATCATGTTAACTTAACTTAAACATCTGCATCAAATAAAATAAAAAATTTAATTTTAGGCTTCCATTGTAATTTACGAGGCAAGGCAACGTCAGAAAAATATTTGCGGCTTGGTAGCACGTACCTGGGATCCAAAACTTTGAGCAGGTGAATAAACCCCGGCTTTTCCACGGTGTATATGGGCACCATATCTCTTGCAATATACATCACGACTGCATCCGTGACAGCTTTCCACCGGGCTCCTTTCTTATCATACGGGATACAGTTTGTCAACGTTTCCCAGACGGTAGGTTGTTTTTGGTGGCGGTGCTTGGGCTGCCGCGGTCGTTTTTTTCGTAGGGAGCAACACCTCTCCAACTCGACAGCATGCTTCTGTTTAAGGTGCTCCAGTAAATTGTAGTACTGCTACCTTTGGTAGCAACAGCTTTTAAACAGACTTTGCAGTGAGGTGCTGTTTGTTCTGTGTCTGACGCCACGAACCCGAACCAATTCCAAATAACCGAGGATACGTTTCTTTTCTTCGGTGTAAGGTCAGCACTGCTTGCTTGTTTGTGTACCTAGCGCGGGTGGGGAGGGGGGCGCGCGAGGGGGGCGCGCACTCCGCGCTCTCTGACCTACGGGAGCCCAGCAGGCAGGCGCTGGTGGCGGATGTTAATGAGAAAATCGATTTTCATTAAAACAAATCGACATTAAGTACAAATTCGAATTAATCGATTAAATCGATTTATCGCCCAGCCCTAATTAATGGTTACGCTTTTGACTTTAGGGATTGATTCAGATTTAAAATCAGCAAATCAATGAAATTATCTGCAGTTAACTCGATTATGAAAACAACCTTACTGTTAATGCCTTTAGAAAATCTTTAGAAGGCCTTCACGTGTGTTCCAAGGACTGCTTTGCCATTTAGATTTTTGACCGTGCATGCACACTTGTACATTATTTATGTATGAGCACCGTTAATTATAGTGTTATGAACTGTTTTCCGTTGAAGTTTGGGCTGAGATGCAGCCTTACGCTGAGCCGTTTTCACAAGAAACAATAACATCTGGAAAACCAGTTTTCACAAAAACAGACGAGAAGAAAAGAGCAGCCAGTCCAAAGCAAACTTCCCCAATATCCAGTATCCAAACAGACTTTATTCTGATGAAGCACACGTCATGAGCGGTATCGGCCGCCAGGGGGCGTTATGAGCAAGGCAGCTAAAAAGGCATAGATGGAGGTGGGTTAATAATCACAACTGTTCAGCTTCTGTTGGTACAGTGAACATTTGAACCTAAAATAAGATATTCTGCCTGTCTTCCTGCTAATGAATCTAATTTTTTCATGATGCCGTTGTTCTGACTTGTTCTCATATGCAACCAGGAGATGATCTCCATAATAATGTCTAGAAACAAATCCCTCCAGCAGCAGCAGCAGCAGCCAGAGCGACAGTGGTCAGGTCAGATCTGATAGCTGTACATTTTCACAGGTTAAAATTACACGAGCAATCAAAATGCACACAGGCCACAATTAGGATTTAAAAACTTTAATATCTAAACTCAATCCAACATGGCTCCAAACAAGGAAATCTATTATATATACATATTCCAGTGTTGCTGAGCAAACGGCTGATGCACAGTTGTGTTTAAAATAACAGCAGCGTGTTTAAAAAAAAAAATGAGTAAAGCTCAAAATCCAAACACACAAACGCACATTCTGCTTCAAATCAACACATCGAGAAAAAGTGACCACATTTATTATTACTTTACAGAAGGTGAAGGTTAAAGGAACATTGGGCTGTTAATAGCACTGTGAGGTTTAATTAGTGAGATCATTGATTCTGTGAATAAATAAAACAGATTGTAGTGCATTTATCTCTAAAAATCTGACTCGAATGGGTCGTTCTAGACATTGTTCAGAAAAATAACATACTTTGATTAAAATGTTGATTGGAGAGGGGCAATGTGTTTAAAAAAAATAAAACCAAAAGAAAACCAGAAAGACCTGGAAGTAAATGGGAAAACTACGATTCAAAAGTGCTGGTTCTGTAACAATTACGGAAAGCCAAGATATCAGCAAGAAGCCCCCAGAATGTCCCATTGTTGGAAAAAAACAACACATCTGCATGGTTGAGCACAGTGGAGTAAGCATCATGATATGGGGATGTTTCCCTCTATGGCGTCAGGTTTATTTGTCACATACTAGTGATCATGGATCAGTCAGAATACATCGGAATAATTGAAGAGGTCATGTTGTCTGAGGCTGAGGAGGAAATGTTCTTGATATAGTTGTTTCAACAAGACAACAACTCCAAACACACCAGTGAGACGCTGCATCCTGGTTCCAGACCGACCAGATTAACGTTATGGAGAGATCAGACCAATCCTGGACCTGGATCCAATAGAGAACTGGTGGGGGGGTTACATCAAAAATGCCGTTTCTCAGGCGAAACCAAGAAAATGCAGAGGAACTGTTGTCTGTGGTCCAGCGGTCCTGGACTGGAAGACCAGTTCACAGGTGACAGAAACTGGTCGACTCCATGAACACAGATGTGAAGCAGCTCTCAGAAACAGAGGTTACACAACTAAATATTAGTTCAGGATTCACAGGAGAGATAAATCTGCAAGCCCTTCTCGATTTATACAGTAAATGTTTGAGTTTCATGGTGGTTATAAACCTGTCCTGAAGGTGATTACACACAAACACACCTTCTAGTTTCCTTTGGTTTTCATCTAGTTTATCATGAATTACATATTTAGGCTGGTCTGTTAATGCCAGGAGGCAAACTGAGTCTTGAGTGATGATTAATGGTTTAAAGTGCCAGAATCAGACTCAAGGAGTCAACCATCTAAAACCACCGTTCACCTCCAACATTTAGCGGGGAATCTTTTATCGTGTGAAGACTTTTGAGAGCTTTCAGGCGTGGTTGTCAAAGCGGCGGTACAGGTGGAAGGTGAGGATGATGAACAGTGTACCAACAGTGACGAGCACTCAGAGGTCTGATCAAGTACTCAACAACTTCACCAACAACTCGTTTAACTGAACTTTTGAACGATTCCGTCACGAAACTGAAACTTAGACCGTCGTTGTCTCGATTTGTTTCGTCTCAGTCTCCTGCAGTGAGCCACCGAGCCCAGGGCTCGCACCGAAGGCCTCTGCTTTTTTTTTTTTTTAATGCAGTTAACTTGAGCCTGCGTTCATTAGTTCAGGTGACCTGACCTTCAGTTTACATTAGGGCTGGGCAAGTTAACACGTTATTATCACTTTTAACTCATTAATTTATTAATGCCGACATTTATTTTATCGTGCGTTAATGCATGTTGCTCACATGCTTTTGTTTTGAAAAGTCTGTTACTGGCTGCTTGCAGAACCAGAAGAGTATTGGCAGGTAAACATGCAAGAAAAGCTAAAACAGACATGGAGAACAGTAAAAATCAGTGTAATACAGTTCAGGTAGCAACTCAGGTAACAATATTAACAATCTGAAAAAAAAAAAAAACTTTCAAACCCCTTTGTTAAAGACAATTGCGTCATTCCTCCATGTTCCATCAAATCTGCTCCATGTGTTCACTGTCCTGCTGTTCTCTAGCTGGTTACTGCAGTGCGGCTCCATCTAGTGGCACAGATGTGTAATGACAACAGAAAGTCCAGTCCTCCATTATAAAACAAATTCAGTTCTGTGGCCCATTTTTTAATTTTGTATTTTTGATCTGAGTCTAAAATTGAAATATAAAAAAAACAGGATTTTTGTCTTTTTTTTTTTGTTTTTTTTGTTTTAGATTAAAAAACGAAAAACATAATAAAATGTCACTTTAAAATTTTTTTATTTTTGATTGACAATTGAAAATGGAAAGAATGAATGATACACGGATTGGTAAAGTTACTGAACTTTAACATGGACATATTCATTTTAAAGTTCTCCCAGACGGCGGATTCAACAGAAACAAGGTTATTTGTAACAACTGACAAGTTGAACTCCCCGTAGTGCTGGGCGGTATGACCGAAAATTTATATCACGGTATTTTTCAAAATTATATCGGTTTCACGGTATTTTTTTTTTTTAAGGCACAACTGAGTGTTAACCACTTTTTCTAATCATTTAGAGAGGAATTGCTGCAGTAAATTGGCTTAGAATGACCTATTTTACTGTCACGAGGAGTGAATATTGTAGAAAAACATTCATATCTATACTAGTATTAATACAGGTTTGCATGGCCTCACAAAATGATACTATTTACAAAGAGGTGGCACTCGTGATTCTAATTAAGTGAAGGAATCAGAATGCATGATAGTTGCAGTTAAAATACAGAACCCTCTTATTTTTCAAATTTTGCAAACAACTTGAAAAAACATACACACGTGGACAAAATTATTGGTACCCCTCAGTTAAAGAAGGAAAAACCCACAATTCTCCCTGAAATCACTTGAAACTTACAAAAGTAACAATAAATAAAAATTTATTGAAAATCAAATAATCAAAATCAGCCATCACTTTTGAATTGTTGATTAACATAATTATTTAAAAAACAAACTAATGAAATAGGGCTGGACAAAAATGATGGTACCCATAACTTAATATTTTGTTGCACAACCTTTTGAGGCAATCACTGCAATTAAACGATTTCTGTATTTGTCAATGAGCGTTCTGCAGCTGTCAACAGGTATTTTGGCCCACTCCTCATGAGCAAACTGCTCCAGTTGTCTCAGGTTTGATGGGTGTCTTCTCCAAATGGCATGTTTCAGCTCCTTCCACAGATGTTCAATGGGATTCAGATCTGGGCTCATGGAAGGCCACTTTAGAATAGTCCAACGCTTTTCTCTCAGCCATTCTTGGGTGTTTTTGGCTGTGTGTTTTGGATCGTTGTCCTGTTGGAAGACCCATGACCTGCGACTGAGACCAAGCTTTCTGACACTAGGCAGCACATTTCTCTCCAGAATGCCTTGATAGTCTTCAGATTTCATTTTACCTTGCACACATTCAAGACACCCTGTGCCAGATGCAGCAAAGCAGCCCCAAAACATTACTGAGCTTCCTCCATGTTTCACCGTAGGGACAGTGTTCTTTTCTTCGTATGCTTGGTTTTTGAGTCTATGAACATAGAGTTGATGTGCCTGACCAAAAAGCTCCAGTTTGGTCTCATCTGTCCAAAGGACATTCTCCAAGAAGCTTTGTGGCTTGTCAACATGCATTTTTGCAAATTCCAGTCTCGCTTTTTTATGATTTTTTCCAGCAGTGGTGTCGTCTCCCATGAAGTCCACTTTGGCTCAAACAACGACGAATGGTGCAATCTGACACTGATGTACCTTGGCCTTGGAGTTCACCTTTAATTTCTTTGGAGGTTGTTCTGGGCTCTTTGGATACAGTTCGAACGATCCGTCTCTTCAGTTTGTCATCAATTTTCCTCTTGCGGCCACGTCCAGGGTGGTTGGCTACTGTCCCGTGGGTCTTGAACTTCTGAATAATATGAGCCACTGTTGTCACAGGAACTTCAAGCTGTTTAGAGATGGTCTTATAGCCTTTACCTTTAAGATGTTTGTCTATAATTTTTTTTCAGATGTCCTGGGACAATTCTCTCCTTCGCTTTCTGTTGTCCATGTTCAGTGTGGTACACACCTTTTCACGAAACAGCAAAGTGACTACTTGTCTGCCTTTAAATAGGCAGACTGACTGATTATGAGTTTGGAAACACCTGTGATGTCAATTAAAGGACACACCTGAGTTAATCATGTCATTCTGGTCAAATAGTTTTCAATCTTTTATAGAGGTACCATCATTTTTGTCCAGGCCTATTTCATTAGTTTGTTTTTTTAAATAATTATGTTAATCAACAATTCAAAAGTGATGGCTGATTTTGATTATTTGATTTTCAATACATTTTTATTTATTGTTACTTTTGTAAGTTTCAAGTGATTTCAGTGAGAATTGTGGGTTTTTCCTTCTTTAACTGAGGGGTACCAACAATTTTGTCCATGTGTGTATTTTGTAAAAAATCAACATTAACTAAACAATGTAAACAACGTTCTAAAATTGTAGCCGCGGGACCCGCGGCTACAATTTTAGTTCGGCAACATTTGCAGATTATTGTAGTTTGTTGGACGTCGTCTTTTTTAAATCCAAAGAACTTCCACGCAACAGACACGGCTCCTCGTTTAGGAAGAAGTTCCTCAGTCTCATGTTGCCGTTCTGGAGCTCCCACTTCGGGATTTTCGCTGTTTGCAGCCATCACCGTTGTTGTGCTTCCAGTGCAACTGCAAAACAGTCCCCTGTCAAACAATGTTCTGCGGCATTTACGTTCCGCCGCGCGGTGTTCCCAACGTTGTGTATGCTACAGTACATACTCACCGATATTACGGTATATGAAAAATTCATATCATAAGAAAAATAAACACCATATTCAGTATGAACCGGTATACCACCCAGCACTAACTCCCCGTTAAAAGTTTCTGCTGTTACCTCAGAAATGACCTGTTTTAATGTTATGATTGTGGCTCAGGATTTTGTTGGTAGACTATTTTTATTTTTCATATAAAAACAGGATGACATTAATGCCCTGGCAGTAGCAATAAGTTTTATTTTATTTGACATTTTTTAAAATGAGATTTACACTAAATATGTGTTACTGACAAGTGCTGATGTTAAAAGTGTTTGAACAACAAATGTTATGACACTTTAGTTCATATGGCAGCAGAACATTTAAATAAAAGTGACCTTTACACTACTTTTGAATTCATTATTTGATTTTCCATATGCAATGCGATTAATGGTGATTAATCAGGGAAATCACGATTAAAAATTTAATTGTTGCCCAGCCCTAGTTTTTATTAAACTTCCTCTCTGGCCGGGTGTTTAGTTTTGTTGTCGTTTGTGTTAAGGTCAAAGGGCATTTAAAGGTTGAGAACTACTAATCAGCCAGAAAGCATAAGCCACTTTCAGTCCTCCTACTCTGCCCTCGCTGTCCTCACGTTTCAGAAATATCACCTGTCCTCCTGTTTGTCTCGGCCACTGGCCTCTTCTTAGATCATGTCAGAAGGAAGCTACAATTTTAGCGGCGTGGCTTCCTGTTTGTGTGTCTCTGCAGCTCTCGGCGTAACCTCTGCTCTAATTTAATGAGCAACTCAAAAACAGTCCTCAGGTGATAAGTTCACGTCTGCATGACTCACCGTCACACTAGTTGTTTATCACATTAAAAGGATCACAGCAACACGGTAAATTATAGTGGAAGTGGACAGAATTACCGTCGGGGTCTTAGAAAGAACAGTGTTGGTTCGCTGCTGCATACAGAAGTGAAACTGCAGTTTATAGTGTTATTACTGTAGGGTTAACACATCGCCACTGATCCACTGAGTCTGTTGCTAAACCACGAAAAAGTCTATTTATTTTTTGTTTGATAACTTTGGTCAGAAATCCCAGGAATTCCTACATGATGCAATATTTACTGTGGTCGTGTTGTGGTTCAAACCCCCAAAAAGACTGGAGCTGAAATAGAAAGGAAAAAATAATCACCCCCTCACCTTTGCGCTGGGTTCTTCCCTGTTTCAGGCTGATTACAAACCAACCTCTGGACCTGAAATGGAAAAACATGGCTTTGCTCTCACGTCTGGTGCAAGTGGACCTGAAGTGAGCATCAACCGTGTCTTTGTAGGAACGCGGTCCAGCAGCTCAGTAAACCCAGCGCTGTTCCCATCATGTTATTAACAGGATGCTTAAAGGGCGATGACGCGTCAGTGTTGTCGTTCTCGTGGGCCTTTGTTGTTGTTGTTGTTGTTGTTGTTGTTGTTGTTGTTACCTCCACCAAGGAGGTTATGTTTTTGCCGGCTTTTATCTGTCTGTCTGTGTTCAAGATAACTCAAAAAGTTATGGATGGATTTTGATGAAATTTTCAGGAGTTGTCAGAAATGTGAAAAGGAAGAACTGGTTTCGTTTTGGGTGTGATCCGGAAGAAATCCTGGATTCTGGATCACTTTCAAATTTTTGATAACATTGCGGTCAATGATTCCAAAAATTTTGTTTCTCAATATCTCCGTTAATTATTGCCCAAAAGTCAGGAAATTTGAGTCAGGTATTGACAATGGGAGCCTCTATCAAATTTCAAAGGCTGATCCAGAGGGCGGATTTTATCGCAATCTGTAAATTGCTATATGGGGGAATTGTTGCGCTAGGCGCAGGGTTATAATAGTTTTGGATTTTCCATTAGTTTTAGTTTTTGGTTTAGTTTTTCAAATTCAGTTAGTTTTAATTTGTTTTTAGAGCAGTTTTGCTAGTTTTTATTCATTTTTATTTTTTTGAAAGACTTAGTTTAGTTTAGTTTTTCATTAGTTTCAGTGTTAGTTTTAGTTTTATTTTGTAAATTAGGGTTGTAATTTTGGTTGGAGTGAAGCACTGAACTTTTTGAAGGCTATCGAATCACATAGTGATGTTTACATTCTGGTCTCAATAAACATATTTATCAATGCATCTTTCCTCTTGTGGTGTTCCTGCGTATTTACTGACCAGCAGCTATCTGGTCTCCATGGAAACAGTCCATTATAGTTGCTGTTTTCTCCCGTTCCTTCCCAACGCTGACTTTCCAGGGGGCTAGCTTAGGCTAGCTTATCCGGGTAGTCTTGGTTAGCCTTCTTTCCAGGGGGCTAGCTTAGGCTAGCTTATCCAGCTAGTCTTGGTTAGCCTTCTTTTGTGAGCTTTTAAATTTTAATTTTAGATTCGTGGGTTTTTTTCTCCTTCAGAAGTATTCCACACATTGTATCACCTGCTTCTACAACAAGGCACTTATTTTTATCGTTAACACAGTCATAGTCAAAGAAATCCCAAATAGGACTGAGACGCTTTCTCCCAACTTTTGCCGCAGCCATCACTGATCACTCTAGGTTTTTTTGTTGTTGTTGTTGTATGGTGGTGTGAAGTTAATAGATTTCATGTAAATCCCAAAACATTTATGTAAAAAAAAAATTTACAAATACGAAAACGAAGGACGTTCTTGATATTATTATAGTTAATTTTAGTTCGTTTTATAAACACATAATACAGTTTCAGTTAGTTATTCAGTTTTTATTTTATTTCAGTTAACAAAAATGTTTTTTCAATTCTAGTTTTCGTTATTTGTTATTTCGTTTGCTTTCTTTAATCAATCAATCAATCAATGTTTATTTATAGAGCCCTTTACAACACACAAGGTGACCAAAGTGCTTTCCGTTAAAATCCACATTAAAACAAAACAATTTAAAGCTGCTGCTGTGAAATGTTCTGCTCTTCCTCCTCTTCCTCCTCACCCAGGTATCTGTCTCAGGAAGATGTTTTGGACCAGTCCAATCCCTTTGTCCAGCTGGTCAGTGGTGTGATTTGGCTGCTGAGGAACGGCGAAGTTTACATCAACCAGAGTCTGGAGGCCGAGTGTAACAAGATGCAGGAAACGGGTAGATACTGGACATCCACACCCACGCTGCAAACAATGAACAGAAGGAGATTGAGTCTTTGAACAGTCAGTTCACAACATCAGTATGTAGGAGACATCTTTAATAACAGGGGAAGTGATTAGTCTGAAAATAATTTTATGTACGTTAAATCAAGACGATTATCTAAAAATCTGCAGCATAACAAAGACACACTCAGTAAACCTGCTGCCTCTTTTTTCAGCATCAGTTCAAACCTAAACTCAGTCTGAGGGATTCAGCTTCACCTCTACAGTAAATAAAAGCAAAAGTATCTCTGTTTGCGTCCTCCGATGTCTGATGACAAAGTCATCTGGTCTCATGTGAACATGTTGTGCCACCAAAACACACACCAAACCCTCATGTTTGACTATCAGGGACAAGACCGGCCTGCCAATGTTCACAGAAACATCAGCTTTCTTTACAGCACATGTGTCAAACACAAGGCCCGCGGGCCAAATGTGGCCCTCCAGAGCTTGGACATTGTTGGCTTAAATTTTAAACCAATATTTTAAGACTTAAAATAAGCTTAAACCGCTTTAAAGCACATATTGACAATAAACTACATCTCCCATCATGCACTTTGTCATTACCCACAACATGTCCAAGAAAAGAAAAATTTATGCACAAGGAAAGCAGTTTCATGAATGATGGGAAAACAATTACAAGTTTGTACCTCAAGAGGAAATAACAGTATGTCTTTTGTGTTATAAGGCGGGTGTCAGTCGTGAAAGAGTTTAATCTACGTCAGCATTTTGACAGCAAACACGGAGCTAAGTATGCTAAATTTAGGCCTACAAGAAAAACAAAGAATCGCTTCCACTTCTGAAACCAAGGTAATGGAAACTCTTACAAGCACAAACCCTGAGTTTAATATAATAATGACTTAAATGTTTGAAACCTGAATACATTATAAATACAGAAACCATTATTTAACATTATAATAAGGTGTAGTTTAATTTATTTTGATTTACATTGCATTTGTTACATTCATCAATCTGGCCCTTCGAGGGCAACCATGATGCTGATGTGGCCCTCAGTGGAAATGAGTCTGACACCCCTAATTTACAGCTTTAGAGTTTATAGGGCTCACCTGCAAACACACAGGTGGTAAAGCAGGTGAGGAGAGTTGATTTATCAGCGTTTACACAAGATTAAGCTGAAATCTAAGCATTTGTACCACCGCCTTCCTAGAACAACAACGTTTATCAGGCTTTAAATTAAGAAATGACTCACTCCTGTAAAAACGTAACAATAAACTGTAATATTCTGTCGTATAAACAGTTTCCTCCTTTTGTTTTTTTGCAGGGTCATTACGCTTCTTTGTGGATGTGGTGTCAGCCAGGACTGCAGTGGGCCACGACGCTGAGGGGAAGCTGATCCTGCTGCAGCTTGATGGACAAACGGGAGTGAGGGGGTGAGAGGAGAAAAGAGAGCGGACAGATGTTTACATCTGGTTCCTGCTTGTCACCAGGGTGAAATACTGGTGAAGTGGAAGCTGATGTCTTTGATTTGCAACAGCGAGTGAGAGGGCAAGTTTTCCCTTTACAGAGAAAAACATCAGCAGTCACAGATGAAAGTTTTTTTTTTTTTTTCAAATGATCTAAACATAACTTGTGGAGGTTTATACTCGCACTGAGAACCCAAACAGGGAACATAACAATGTTGGGTTTGACTTTCGATGCTCGAGCTGCGACTGAAACGGATCAAACTGCAGCGGCTCTGAGTTTTGTTCATAAACTGATAGATCGACTGTTTGGTGTGAAATGCTTTTCCAGATTTTACACACACAAATAAACATTTGGCATTTTGTAATCACGTCCCCATGATGGAATGATGAATTACTGCACAATTACTTTTCTTTCATTTCTTTTTTTCTTTATTTGCTTTGGAGAAAAGAAGTGAACAAAACATATATCTAAGCAACCCTCCGTGGCCAGCTTCCTGTACGGCTTCAGTCTAAATTATAGCGCACAGATCACGAAACCAGTTTGGTACACAGACTTTACTGTTTGAAAGCAAACAGATGCTCAACTGAAATTATCTCAACATGCAAATAATCTTATTAAACCTGCTGGTACGCTTTCAGGAATGTCTGTTGTTACGAGGAAGCTGTCAGGTTTGTGAGATGCATCAACGGTGAACGTTGAGATGATGGACCGGTGCCGACTGAAAACAATCCACCAGTAGCGGCACGCACTGGAGAAAGAGAATAACAATATCTCACGCTGAATGTGGAAGACAGAAGCGCATTAAAACTGATGTTAATGCGAGAGCTGCTTCATTAAATTAGCTCACATTGACCGGCTCATGTCACCTCAAGATGCTTCCACCAGTCGATCGTATTGATCTGACCTTCAAAGCAGCGGCCCAGGAGCAGATGAATGTGCTGTTGTTAATGATCCGGCTATAAAAAAGCCACCCTGACATGTCTGAACGTATGCACTGTCCTCTGTGTGTCTACAGTCAATATCAGGTCACCACCTGCTCAATAAAACATGGAAAAGTCAGCTTGAACCAACCGGTGACCTCAGAGAGGGACTCTGTCCTTCATGAACAACAAGTCTGTTCTTGGAAGTTGCCAAGCGGCGGCGGCGGCTGAAGATCCGCCACTGTCAGCAGACACTAGCATCTCAGGTGTTCCTGCTGGTCACTTAGTAATGGAGAACCTGTAGGACAAACCGGCCTGTTTTCAGTACATAATCACTGAAATTTGAGTGATTAATTTACTTTGTGCCAGAAAACAGACGTGTCGTACAAGAAACTGTGTAACAGCTTAACCCGTTAAATCTTTAAACTGGGTTTGCGGCAGCCAAAGAGCTTCTTTCCTCCCCAAGAATCAGATTTTGTTACAGTGCAGGATGAAGGAGAACTGGCTGATAGATTGATTAATCTCCTCATATCAGGCTCTCGAGTCATCCTCAAACTCTCAGACAGGAAACGAGAAAGTAAATGAAAAGGCATATTATAAAACTAGAAGTAAAATTGTGGAAAAATGCAAAAAAAAAACATAGTAACGGCCCATGATACAAACAAGTGAAGAGATTTAGTTTAAAAATACATAAATAAACATATGAAATTGTGTTTAATTATTCTTGTTTTGCCATTTGTTTTAAGTTAATTCAGAGACGTTTGTCTTGTTTAGGACTCCTGTAAGTTCTCTACAATAGGGGTGTCAGACTCATTTCCACTGAGGGCCACATCAGCATCATGGTGGCCCTCAAAGGGCCAGATTGGCAGCATGAATGTAACAAAATGCAATGTAAATCAAAATAAATTAAACTGCACCTTATTATAATGTTAAATAAGTGTTTCTGTATTCATTATGTATTCAAGTTTCAAATATTTAAATCATTATATTAAACTCAGGGTTTGTGGTTGTAGCCCTGCTCTCACACAAGTGATGTTTACATCACTCAGAGTATCCATTAACTTGGTTTCAGAAGCGGAAACGATTCTTTGTTTTTCTTGCAGGATAAATTTAGAATACTTAGCTCTGTGTTTGTTGTCAAAATGCCGACGTAGATTAAACTCTTTCACGACTGACTCCGCCTCATCATACTGTTTATTCAGCTTGAGATACAAACGTATTCGTTTTCTTATCGTTCATAAAGCTGTCTTTCTTGTGCATCAATTTTTCTTTTCTTGGACATGTTAGAGCTAGTTTGTAGAGGTTTTTCTCAAGTCCATCAGTTCTGAAAATCGTCTTGATGTCTGCTCATGGTGATAATGTTACGAAATGCATTATGGGAAATGCAGTTTATTGTCAATATGCGTTTTAAAGTGGCGTAAGCTTATTTTAGGTCTTAAAATATTGGTTTAAAAAAATTTAAGCCTATAGTGCACAAGCTCTCGGGGGTCACATACAATGATGTAGCAGGTCAGGTGTTTGACACGTGTGCTCTACAACATGCTGTCTGTCTCAGGACATATTAGACGCAGCTCTGCAGTACTTGAACTACAGCTGCATCGTGACGATCAAAACTAAACCAGTCACTGAGAGGGGAGTGCAGGGATCTGTGTGACACGCTAAAGCCATCCTCTACCGCGGTTCCGAGGATGTTTATTCACTCCTTTCAGTAATGCGCTCTTTCAAACGTGCATTTTATGGAGATGGGTTTGCATGATGGTAAAAAGTTTTAGTGGTCCGCAGAAACGCCAGGACCCGGCCTCACCGTCTGTCTGCACCAGGCAGAAACAGATTCATAGGTGGATGCGGGTGATCTTCACAGGTGACCCACACCCACTCCCCCCAGCGACGAGTGAGAAAGACACATCTGTGCCTCTGCAGCAGCTGTCTCTAAAAAGCTACACCATAAACTGAATGCCCTGATTGCAGTTTTTCATGATAGAACCATTCTTACTGAGCACATCTCTGCTCTTAGTCTGTATCATTTGTTTCTTCACTGCAGCGTTGACGATGTTACTGCTAACTCTCGTTCAGGTGTTGTTCGGACATCTCCATCTTCTCCCTGGATTCAGGCTAAACCACTCGTCCCTATTTGTTTCCAAAACAAAACCACACTCACGTTTCAGCTTCGCGTCAGGAAACCACCATAAATCCATATAACATGTCCATTCATGCTCACTGGACGTGCAAAGCAGGAATGAAGACGGACTGAAACCTCTGAAGGGATTTTCCCTACCAGATTGTTCTCATAATAGCTCATAAAGGCCTTCCTCCTCTGCATGCAGCCAGTTTCAGTGATATTAAACACACTGACTGGCTGCAGCACAGCTGATGCCAAGAACAACAAAGCCAGGAGCTCCTGCTGATCCTGTCTCCACGCTCCGTTGTACGCTGTTGTTAAGAAGCTCCTGTGTGTCGCCTTCCACTGATGGTTACATGTTGTAGGCCTGGCGCATCGGCGAAGGCTGCTTCGTGACCCAGAAGAGCAAATCATGAGGCCAGGGCTTAAAGTATTCCGGCACCGTGCCGGATCTCTGGCACAGCAAACGAACGTAGCGGCCCCGATGACTCATATATTTGTGACTTGAAAATACGTTTGTGCTCTTTCATTTACACACAATTTATCATTTACGATCTCTCAACCGCTCGTACATCTGTGAAAGAAAAGTAGCCGTTAATAAAAACACTTAAAAAAACTGCCCGTTTTCAATCAGCATGCCAGTTATATGAACACACATGACACAGCACCAGAGTTAAAGAAACGTCTGTCTGATCAGCTCCAAGGATGGATGTTTTCTCTGAATGTGGATGAAGCAACCACCCAAAACATGGAAAAAATACTGAATGCAATGGTTCACTTTTTTGATGACGCATCCAGAGTAATAACATCTTATAACATAATAACTGCCTCTGCAAATATGTTAAAAGAGGAGATGAGTCAAGAATAAATGGAATTTATTTCCTATCACTTAATTTGCCTTTTTTGTACAAATTTCCCTTTATTGAATTAAATGGTTGTTAAATGAATCAGATTAATTGGCTTGACTCAGTTTCACATGTTTTCAACTTAATGACCTTTACTGTCTAAAATTCACATTTAAATTGAAGGCCATCTTGTACATTAGCAAGCACAATGTCAAAAAGTTGTTTGCCAAATTGCCTAAAATGTGTATGCTATGGATCCACTGCACCCCCAGAAAAAAGTTTAGGCTCAGGATTTTTTCTAACTCTAAGCCATGTGAGACAAGCCGGTGCAACTGTGTCATTGTTTCCAAATGTTTGCGGTTTTTCCCCATTAACGTTACACGCCGTATTAGCAGCATTTACAAACGAAAATCAGAACAAAGTTTTCACAGTTTCAGATGAAACAAACTCACGTGGGTGTTGCATTAACTCCGAAGCATTTCTCTGCCCATACAGCATGAATCTGTGGGAGGTGGCTCAGTTCCTGAAGGAGAATGGAGTGATCAATGCCATTAATTTGGATGGAGGGGGTTCTTCCACTTATGTGATTAACGGCTCACTGGCCAGCTACCCGTCTGATCACTGGTGAGTTAGTAGGACTGTTCTCTACCATGACCTGTTCAAGTCTCTATGCACAACGGTTGTTTGTCCTTTTTTTATTATTTTTTTTTAACTTTATCTCTCCACTCCTCATCTGCCTCTCCAGCATATCCGACAGTAGGTGGCGCTGTGGACGGGACGTCTCCACCATACTGTGTGTCCACCAGCGATGTGAGCCGGAGGACTGCAGCGGGCACGGCGAATGCGTGACCGGGCGCTGCCGGTGTCGGGCGGGCTGGCAGGGCGCCGCCTGCGACTCCCCGGCGTGTCAGCCGGCCGTCTGCGGGCCCAACGGTTTCTGCGCGGAGAGTGAGTGCGGAGGCGCCGCTCATCTGTGCAGCAGCTGGCGGAGGAGCGCCCAGACTGTTAAATATTCAACATTACTTTTATTTCATCATTCACATCAGTGCGACAGCTTCCCGTTGCGCGTCTGCTGTGTTTCATCTCTTGTCTCCGTGTTGCAGATCGCTGCGTCTGTGATGCTGGATGGAGAGGAAGCAACTGCAGCGAAGGTAAACGAGCCTCATGTGCTCACGTGGTCTGTTTTTCCTTTCTGATCCACATCTAAGTTAGCTCGCTGACATCAACGCTCCCAAACACCTCACCTCAAACCAAAGGCCCTTTTTTAAACGTGTATATAAAACAGATGCTCTTTGGGATGACTCATGAGCGTTCCTCAAAACATCGCTGGCTTCGCTGGCGTTTTTTTTAGATGAGTCAGAATCCCTTAAGCAGCTGAGATAAAGCTGAAACAAAGATGTTATCCTGCACCCGCACAACAACATTTCCACAGCTTTCACAGAACTGTGAGAACGACAGCAGCTTCTGCTCAGTTCCTTTCAGCCCTCTTTTTACCTCCGCACTTATTACACGGTGTGCTGTCTTTTATCTGAACAAACCTCTTGGTATTTCCCCCGTATATGGCATATTTAACCACAGCACAGACACTGACACAGTCCTCTAACAGCTGCTCGTAGGTTTTTTTTGCTGCTGGAAGACTGACCTTCAGCCTCTGGAACACTGATATGGCGTTTTACAGTCACGTCAGCAGCCGACTGTGATTCAGTGTAAACACACAGGAGGTTTTACAGTATTTTAGAGAGGAGTTGGATGTGTAATGGAGGTTGCAGTCATGTGAAATGGAAAGCACACCCTGTTTCTGTTCTCCAGTTTTCCACATGAGGATCTCTCCTTTTTTCTGCTTGGCTCTTTAGAAATCGCCACAGCAGATCCGTTTGTTTGCTGCTTCCCTCTCCCAGCATGTCCTCTGTCTCCCAGCTATCTTACTCTGGCCTTTCTTACTTTATCTCAGAGGCTCTAACCTTGGCTGTTCCTCCGACTGGCTTGTTTTTAGTGTGTTCGTCCTCGTCACTCCCTGAGAAAATCATTTTCAGCTCCGCCACCTGCAGCCGTTGGTATTTTGTTCAGTGCTGCTGTCTCCCACCTTTCCTGTGACTTCTGCTGCTACTCTTCTCTCACTCATAGCTCAAACTCTAACAGCCCTGCACTTTGTCATTCACCTATTTTTTTTTCCCCACAATGCCCAGCACTCTGGACAGTTGAGCTCCGTATTGAAACTCCTACACCTCCTCAACCTCTACTCCTTACGTCCTCACTGTTATATCTTCAATCCTTTTCTGTCCAGTGCGTGTCTCCACCTCTCCGGGTTTCTCACGATGTCCTCTGTGGACATCACAGTCCGTGGAGACTCTTTTCTGATCTCATCGATCAACCCGTCCGTCTCACGACTGCACCTTGATGCGCTCTCCCTTCCAGCTGGGACTCTACTTGTTGCAGGTGGAAGTGGTACCCATCTGCACATCTGTCATGCTGTCCTCATATGTATCCTGTACCGCTCTAAAACACTTCTCTCTCCAGACTTCCTCATGCAGTTACACAATTCTTCTTTTTTGCACTCTGTTGTATGCCGTCTCTAAATATGCAGCCGGTTCCTTTTCTGTATTTCTGCACCAGCTTTTTACTTCTATACTGCTCTTTCTTGGCGTGAGATCAAACTGCAGCTCATAGATTGCAATTACTTTTCTTAATCTAGTTTCTACACTTTCCCATATCACATCCCTCCTCTCCTGGACTCTTCCATACCTCCACCCGTATGTCATCAGGACCAGATGCTCTTTGCATTCATTCTTCATGAAGCTGCTCTCACTTCCATCTTACCGATCTTTGGCACTTCTTGTTTTACAGGTCTTGCACCTTCCACCCTTCTCTCTCTCTCTCTCTCTTCCTCTTAATTTCTTCTTTTATCAGATTTCCAAAGTACTCCTTTCATCATGCCGTCACACCCTCCTCACGTGTAAGAACGATCCTGCCTCTGTCCTCAGTCTCTAACCTGCTGCTCATCCTTCTCATCTCCATCTCGCTGCTTATCCAATCAGTATAAAGCCCTCTCTCTACTTCCTTATCGTTGAAGTTCTCATAAAACTTGTCATAAGCCTCTTGTTCATCTGATGTCGCCACATCTGTGCTTTTGTTTAGGTTTTTTTTTTTCATCTCTGTTCCACTGTTTATACTAAACTGAACCACTTTATTCCACCACCACGTCTCCCAGTCTTCCTCTGCTCAGACGACACACCGAGCACCTTCCTACCTGTCTTACTTTTAACCAGGGCTGGGCAAGTTAATGCATTATTATCGCATTATTATGAATTTATCATATGAATTTATTAACGACGACATTTATTTTATCGCACGTTAACGCATGTTGCTCACATGCTTTTGTTTTGAAAAGTCTGTTACTGGCTGCTGCGGAACCGGAACCAGGTAAACATGCGGAAAAACTAAAACAGACATGGAGAACGGTAAAAATCAGTGAATTTTACAGTTCAGGTAGAACCTCAGGTAGCAATATTAACAATTCTGTCTGAAAAAAAAATCTGGACTGCAACAAAACTTTCTTGTCATTCCTCCATGTTCCATCAGATCTGCTCCATGTGTTCACTGTCCTGCTGTTCTCTAGCTGGTTACTGCAGTGTGGCTCCATCTAGTGGCACAGATGTGTAATGACAACAGAAAGTCCAGTCCTCGATTATAAAACAAATTCAGTTCTGTGGCCCATTTTTTTATTTTGTATTTTTGATCCAAGTCTAAAATTAAAATATAAAAAAACAGGCTTTTTTTCTTCTTTTTTTTTTTGTTTTAGATTAAAAAATGAAAAACGCAATAAAATGCCACTTTTTATTTATTTTTTTTTTCATTTTTGATTGACAATTGAAAATGGAAAGAATGAATTATACACAGATTGGTAAAGTTACTGAACTTTAACATGGACATTTTCATTTTAAAGTTCTCCCAGATGGAGGATTCAGCAGAAACAAGGTTATTTGTAACAACTGACAAGTTGAACTCCCCGTTAAAAGTTTCTGCTGTTACCTCAGAAATTACCTGTTTTAATGTTCTGATTGTGCTGAGACACAGTTATTTTGTTGAATTTTGTTTGTAAACTTTTTTTAAATTTTTTAATAAAAACAGGATGACATTAATGCCCTGGCAGTGGCAATAAGCTTTATTTTATTTGACGTTTTTTAAGATGAGATTAACACTAAGTATGTGTTACTGACAAGTGCTGATGTTAAAAGTGTTTGAACAACAAATGTTATGACACTTTAGTTCATATGGCAGCAGAACAGTTAAATAAAATTGCGTTTTACACTACTTTTGAATTCATTATTTGATTTTGCGTATACAATACAATTAATCGTGATTCATCAGGGAAATAATGTGATTAAGTCCGATTAAAAATTTTAATCATTGCCCAGCCCTAGTTTTACGTTATTTTGTAGTTGATTATTCGTCGAACAGTTCTTCACGACCACCCAGAGCCTCTCAGCTCCTCCCTGAAGTTCACACAGCAGCTTTCTTTGACCATCCCATGGAAATTCACCGTTGTGGGGTTTCCTTTATGCTTAGAATGTTTCAAGAGGGAAAAAAAAAAACAGGCGTAGCTGAAAAACCTTGTGGCGGTGGTGTTTTTATTGTCGCGATATTTTCATTAACAGTGATGAATGAATCAAACCCTCGGTGACGTAAGCGGTGATTAAAGACGTGTAGACGTGTGCGTGACGGGACTAAACTGCAGAGCCATTAAGTGTGCACATCTGGATGCGCTACGAACAGAGTAGGACTGGGTGAGGCTGAAGAACTTGCACATACACGGAGTAACGGGAGGGAGCGGCTGAGGCGTGTGTCGGTCCTGTCGTGTCATGTTGCGGGAGGCGGGTGTGCACGCCGCTGTCTTGCTACATTCTCTCCTCTTTCATCACCTTGCAGTCAACAGACTCTTTCAAATTGCACCTTCTGGGAAAAAAAATGAACTCCACCTACATCCTCATAGCAGCCTGGTAGATCAAACCCTCATCTAGAAAGATGTTGGACCTGCAGAGCAAATTTAAGTTTGCAACAGTGTATCTAGATTTCAAGGCCAGTCTCCAACCTGGGTTCTTATACATGACACCTTCGACTAATTGCTCCTCTTGCAATGCATATACACCACAGCCATTTTCATTCCTTTGTTTTTTTAATCTACTCCCATCTTTCCTTCCACATTCCTGTACTTAACACCATACTTGTCCATCTCCACATCATCCCCCTGTTCCCGTCACCAGAGTGACATTAGATGTCTCCTCCAACCACTACTGGAGATGTAGTAAACGTGCTCCATCACTTCATCCAGCTCTCTTTCTCTTCCAACTCACAACCATCTTCTGGGCCGTCAACACTGCACTGACATCAGATATTATTACACCACCATTTTCTTCCTGTCTAACTCTCTCTTTATGTGGTGTCACCTATCAGGAACTAATAAAAAAATCATCTGGCATTCACCAGGTCTTAAAGAGCTGCATCTCAGCCTCTACAGGCGTCAGTGAGCTTGATAAATCTTAAAGGTTGTGAAGATACAATTAGAAAAGGACTGAACAAGAGCGGCATGTTTGGGAGATTTGTGAAAAGACAGCCTCTTTTCTCTATCAAGAGCACGGCGGACGTTTGGAACAAAGTCATTTTGACAGGGAAGAGCAAAGTGGAGATGTGTGACCATAATAGAAAACTCCATTTTCTGTTAAAGCCAACAGCTGCATCAGTCAGTCACACAAACTGTCAAGAGTAAGATGTGAGGCCATCTGATAGCTAGAGCTCGGCTCAACTGGGTCACGCCATCGGGCAATGATCGCAGTGAAACCAGTTATAACCACCATTATAGAATGGTTGGTAAAGAAAAGAGTCGGCCCAGTTAACGTCCAGACCTCATTCTGAATGAAATGTTGTGGCAGCACCTTATGAGAGCTGAGCGTAAGCAGATACCCACGAAGCTTAATAACCTGAACCAGAAGGATTGATGGATAAATGTTATTCAGAAACTACCTGCTTAATGTTATAGAAGCTTTAAGGTGGATCTACAAACTATAAGTTTTTCCACACACTGCTTCAGTATTTTGGCTTATTTTATGCTCACTAAATTATGGGACAGTTAAATATTTAACATGTTGTTTGTCTTTGGTCGTATTTATCTCATTTTGGACCTGGTGAGGACCACAGTTATTTCTTTATATCCTTTTTTATAAAACCTCTGGTTTAAAAGAGAGCATGCTCTTATTCCACGTGACTGTAGGAGTTCACTGGTGAGACATAAAGGCCCCGAACGTACACTTCCCGCTAGCCGCTACCCACAACTTGCAGGTTTAGGAACCTCAGCTAACTGCTAATGCAATCTTCCACTTGCTAAAGCCGCCACCCATTATGTTTGGTGTTTTTTCTTGATGATTTATTTGATACATACTAAAGAATCATGTGGAGGATGACTGATGGGGCTGTTTATTTGTTAACTTTAGCAGTGATCCAGTAGACGTCCTCCTCCAGCATCATGTGCAGATCATCCATAACTGTATGATGCTGATATGTGATGCTCACAGATGTGTTTGCAGTCTTGTGAATAACACATTTGAATAGTTTCTCGAGGGCAGAACTGTCCAGCACAAATATAAAATTCATGAATTAATTACATCTGGCTTTGTTTCTTTTTTTTTTTTTTTGAAGAATGCCCCCCAGGTTTCTACGGCAACAGATGCAGTGAAACCTGCTCCTGTGTTCATGGCGGTACCTGCGACCCCGTCCACGGACGCTGCACCTGCCCTCCTGGTTTCCACGGTGAAAACTGCAGTCAAGGTAGAGCCGTCTTGGACTCGACGGCCAGTTTGGCCAGATGTTGAATTTGATTCTTCACGAGGCTCAAACGTTGGGTCTCACCTTCCACAGGAAGCTGTGTTTGATATGCAACGATCGAGGGCTGTTTCATTTATTGACTGTTTCGTGCTTCTCAGTGACGATGATTTTTAAGGACTTTTAAGGACTCCAGCAAACACTCTCACTGCTGTTACTTCCACTCCCAGAAAAATCATAATGAGCAAAGATTTTTGTCCAAAAAAACTAGAGCTGGGCAACGATTCAAATTTCTATTCGCGATTAATCGCATGATTTCCATGATTAATCGCATTGTATACGTAAAAACAAATAATGAAATCAAAAGTAGTGTAAAGTTCACTTTTATTTAAATGTTCTGCTGCCATATGAACTAAAGTGCCATAACATTTGTTGTTCAAACACTTTTAACATCAGCACTTGTCAGTAACACATATTTAGTGTAAATCTCATCTTAAAAAATGTAAAATAAAATAAAGCTTATTGCCACTGCCAGGGCATTAATGTCATCCTGTTTTTATTAAAAAAAAAAAAAAAATTTTTAAGTCAACCAATAAAATCCTGAGCCACAATCAGAACATTAAAACAGGTAATTTCTGAGGTAACAGCAGAAACTTTTAACAGGGAGTTCAACTTGTCAGTTGTTACAAATAACCTTGTTTCTGTTGAATCCTCCGTCTGGGAGAACTTTAACATGAAAATGTACGGGCCGCCCCTGGTGGAGCAGTGGTTGTGGCAGGCGGCCCATGTACGGAGGCTGTAGTCCTCATGCGGCTGGTTGTGGGTTCGATTCCCATCTTGGCGGCCCTTTGCCGCGTGTCCCCACCCCCCCCCCCCCCCCCCCCCCCCCCCCCCCCCCCCCCCCCCCCCCCCCCCCCCCCCCCCCCCCCCCCCCCCCCCGTTCTCTCTGCCCCCTTTCCTGTCTCTCCGCTGTCAATGAAGGCCACTAGAGCCAAAAAAATGAAAATGAAAATGTCCATGTGAAAGTTCCCTTACTCTACTGTCTCCATGTCTGTTTTAGCTTTTTCAGCGTTTTAGCTGTTTTAGCATGTTTTCCTCTCAATTCTCTTCTGGTTCTGCAGCAGCCAGTAACAGACTTTTCAAAATAAAAGCATGTGAGCAACATGCGTTATTGCGCGATAAAATAAATGTTGGCGTTAATAAATTAATGAGTTAATGCGATAATAACGTGTTATTTTGCCCAGCCCTAAAATATATATATATATATATATATATATATATATATATATATATATATATATATATATATATATATATATATATATATATATATATATATATATATATATACATATACATATATAAGTTTTTCATTTATGCCTCAAAATTCTGTTATTTTATTTTGTAAAATGATGGGGTGGGCTTTTATTTGTTAGCTTTTATTTTTGACTACCTTTATTCTAATAACCAGATTCCTTTAAATTTAATTCATGTTTGGCTGTTGGCTGGAAGGTTTTTCTACCGCTAGGGGATTTTATTTATTTTTTTAAATTAAGATTTAATAATAATAGTTAAAGTTAATAATATTTGCTCGGGCGTCATGCTCTGGGTCTAAAAAGCTCTTGGAGATAAGTTGCGTTTTAATAGACGCTTTACAAATAAAGTTGAATTGAACTGAGTGTTTGTGCCACTAAACTCTTTTCTCCTAGAGGAATATAAAAAGTATCGTGCGATCTGAGTTGTAATTTCTCTCCCCGTCTTTGCATCAGTGTGTCCTCTGGGCTTCTTCGGTGCGTCCTGCAGTCAGGAGTGTCGCTGTGACGACCTGTGTCCATGTGACCCGCAGACAGGAAGCTGTAACGCCACGCTGCCAGGAGAGACCAACGACACCTTACACAGAGGTACAGACGTTTCCCAGCTCATACGTGCATGCAGACGTGCACACTCGTGCACGCAGATGAATGATAACGACAGGGTGAATCGGTTACTGTTTTGTCCTTTATGCTTCTTTTCCCTCCGCTCCTCAGGCGCCAGATAGCAAACAAGGAAGCTGCATCTGAATTTGAGTGATACTGAAAGAAACAAGGTGCACAGTGTCTCACTTTGTGCACGAGCTCCTGTTTATTTGCATAGAGCCAGACAGAGGTCCGTTTTTGTTGTTGTCAGAGCAGCACTGGGAAAACTGGAAATATTACTCCTATCAGCTCCTATATCAGCTCCTAAAACATACACACACATGTTTTGTTTGTCAAATAGAAGCTGTATTGAATAGAATCAGTACTAAATTGCTAATTATTGCATCCAGATGTATGTATTTGTGCTGAAATGAAGTGTTAATCATTGAGGGAGACCTGCTGCAGAAGCTGAAGCTGTGAACTGAGTCGTGTTTTGTTTCTGTGACTCTGCTCGCTGTCACGGAGTCACAGCTCTCAGCTCAGAGATAGGCTGGTGTCACGTAGGGGTCAAAGTTCGTCACAGGCACGGACACTAACCAGCGCTCAGGTGTGGGGGCGGAGCGGCCAGTGATCATTTAAAACATCACGTCAGCGTCTGTAACTCAGACAACTTTACTAATAGCTGTCTATTCAGTAGACTACAGCACGAAAATCAACCATAATTTCTCTTATTTTTAATGATGTTTCCAATCAAGATAATTACTCTGTTGTTGCTCTGATGTAACTGTTTCACAACTAGTTGACACTGAAAAAAGCCACTAGAAGGATAATTTACCAGATCTAGTTATGGAACATCATCCATCTGTCCATCCATCTATCCATCCGTCCATCCATCTGTCCATTCATCTATCCACCCAACCATCCATCCATCCAACCATTCATCTATCCATCCATCTATCCATTCATCTTTCATCCACCCAACCATCTATCCATCCATCCATCTATCCATCCATCCAACCATCTATCCATCCATCCATCCATCCATCCATTCATCTTTCATCCACCCAACCATCTATCCATCCATCCAACCATCTATCCATCCATCCAACCATCTATCCATCCATCTATCCATCCATCCATCATTCATCCATCCATTCATCATTCATCATTTACCCACCTATCCATCCATCCATCCATCTATTCATCCATCCATCCATCCATCTATCCATCCATCTATCCATCCATCCATCCAACCATCTATCCATCCATCTATCCATCCATCCATCAGTCATCCATCCATTCATCATTCATCATTTACCCACCTATCCATCCATCCAGCTATTCATCATCTATCCATTCATCCACCCACCCATCCATCCATCATCCATTCATCCATCCATCATCCATTCATTCATCCATCCATCCATCCATTCACCATCCATTCATCATCCGTACCAGTTTAGTCCTGTCTGGGTTCAGGGGTTACTAATGTAATAATGCTATAAACTGTTGGCACATATCAGTCTATTTATTTTCTCAACAAAAGGTAAGATGAGCAGTTCCTCAGGTAACTCTGTGACATTGTGGGTCACAGTGTGAGTATCCAACTAAAGGGAACTGAATGAAAACACGACCGGGGTGATGAATTATGCTCTCACTCTGGGTGGGTTTAAAAACTACCCAGCAGCTGTGCCTGGTGTCGGTCTTGTAATCCTCCTCTTCTCTCCGTAGCTGGACACTGCCTGGCCAAGCAGATGTTTACGTCCTGGAGACGCGACGAGGACGCCCACAGAGAGCAGCGTCACCTGACCGAGTGAGTGTCAAAGGTCACGTCACGTAAAACTGGTAGCCAGCTCTGACGTTCACCTCTGCTGTGCATGTATGATGTTTGTTCAAAAAATAATTAGAAGAAAATCTACGCTCTTCAAAAAAGTAATTATTTAACTTTTTTTGTGCTTTTTTTTTTAATTCTTGATATAATTTAACTCCTGATCTAATTTACACGAAAAACAAGAAAAGCAAAAATGTCATTTGTTTCTCCTCCGTATCTGTATTACTAGTTGCAGGGAAAAATTAATTCTTGTCCTCTAATTTTACAAAGTACTGTGGTGCAACATATAATCATTTATGATTTTTATAAATAGATAAAGCAGAGTGCCATAACTGCGGTCACTTTCGGCCTCTCAGGGGAGACGAGACGTCCCTCACGCCTCCAGGGCCTCGTTATGTGTCAGACAGATATTATTTTTCCAGAACCTTCTGTAATCTTTCTGGCCAATGCTTAAATCGTTTACTGTCCTGGAGGCTGTTTACCGTCAGCTGCAGCTTGCTGTCTGGCCCATTAAACTTCAAGAAAACCTAGAAAGTCCTTACTTTCAGTCTTACTTAAAGATATATTCATAGAGACGTAGGTAAACATGAAGAACATATTTTAACTAGGGCTGAGCAATGATTCAAATTTTTAATCGCGATTGTATACGCAAAATCAAATAATGAATTCAAAAGTAGTGAAAAAGTCACTTTTATTTAAGTGTTCTGCTGCCATATGAACTAAAGTGTCAAAACATTTGTTGTTCAAACACTTTTAACATCAGCACTTGTCAGTAACACATATTTAGTGTAAATCTCATCTTAAAAAATGTCAAATAAAATAAAGCTTATTTCCACTGCCAGGGCATTAATGTCATCCTGTTTTTATGGAAAAAAAAAAGTCTACAAACAAAATCCAACAAAATGATTGTGTCTCAGCACAATCAGAACATTAAACAGGTCATTTCTCAGGTAACAGCAGAAACTTTTAACGGGGAGTTCAACTTGTCAGTTGTTACAAATAACCTTGTTTCTGTTGAATCCTCCGTCTGGGAGAACTTTAAAATGAAAATGTCCATGTTAAAGTTCAGTAACTTTACCAATCCGTGTATCATTCATTCTTTCCATTTTCAATTGTCAATCAAAAATTAAAAAGAATAAAAAGTGACATTTTATTACATTTTTTGTTTTTTAATCTAACACACAAAAAAATGAAAAAATGCCTGTTTTTTTTTTTATATTTCAATTTTAGACTTGGATCAAAAATATGAAATTAAGAAAACGGGCCACAGAACTGAATTTGTTTTATAATTGAGGACTGGACTTTCTGTTGTCATTACACATTCTGTGCCACTAGATGGAGCTGCACTGCAGTAACCAGCTAGAGAACAGCAGGACAGTGAACACATGGAGCAGATCTGATGGAACATGGAGGAATGACGCAAAAGTTTTGTTGTAGTCCAGAGGGTTTTTTTTTTTCAGACAGAATTGTTAATATTGCTACCTGAGTTGTTACCTGAACTGTAAAGTTCACGGATTTTTACCGTTCTCCATGTCTGTTTTAGCTTTTCCTTGTGTTTACTGTTTTCCGGTTCCGCAGCAGCCAGTAACAGACTTTTCAGAACAAAAGCATGTGAGCAACATGCGTTAAACGTGCAATAAAATAAATGTCGACGTTTATAAATTAATGCGTTAATGGGATAATAACGCGTTAACTTGCCTAGCCTTAATTTTAACACAACAGTACCTTTAGAAAGCTTTTTAATCACACATTAGTAGCTCATTCAGGGGATTCAACAGTTGCTTCAAACGTCCACCCCAAGTAGTTAGCATCTCCATTAGCAGCCACTGAACTGTCTTCTTCTTTTGCCTCTTTGCTCTATTAAAACGCCGGTGAGAAGCACTACCTGTGCCGTTCATTTGCAAAGACAGAATCTTGTTGTTTTATGTCAATTAATACACTTTACACTTTTAGCAGCTGTCAGTGTGTTTACATGCACTCATGTAGAACAGTTTTCTGCAGAAATCAGCACATTGATCCTAGAAAAAAACGATTCTCTGGCCATTTATACCAACCAGTGTTGCGTTCAGCTTATATTCAGGTGTTTGTGCCACATATTGTAGGTTTTTTGCACCGTGAGCGAGCACCCAGACATCTCACAGCATCCTGCAGTATGTTTGGTGTTGCTCATTGACGATCAGTGTTTAAAATGTATCTAAACTCTTTTCCCAGGCAAACGTGGCTGGCGATCACCCTCGCCCTGGCTTGTCTTCTCTCCGCTAGCCTGATAGTTCACCTCGTCCAGGCGTGTCGCGTCTCAGTGGCGTCCCACTTCCCCGAGCGTCGGGACTACTCCTACGTGCCGCTGACCAACATCAACGGGGAAGCTTCACAAACTCGGAAATCTGGAGAGGGGGATCTTGGATCGGAAGACTCCGACTCTCAGGATGAAATCTGGTCTCTGCCGTCCGGGAGGTCGTAGCTATCTGAGGCCAAGGATAACGAGCGCTGAAGAGCCTGTTACTCTTGACGAGTCTCAGTCCTGCTGACGTGAAGCAGGACGAAGCGCAAGAGGTTTGTTACGACGCTGATACTCAGCTCACCTCTGACTGCTGTTGGCAGCTGTTCAGGTCTTGGCTCTTGTTTGTTCCAGAGACCTTGAGACCCTATAACTTTATTTATTTCTTTTGTTTCCACCAACTGTCTGGATCTATCACTGTTTCAGGTGTGATGATGTTTTCAGACGTTTCCAGTAGAAACTGATGAACTGATGAACTCAACTTTTGCCGGTGGCTCGATTCCCGGCCACTCAGAGTGAGTTTTTGCAGGATTTAATCAGGTATCCATCCATCCATCACCCAGACCCGTTTTAGTCCTGTCTAGGGTCACGGAGGTCGGCTGGAGTCCATCCCAGCTCTCTTCTGGTGTACAGCAGCGGTCCACCCTGGACGGGTCGCCAGTGGTCGGCGCTGATATTTTTCTTACATTTTAATCTAACGATACCGTTGAAGATCCTGAATATTTTATAATTAGAATGCAAATTAACTTGGTAAACCTGCAGAAAAAGAAAATGCTGAGTGCAGCCAGAGACTGAACTGGACTGAACTTTATTACAGGATAAATGAACTTAACCACAAACACTGTGGTGCTTCAAAGCAAACTTGCCTTTTCATCACTTTCTTATCAATATAAAGATTTATCAAGAGTTTTTTTTTTCAACTCTCTGTCTGAATGTAAAATAACTAAGAGGTCAATATGCAGACTGATATGTTTAACTTTTTAATTTTATACGATTAAATTTAAGGAAGTGCAGTTTTCTCGGTTGCCAGATATTTTGTCTAATTACAACTACAGATTAAAAAATATGTCAGTTTTGTATGCCATCAATTTCTTACAAATGTCTAATATATTGTCATGTATAATAAAATCACTATTTTATTTGAAGTCTGATTAGCAGGTGATTTTTTTTTTTCTTCTGTAAATCCTGAAATAGATGTCACGATTCAGAGAATCTCTTCTTCTTTATCTGGTTTGCTGATATCTTAGCTTGGTGACTCCTCTGATCTCTGCTTCACTGTAATGTCCTTCAGGGAACGTTCACACGTCTTCTTTTATCGCCTTAAATCATTAAAAGAAAATGTGAATAAAATATCGTTTTTGGCCTTTTGGCAGCACGATGTTGTCTGTTGTCACCTGACTTTGAAGGTTTCGTCACTTTGGACGACTTTCATCCTTCAAAACTAGACTTTTGCACGTTGCATTTATAACATTTACATGTTAGGGTTCAGCGTTGAAGCATACTGGTGATAAACGGTGTCATCACAGTTGGATGGGACTCATGTCTGGATCCATCCAACAGTTATCAACATATTTTACAACAGACTAGAACAGTGGTTTTTAAACTTTTAATCCTGCGTACCACCTGAGAAACTGTTCAGCTCTCTGAGTACCACCATGATGAACAATTTTAAAATATAACCATATATGCCTTCTCAATTAGCTTTAAACACACAGAGATGTTTATTCCTTATTGTTGTTAATTATTACCTGAATTGTTACTTTACTGAATCAGACATTTACAACTCTGTCCAACAATTCTCACCTACTCATACTCTCATACAGAGCAAAATAAAACACTCAGAAACTGCACTGCAACTTAATATGTTACTAATATTTTTTTATTAAAAAGACAATTTTAATTATCTCAAGCTACACATTTCGTTTGAAACATATTTACAATGAAAATGTGGAAAGTCACGACGTCCCCGCGTACCACCAGAGAGTGCTCACGTACCACTGGTGGTACGCGTACCACAGTTTGCGCACCGCTGGACTAGAATATTAAATTGACAACCAGCCAAAAAAAAAAAAAACAGTTGTTTAACGTTAGTGCAGCTTTACATTTATGTCTGAGATGTTTAAAGCTTGGTGACTGTGATACATCTATGATTGTTATTTAAAACTGTGAACTTGACATGCCAAGAATGTTTTTATGTCACGTGAGGCCATGAACTCGCTGAAATCACACCAATAAATCTAAGTTTGATTAAAGCTTTCACAGGATAATATTGCTGACATCTCCATCTCACAGAATGACTTCATTTGGGATTTTTTTTATTTTGAATACGGTGCATCAGTGTCGTGGAACGCTGCTGCAGGTCGCTCGTGTGTCCGTCTGACTGAACTTTAACCCGCAGATCTGAAGGTTCAGTGACATTTCTGTTGACTGACTCTGCCCCTCTGGCTTCACTTCAGCGCTCTTAAATACATTTTCAGGGTTTTTTCTCTTTCTTTTAGAACCTTTTTATAGTTTTTATAACAAAATAGGGAAGATCGCTGTGTTTCTGTTCAGTTTAAACCACAGTTCTTAACTTCTAAAAACCATGGAGGTGGATGTTTCTTCAGCGTTCTTCAAACTTCCAGAGAAAAAGCATAAGGACGAGCTCTTCAGTCCCCGTTATCTTCAGAAAGATCGTAGAACTTTGATACGAATGACCTATTTAGGAAATGTAGTTTATAAATGCAACTGCTGCTTTGTTGTTCGTTTCCAACAACGTTCATCTGAAGATTTGCTGTATAATCAATTCATTAATACTTAACTGATTACAATCTGTACATAATTCATGCTTTTTTTTGGGGGGGGAGGGGGCTTTAAGCATTGAATAGAGCCACGTCAGTCTGGAATACAGTGATCCCTCGCCAACTCACGCTTAAATTCCGTGGTTTTAGTTATTCGCGGATTTTTCAGAAATGTATAATATAATAAAAAAATCAGGAAAAAATTCGGAAACATCACAGGATGTTGTGTGCGTTCTCTCACAGCAAAGAAATGTTGTGAGCCAGCCTGGCCCCTTAATGGTGTGGCCTTATGGGTAATGTAGTGTGTGTGTCGTGGGACGGCAGAATGAAAATGGGATTAGATGAAAAGTGTAGTGAGCATCAACAGCAGCCCAGCGTGTATAGATTTACATTCTCTGTTAACCGACAGGAGCCCAACAATACAACCTGTGTGATGTTACAAAATCCCTGTTCCAAGCAGAGAAGACCAGACTGTTTCTTTTGTTGTTGTTAGCGTGTTAGCCCGCTAATTATGAGCCAAAAATAGCACAATAGCAGCAGTTTGTTTACTACGGTTCAGAGACCAGAGGACTCTGAAGGAAACAGAAAGACCACAGTTGAGCCTTTGTCTTGTTTCACTGCAGTGTCTCGCTACTTTTTAGCGTTTTTTAAACATATTTTAAACACATTATTTAGGCTCGGGGGGGCTCCAGTTCACAGATTTGGATTTTTTTCGCAGGGTGTGGGGAGGGGGGTAGGGGGTCCAATTAACAGCAAAAAAATAAGGGATCACTGTAGACTCAAAAAAGATGATATTGCTGACTAAAAAACCCCAAGTAAGAACTTCTGGTTCAGTTTAATTCTTAATTCTTCAATTTAATCTACAGTGCCTTAAATATATTCTGCGTTCATATTAAGGCTGGACAATAATATCAAAACCAACATTCAGATTTGGACATCTTGATGACTGCTAGCAGCACAGTGCAGACTTGTATATTATGGATATGTGCCTCAACTGGGTCGTTTTTATTTATTATTATTTTTTGTTTACTGTCATTTTGTTTGGTTATTGGTGTAGGGTTGATAAGATAACTGAATAATTGTGTAGCCTATTCAACTTATACAGGAAAGGGGTAGTGAAGTAATGTTAAGGTTATTCTACAGTGGTCGCTTGAAATGCCCAAACATAAGGGTATAACATACATATTACAAGAGGGGTGATGGAGTGCTTGGCAGCCGGGCACTCATAGTCTCACGGACCTATTATGGTCGGTTGTTTTTGTTCTTGTTTTTCAAGGTTCCAAGTGACAGTAAACCTGGACCAGTTGGCTAGGTCGACCTGTCATTCGCTGGTGTTTTCTGTTCTTTCTCTTATTGTTTTTTTAAATTTGGGTCATGATTCTTTAGCACATTCTCATTTCCCTGGTTATTCATCACAGCAAACTTACATTATAAACACAGAGCAATTTCTAACATGACAGGAACATTAAAAATGGTTACTTGGAATGTAAAGGGAGCTAACCTAGAAAAAAAAGGAAAAAACTTATGATATATCTTAAACAAAAGAGGACGGACATTGCCCTTCTACAAGAGACGCATTTGGATACAACAGAATCAAAAAAGCTACAGAGGGACTGGGTTGGTCAGATTTTCTACAGTATACTTTCATCCAATAAGCGAGGGGTTATTATTTTGATTTGCAAAACTGTGGCTATTAAAGTGTATGACCAGAAATCAGATACAGAGGGAAGATGGGTTGCAATTGATGTGGACCTAATGGGCAGGAGGTGCTCATTAGTAAATATATACGCCCCTAACACAGACTCTCCAGAGTTTTTCTATAACTTACATTCAGTAATACAGAGTATGGGAAATACTGATATTATAATCGGAGGTGATTTCAATCAAGTAAGGCATAATACATTAGATAGATCAAGCAATGCAGGCAGATCTAGAAATATTCAGAAATCACAGATAGCTATCGATACTGTTTCAGAAGAACTTGGTCTTGTTGATATAAGGAGGCTCATGCATCCTCAGGAGAGGAAATATACTTTTTTTTCTAATCCCCATGCATCAAACTCTAGGATCGATTACTTTTTGATATCAAAGCAACTTGTGCCAATAGTGGAGCAGACTTTTATTGGTAATATTGTTATTACTGATCATGGTCCTGTGGATATGACTCTGAGATTTAAGAATGAGAGGCGTTATACCCGTTGGAGAATGAATACATCTCAGCTCCAAAATGAAAATTCATGTCAGTTTATACGACAACAAATATTAGATTATTGGGAAATCAATGAGGGCACAGTGGATAATCCAGGTGTGGTATGGGATGCCTTTAAGGCATACTTGAGGGGCAGGTTAATACAGCATTCATCATTTCTAAAAAAAAACAGGCATCTGACCAACTTGCTAAATTGGAAATAGAAATAAAGGACCTAGAGAGGCAATATGCGGATAGAGAAGACCAGAAATTATTGGCGAATCTGAGTAAGGCAAAATTTGAATTAAACACTATTATGCAGAGAAAAGCAGAATTTTCATTGTTTAGGTGTAGGCAAAAATATTATGAACACGGTGAAAGGGCAGGGAAATTATTGGCTCAAAGAGTGAAACAACAACAAGCTCAAACTTGGATTTCGGCAATACAGAGTGAGAAAGGGGAAATTTTAAAAGATACTATAGAAATAAATAATGCTTTTCAATTATTTTATCAAAATTTATACACGTCACAGGATTCTTGGGATGGTAGCGAATTTCAAAATTTTCTGTCTAGGGCTACATTACCGACACTGACTGAATCAGCTAGAGAGGGGCTGGGGGCATGCATTACACTGGGAGAGGTTCAACAAGCGATTAGATGTCTTAGTGCTGGAAAATCTCCTGGGGGTGACGGATTTCCCACAGACTTCTATAAGTCATTCTCTGACCTGTTGGCCCCGAGACTTCTTACTGTTTTTCAGGATGCGTTCCAGAGAGGAAGTCTACCGGAGAGCATGCAGAATGCAATAATAACATTGATACATAAGAAGGGCAAAGATCCACAGCATTGTGGGAGCTATAGACCAGTATCCTTAATTAACGTGGATGCCAAGATTCTGGCTAAGATATTGGCATTAAGGCTAGAAGTGTGTCTCCCTACCATGATCCACCCGGATCAGGTGGGATTTGTTAAGGGGCGGTCCTCAGCAGATAACTTACGCAGACTGTTACATTTGGTATGGCAAACGAGAAACAACAAGAAAGCTTTTGATAGAGTGGAATGGGAGTATTTATTTGCAGTTCTTGAGAGGTATGATGTATATATTAAATGGGTGAAATTGTTGTATGGAAGTCCAAGGGCAGCTGTTCTCACAAATGGGAATATTTCCAACCCTTTTAGTCTATCGCGCGGGACCCGACAGGGTTGCCCCCCTTCCCCCTTGATCTTTGTCTTGGCTTTGGAGCCCTTGGCTTCAGCATTTAGGAACCATGTTGATATTAAAGGCATTATTTCAGGGCAAAAAGAACATAAACTTTTATTATACGCAGATGACGTCCTTGTGCTGTCAAGTAACCCAGAAATTGCAGTGCCTAATATTTTATCCATGATTAGTTCTTTTTCTCGAATATCAGGTTACAAAATCAACTGGTCGAAATCTGAAGCAATGCCTTTGTCTAAAATATGCCCTCCCAGTCCTCGTAATAATTGGCTATTTAAATGGCTCCCATCCGGATTGGTATACTTAGGGATCATGATTACCCCAGGATTAAAAGATATAATGAATGTAAATCTACTGCCCCTTATCCAAAAGATTGAAAGTAATTTACAAAACTGGTCAAAATTAAGTTTATCATTAATTGGAAAGATAAATTTAGTGAAGATGATTATAATACCACAGATTAAATATATAACAAGCATGCTACCTTTGGACTTCCCAGTCCCCCTTTTGTCTAGATTTAATAGGGCCATAAGTGGCTTCTTGTGGATGGGGAAGAAGCGTGCTTTTAATAAAAAGAAATTATATGCAGCAGTAGAGGAGGGCGGTCTAGGATGCCCAAGAATAGATTGGTATCACCATGCCTTCAATCTCAGTCAACTATCGAAGTCAAACATCCCAGAGGTCCGGGCTCCTGACTGGGTGGCAATTGAGAAAGAGTTGATAGAGCCCTTCTCAGTACAGGCTTTCCTCACCCAGACAGGAAGTGATGTACCCTACAGAAACCCTGTGTTGGCATTTTCTAGAGGAAGTTGGAGATGGGCCCACCAGGCATGCCATTTGAATTACTACCACACTATGGGTTCATCAATATGGTATAAGTCATTGAGAATTAACAAAAAATCAGTCATGTGGGAAAACTGGGTAAAGGCAGGGGTAATGGTACTGGAAGATTTATTTGACGGGAAAAACTTAATCTCCTTTGAACAATTTATATCTAAGTATGATATCCCCAGGAAAGATTTTTGGAAGTTCCTTCAGTTAAGGAGCTGTATTATGACAGCAAATAGAAAGGCCAAATTTGCACCTGTCTCTTGTATTCAAGAGCTATGGCGATCAGGCTGGAAGCTCAGAGGAGGAACATCCAGATTTTATGACATGTTTAGAAAACATCAGCCCCCAAACTATCAAGGTGTGAAGTTAGCATGGGAAAAAGACCTTAGAGTACCTATTGACCTGGAGGTTTGGGAGGAAACTATCCGGTCCTGGTACACTATAGCCCGAGACATGCAGACACGGCTAATTTCATTCAAAATATTGAATAGGAACTACTGGACCCCTACAAAAATGTCTAGGTTGGGACTTAGGGAGAATGATAAATGTTGGAGATGTGAGAAGGAAAGGGGCACACTGGTACATATGTTCTATGAATGTGAGATGGTGCACAACCTCTGGGTGGCTGTTATCCAATATATCAATAAAGTACTGAAGATAGAGTTCAGAGAGGGGCCAGCTTTATGTATTCTAGGTATTTTGCTGAAGAAATCCGGCCTATGTACACAAATGTGCGTATGGGTGAAACTAGCTCTCGCAACAGCAAACAGGGTAGTCTTGAGACACTGGAAATCAAAAGAAAAGATCCGCTTTAAGGAGTGGAGAGATGAGCTAACCAAAATAGCTTCTTATGAGCAGCTTATTTATAAGATTAATAATAATAAGTTAGATCTCTTCTTGAAGGTATGGGCTCCTTATTTGAGAATGATTGGAAAGTGATGATCGTAATGTCTAATACCTGTACACTTCCCCATGTACCTTATATTTTTGTTGGTCCAAGGAATATAACATGTAATATATCATGTAACGCTGTGGTGTGATGAGTTAACTGTCAGGAATAGGCATTTTACTTGTCTAATTTTTTTTTTTTTTTTTTTTTTATTCTCTGGCTTCTTTTAAGTTTCTTTTACTCCTTTTGCTTGTTATTGTCAGGTTTGTTTTTTGTTTCTTAAAATGTTGACTTAATCTTGTTTGTAATGCTTGTACTTACACACTGGTTGTGTAATTGCATTTCTGATTAAAAATGTCAATAAAGAAGTTAAATTAAAAAAAAAACGACATTCAGAGCCTGATAATCGATGTAATCTTGCTCTTGACAGTTATTTCAAGTATTTCTCCTTTGTTGAAATAATCATTTAATGACCATATAAACTTCATCTATACTAAATCAGAGATGTGTACCCTTTTATTAGAAAAATATCCCAGTTTTAACAGCCGATTATATTTGTTACTAAAAACATGTCAGTGAGCTATGAGGGGAAAAAAATAGTGCGATACTAAAATAATTGATTATGTTAATCATAACTGAGGTAAATTGTTCAATAATGGAGGTATTGATGTCGCCCAGATCTACTTCATATGTGACTTTAGCGTCTAAACTTGAACAAACCTCCTGGTCTCATGTGGTTCTTTATCACAGTTGTGTTGTTTGCTTCAGCTGTAGGACTCATCATCATCTTCATCTTCATCATCATCATCTTCATCTTCATCTTCAACCGTCCATGAATGGAAATACTCAGGATATTTATGCAAAATAGATTTCAACACAACTACATATGTTTTCCAACACTTGTCAAAGAAACCCGTTTGCACTGTAACGTCATGTACACAAATACTAAACTGTATTTTTAAATTGTATTTATTTTTAAGGAGGAGGAGGGGCTCAGTTAAGATTTTCATTTCTTTATTTTTCTTAATGGAGCTGTGATGAATCCTGGCGGGAGCTTAGCGAGGCGTCTGAGGTTGGTTTCCCGTCTGGATTAGAGGGATTTACTCCACAGAACGAAGCAGATGGAGGGTTGACCCTCACCTCCAGGATTACAGTGGCCCCTCAAAACTGCCATGTCTCCTCCCGCCACTAATATTTACACGTAAATACAAAGAAAAAGCTCATGTTTGGCCTCCAGCTTCATGCCAACACTACATCATTATTAGTATTATTATTTTTGCATCAACTAAAGCACAATGGAGATTTTATTTTTATTGCCAAATATCAGAACATGTTTATCTTAATTTTCAACATTAATTCTCGGTAATTGTTCTCTGTTATAATTAGATTTCTTGTTCATACATGTGCATTAATGCTTGTTGGATGTTGGAACCCTGTCAATAAAAAACAAACATATGTTCTAGTCATAAATCTTTTTTAATGTCACCCTGGACAGGTTTCCAATCCACCGCAGGTCTCAAACAGACTAATGAGACAGTCTTCAACGTTTTCTTCAACACTTTAACAGGAAAGAGCACATCTTTATTTGTCTTTCTGGAAAAGTGAAAGATGCTTCATGGTTCCAGCTTCTCACAAGCAAGAGTTTTCTTATGTTTTTTATGTGAATTTGTAAGGATATAATTAACTTTCTTTTCCTTTACTGTCACAGAGTGCTGGCCCTGAGGGACTCACTTGGGTTTGCGTCTGCCTTGTAAACTGAAGTTACATTAAAAAAAAAAAAAAAGCATTGAATTCTGGTTTAGATGTATTTTATAAGTGTAACTTTGGACTGATGTGTGTGTTTTTTTTTCTTAGTTCTCCAGATGAATTGACAGAGAAAAGAGTGAACCGACGGTGAAAGTGAAGTGGAGCCTAACATAAACCATCAGGTCCAGAATCAGGTCGGCTGTCTCTTCATGTTTACGGGGCTGAGTTCAACTTTCCTCCAAGTTCCTGCTTGCTTTGTTGGTGCGCTCTCCCGTCCTATAGGAGAAGAAAAAGAACAGCTTTATGTTTTATAACATCGCCACTGTCATTATCCTCTTTTATGAGCTGCGTGTCTGAAGCTCAGCCAGCAGGGAACAAAAGTTTTGACTGAGGACCAATGACCGGCTGACTCTCAGAGACTGGACCCGCCTCCCTGTCTGAACCGGGCTGATGCAACTCCAGAGGAGGATGTCATTATTATTGTTTTTTCAGACTTTCCAGACTAGTGTGAAAGGCTTTTTATTTCTTCCTCCTGTATAGCACATGTGTCAAACACAAGGCCCGCAGGCCAAATGTGGCCCGCCACGTCATTTTACGTGGCCCTCTAGAGCTTGTGCACTATTGGCTTAAATTTTAAACCGATATTTTAAGACTTAAAATAAGCTTACGCCGCTTTAAAGCGCATATTGACAATAAACTACCTCTCCCATAATGCATTTTGTCGTTACCCACAAGATAACAGTATATAACCATGAGCAAGAACTCAAGACGAATTTCAGAAGTGATGGACTTGAGCTACGTCGGCATTTTGACAGAAAACACGGAAATAAATACAGAATCCATTATTTAACAATATAATAAGGTGTAGTTTAATATATTTTGATTTACATTGCATTTTGTTACACTCATGCTGTCAATCTGGCCCTTCGACGGCAACCATGATGGTGATGTGGCCCTCAGTGAAAATGAGTCTGACACCCCTGATGTATAGGAATTTGTATATCTGCACCCCCACCCCCCCAGTCAGCTTTTTCTGTCCAGTCTGTGTGTCATATCAGCTCATCAAACCCTCCGCCTCTCGCACTGCATTTTTCCTCTGGGTGTGTGCTCGCGTGTTTGTGTGTTTGTGGTTCAGCGTGTGATGAAAGATTATCGCGAGTTCAAGCCACACTCTGGTATCAAAAGCTCAGAGCCCTCAGATCCCGTGGCTTTTCCTCGTCGATGCCGAGCGGCTGCGCGGGTCGAGTCGGCCCCAGAACTCAGTGGAAGCAACTCTGCATGTCTGACTCAGGCGTGTACTCACAACCAAATCATTTCCATGAAGGTGACGGGACTTTAGTTGCTGATGAGTAATTTGTTCCAAACAGGCGAACTTCACTCAACCAGGTTCAGATCATTTATACTTGGTGGAAACATTATTTTCTTTATAAATTAGCCTGTTGAATCTTTTTCCATTAATAGTAAAGGTCACATACGTCGTCTGGTTACATGGTTCGGTGTGAAGACTTTATGGTAAATCGGGTATCTTTGGCCTTTAAACAGTTTGGCTAAAGGAACAACCTGAAGATGTTACCAGGGCTTTTTCCATCCATCCATTAGCTCCTGCTTGGTCCGGAGTCGGGTCGGGTCGGGAGGGCAGAAGCTTCACCAGAGAGGCCCAGACCTCCCTCCCCCCGGCCGCTTCCACCAGCTCCTCTGAGAGAACCCTGAGGTGTTCCCAGGCCAGCCCAGAGATATAGGGCCCTATCTTCCGCCAGATCTCCCAAAGCCGCTATTAAGGGATAGCGGGTAGCAGGAAGGGCGTTCCTCCGCAAAGAACACAATTTTTCACCTTCCTAAACCCGCTATCTCACCTGCGCTAACCGCTACATTATCCATAGGAGTAGTTAGGGCATTCCAGTGCGTCAGTAGCCATTGCCTTTAAGAGCAGGTTGCGCTACCCGCTAACCGCTATGTAGCGTTGTTTCATCCAGCAGCTCTCATGTGCAGCTCCTCTGGGACTCGTCTGTAGAGCTTCCTCTTCTTCCCTCCTCCTCCTCCTCTGCAGTGATATATACATATAAATATTTTTACACAGACAATTCCTATCAGCTACCTGAAAGTCCCAGATAGTTGGTGTTCTCCCAGTAAACACGCTTTGGCGTCTATGGTTTAACTGGCGATCAAGCCGTTTAAGACGATCTCTGCTATTTTCTCAGGGGTTCAACTGAGGCCAGATCACGCTTTTTATACAAGAGTTCATTCGAGATTTGGACGTCCACATGTGACCAGGTGGACGCGCATTGATGACATTTGGACGCGCTCTTGTACGCGCCCACATACGGGTAGTGGGTCGTCTGACCATCCGCTACCCACGATCGCAAGATACCGAGTTTGGGGAAAGTGCAAAAGACATTGCCAAACCTACAAAGTGAGTAAGGGAGTCGGCATAACGGGTAGCGGCTTTAGGGAGCGGAAGATGGCATTAGCGGTTAACGGAGGTTCCAAAACCCGCAATTTGCAGGTAGCGGCTAACAGGAAGTGTACGATCGGGGCCATAATCTCTCCAGCGGGTCCTGGGTCTTCCCCGTGGTCTCCTCCCAGTTGGACATGCCCGAAACCCCTCTCCAGGGAGGCGTCCGGGGGGCATCCTAACCAGATGAACCACCTCAACTGGCTCCTCTTGATGTGGAGGAGCAGCGACTCTACTCTGAGTCTCTCCTGAATGACTGAACTTCTCACCTTAACCGGGCCTTTTTGCTTTTATTATTTAATATTTTACGCAACAAAACCGTGACAAAGAGGTTTTGGGGCTCGTTTGCTTACAAGAACAGTTAAATCTGTGAGGGGATGAACATCTGGAGAAGCACCGGGAACCTTGAATCAAGCCTCGGGAACCTTGAATCAAGCCTGGATCGTCCCTGTTCACAGACGGCTTCCTTTCTTTCAGGCTCGTCTGCCTTCTTCCTTAATGCAAACATGGCCGGATACGTTGACCTCCGTTTAAACATGTTTTGTAATAATACTTGGCTCGCAACTCTGCAGCTTCTTAGCAGATGTTTGCTCTTACAGTTTTGTTGGAAACCAACAACCATTTTTCCTCAGATGTGTCTGAGGGGGAAAAAAAAAAAGAACGAGAGAAAAACAACAGGTCGATTCCTGTTTCTGTCTTCCGACTTTTCACGAGCTCGTCTGGGCATAAACCTTTCTGGCCCAGTCGGAGCAGGTTGTGGCCATTTGAGATAAATAACAACGCCGATGTGTTCATCTGGTTCAACAGCTGGCAGCAAGTGCCTTTAATATTTCAAGGATTTGAAATGATAAAATGTCAGCATATGAAACTTATTAGAAGTTAAACTTAGACGCAGGGCTTTTTATTATCATGTGGAAAAGACCAGATGATTCCACTGAATTCCTGAATCATGTATATTTCCGTGAGGTCGATCTGGCCGGAGTTTATTCGGTTTACAGCAGTGGTTCTCAAACTTTTAATCCTGCGTACCACCTTTCCCACCATGAGGGTCCCACCATGATGACCAGTTTTAAAATATAGCCATATATGCCTTCATAATTAGCTTTAAACACACAGAGATGTTTATTCCTTATTGTGGTTATTTATTACCTGAATTGTTTACTGAATCAGACATTTACAACTCTGTCCAACAATTCTCACAAACTCATACTCTCATACAGAGAAAAATAAACACACTCAAAGGTTGTTACATCTGCACTGCAACTGAATATGCAACAAAATATTTTTTTTAAAGACACAATTTTAATTATCTTAAGCTACACATTTTGTTTGAAACGTTGTATTTATAATGCAGTGTATGTTTCCGATTTTTTTAAGTGAAATTGTGGAAAAAATGTGGAAAGTCACACACACACACTGCATTTGAGCTGAGCGATTTTATTGATTCTGTGATATATATCGATTTTTCAGCCGCAGGTATCGATATTCTAAGCTTCTTTCAGAACCTCCGTGTCCCACCTTTAAAAGCTCGCAAGCAACAATTTGCACTGTTTAAATAAATGTAAGTATTTTTCTCAACAAATCTTTTATTCATTTTGTCCAGCATTTGCAAGCTGCCTGTCAGCCATATAATGTGTAATTGATGCTTTCAGTTCAATAAATTCAAACAAAGTCATTGGAACACTCACAAGATGTCACCAAAATCACTTTGTCCCTTTAAAATCTTTCAGAAAATGATGTAAATGTATTGTAAGATGAATATCAATATATATCGTACCGTGAGCGAGATTAGTGTATCGCTACAGCGCTACACTGCATGGTAACAGAAGAATACAGTTATCCAGATGTGCATCTGATGACTGAAAGGGAGGAACAGCTGGATAGATCAACTGTCATGTGATGTAATTAATGGATGAACAGATTGATGGACAGTCAGACTGGATGGCTGGTATGAATGTATGTATAAAAATGGAAGTAAATGAAAATAAATAGATTATTAAGTAAATCTTAATGGCTTGAATCTTTTTATTAATTCACCTTAAGCACTTCAGGTACTGTCTGTGATGCCAGGGTAGGTGTAGATATGCTCTTAGTGTCTTGTCTGTGCTGTTTAGGTTCTTTAGGGTGCTCTGGGCATCACAGGTCAAAACTGGAGCAGCTTCCACCTCTAATGCAACATTTAAACAGTAAAAACAGCTTATTATGACACCATTTCAGATCTTTTAATTTGCATATCTAGAAAAGCGCTTATTACAAACTATTTATGCATCTACTTGTTTTCCGGGCGACTTTCATTCCTGAAGAGAATGTCGCTTCAGGTTGAGCTCCAGTAAACATTTTTCCTCATTTTGCTCTAATGAGTCATCGGTAAGAACAGAACGAGGCTGTTGACCTCGCAGGGAACAAAATTATGCAACACGGACAGTAAACATTAGCCAGATTACGTAAAGACGCAGAAGAAGGACGGCAGCTGCGTCGTTGCGACAGACGATGCTGGTGTGGATCAGTTATTAGGCCGGGAAAATGTCAACGTTTCTGTTGGAGATAAACGTAACACTGACCTACTTTTATCTCTGAAGACTCACCAACCCGAGTTCGACATAAAACCTTAAATAAAACCTTAAAACCAAGCTGAGAATTTAATGATTTACTTTGGACTTGCTTTTATTGTCTCTATAGGGAAACATACACAGGCACACATGGACGTCCCGTCCAGGATTTCATTTGGGCTCTCTTATCAGTTAAAGGACCTGTTTACTTCCTTTACATTCAACTAAAAACATGTGGATCAGCACCTTATTGTGAAAGTTGAAAGTTTATAGGCAACACATTACGTAAAAAGACAGCTGGACTTTTACAAATGTTTCTTAAACAGGAGCTCACTGTTTCATTTGTTGGACTGTTGTCTTGGCGGTGGATTGAATGTTGTTTCACATTTGATGCTTTTGATCTTGTAGATTTTGATGGAGTTGCACAATATATGTGTCTGTGTGCCGACCCTCTTAAATGAAATATCCTTGCAGGAACTTTTTGTAGAAATCATCTTCTTTTCATTAAAGAATTTGAGCATTTTTTTTCCCTGTCAACTGAAAATTATGTAGGGCAGTAGTTCCCAAACTTTTAATCCTGCGTACCACCTGAGAAACTGTTCAGCTCTCCGAGTACCACCATGATGACCAATTTTAAAATATAGTCATATATGCCTTCTCCATTAGCTTTGAACACACAGAGATGTTTCTTCCTTCCAGTGATCCCTTTTTTTTTCACGGTTAATAGGGACCCCCCCCCCGCGAAAATCAAAATCCGTGAACTGGAGCCGGAGCCCCTCGAGCCTAAATAATGTCTTTAAAATATGTTAATCCGCAAAAAAGTATCGAGACACTGCAGCGAAACAAGACAAAGGCTCAATTGTGGTCTTTCTGTTACCTTCACAGCCTCTGGTCTCTGAACCGTAGTTAAGAAACCGCTGGTATTGTGGTATTTTTGGCTCGTAATTAGCGGCTAACACACTAACAACAACAAAACAAAAAGTCCAGTTTTCTCTGCATGGAACGAGAACTTTATTCTGGCACTGCAGGAACTTGTAACATCACACAGGTTGTATTGTTGGGCTCCTGTCGGTTAACAGAGAATGTAAATCTATACACGCTGGGCTGCTGTTTATGCTCACTACACTTTTCATCTAACCCTGTTTTCTTCTGCCGTCCCACGACACACACACTACATTACCCATAAAGCCACACCATTACCCATAAGGCCACCTTCTTATAGGGCCAGGCTGGCTCACAACATTTCTCTGCTGTGAGAGAACGCACACAACATCCTGTGATGTTTCCGCGATTTTTTTCTTGATTTTTTATTATATTATATATTAAGTGAAATTTTATTTACACATTTCATTTGAAATGTTGTATTTATAATGCATTGTATGTTTAAGATTTTTTTAAAGTGAAAATGTGGAAAAAATGTGGAAAGTCATGACGTTCATCCGCGTACCACCAGAGAGCGTACCACCGGTGCTACACATACCACAGTTTGCGCACCACTGGTGTAGGTTTATACAACAATGACGAATATCTGTTACATGCATGACGCTGCTGACCAGTATACCAACGTAGTAAATGACATCACATTCTCTTGTTTTTCCTCTTTGCCCGCTTTCAGACCGCAGATGTCTGGTTTTGAAGCTGTAGATTGGAGGACGCTGTGGACATGCTGGAGCGGTGATGTAACACACTGTGGGAGGGTCAAAAGTCTTCGTAGGAGGTGAGCAATGGAGGACATCTTATCAGTGTTGTGATGTCGGAACTGTACAGGTGTGTCCTTGTTGTTTGGGAATGGAAAAATTTAGGGTAGCATGTTTTCCACCTGGATGTTTTGATGGAATTTCTTTTTTTACCTGTGACGGAGCACCTGTGACCCTCTCAGGGCTGAGGGCCACAGGGCCACAGGGCCAGAGACTGCTGGAGAGTCTCAGGGGAACAGTGTGTGAGGTTTGATTTATAGGAGTAATTATCCGGGTAGTTCAGTCTAATAAATAAATCGATGTAATTAATGTCTGTGTGCCAGTGAGAGAAAACTGCTTGCACTGTGAAAGCACCATGATGGGCCCCTAGACTAAAAAGGTGCACGTAAGGGCGTTGTAGTTGTTGTTACAGCCACGATGAGGCTCAAAGCTGCCCCGAATACACAGAAATGACTCCAGGCCAGTTGGACGTTGAAGGAAAGAACCCAGAACAAATGTGAAACTGGGAGTCGTGCCCTGCTTCGTGCTCTCTCCGTGTTAAAGTCCACATTTCCTGGGCAAATATATTGTTTTTGTATCGGCAGCTTTAATGGGTAGCAAATGTTAACTTTTGTTTTCAACGCCGTCAGCCCCTTTTTTTTTTTTTATGGCAAACCACTAAAAGATAGAAAAAAAATGCACGCTGTGGTTGGCGGCGTGTTTGCACAACACCATGAACCACAGTAGCGATCAGGAAGCGTCAGTAGTCACTAATTAACTCATTAAGTGGGCCAGTGTTCTGTGACGCTTCTGTGTTTCACCCAGTTCTGTTTAATTAAGCAGCTGAAGGTCGTTACTGTTTGTGATCTGCCTCTAAAGAACACGTCCATAACATTTAGCATCAGCATTAAAATAAATCTATATATTATGGGCCTTCTTCTTTCCTTTTAATGGTGCTGAGATATAATTTACAGTGGCTTGAGCAACCTCTTTAATCATTTGCGACATACAGACTTTCTTAAACGTGCGGTGTTTGCTGTTAGTTAACTGTTAATAAGACACCTGTTGGTGTCCACAGGTTAGTTTGTGACAGTCGTGATTAAGTGATCAATACTGAATTCAAACCTTCATTTCAGTGGGTTTAACAGTGCGTTTACAACTCTGTAACTCTGATTCAAAAAACATACTTTGAACCACACAAACAAATAAAATGTCATGTTTATTATCTTGTTTGAGTTTTATCTCTTAAGAAGATCAGCTTTGCAGTTCGAAAAAAATTGACCTCAGATATTTTAATAATCACAAGAGTCTGGTTTTGGTGGTGTTTCTTCAGATGTGGAAGGATTCAGTCTCAAAAAATATGGAAAACTGACCAGACTTTGTTGCTTTAGTTGCCTTTATTGACGGTGAACAGACGGGAAAGTGGAGCAAAGAGAGGTGGTGACAGGCAGGAAAGGCTAACGGGCCGGGAATGGAACCTGCGACCGCTGCAGAAATGTACGTGTAACCGGACAGATTCTAGGCATTTGCCGATTGTGCTAGTAAAAGTGGCATACTATGCTAAAGGAAGTGCTCGTTTTTTGCCCAAATTATGCTCGCTTTTCAAAATGATGCTACTTTTTAAAAAAATTATTCTGTTCACAAACTTCACAACTCACAAGACAAGTTTGAAAATGTATTTTATTAACCCTGGCCTGACGTTCTGGGCCCGGTTGTTCAAAACCTGGGTAACTTTATCCGGTGGTTAGGCCTATACGGCGGATAAATCTGCTATCCAGCGGATAGTTATCCAGCGATCAAAAATAGGTTGCACAAAGCCTGGATAGTGTGGTGGATAACTATCCGCGGATAGCTTGCTAACCATCGCGTGTAGCAGAGCATGACACAGTTTGCGCAAGGTTTTGCACTTAAATGGCCTCCAGTTACCATGGTAAAGTATGCAAATTTAGAGTGAACACTGGGAGAAAGACTAAGGAGTCTCGGACCGGGGCACAGACTTCCGGTTCCGTTTCATCGAATTCCCGCGGTATCTCAACACAACTAAAAAGCAATCACAAAATAGGAGTGGAACCAACTGTTAATAGTAATCTATCATTTTTAGTAGCTGAGATCTTCGTTTTCTTGAATTATACTAAAATTGTGCTATTAAGACAAGAAAATATATGGATTATGCTAGCAGTGCTACTTTTGGAAAAATGGCAAAAATGATGCTCAATTCCTCAGATTATGCCAGAAATTATGCTAGCATAATCGGCAAGAGCCTAATAGATTCCATTAGCCTCAGAAGAGATGAAGTTAGGAATCAGGGGTCCTCCAGATAGCTCACTGGGTTCAGCAGGTGGTCCTGGGATTCCTAACTGGGGTTAATGGAGCCTACCGGGCCCACCGCTGCCTTAAATACGCAACATTGGGTTTCAACATGCTTTTTTGTGCTTTTACACTCGTTAAATGAACAACCAGCTGACTTGTACCTTTTTTATTGTTGTTGTTTGTGAGAAATATCATTATTTCAAAACTAGCTTCCTGTCTGAGCGCATTATCATCCTGAAACGAGAAGGGGCCAGGCACAAGCCCAGAACCACTGCAATCTTTTCTGACAGCTCCTCTGTTCCTCAACTTAAAAACTGTCTTTGAGCAAAAAACATCCAGGGATCAACTGTGCCGAAGATGTTGCCTCGGCCTTGGACCGATTATGTTGTCAGCAAAGGATAACATTGTTTCATGTCACACTGCCAAGTGAATCAGGCCACTGAGTGGACATTCAGAGCCCAGTCACGCTACAGAGACTGGAGATAACCAAACTGTAATATATATATATATAAATAGGATCATAGGCACTACTGTACAATTCTGCTGTTCAAAGTTTCTTTCTGAAAGTTTCCACTTAATGTTTTCTTTGTCTGTCCGTGTTTCCTGACTCTATTATTGAAGCTTAACAGCTGTGCAGCGGTGTTCCATTAAAACTGCGGCGTTAATAAGCTGGGCGGACACTCAGAAAACAGGAAACCCGTGAGCCCGACCCGGATGCGGCCATGTTTATGTAACATTTCTCCGTTTTGAGGGGAAAGCTTACATTTTAGACCCGCTCAACTGAGGTCTTTGCCCAGTCATGCCCCGTTTTGGCCTCGTGTCACGTGGGTTAGTGACAGCCCGCGCCGCGCGGCCTGATTGGACGAGCGGCTCTGGGGGGCCCCGCCCCCTCACCGGTGACGTCACCGCGATCAGCTGTTTGAGCTCCACAACAACAACAAAAGAAGGCGCAGTCGGGGACTGAAGAGGAAGCGGACTGCAAGAAAAACGCTCACTGTGAATCCCGATGTACAGTCCATAAGTTAACGACTCTCCTATTTTATTTCTTCCGCGAAGAAACCTCAAGTTTTTCTATTTTTCGAAAAGTAACGAATCTACCTCCGTTTTAAGGATTTTTTTTAAAACATAATCTCGAGCTGAAGTCGTTTACATCTCCTCTCTCGGCCGCAGGTGGGTTCTTTGTTTTCCTCTTGGTGAACATTAACGGCCTTGTCGCCTCTTTTGTTGATGCAATTTATATCATTATTTGCGTTACAGTTTGTACAGTTGATAGATTTGCACTTGGAGTAACATCTAGAATGTAGGATGTGTTATTACGCGTTAATTTTGGTCATTTATTTCGACTCAGTCAGCTCGATGTTGATAGGCGTTTGAAGCGATCTTTATCTGCTTTGTCATAGCAAGACTAGATGTTTGGGGGTTTTTCTCTTTCTTTGTTTATGTATTTATTTGTCTTGTCAGTATTCTCAGAAGGTTTTCCTCTATTCTGAGAAATATTTCTGGGGACAGACTTTAACAGTGCGGTCGAGCCCTGCCAGTGTAGAGTTACAGAGTTACAGCCTCCTCCCCTTCCCGTTGTTTAACCATCAAACCCGTCCAACGCTCGCAGGCTGCTGCTCCTCATTATCACCGCCCCCCCCCCCCCCCCAACAGACCGGTGGACAAATCGAGTTAACACGAAGGAAGACAGCCGATTAGTCGACCAGCCCTTTGATTAATCAAGCAGAACATTGATAAATTCCTCCTTCACTTAGTAAAATGTCAAGTAATTTCCGGTCGTGCTGCTTTTGTGGTGGGATTAGATAATCAAAAAGAATCAAATCAAAAAGAATTAGGGCAATAAAACAGATATTAGATAGCTGAGTGGACTTGAACTATTTTATCTCATCTAACAGTAGGCAACAGCGCAGACATCATAACATAACGCACCTCACATTCATTTCCAGACCCCACACAAACGCCACACTCATCACTGTCTCCTGTATTTTTCTGTCCCTTTGTGCTTCACTGTCTTTCTGCAGAATTTCAGGTGTCCATAAAACATGTCAGATCAGACCGTCGGAGAGGGTTGAAGGACACATTCACTCTCATTTATGCACATGCAACCAGAAATAATGTCTCCTGCAACATCAAGTTACACATGTATCTGACTTTATTAAGAAAAAAAAAGTGTTGCCAAATTATGATGTTATTAAAAGGACAGGGCTGATTAGAATAACTGGAACAAAAAAAAAAGACCTTAAATGTAGTTTGGGTCTTTACACAGCAAGTAAGACCAGTGAAAATGAAAGTCATGTAAAGTATAGCTTTTAACGCCTGTTTGACAACTAGAATGCATGTAATCTGTGTTTTATCCTCCTTTATGCCTGATTAAGCTCCATCTATTGTGGTTTATCCCCAATCCGGTCACCTATATATCAGAGAGGCATCAGACTGAAGGATTTTCTGCGTCCTACATAGCCTACTTTGCTTTTCATTTCTGTGAATAAATAATGTTGGATCGGTACTGGTTCATATATCCACATGCTGTGTGATCCGTTTAAGGGTGTCGTTTATGTGTAAGACGAGTTCAGGAAAGCTTATCTTTGTGTTTTGTCGATTATTATGATAGGAAGGCAATCATCCTAAGTATTTAACCATTAAATGTACTGGTGGGGAGGGGGGGGGGAGTGAATGGTGGAGGAGAAACAGGTGCAGCAGATTATCAGCCCGTTGTTGATGGTGAAACTGTCAGTCAGTCAGCTTAAACCCTTTCTTGTGTTTGCTGATCGCCACAGCTGCTTGGTGTTTACAGAGGCCGAGTCGCTGGACGGTTCTTTACGACTCAATCACTTTCAGAGCTCACTTCTTCAGTTCAAGTGAAAATGACAGTCGGGAAATACGACCGCACTCTTGGGGACTTGAATGCATCACAGGATTTTTTTTTTGTTTTGTTTTTTTAAACCCCAAACTATTGTGCGTTCAGTTGTAGGTAGAAAAACTCGGAAATATGCGTTTCCACAGCTGAAGCTGGTTTGAATACACGCCTGCCTCCCAGTGGGGGTTACCAGTTATTAAAACAGCTTATGTCAATGTTGAAGGGCAGTACAGGATTTAGGCCAAAGATAGCCCTACTCGTTTAATTTAGCCTGCATTTAAATCCAAAAGGTAACTCATACTAGCTCTCTTTTTATTTTCTATCATTGTTGCAGACCTGTTTACATGGATCTTTTTTTTTTTGCAGTTTTTTCTTCAGCTTTCTTCATTTTTGTTTAACATGCATAATAATAATGGGAAAACATAACTTCTATCAAAGCTAATTTTAATGCAAATAACTTTAAAATCTCAACCGACTAGAATAAATACTTTTTACACATAGAAATGTCTAAAAGATGAAGATGTTGTTTCCCTTCTTCAGTTTGCATCAACTCTAGTGATGGAACCAGTGTGATTTTTAATTAAAATAAAATGCATTTAGATTTTTTTTAAAATTATTGTGCTATACTGTTGAGTTATTTTCATCCGTCCCACAAAAAACCACGTGGAGATGGTTTTAGCTGTGTTTCAGAGCTCCCGTCTGCAGCTTCTCCTCTTAAAAGCCAAACGTACAGGGAACCTGCAAATCTGTGCACTTCATAGATCTTCTGTCTTGATTTAGATGAGAACACCGCCAGTTTTATTAACTAAGATATATATCTTGGCAGCTGCATGGGTAGAATATCTGATTAAGGGAGATTTTATTGAACTGAAACCATAAAATGACAGACAAAGGAAGATTTAACAGGCTGGCGAAGCATTTCACACTTGGCCGTGATCCACTAGCGCCGTGCCAGCGGACGCCATTCATGCAGCAGCTGCATGCGGGACGGTTATAGTGCTCACTTTTCATTTTGTCTACTTTCCTAATGTGAAACATTGCAGTGAGTTCAGCAAGCAGGCTTCCCGCCAGCTGTGTCTGCACGTCCTCTCAGGACACCAGAGCTCTTTATGCGTTGCTAAATGTAACACAGGCGGGACGGCGTCTCTGTGTTTGCTCCCGCTAGATCGATATCCCCAGAAGCTGCAGCTGCTGCCTGCAGCCGTCGGTACTGAAAGGAAACGGATCCAGCGATGGTGATTCGCTTTCCAGCCCAGATAATTGTGCATCAACATGCAGTACTAACAAAGCAGTTGTTATGGCTCCTTGTTGCGTACGTGCGCGCTTTTATTTGTCTGGGATGCGCTGGATTGTGCAGCAGCTTCCTTCCTGGTATCTTTTATGAGGAAGGAGGTGATGATTCTTGGCAGGTCAAAGCGGCAGCTGTCGGTGTTTGCAATCGGGCGAAGAATAAACAACAGATCCCACTTTTGTGGCGGCGCCCGATCCGTGCGAAGATACAGTCAATAATGGAAAGTGACTCATCCTGAGGTCTTAAATATTTGCTTGACACAAACCAAATTCTGAGACGGAGAAAAAGAGAAGATAGAAATGTGTTTTAAAACGCAGCTCGACTCTTTGATGTGACCTTTCTGGGTCAAGGTTCTCTTGGGTCTTCTGCAGTAAGAGCAGACTGTATTTACAGTCTCTGCTCAGGTTGATCAGGTTACTGGTAATTTGATCATTAGTTGGCTAGCTAATGAGATCCTTAATTAGCAAGCCAAAACATGATTTGACCCATTTTTTTGTTGTATTTTTGGACAAAAACCTCCATGCAGCACTGCAAACCTGTCTCATCACTAGTGCTGGGCGATATGGAAAAAATCATATATCACGTTATGGACTATTTTATATCACGATAACGATATATATCACGATATACCATAATAAAGTATGTTTTCAGTTATTCTCTGAAAAGTTTGACAAAAATTTCATTGCTTACTTTTTAACTTTATTTTGAAAGGACATTTAGCTGAACTGTCACAAACATACATTTTAGTGCAGCAAAAACAGGTAGGTACAGAGGTACAGTAGCTTTCACATTTTTTTTAAAGTGCACAACAGTTTCTGAGAGGAAAAACACATTTTTGCACTGAAGTTCAGCTATAAAAAATAAACACAAATTATTTTCAACTTTCTGAAATCTGTAACCTTGTAGTGCAAAGTTTGCAAACCAATATAAAGTGTCTAAAGTAAACATCAGGGTTGAAGAGAACTCTGTTTAAGGCATTAACCATGAATAAAAGTGCAAACATAAAAGGCTACTTTGTAGAAGTAGATATGATTCTATCAAATTTATCGTTGCAGGTTATTTAATTACATATTTGCTGTAAGAATTGCTCAAATTAGGTTAGAAACGATAGAAGAGAAATGGCACGATACACACTTTTCTATCGTCCCCAAGATATGTATCTTCATATTGCCCAGCACTACTCATCACTGCTGTAAAACTCAGAAAAGGAAGTTTGTTCTGGAAGGACTGAAGCCGCTGAGAGGCTGTAAATACCATATTGGCCCGAATATAGGGCGATATTTTATTCTAGAAATCATTTTCTCAAAAACTGGGTTCGTCTTATAATCGAGGTCTAGACTTTTCTAGTGTCATTACACATCTGCGCCACTAGATGGAGCCACACCAAAGAAACCAGTAAGCGATTGGGGCATCACAGTGAGATCTGATGTTTATAAACTAGGGCTGTCAAAGTTAACGCGTTAACGCGTGATTAACGCAAAATAATTTTAACGCAACTAATTTTTTTAATGCGCGATTAACACGAGCCTTAGCCTGGCCATTGATGTACAATAGTAGAGAGGAGAGGAGGTTTAATGAGCCTCGGGCCCCGCCGTAGTTGTAGTCCTGTAGTCCTCCGTAGTCCTGTCAAAACAGGAAGTCATGCACTGACGTCGACGGCCATGCCGCAGACAGACAGACGTAAACATACCTCCGTTAGCAGTAGCTGGGATAAAAATGGATACAAAAGATACTATTTTGAATGGTAAGTTTAGCTTCAAAACCTTGCCTGATGGCTAATCCGAGCGCTGATGCAGATGCTGATGCATACTGGACTAGTATGGTCATATTTCCTGGTTCTAGTCAGGACTTGTATTAATAAGAGTAATACAACTTGAAAAAGATCCGTATAAGGTAGATTTAGAACAGATAAAAATATGCGATTAATTTGCGATTAATCATGATTAACTATTGACAGTCATGCGATTAATCTGATTAATTATTTTGAGAAATTGACAGCCCTATTATTAACATAGTAAACATCAGTTTATTAAATATTACTATACCTTGATCTTCAGTAACATTGAAACCTGACACGTCCCTTACCTTAAGTATGGTCCCACAGTACCTAAAAAAGATGAAATCATTAAAATGTCTAATAATACAGCAGAATGTCATCTCTGTGAGTTTTTCTATAATAAATTGTAAAAAGTCTCATTGTCTTTAACATATTTTTTTATTTTCCCAAAATGATTATTGAAAACTAGGGGTCGTCTTGTAATCAGAGTTGTCCTATATTCGGGCCAATACGGTATAAAGCAGTTTTTAGGTCACGTGACTCTTTCCGGCCTCTATCTTTTGTGTTTTGGTTTGCATGTCCTGGCATTTAAAAAGCTCCTGCTAATTTAATCATTTCCTGTCTCCATCTTGTCTCCTCACAGGGCTTTTTTTCTTTTTTTGCACTTGTTGAATTTTGATGCTGAGCGATGTCCCGCCTCCACCCGTCGGCCACCAGATGATCCATGACCACACCTTATTGATGCACTTTAGCACCTTTCCGGAGCCTTCCGCCCACCGTTCACCCTGCAGCTGATGACCAAAAGGACCGCCACGCCCCTCCACCGTCGCCCCGAGCCACGCCCTTCCCTCCGCCTCACGCCCCTGCGGGACGCACCGGGATGTTCCAGAGGGTCGCCAGCGCTCTGTTCGGGGACGACGTGAAGGAGCGGAGTCGATGCGGCAGAGCCGTAGCTGACAAGGACGGAGATGAGGAGGACGAGGACTGGATTCTGGTCAACTACCTGGGTGAGCGCTACAAACGCGAAACCTCAGATCGTAACCTCCAGAACCTTAAACGCATGTTCAAGAGTCAGAGCTTGAAATAGAAAGTAAAGAACAAATCTTGAGCTAAATAGGGGCGTGAAAAAAAAAATCAATAATCCCTCGCCAATTCGCGCTTTAAGTTCCGCGGTTTTAGTTATTCGCAGATTTTTTTCAGAAATATATAATATAAAAAAAGAAAATTCAAGAAAAAATTGCGGAAACATCACAGGATGTTGTGTGCGTTCTCTTGCAGCAAAGAAATGTTGTGAGCCAGCCTGGCCCCTTTAAGAAGGTGGCCTTATGGGTAATGGTGTGGCCTTATGGGTAATGTAGTGTGTGTGTTGTGGGACGGCAGAATGAAAACAAGGTTAGATGAAAGAGCGGTTTCTTTACTACCGTTTGGAGGCATAAATAAGGGATCACTGTATATCGTGATTTTTGGCCACCCAATATAAATATCGATTTTTCAGCTTCTAATATCGATATCGTCAGTATGGTAATGTTTACTTAAATGTGCAAAAACACTAATAATAAACAATAAATAGGTTGTTTTGAAGCAAATAGTTTTGATTCAATTTGTCCTCTGAATGATCAATATCATCTGATGAACATATACAGCAACCTGATTTTTCATCTCTTTTAATTTTGATATTAACTGGGTAGAATATCGCAATATATCGTGATAATATCGTATTATGACCGAAGTATCCTTGCCAATACTCATCCTAGAGCTAAACCTGGTAGTTACTGGCGTTTTGCATCTCCTTAAAAAGTGCTGTGAATGTAATTTGCAGGACTTTCTAGGTCGGTCCTAAAGATGGTGTTTTGAGCAGTGCTTCAGATTAGTGTGTATATAACAGTAAAAAAAAGTGATTTAAAAATCAGTTTAAAGAAGATTACAGTAAATCACGTAAATATAGTCTCTGAGATTTGTTTGGAGGTTCCCAGAAAAAGTTGGTAAACAGACCCTGAGTTAAGATCACTTTGTCAGAAACGCTTTTATGCGCAGAGGGAAAGAAAAAAACAGCTCGGAGCAACAGGTTGGAGGGAAAGATACTGTATAATTTTAGAGGTTTGTAATGGTGGGTAAACGCAGAGCCAAGTTTCCAGAACTGTCTGAGACCAAAAACAGATCCCAGTCAAAACAGGCGCAGCGCGGAGAGAGAAGTTCACCGAGTCGACGTGCACTGAATATGGCAACATGACACACTGCAGGGACTTCCAGATGGCGCGGAGCGAATCTTGGAAGCGCTCCGTCCCGGCTCACCGGTCACCCACTGCCCGTTTTGGCTTGACTCGTCAAATCTCTTATTCCTACGCCGTGCGAGTGCCTCAAACGGGAGGTGGAGACAGGTGGGCTGTCTGGCCTGCTTTAGCCAAGGTGGGGATGGTTTTAGACATGAGAGAAGCTACAGAGATGTCAGCTTGTAAATAAGCCAAACAAAAGTGCAAAAGGAACCAGATGAGGTAAAAATACATCCCAATGGTTCCCTTTCTTGACCAGCGCAGGTGGATATTTATGGCCTGACGCCCTTCGACTCAACACATCAAACACAGCATTGTGTCTATCCGACTGCTCAGCAGCTTTTAGCAAACCGTTAAAACATTTCTGTCTTTATTTCCTGACAAATTAAAATCAAAACATTACTGGGGCCATTCATGACCCATACCAGTATGAACAGGCGTCTTCAGTGGTGGAAAACGAGCAACCTCCAGACCAGTCTTACTGGTTTTTAGTCAGTTCTTCCATTCATCCTGCAAAAAGATGCATCATCATGTTTTTGCTGTTTGCAAAATAGGCAACAGTTAAGTTTGAAGGCCATTAAAGCTAATGCATGGCTTAAAAAAAAAAAACAAAGTCAGTGTGATGTTGCTGCAAAAGCAGAGCTTGAATCTTGCAACTTTGCTTGATGAAGATGAGGAGATGAAGCGGTTTTGGTTAAAGGTGAAACCCTGCAGAGGAGACAGAATTGACCTTTCGGTAAGCACCGCCCCCTTCCTAGTTACTGTTGCTAGGTCGGACAAACTTTCTGCTCCTGCGTTAATGACTGTGTTAATTTGCTATATTTCTGATGTGTATCATCATTGTTAATATTATACTATAATAACATGGTGAAATATTGCTGCTGGGGACCTGCAACAGTGACTCGAGGTGTCCAGAACATTTGGAGGGACATTTTTATTCCCTTTAACAAGATAAAACAAACGCTGGAAAAATGCAGGCAGTAGGTTCAGTTGTGTCCGTCCACACAAGCACCTGAACGTGGGGAAAGTTACAAAACACACCTATATTTACTCCAAGGTAAGTTTAATTTGTTTAGTTAATGATTGGTTTAACCACCATTTAGTAAAAGTAATAATATGATTTAGTTGATGAGTTCTCTGTTAGCATTAGCATTAGCATGACTTCTCCACTATGGACCAGAGCTCGCTAGCCACCTATAAGCCTTGTTGTCTACAAATATATATGGCCCTGATATTTATTTTGTTAGGTATAAGGTGAGGCTAGTGATGTTAACATCACTTTATTAATTATATTAATACGATGTTGCGACTGTCTGATGTTAACATAGCTCTGGTGTGGGACAGACCTATGGACCAGAGCTAATGCTAACAGAGAACTCATCACCCTCCCTGCCGCTAAATCATACTGTTACTTTTACTAAACGGTGGTTAAATCAATCATCTAATAAACAAAGTAAACTTACCTTGGAGTAAATGTAGGTGTGTTTTGTAACTTTCCCCACGTTCAGTTGATTGTGTGGACGGACACATAACTGAATCCACACTGCATTTTTCTAGCGTTTGTTTTATCTTGTTAAAGGGAATAAAAATGTCCCTCCAAACGTTCTGGACACCTCGAGTCACTGTTGCAGGTCCCCAGCAGCAATATTTCACCATGGAGTTATTATAGTATAATATTAATACTGATGATACACATCGGAAAAATAGCGACCTAGCAACAGTAACTAGGAAGGGGGCGGTGCTTACCGAAAGGTTAACTATGTGGAGGGTCGTCTGGTTCATTGGCAATCCAGAGCAACCTCACGTAACACGCAGCCATCCAGCATCCAAATTACCGCTGGCCTTCGCCGACGGCCGCGCCGTGTTCCTGCTGGAGAGGCGAGTCGCCCCGGTGACGGCGCACACCTGTACCGGGCGCTCCTGCAGGAGGAGATTAGCTTCCGTCGGGTTTTGCCGCTGCTGAGGTGATAAACCGTGCAGGGCTCTGAGTCAGCGCTCTGCAGGTTCTTTGTCCTGTTGCTGGTAAACAAGGCTTCCTCTGTGAATCCTGGGAGTCGGCGCCGCTGGACGCTGCTCGTTGGCACATGTGGAGGCGTTAACCCCTAACCCTAACACCTGGTGACATGTGTGGCAACGATTCCCCGCTCCACTCCCGCCATGTTTACATGTGCACAGCGAGACCACGGAGGTCAGGGGAGACGGTTCCATGAAGGGGTCTTGAACCATCCGTGCTCCGGGTAAAGCACCTAACGTTACAGAAATATTTATTTACAAGCTTTATTCGACCGCTGGAGAAAAATAGCACGTCCTTAAACAGAACCGAAATCAAACAGAGACATCTGCACAGTCGACACAGAGTTATTTTTAGCGTTCAGTCTGCCAGCCTCAGATCATGTTTCTACCTCATAACTTCCTGTTTCTCAGTTAATCATTAGAAACCGACGCTGGACGAAAACAGGGCTCATCTGCTGATCTGCAGCTTTTGGCGAGTGACCAGTTTTGCAACACAACAGAGTTGGATGTCCAGCGGCGCAAGATGCTGGCACGTCTGCAAGCTGATTTATGTGCAAAAGAATGTGACGCAGTTGTTTTTGTTTCTTCTTGAGGATGAAATCGGGATTAGGCGGTTGTGAAGCGATTAAGCCGCTCTAAGAGTGCGAGGTTCAGCGGCATGCATCCGTGCCTGCATCCGTGCCTGCACGCAGAAACAGAAACAGAAGCATGCGTGCAGGCTGCGGTGTCAGCTGGACCTGCGGTGCTGAGGTGTTGGGCCGTGTCGTGCAGCGAGAAGCATCCCTGCTGTGAAAAACACTCCCCCCGTGGCGGGAACACACATTGGAGGGCAGTCAACTGTAAAAGCTGCAAAAGTGTACAAATAAGCGGCCTGACACAGTAGGCGACTGATAAAACTGAGCGAACGTTGAAAGAGAGAAGTGGACAAATGTTTTCCAGCACCCTCTGGCTGCTCGGCTCTCTAAAGGACAGAAAACTGCTGCAGCGATGAGCCACAGTGACACCTGCTGGTAGACTGAGGTCATCACACTGATGGAGATTCACATCGGAATAAAAGATAATAACCCCTTTTTGGGAAGAAAAAAAACAGTATGAGTACCGTATATTGTCTTGACTTTGTACATTTATTTTCTCTTTTTTGATCCATGAATGAGTGCTTTTCTATAAATTAATGACATAGTGATGAAAATAGAGGAGCTTCTCTCCAAAGTGAAGTGCTAGATAGGGATGCAGAATAACTGTTTTTTAAAACCGATAACTTTCAGCTCCTAAAGGCCGATACCGATAACCGATAACACACACATATACCTAAGATCATTACATCAATACTATGAACAAAAACAAAAATAGTTTTGACTTTTTAAATGAACAGATATTTATTTTTCCAATGAAAAACTATTGTCAAGCCTCTCAAACATTTTCATAAAGCTATCAAACAAACCTATTTGATATCTCACATTAACTTAAATAAGGTTCATTACTGACTGATATAAAAAATAAAGGCTCCTTGAACTGATGGAAATACATGCATCAGAATTACTAACTGAAAAAGATTAACATTTAAAGGATTTTGGCTTGTGGTTCTATTTAAATCAGTACCTTTAATTAAAGTAAATGAGGTTCAGTAGTTTTTGTTTTTTATTTTTTAATCTCATGGAAGCTTTAGATGAGAGGAATGAGGGGAGGGTAGACTGCTGCTTGCTTGCGCACGTTAGCATTAGCTTTGTTAGCTCACATTAGTGCGATTTCAAAACTCCATGGAAGCGATTGTTATGTTGTAGGTGGCTGATCAGGTTTTACGTATTAAAGCTTGTGCTTCCCTCCTCGTAGAATTCACTCGGAGGATTCGTCACAAATAACCACCAAACTATCTTCTTCTGAAACTTTAACGAAGTTCCATGCTGCCATGTTTGTTGTGATCAGCGCTGTGCTGCAGGCTGCATTCAAGGTGTAACGTAAATTCTCATGTTCCCTCGTTTGCTTGTCGTTCTTTCAGCCTTTTCTGTTTTTTTTTATTTTTTATTTTGTATGGGTGAATACTGCTAATATCAATTCAAGTCAGCAACTACTAAAATTATGACCGAGTTAACGAGTTGTTTTCTAGCATGAGGGGGTATTCTTGATTTTCCTTATTGAGTAATCGTTTTTCTGATTATGCCGACGTCACTTGAACATAACATTCACTGCTGGTCATTCAAGACTCAGAGGGAGCGAGGCACTGCCGTGTTGACAGAAATATATATGTTATCGGAGCTATTCGTCGTGATATCGGACTTATCAGGATGACGTCATAATTTTCCGTTATCGGCCCGATAGTTTTCGTGCACCCCTAGTGCTGGATGTATCCGTGTCCTGTTTATGCACATTAAAAATTAATGTAAAATTGGTGAGGAGCTTTACTGTCTAAGCCACATGTGTCAAACACAAGGCCCGCGGGCCAAATGTGGCCCGCCACGTCATTGTTTGTGACCCTGGAGAGCTTGTGCATTATTGGTTTAAATTTTAAACCAATATTTTAAGATTTAAAATAAGCTTACACCGCTTTAAAGCGCACATTGACAATAAACTGCATCTCCCATAATGCATTTCATCGTTACCCACAACAATAACAGTATATCACCATGAGCAAGACATCAAGACGATTTTTAGAACTGATGGACTTGAGAAAGACCTTTACAAACTAGCCCTAACATGTATTTTTTGTAATGAGGCAGTGTCAGTCGTGAAAGAGTACAATCTACGTCGGGATTTTGACATCAAACACGGAGCATGCTAAATTTGCTAAATTAGCCCACAAGAAAAACCGAAAATCGCTCCCGCTTCTGAAACCAAAGTAATGGATACTTTGTCACCTGTGCGAAAGCAGGGTTACAACCACAAACCCCGAGTTTAATATAATAATGATTTAAATATTTGAAACTTGAATACATATTAAATACAGAAACAGTAATTTACAATATAAGAAGGTGTAGTTCAATTTATTTGGGTTTACATTCCATGTTGTTACATTCATGCTGTCAATCTGGCCCTTCCAGGGCAACCATGATGCTGATGTGGCCCTCAGTGGAAATGAGTCTGACACCCCTGTCTAAGCCTTTTTTTAACCAGACTAAGTGTTTGAACATAATGTAACTGGTGAAATGCACGTACATTTTTACAAAAAGGGGTTGTGTGCAATGCTGTTGGGCTGAGACATGTGGCCCCTTCATGGCCCCGGCTTGGAAAAATCCTGAATCTGCCACCGGCAGGACCAGTCTCGCACCACAGTCTGTTACTCCTCAACTTTCAACTCCTGCACCAGCTGGGGCTTTAAACTGATGGAGAGCGTGTTCGCACCCGCGCAGTCGCCACATTGCGTAACGCGGTATTTTATCCAGCTCAAAACTTCCTCTCATTTGTTTTTCCTGCCCGTCCTCCTTTTGGAGACGCCTCATTGTTGACCTCACCGTCTGTCCGCATCTCTCCGACCCCCCCGGGCACTCTGATCACGTTACGTTTAAAGCTCCAACTGCAAAGTTCAGGTTGCTGATCCTGCACCACCAGCTGCTGTGGATGTTTAATAGACTACCAGGCCCTGAAGACAGGACGACCTAAAATATTAGGTTGGAAGCTGCTCAACAAAGATCCTGTTGATAAAGAACCAGAAAGAATCGTTGCTCATTGCTCCATGGTGGTTTCTTAATATCCTTTATATAAGATGCAACTGGAGCTTCTGCCTCTGCAAAACAATGGAGGGATTTCTGAAAAAAGTTCTCCACGTTTTTGCGTGTGCTGAAGATGTCTTTGATGCTGATGATTGTTGGCCAGACTGGACATTAAAGAACATACATTCACTTCATTCACATTACAGTGACCCCCTATTTTTCGTGGTTAATGGGGACCGGTGCCCCCCCGCGAAGATCAAAATCCACGAACTGGAGCTGGAACCCCCCAAGCCTAAAAAATGTGTTTAAAATATGTTTAAAAACCGTAAAAAAAAAAAAAGTAGCGAGGCACTACAGCAAAACAAGACAAAGGCTCAACTGTGGTCTTTCTGTTACCTTCACAGCCTCTGGTCTCTGAACCGTAGTAAACAACCCGCTGGTATTGTGCTATTTTTGGCTCGTAATTAGCAGCTAACACGCTAACAACAACAAAAGAAAAAGTCTGGTTTTCTCTGCATGGAACGAGCACTTTATTCTGGCACTGCAGGAACTTGTAACATCACACAGGTTGTATTGTTGGGCTCCTGTCGGTTAACAGAGAATGTAAATCTATACACGCTGGGCTGCTGTTGATGCTCACTACACTTTTCATCTAACCCCGTTTTCATTCTGCCGTCCCACGACACACACACTACATTACCCATAAGGCCACATCATTACCCATAAGGCCACCTTCTTAAAGTGGCTGGGCTGGCTCACAGCATTTCTTCACTGTGAGAGAACGCGCACAAAATCCTGTGATGTTTCCACGATTTTTTCTTGATTATTTTTATGATATTATATATTTCCGAAAAATCCACGAATAACTAAATTAAAACGCAAATTGGCAAGGGATCACTGTACTCTATTTTGCTAACGCCACCTCCTCTCCCTGCAGCTGAAGCCTGCTCCAGTCACTGTGGTGATGGCCTCTCTGGATCCAGGGTCAGTCCTGATGAAGAGGAGGAGGAGGAGGAGGAGGAGGAAGGCCTCGTGATGATCCCATCCCCCACAGCCAGTCCCGCCATCCGCTACGCCTCCTGCACCTCCCTCAACTCCATGGCTGACACAGACCCAGAGGGCGGCGCAGAGGACGACGAAGACGTGGACGATGAGGAGGAGGAGGAAGAGGAGGACGGCTTCATGCGTCTGGACAGCGGCTCTCTGGAGGAGAGCTGGTTCGTGACCCCCCCGCCCTGCTTCACCGGCCACAGCAGTCAGCCGGTCCTTCTGGAGACCAGCCCTCTGGAGAACCTGCTGATCGAGCACCCCAGCATGTCCGTCTACGCCCACCACAGCCCCCCGCGACTCAACCCTCTGGACCGGGAGCTGGATTTCTTGTCCAGCAGCAGGCCTTCTGACCCGGTGACCTCAGGAGGAAAAGAGAAGGCTCGGTGCGCGCTGGATGGACCTCGACACAGGTACGATCGAGAAATTAAAGAGTCGAGTTTCTGGCTGGAAGAAACATTCATCCTGTTACTTTGAAGCATCATCGTATTAATTATAGGGCTGGGCAAGTTAACGCGTTATTATCACGTTAACGCATTTATTTTTTAACGCCGACTTTTATTTTATCGCGCATTAACGCATGTTGCTCACATGCTTTTGTTTTGAAAAGTCTGTTATTGGCTGCTGCAGAACCGGAAGATAATTGGCAGATAAACATGCGGAAAAGCTAAAACAGACATGGAGAACGGTAAAAATCCGTTAACTTTACATTTCAGGTAGCAATATTAACAATTCTGTCTAAAAAAAATTAAATTCTGGACGGAGCCAAAACTTTGGCGTCATTCCTCCATGTTCCATCAGATCTGCTCCATGTGTTCACTGTCCTGCTGTTCTCTAGCTGGTTACTGCAGTGCGGCTCCATCTAGCCGCACTCCATCAACGACGCCTGGCGACAGATGTGTAATGACAACAGAAAGTTCAGTCCTCAATTATAAAACAAATTTAGTTCTGTGGCCCATTTTTTCATTTTGTATTTTTGATCCAAGTCTAAAATTGAAATATATAAAAAAAAAAAAAAAACAGTCAATTTTTTCCATTTTTTTGGGGTTAGATTAAAAAATGAAAAATGTAAAAAAAAAATGTCACTTTTTTAAATTTTTTAAATTTAATGTTCTGATTGTGTTGAGCCACAATCATTATATTGGATTTTGTTTGTAGACTTTTTTTTTCATTTTTTATAAAAACAGGATGACATTAATGCCCTGGCAGTGGCAATAAGCTTTATTTTATTTTACATTTTTTTGGATGAGATTTACACTAAATATGTGTTACTGACAAGTGCTGATGTTAAAAGTGTTTGAACAACAAATGTTATGGCACTTTAGTTCATATGGCAGCAGAACATTTAAATAAAAGTGCATTTTACACTACTTTTGAATTCATTATTTGATTTTTTTTATATACAATGCGATTAATCGTGATTAATCAGGGAAATAATGCGATTAATCGATTAATCGTTGCCCAGCCCTAATTAATTACCATGGAAGGTTAAGAAGTAGAGATGTAAAAAGCATTACTGCAGGTTCTCTGATTTATGATGACAACAAAAGAGAGAAAGCTGTGATTTCTTACGTGACGGGAGCTAGAGCTCGTCTGGCTCGACTTTGTGGATGATCACGGTTGTTTTGGCGTCCCGTCCGTCACCTGATGACTCTCTCTGTCTCCCGTCACCTCCTGCAGGCCAGAAGTAGCAGTTGTGCAGCGCCGCTCCGGTCTCCACTCCGCCTGCTACGCCGCGGCACTCTCCCCCGGCGCCGGGCTCCTGCAGCAGCGGGCGGGCAACGCCGCCCAGCGCGCCCAGCCGCTGTCCCGCAAGGCCCTGCGGCGCCTCAACCTGCTGCGGCCCCCGAAGGCCAGCACCATCCACCTGCACCAGCCCGGCCAGAGGCACCTCAACTTCTGAGGCGCCCCCCCTCCCTCCAATCCTCATCGTCAACCTCAGTACAGTACGGGAATCGAACAACGATCACCCTCAAACACCCTCTTTTTCTTCCTATCAAGAAACAAAACACCAGCAACCAACTAGTGACATCATCAGCTACCGGTGACCCGCCGGTGGGGTCAGAAACCCGAACGGACAATAAAACAGGGACTGTTTTCTCTGTTAGTTTTCTTTCGTACCCGTCTCATCTTCCCCTTCATTCATCCATCCTCCTTCACGCCGATGCTGAAAGAAAGCCCCCCCCTTCCTCTTTTAGCCGTTTGTCCCTTTCCTCTTTTCTGACTACCTTGTGTCCAATCACAGAGAGGAAGAGCGCCACCCCCCCCCCCCCCCCCTCTCCCCGTCGTTCTTAACGGACGGCACAAACAACGCTGTAGGTCACTTTACTCGGCGGCAGGTTCACGGCGCGGCAGGATGTTCCTGTGGTGTTGTTATCAGGGTCTTCGCAAAACGACGCCTGGCGACTTTTAAACAGCTTTTTTGTGCGGCGGCGGGAGACATTTCACGTCCTAAATCACTTGAATGTGTTCGACACAGCAGTACAGGTTTGTTTAGTCAGCGCAGGGAAGGACGGAGCGCGGTGATGGAGGTTCACGTGCGGAACGTTCTCAGCGTTGCCGGCACCACACAGGAGGCGATGACATCACAGATGTAATTATACGTTTTTCAGCTGTTTTGAGCGAGTTCTGGCATCTCATGAGAGAACATGGTACGTTCACGGCTGGAGCGTTAAACTACGACGTCTTGCAGACGGTGTGTATGTGTGTGTGTGAGTGTGTGTGTGAGGCCACCGGTTGATTTTAATCTCCTGCTGGAACAGAAACAGCTTCAACGAGACATTTACTGTGGCTCCACCGGCAAACTGAGACGTGAGGATGCTGAAATCACAGGCTTTGCTGTTGGCTGGAGGGTGCAGAGATGGAACGGATCGTTCGGAGCGTTCGGAGCGTTCGGATCGTTCGGAGCGTTCGGAGCGTTCGGAGCACTTGGAGCGTTCGGAGCGTTCGGAGCGCTCGGAGCGCTCGGAGCGTTCGGATTGTTCGGAGCGTTCGGAGTGCTCGGAGCGTTCGGAGAGTTTGGAGTGTTCGGAGCGCTCGGAGCGTTCAGAGCGCTCGGAGCGTTTGGAGCGTTCGGAGCATTCGGAGCGTTCAGAGCGTTCGGAGTGCTCGGAGCGTTCGGAGAGTTTGGAGTGTTCGGAGCACTCGGAGCGTTCGGAGCGCTCGGATCGCTCGGATCGTTCGGAGCGTTCGGAGCGCTCGGATCGTTCGGATCGTTCGGAGTGCTCGGAGCGTTCGGAGAGTTTGGAGTGTTCGGAGCGTTCGGAGTGCTCGGAGCGTTCGGAGAGTTCGGAGCGTTCGGATCGTTCGGAGCGTTCGGAGCGTTCGGATCGGAGTGCTCGGAGAGTTCGGAGTGTTCGGATCGTTCGGAGTGCTCGGAGTGTTTGTAGCGCTCGGAGCGTTCGGAGTGTTCGTATCGTTCGGAGAGTTTGGAGTGTTCGGAGCACTCGGAGCGTTCGGAGCACTCAGAGCGTTCGGATCGTTCGGAGTGCTCGGAGCGTTCGTAGCGCTTGGAGCGTTCGGAGTGTTCGGATCGTTCGGAGAGTTTGGAGCGTTCGGAGCACTCGGAGCGTTCGGATCGTTCGGAGTGTTCGGAGCGTTCGGAATGTTCGGAGAGTTTGGAGCGTTCGGATCGTTCGGAGCGTTCGGAGAGTTCGGAGTGTTCGGATCGTTCGGAGTGCTCGGAGCGTTCGTAGCGCTCGGAGCGTTCGGAGTGTTCGTATCATTCGGAGAGTTTGGAGTGTTCGGAGCACTCGGAGCACTCGGAGCGTTCGTAGCGCTCGGAGCGTTCGGAGTGTTCGGATCGTTCGGAGTGCTCGGAGCGTTGGTAGCGCTCGGAGCGTTCGGAGTGTTCGTATCATTCGGAGAGTTTGGAGTGTTCGGAGCACTCGGAGCGTTCGTAGCGCTCGGAGCGTTCGGAGTGTTCGGATCGTTCGGAGAGTTTGGAGCGTTCGGAGCGTTCGGAGCACTCGGAGCGTTTGGATCGTTCGGAGTGTTCGGAGCGTTCGGAGTGTTCGGATCGTTCGGGGGTGTTCGGAGCGCTCGGAGCGTTCGGAGTGTTCGGAGTGTTCGGAGCGTTCGGAGTGCTCCCTCTGCACCGTAGCTGTTTCCCTTTAAGCTCTTCTAGTTTCGGATGCTGATTTTTAGTGTTTGTGTGTTTGTTTCTGACTGAGCGTTGTCTTTTATTTTTTATTTTTTTAGTCAGTTAAGCTCATTTTCCTCTAATATGATCATTTATTTACATCAGTTACAAATGACGCCAGGTAGCAAAACCAAACATTAGTAGCTGTAATTGTGCTCGACCCTTTATGAGATACATTTTCTCTTTAATTTTTTTTTTAATGAATCTTTTTGAGCTCTCCAGCACCTATTTTCTATATTCACTTTATCCTCTACAGCACCACTATTTTATAAATGAAACGCTTCTTGTGGCGCACACTGAACCTGCCTCTGACTTTATAATTCAGTATAGAAAAGGACTTTTAAATTTATTGGGTTGAATATCACTAAACGCCTTGTTTTAATGGTAGCTTTGAGATGAATAGAAAAAGATGTTTAAAAAGAAAAAAGTATGTTTGAAAAAAAAACAAAAAAAAACTTCCACATTATTTTTTAAAAAGAAAAAAATAAATTACATATCAGTATGAAGTTATATACGTATACGGTTTCTTGCTTAGGTGTGTGTGGTTAATGTTAGTGTGCGACCTGTCGCAGAGTCGTGTTGTCGTGTTCACGTCACGGCAGTGAAAAAAAAAACAAGAGAAAAGAAAATGAAAAAGGACTATTTCTTTTTCTTCTGTGTTTGTTCTCTAACGAATCTGCAGTCCACTTCTCAGGGTCACAACCAATCACCTTAACACTTTAGGAGGCTGCACATTTACTTGACGGCTGATGATTCTGCGTGCTCGGACTGTTCCAGCTCGCCCCTGCGAGCTTTTCCTCGTGAAAACGTTTGTGAGAAATAATCAAGTTTTTTTTGTCTTAAAAGCTTCTTTTCGTCCCGGGACTGTGAAAACGGACTTTCATTGGGAATCCATCGAGTCGGAGAGAAACTGTTGGTGTTTATCGGCGATTATATCAATTTTTGCTCAACGTGCTTTTTACGAAATGTACTTTTACGCTGTTTCGACTGTTCCATTTTCCTTGATGAGTTAGTTACATTTTGTTTTACTAATATTTAAACCAAAAAAAAAAAAAGTAGCAGTGCTCTTTAACCTTTCACTAGTGTGTAACACTGAGCTTGTTCTTTTTGCATGTAGTGTTTGTTAACTTTTCTCGGCCTCGGCGCTCTGAAATAGTGGACTGTTTCAGTTTTTCTGTGTGGAAGATGGTAACGAGGCCAAGTCACCACACTGCAAGAAAAAAAAAAGATCAATTAATCAAAGTGACGGAAGGCTGCAAAAGATTATTAATGCTGGGGAAAAGAAACAAAGCTAAATTTAAAGTGACAGTTGGGATGCATGTAAATATTAAACAGCCCGGTTGAAGCTAAATGAGTCACAACGAGTCAACGGGAATTTGTTACTTTTTTTCCTCACAATTATAAGTTAAAAAGTAGTCACTTTTTTCTCTTTTCCACCAGAAATGGGTTTCAGGTTAAACCGTTATTCTGTAAGGATCCTTAAACAAAGTAAAGGACAAGTGGACGTTTCACTGGCGGTTCTTTGAACGCTGCCGTCCAAGTCGGACATTGAACGCATCACCGGGGAACGACCCGGATGAAGTGCGTAATTCGGTTTAAAGTTGAAGTTCGGTTCAGCGTGAACACGTTCACTGAAATCGTTTTTAGGGCTCTGAAGCGTCCTGTCACTCGGGGGTGAGCGGTTTCTGCAGTGTGGTAACGGCTCCGCCGCTGCGTTACTAAAAATAGCACTAACACACTTTTATTAGGCGTCTGTGTGTTTTGCTGTAAATAATGCAACAGTGGAGGGAATCTCTGGTGTATTTAATCTTTTTTTTTCTGTAGTTCTTGAATGTTTTACTCTCTGCTATCAACTTTTGCAGTCACTGTTATTTTCTGTTACTGCGATGTGTTTTGAAAAAGGACAAATTTACCGACAGAAGGAACCGGAGATGTGAGAGGATCCTCCTGCTGTCAGGAGCTTCTGATGATGTTTGATCTTTATTTTATTTTTTATTCTTGTTTCTGTTTTAAGCTCATCTCTCCATCAAAATAACTAACAGGGATTTCTAATGTGTGTTTTTTTTTTTTGTTCCATGCCTTGTAATTTGTGGATCACGTGCCTTCCAGGTTGAAATGTTGAAATGACAATGCATCAATGAAGAACTTGAACTCTCTTTTTTTTTTCTCCTTTCTTCAACGTACTCATTGGATGTAATAGATGAATAAAATACTCGAACAGACGTCAGAAAGCAACTATGCATCACTCGGAGGAAGCTAATCGGCTCCTGCCGCCACCATCCGCCCAGCCTGAGTACAGCTTTTATTTTGAAAAAAGAAAAAATGACTCAACAAACCAGACAGAATGATGTAGCAAAAGATTTTTTTCTCCTTTTTTTTTTTTTTTTTAAGTGTGAAGATGATCTTGTGGCATTTTTATTTTTCACCAAGTGTTATACATGTTTGTTTATTGTGTAGTTTACTGGAATAATACAGCACTTTGCCAAAAAGTAAAAAAAAAAAAAGGTGTAGGGATTTCTGGGTTAACTTTTTATTTATCGACATAACTGTTCTCCTTCTTTGTATTTTTGATGTATGACCGATCAATTCACTCTGTTCTGATGTCAGAAACGGAAAAAAAAGCTAATAAAAGAGGGGTCATCTGTTTTTCAACTGTAATGGTTAATACACGTGATCTCTTCTAACTATAATAAATGTTTTCGTACACAGATCTCTGACTGTTGCTTATTTATTATAACTCTGATTAGGTCGTTTGTATAATCTCTTGCAGTCATGAAGCTCTCTGGGGTTCGTTTCTGCTCCATCACGTCTAGTTTTACACCTCGTGTCGACATTGTGTTGTCAATAAAGTTGTCAGGCCTTTATTTTTATTGGGAAACTGTTTTTCAGTCAAAGGGCCTCTGGTTTTACCCCGAGTACGTAACTATCAGTACAATAAAAGCTGAAAATGTGACACGGAGACTATCAAACGGATGTTAAATATGTGATACCAGCCCCACAAAGGCAAGGAAAGTTTATTTGTACACATTTCGTGTACAAGACAAGTTCATTCCATAACATGTCAGTTTTGTCTTCATTTAAAAACTTTCATTTATGTCTCCAAATAGTTGCTCAGTTTTCTAAAAACTTTTTAGATTCCCTTAAGGGCATTTTAAATCTCTTTTTGTGGTTCCTTACTGTTTTATGTGGTAGTGTAATATACGCTTCTCTGCAAACCCATAGTCCAAAGAAATGTTGGGATGCTGTGCAAAACGTAAAAAAAAAAACAGAATGCGACGATTTGCAAATCTCATAAACCCATATTTTAGTTTAACAGAACATCGAGAACATATCAGATAGAAACTGAGACGTTTGATCATTTCGTGGAGAATTTTGACTTTTGTTCTGACTCTTTGTGTCTGTGAACGTATGAGAAGTGAGGAGACCAGTTACTGGAGTTTTAGCAGCAGAATGTCGTCTCGTTCTGGTCTGATGCAGGATTTTAGCTGCTCAACAGTCCTGGACCTTCATTCCTGGATTTTTTGTTCTATGAAGCACCAGATGTTTTTTTAAAGGTGAGAGGTCTGGACTGCAGGGAGGCCATTTTGGACTCCTGTGAAGAGTGCTGTTGTGATGGATGCACTGTGTGGTTTAGCATTAGTCTGGCTGAAATATGCAAAAGATGTTGTCTGGATGGGAGCAGATGTTGCTCTAAAACCTCTGTTCTCTACAACATTGATGGAGCCTTTCCAGATGTGTAGTCTGCCCACATCACAGGCACCAATGCAGCCTCATACCATCAGACATGCAGGCTTTTGAACCCTCCACTGAGAATAAGATGGATGCTTCTTCTCCTCTTAGGTCTGCAGGACATGGTTTCCAAAAAGAATTAAACATTTCTGACAAAAGAAAAGTTTCCCATTTTGCTTCAGATGATCTGAGATGAGCTTTTGCCCAGAAAAGCCACCGTCTTTTCTGGATCGTGTACACGTGTGGCTTCTTCTTTGCATGATCCAGCTTTGCATTTGTGGATTACACGGCCAGCTGTGTTCACGGTGATTTCTGGAAGTGTTCCTGAACCCATCCATGTCCAGTGGAGAATAATGCCTGTTTTTTTTTTTTTTTTGATACACTTTTTATTGGTTTTTCCATTTTATACAATACAATAAAATGCAGAACAAGCAAAAACAAAAGAAAACAAACAACAACAACAACAAAAAGAGTCCCTCCCCAAACTAACAGCAAGCGCTGCATACGTATACCTACACATATACATATACAGTCATGGAAAAAATTATTAGACCACCATTTTTTCTTCACTTTCTTGTTCATTTTAATACCTGGTACCACTAAACGTCATCATGTGACTAAAACAGACAGAAAAGAAAACACTGAATGCATAAAAGCAGTGTTTTTGGCAGTACAACGCCATAGCTATTGATGTAAAAACTTAAGTGATTTAGGTTATAATCAAGAAAACCATGGAAAATGGTAAGATATCAGCTCTTAAATAAAACTCTTATGAGCAATCTTTGTGGTTATCGTTATGTTTGTCCAAACAAATGTACCTTTAGTTGTACCAGGCATTAAAATGAACAAGAAACTGAAGAAAACAAGGGTGGTCTAATAATTTTTTCCATGACTGTATGTGAAAGAAGAAAAAAAATGCATCACATAAAAAGATGACAAAAGGCAAATAAATAAGTAGCACATATAAAATAAATGGAAGGGCAATCAGCCCTCATCATCCAAAGACAGAAGATGAGTTATAGTTTCTGTAGAAAGGAGTGCAAAGGTTCCCAGATTTTCCAAAACTTATCCAATTTATGGTTAAGGTCATGAGTCAACTTCTCAAAAGGAATAAGAGCAGAAATCTGTAATAGCCACATGTCGACTGTAGGAACTTGGGGAGTTGACCATCGCAGCAAGATACATTTTTTTGCCAGAAATAAAAGGATTATTAACAGGGATTTAGTGTCCGTGTCAGAAAGATTGTCTGGAGTATGATTTAGGAGACGGAAAGAAGGAGTCAATGAAAACTGTTTACCAGTAACCCGCTGGACTACAGAGTGAACCCCCTTCCAGAAGTTCTGAATGTGGTCACATGACCAAAATAAGTGGACAAATGTACCTTTGTGTATTTTGCATTTATAACAAAGATTGGAGGTGTCAGGGAACATCTTCTGGAGGCGAACAGGTGTGTAATAGGTTCGGTGAAAAAATTTGAAATTTTGTTCATGTATAGAGATTGAAGTACACTTAGGGAAAACTGCGCTGCAAATCTTGTCCCATTCTACAGGGCTAAATGTCACCCTCACAACAGCTTCAGAGAGTCATAGCCTGAAGAATCAGAATAAAGTAGTATAATGCCTGTTTTTAATGCGATGATCATCGGGCCTGAAGATCACACTCATCCACCTTTGACCTTCAGCCTCGTCTCTTGCACACAGACACTCATCTTGATTCTCTGAATCTTCTGATTATATCACATCTTGCAGATGGTGGGATTTTCGAAATCTTTGTTTTGTTCTAAAATTGTTTCCGCAATTTTAAGATTCTCCTTTTATATACACGGTCATGTTACTGACCCGCTGCCAGTTAACCTAACTAGTTATCAAATGCTCCTCCATTTGTTTTGGATTTGCGCCAGTTACTTTTCCAGACTTTTGCTCCAACTTTCTTTGAGATGTGTTGCTGCCATCAAAGTCAAAATGAGCTGACATTTTTCATGACACGGTAAAATGTCTCAGTTTCAACATCTGATATGTTCTTTCGGGAAACAAAATATGGGTTTATGAGATCTGCAAATCATTGCATCCCAACTTTTTTTGGAATTGAAGTTGTACTTTTTGGGTCTTTTTAAAAGTGATTTCGTCTCTTTTTGCTGGGCTTAAAAACTTCTTTGATTACGTTCGTGAATCTTTCAAAGAACAAATGTTTAATGTTTCCTGCAGAGGCGGAAAATAACGCTCCTGTCAGATGCAGCTCACTTTGACAGCCACTCCACGTGCTGCCCGTGTTTACATTCTGCGGATGAAGCACGCGGATGTGAGCGCTCGTCCTCTCATTGGCTCGACGTCACGGGGTTTCCGCCCACGGGCGGGGCTCGCAGGCGGAAGCAGAAACTTGCCGCGTAAAAAAATCCACTTTATATGTGTTAAACACGAAAAATACAGCGTTAGTCCGACGAGGAGCAACCTACCAGCCCGTTTCGAGCCGTTTAAATTCAACCGGAACGTGCGGAAAACGGTATTAACTTCACTAAACGTTCTCGTGATCGGCGGTCCGTTAGAAATGCACACGGGCTTTTCCAAAACACGGCAAATAACCGTCTGAACCGGGCCCGGCTGTTGAAATTAGCTATTTTACTGAAGAGTAGGAGTAAACTGAACACATTTAAACTGCTCTTTCGCGAAAAACTCAGTTCAAATTTGAACATTTAGCGGGTTTGTGCGAACCGGGAAGGCGCATGCGCACTGGCGCCCAGGCAGACGCGGATATAAGGATTGGCGCCGGCGCCACAGCTGATGCATTCATTCATTCTTCACTGAGGAGGTAAGACCACCGACTCGCAGGGGACAGTTTTATGACCTAATATGTGTAGTTTTTGGGGCAGGCTCCTACTGTTAAAGACGCTGCACGTCCAGTGAAGGTTTTATTTATTATTTTTAGCGATCGGTTGGATCGTGTGTTTCATGTGTTTGAGAGGCTTGTTAGTTCATGTATGGAGTTATGGAGTAGGCTGCCGTAGTTTAAACAAACATGTTTTCGGTATGTTCTCTGTTGTTCCAGCCATTTGCTCGAATCGTAGAAATATGAAACAGCTCGCATGCAGAAGGGTAAGACCACCAGTGTGAGTGGAAATCGGACTCAGGCGGTTATTATTGACCCAGTTAGCAGTCTCAGTTCGCTAATTATAGTAGCTTCGACTTTGTTGGCGCGTACTGGCCTCTGAACATGATCCATCTTAAATGTGTGCTTTTCTGGGGGTCATCCTCGCTGTGGCGGGTTATTAAAAGCCAGCATGGGTGGTATCTAACAGTGATCTGTACTAGTTTTCCCTCGCTGGCTCGGTCCAGGTCCGCAGAGGCTCAAATCCTCCCGCTTCTGCGTTGTGGAAATTGGCGCGTCATTGAGTTTCAGTCCTCGATAAAAGTTGATTTCCCAGCGGTCTCACCCGTTCAAACCTCACTAAAGGGACACCCAAGAAGCGTAGTTTATCGACGGGGTGCAGAAATGCCAGTTGGACCGCGGCATTTTGGGTCTTTTTTTGTTAGAAGTCGGAGCGGTCCTCCAGCCCCCCTCCTTCCAGGCTAGCTTACACCAGTGGCCGGCTAGTTTTCACCCAGCAGTTGCCACTATTTCTTTATTTTTTGTCACTTTTTCCACTTTGCCACGAGCTGGGACGTTAAACGACGCTCTCACGCGGTCCTACGCCTTTATTTGTAGCTCGTTGAGGCCGTGAAAGAGCGACTTTAAGCGAACTTTATGCCAACTCTAAGCTAACACTGTATGTGTTATCAGCAGTTAGCCGCAGATCATAACCGGTTCGGTTGGAGCTTATTTCAGTTTCTGGGACCTGTGACTCCAGCTGGACCTCCCAGTACCGAGGGGATCTTCTTATAACACGTCAGTAGTGTCATTATTACGACTTAACAAACGTCCAGCCTCACCAGTAACCTGTTGTGTGGTTGTGATGGGCCCTTGGGTCTGGAGGAGCTCATGAAATGGTGCCTCTCATGGTTCCTGAAAATTATATTTATGCCTCCACACAAACTCCCATAATGCCAGTGTGAGTGTGTAAAAGTGTAAAATGGTTTCCAAACTCACCCTTTCCCCTCTTTTCTTTTGCAGCTGAGCCATAATTAAAGACAAGCACCATGTCCAGGCGCAGGTAAGCAGCTGGTAGTTTGATGGGTTTAGTGAGGCCAGTCTGGTGAGAAACTACCCCCCCCCCCCCCCCCCCCTTATATCCCTGGGGATAAGATGAGCTGACTTCTGAAACTTTTCTGCAAAGGATGTATACGTTTAATATGAGTATTATCCTCAGATAAACCTGGGGGACAGGTATTAGTGTACTATTTGTGCGTGTGGCGACAGTGGAGATGGTTTGCATTGTAATAGAATTGAATTTAATAAATGACACAAGACAAATGCCCCACATTAAATATATAAAATCAGCAACAGTGGCATTTACATTTACATTTCAAGCTTGTTTTTTTTAGTCAACGACTTGGGAGCATTAATAAAGACAGACGTGTACGCTTCATCACAAGTTAAATGATTATAATTTATTTTTTTTATTTCAGCGGTCGCATCACACTTCAAGCCAGAGATTCAAACACGCCTGAACCAACAGTCAGACCTCCTCTCAAGAAAAGAAAGTCAGAGGTTTGTTTTGTTTTTTTTGTCCTGTTTGTATCTGGTTATTAATCCAGGTATATTTACCGTTTGCTCAGATGTGAATTTAACTCTTTAATGTTTCTTCTGCAGCCTTCTAAGAAGAATCTTCAGCCTTCTGCCAAGAAACAAAGCTATGAAATACAGGTCAGTGTCTCTGCATCTGCTGAGCTCTCAATGATTGTGTGTTTAGAACTGATAAGACTTTGGGCCAAGATGTGTGTTACTAGTTTATTATCTGGTTTGTGATGGATTGACCGCCCTCCCTCCATTGTGCCCCACCCGTTCTATTTATTCATGTTTAACTCAATGTTTTGTGTAGCTTGGTGCTTGTACTTTGCGGTGAAACGTCTCCAGTTAGTTATTTTAGCATGGAGTCTGAAAATATATCAGCAGTGGACCTGCAGCAGTACCCTGTTTTCAACAGAAGGGGTCAGAGTTTGACCAAATTGGAAACTCTTAAGATGATGGTTTGTCTTTATTTTATGGCCTGCTGTAAAGTCTGCATTAGATATGACATGTTTACAGTGAATCTCTGTTTTTAATAAACTATAATAAATAATTAATTAATTAATTAATAAAAGTGTCTTTTTTTTTTCTGTCCTCCAGAAGTGTTGGCCGGAGGATGGTGTCAGTCCGTGCGTTCTCATTGAAACTCCACACAAAGAGCTGGAGCCCAGCGATTCATCCAGTTTCAAACAGTACAGCTTCAAGAACCTCTTCATCAAGGCTTCACCTATTCCTCGCCTCAGGTAGCTTCACACGTCCCCGTACCTCCAGACTTCATACTGAGACGTTCCCTCGTTGCACGGCTGAAAGCCCACTCAGCTCCGCATTCACATTTAAATGTGCTTGGTTGCTTTCAGTTTTTGTTTCCCCCTCCTTCCCCCCCTGCAACACCTTGGCTCTGACCTGAGACTTTAATCTCCCTGAAACTTAATTTGTCACTTAAAACCGTTTTTATTTCATGGCAAAAAGTTGTTCACAGAAACCTCAATTTGACAAGTTAAAATAAAGAGGTGGACGTTCTCACGTCTCACGTCTTTTGATCAGTGGGTTAAAATGACTCAACCGACTGAATGAATGATGCGTTGCCGTGTTGCAGAAGTTGAGGGGAGCTTTCGAACTGAGCGTGCCTCATTTGCATAACTGGGACTGAAAATGTTTTTTTTTTTTTTTGGTCTTTGTCTTCCAGCTGGGCCAGCTCAGATGACGTGTGGATAAAAATGCTCAACAAGGAACTGAGCTACGTTCATGACAAGAGCTACCTGCAGCGGCACCCCAACCTCCAGCCCAAGATGAGGGCGATCCTGCTGGACTGGCTGCTGGAGGTGAGTTGTGGAACTGGACCGGTCCATTCACTGGTTTGTATAAAATGTGTTAAAGCCTTTAGGGTGACCGGTACGTGCTCCTTTGTGCAGGTGAGTGAGGTGTACAGCCTTCAGAGACAGACGGCCTACCTCGCCCAGGACTACTTCGACCGCTTCATGCTGACTCAGGAGAACGTCAACAAAGATTACCTGCAGCTCATCGGCATCACGGCGCTCTTCATTGCCTCCAAGATTGAGGTGAGTTGCTCCCATCTGCAGTCTCGGATCAGACAGTTTATTAATGTTTTTCAAGTGAGGTTTTCTTGCATCTTTTTTCCATAACTTTTCTTCTCATCTCCTCAGGAAATCTACCCCCCTAAGATCTTTGAGTTCGCATACGTCACAGATGGAGCCTGCGACATGTGGGACATCCAGCGCACAGAACTGCACATAATGAAGGTGTGTTAGCAGAGCTGTTGTACTCCTGAGCAGCCCTTAAAAACGCAGTTTAAGTCACGGCCGCTGTTTTCTACGTGCTCATCATTTATCTGGCGGTGCCTCCCTTCAGGCGCTGGACTGGAAGCTGTGTCCAGAGACGCCCATATCCTGGCTGAAGCTGTACGTTCAGGTGGAAGCTCAGAACGAGGGAGAAAACTTCCTGGAGCCGCAGTTCTCTCAGGAAACGTACATCCAGATCACGCAGGTACTTTAACCACCTTCACGCGTCTTTTATCTCTTCCCGCTCGTTTCCCGTTGAAGGATCTAAGCGGTGGAGGGTTTGACTTGACTTGACTCTTGACTTGTGTCTTGCAGTTGTTGGACCTGTGCATGATGGACATCGGCTCGTTGGACTACAGCTACGGCGTCCTCGCCGCCGCCGCCTTCTACCACTTCTCCACTTTCGACATTGTTCATAAAGTCTCAGGTAGGTCAGAGATGAGTTGCATCGTTTTATCGCACGTGAAGGTGGTCCGTGTACGTGAACGCGCCGGCGTCGTCTCTTACAGGCCTGACGTGGGAAAGTGTGTCTCCCTGCGTCCGGTGGATGAGCCCCTTTGTGGATACGCTGCGATCCGAAGCCAAACCTCAACTCAAGAACTTTCCCAAAGTGGACGCCAGCGAAAGGCACAACATCCAGACGCACGTGACCTACCTGGACCTGCTGGTGAGCACAACGGACACGAGATGTTGACATGACTTCTCCATTAGACCAGAGGGCTCGATGGTCGTCTTAGATTGGCTCCGCGACACAATTTTAGGCTTCCAACAATCATTGGAGCACGGCCCGACTTCAGGCTGACTGCAACTGGTTGTTACTGCAACTGGTTGTTACTGTTGGAGTCTCCCTGGTCTAAAACTTTTAACATTTAACAAGTTTATTCATGATTCCTGCCTCTGAAAGCAACTAAAATGTGTTTAATGTTACGAAGAAGGCAGCACAAGCCGAACTAAACAGAATCTAGAAAGATCAGCTGGTAGAACCGGGACATCGGGTCGTGCAACATTTATCACTTGGAACCGATGGTCCTCCATGTTTGACCACATTAGTTTCTCAGGGTTCGTCAGTGGAACTGCTGCTGTAAAATCATTACAAGTATGTTGCAGTAGGTCTGAATTAACTAGTTCAGAGAATTTTAAAGATCTTAGCCTGACCTTAAGTCTGGCCAGCCATGTTTTTTTAAAATTCAGATTCGAAAGTCATCTAGAAGTATAACTGGAGTTGAGGGTCAAGCAATAATACTCACTTACTGATTCAGGTCCAGGTGTCATCAACTAATAAACAGCACCGGGCTACGGTGATCCCTTATTTTTCGCGGTTAAAAATCACAGAAAAAATCAAAATCCGCAAACTGAAGCTGGGGCCCCCCGAGCCTAAATAATATGTTTTAAAATCCGCAAAAAAAGTAGCGAGGCACTGCAGCGAAACAAGACAAAGGCTCAACTGTGGTCTTTCTGTTACCTTCACAGCCTCTGGTCTCTGAACCGTAGTAAACAAAACGCTGCTATTGTGCTATTTTTGGCTCGTAATTAGCGGCTAACACGCTAACAACAACAAAAGAAACAGTCTGGTTTTCTCTGCATGGAACGAGCACTTTATTCTGGTACTGCACTTTGCATCTAATCCCGTTTTCATTCAGCCGTCCCACGGCACCAACACTCCATTACCCATAAGGCCACCTTCTTAAAGGGGCCAGGCTGGCTCACAGAACCAGAGAACGCGCACAACATCCTGTGATGTTTCTGCCATTTTTAAAATTTATAATATATTTCTGAAAAATCCGCTAATAACTAAAACCGCAGAACTTAAAGCACGTTGGCGAGGGATCGCTGTATCATATCGTGAGCCGAATATCGTGTATCGTACCGTATCGCAAGATTAGTGCATCGCTACATTTTTTATTTTAGGACAACCTAATGGCAAAACTTACATCTGAGCCGCTAGTTTTTACATCTTAATTGTTTGGACCTTACCTTCTGTTTTCTGTACTGTTCAGTTAATAACTCTCCTCTCCTCTCCTCCTCTCCTTGTCTCCTCTCCTCATGTCCTCGTGCTGCAGAGGAGAGCTCAGGAGTGTCAGATCGACAGCTCAGACTGTCAGCTGTCGCCGGTTGCCACCGGGTCGTTCCTGACTCCGCCCAGCAGCACGGAGAAGCCAACCAACCCCTGAGCGGACCGGGACCAGTGATACGTGCTACCTCTTCCTCAGCCGTGAATGTGAACGCCGACCTCTCAGACCACAGCTGGCTGGACAGGACGCCGTTTGGGCAAAAAGACCAGAACTATTTTTATTAAAAAAAAAAAAAAAATTTTTTTTTTTTTTGTTTTTTAAAGAGGGAACAAAAATAAACACTAAACTCAGACTCCTGGTACCACAGAACGCCACCAGGCAACTAGTTCAGCCTGGAAAGATTTACGATAGAAGTACCAGAGGCTTTTTTTTTTTTTTTTTTTTTAAATACATTTCCATCCACCTTGTTGGTGTGAATGTTGGTCTGAACCAGCAGCAGCCGTCTGGACTGGACCGGTGTTTAGTCCGAAGCCACTGCCGTCAGGTGGAGAAGCCGGCAGAAAGCTTTTCATTTAAATGTGTTTTAGGTTTGTGAGATCGTACAGTTTCATATCTGAGAAGTATTATCTGGGAAAGTCACTGATGCTGTTCTTAAATCGAGGCTCAGATGGTGCTTCAGTTGATTCTCAGGAACCGAGTCATACTTTTCTTTCTGTCCCCTTTTTTATTTGAAGTATTTGCTCACATTCCACTTGGAACAGAAGAAGCGTGTTTGAACGATTACCGTGCCTGTGCATTTCCGCTGCGTTAGTGACACAGAGGGACAGATGGTTTAATTTATGGACTCCAGGGCCCGCAGGAATGATCTGGTCCGGTCCTGAACTGCTTTTTTTTTTGTTAGTTTTTTCAATTAAATGAACTGTTGCAACCTGGTTGCACCCTCATGTTACTTTCCTGGTAAACTTGACAATTGTACAAAGTTTTTCTCTTATTCCCCCCCTCCTCCCCTCATTTTAAGTGCTTGTATTTATTAATAGGCCTTAATATGTAAAGGAAAATGTTCATATGTAAAATCTCAGTGATTCAGCTCAGCGTGATCACTGCCAAAGGCGAAAGCTATTTATGATTTCTGCTCTGACACCTGATGAATTACACTTCTGCATTAAATGTACATTAGTCTTTCACGACTCAGTGCCTTTTTGAGAGGGGGGGAGGGACGGGGGGGGGGGGGGGGGGGGGGGTGTACATTTAAATTAATTTAAGCCAGAGAAAGCCAAAATGTGGAGATCAAATGAAACCTGTGACTGTAAACCTGCAGTGAACAATAAACCATGTGAGCTGTACGTAGATGTGGAAGAATGTATGGGGGGGTGTTCCTGTAAATAAACCAATGCAGAAATGTATTTTTCTTTTATATTCAATTGTTTTAAATAAATACAAAGAGATTAGTTGTTATTTTTGTCTTGTTTTTTCTCCCCACTTGCTTATTTCTGGTTTGCAGACAAGATTTTCAGTATTTTTACCTGTTAATACCTGATGAATCTCAGAACTAACTGGGTTGCACTATTTAAGAAAATAAAAGCATACGTGCTGTCTCTACAGTGGTTCCTAAATGGAAGAGTAAATTTAAAATTCAGTTTGATCCAAAGTTACTTATTTGATTAATGTAAGATGCACATTCAGCTTCTTGTTGGGTTCATTCCCAGAAAAAGACCAGAAGACGTTCAAAATGCCTCTGTAGATCCAAGATCAGCATCGACAGTGACCGTGGTACTCGTGTTCGTTAATGTGGGACGTGTAGCTACACCAACAGACAGCATGCACCCCCCCCCCCCCCCCCCCCCCCCCCCACCCCCATAGCTGCATCTCCCCCTGAGTGAAGGTTTTGTGTCGGCCTGAGAAAACGCAGTTGAAGCCTGACACACACACACACACACACATTAGTATCCGGCTATCTCAAACGAGAAACAAACAAAAAAAAAAAAGCAGATTTATTCTTTAACTTGAATTTGCTAATTTAGAATCAACAATCAGGAGGTCGGTGGATGATTAAAAAGTCATTGTTTCATGTGATGCAGTCACTTACTGAAGGAAACAGTGAGTGAGAAGTGCCTCTGTATGAAAAGGTTAATCAGCTACATAAAATAAATATTTTATCTTTTCCTGATGATGCTGAAGAAAACGGGCCGCAGTCAGGTGGTCGTCACTCGCTGATTAGAGGGCGAGGAAGGAGACAGGCGAAGGGGAGGCTTCTTATGGAGGTCAAAAACTACGCAAGATGCTTCAGAAGCGTGCAGAACCCCCCCCCCCCCCCCAAGGCCTATCTATGTATGTAGGCATTTATCATTGTTCTACTGACAGAAAGTGAGTGGGCCCAGACAGGCTCCTCCAAACCCAAACTGTCCTGTCCGTCATGGTCCGATGCTCAGATTGGTCTCCACAATGATCAGAGGACAGCAGCAGCTGCATCCACCCTCTATTGTGTGTAACAATGCGTACGCTTTATGCCAGCTCAGTGTCTGCTCTATATGTGTGGAGGGGAGGGGGGGGTGAGGGTCAGAGGTCACGCTCCCAACAAAAACCATGATGACTCATTAAAAAGTACACTCAAGATTTTAAGGCTCCAAGTGAGTTTAAGGCAGAAAATACATCAACGATGAAAAAAAAAACTAGAAGCTAAAGATGTGTTCTTACTGCAACTATTGCTCTCTTTAGTTTCATGTAATTATTTTTAATTGTAAAAAAAAAAATTACATGAGCTTAATAGATGGGAGTATTAAAAATTATACTATTTGTCAAAAGTTATTACTCCAAATAACTTAATTTTACAAATTAGATTTGCAAATACCATCATCACCATCATCATCATCATCATCATCATCATCATCATCATCATCACCATCATCATCATCATCATCATCATCATCATCAGCATCATAGCAGCATCATCAGCAATCAGCAGCATCATCAGCATCATCATCATCATCATCACCATCATCATCATCATCATCATCATCATCATCACCATCACCATCATCATCATCATCATCATCATCACCATCATCATCATCATCATCATCATCATCATCATCATCATCATCATCATCACCATCATCATCATCATCATCATCTCATCATCACCCTCACCATCATCATCATCATCATCATCATCATCATCATCACCATCATCATCATCACCATCATCATCATCATCATCATCATCATCATCATCATCACCATCCCTCAGCAGCATCATCATCAATCAGCCTCACACAGCATCATCATCATCATCATCATCATCACCCTCACCATCATCATCATCATCATCATCATCATCATCATCACCATCATCACATCATCATCATCATCATCATCATCATCATCATCATCATCAATCATCATCATCATCACCATCATCATCATCATCATCATCATCACCATCATCATCACCATCATTATCATCATCATCATCACCATCATCACCATCATCACCACCATCATCATCATCATCACCATCATCATCATCATCATCATCATCACCATCATCATCATCACCATCATCACCATCATCATCATTATCATCATCATCATCATCATCATCATCACCATCATCACCATCATCATCATCATCATCATCATCATCATCATCATCATCATCATCATCATCATCATCACCATCATGAAGCTGCAGTCCGGTGCAGTCTCACATATCTCCACATGGTGGCAGCGTTGCTCCACACCAGAAACCTTTACTGTGATCAGAATACCCAGAAAGAGAAAATAGCTTGAAATCTTCTTGTTTCTGTTAAACCCATCTACCCTGCTCTCAACACAGACACAGACCGGACCAGAACCAGTTAGGGTTCAGTCAGGATTTTCTAGTTTACTACACTCAGCAGAAACAGCAGACAACAGGAATGAGGTCACCGCTGTCAGAGCAAATTAAACATCAAATTATTCAGAAACTTTCTCACCCCCGAACTGTCTTTAAGTTGGGAGATGCCAGTGAAACATCTACATGGATCATGTGACCTTTTTCAGATATTTTACCGCCCAAAATCACCTTTCAAACTGTTGAGTGGCTGAAACTTTATCTTTAGAATATCACAGAGGAGTTCTGGTGGTCGCCTGGCCAGACCACAAATCTCTCTCTTATGGTGTTTTCTACAAACTGTATGTGCACAGCATTTTTTTCCAAGTTATTTTGCAACATTTAGCTTTGTATTTTTTTGTTTGTTTGTTTGTTTTTAGCACTGATAAATTTGTATTTAATTACTGTGTTTATGGTGGATGAGATTATGTAATGGCCTTTAAACTTTCGGAGCTGTCACAGAAGCGGTTGAGCTCCAGATCACATTGGGTCGTTTTTCAACTTGTACATGCTTCCTTTGGGTCAAATAATTCAGAACTTTAATATCAATTAATAGTTATCAATCATAGTTAGGCTGACACCAGATGACACAAACAATCCAAACTCACTACACACTTCAGCAGTCTCCTTCTGCTCATACTACAACAGCTGTTTTAAACAAAAAAGGTTTGGTATAATTTTGGTTATTTTTTCAAATGATTATTAATCATTAATAATTGATATAATGATCAATAACTTCACTGTTTTTTTCTACAGAAACTCCAAACTCACTACACACATCAACCATGAGGGCAACGCTGATGTGTGAAGTGATTTTAGCGTCAGTACACTGTACAACAGTGGAGTTATTGATTTTTTGTTTCCAGCATGTTTTTCTTTTGTTGCAATTTGCAGACGGTCCCTGGGCACTGGCACGGCTGCCGGCTGCGTATTTTCATCATTATGTTACATCAAGCTCGCAGGACTGCTTATTTTTGTAAAAATCTGGGTTTTTGTCCTTGTAGCTGATCGTCTATGCTATCAAGATGTGATAGAGGCATCATTTGTGTTTTGACGATGTGTGGCTTCAGACTTATTGATCCCAGAAAGCCGAATCTGTGAATATCTCTCTAACTTTACTTAAGTCCTCCATGACTGGAGTTAGACACCTGTGGTCTCAAGTGTTTTCTAGATCAGGGCTCTCCAACTCCAGTCCTGGAGGGCTGCAGTCCAGCATGTCTCAGATCTGATTTAAATGAATGGATCACCACCAGCTTGTCTGCACAGGTCTGTTAATGATCCATTCATTAGGGATCATTAAAGCAGGGAAACATCTAAGACCTAGAGGACAGCGACCCGGCCCGACTGGAGCTGGACACCCCTGTTCTAGAGCTTTTTATTCACAAGATGAAATAAGAATCTTAGAATCTTTTGACGTCTTTAAACTTTTGCACAGGGTCATTTTGTATTCAATACTGTAAAGCATACCAAGTTAATTTAAGTGGTCAAATTCTTACTGAACTGAACACTTGGACTTTAAAAAAAAAGTAAAGGATAGTTAACACTGATCCCAGTTTGAGGCACAATCACCTCCAGAGCCACGAGTTAAACTGGTCCAACCGAGGTCGACATTAAGACATTTTTCTTTTCTGAGCTCAGGTATGAGACAGCTACTTCTGAGCTCAACAAAATCTGAGATTTTTTGGGTCATACCGGATTTCTTAACTGGGATATAAAACAATAAAGTAAAGCTCAATTCTTGAGACTAAAAAAATACTTGATGCCCTTCGAGGATTTTCCCGTTAGTACTAAGCAAAAGGTCCAATTAACCCGGCGAGTTGAAGGCGGGAGAGTGTAGAACTGGATGATTCTGTACCAGGGAAAGAAGAATTTGCAGTACATGTAAAGTAAAAACACAAACTACACTGCCTGGCCAAAAAAAGTCACCACCAAAAAAAAAAAAAAGTTCATACACTTTCTATTTAATCTTTATGCTCCCTAGCAAATTGAAGCCTTTTTTTTTTTTTCCAGTTAGCCTCACTGATTAGTGGTTTTCTTAAGGCTCCACAGCTGTTCAGTCCCAATCCCTGGAGTTCCCTTAGCATTAAACACAGCCCTGAGTTCTACTGTTGTTTTTCTTCAATTCCTTCCAGTTTTTAATAATGCGATGGACAGTTCTGAACCCAGTTTTGGTAGTTTCTGTAATCTCCTTAGATGTTTTCTCTCCTTGATGCTTGATGCATACCAATGATTTGACCCTTCACACCATCAGAACAACAACAACAACAACAACAAAAAAAAGAACCCTTTGGGGAAAAAGATTTTTTCATTTTATTAAAAGTCACATACAAAAGGAATATTCGATGATAGGCTGCTATAAAATGTCCATATGTACATCATATTACACAGATCAACATGGCTCAGACGCAAACCCTTCAGTCTTACAACAGTGTCTGGATTCAACACCACATTCACACGTATTAAACCGCTTTACAAAAGAGAGGAAAAAAAAACAACAACAACAAAACACTGGATTTACAGCAAATGCTAACAGATGTCACGCACTGTACAGGCCAAAGGTCACACAACATCTGCTTCACATCAGTTTAAAAAGACACCTGTGTTGTTTCATTTGGATGCATAGCTTTGAGTTCTTTCAGGGCTACGTTTGTTTTTTCTGAATGAAAAGCACTGTAACGTCTGACCTCAGCTGCAAAATATTCCAGGATTTTAATTCTTTTTTTTAAAATGCAACCAGGAAACTCACCTGACGGCTGAGGACTGAGTTACGCGTGCTATCAAATGCTTTTTTTTTTTTTTTTTAAATCAAGTCAGTTTAAAATAGACTTTTCTACTGTGATTGTACTCTTGCTTGCTTAGACGCCGTCTCATATAAAAACTACATTCATGGAAACATCTGGAGCCAAAAGGCAGGCTGGGAAACAAAGACATGATCCTGGTCAACGTCTGCAGCCACCGACGGACAAACAGAAACATGAAAAACACTTTGCTACTTGAAAAGATGAAGATGAAAGTGTTTGTGTCCTGTTTTTTTTTTTTTTTGTTCGGGGAGAACTTTACCTCCACATGAACCCGATGTGATTCAGTGATTAAATGTTCAGCTGTTTCACCGGATATAATCCTGTTGTTCTGAGTCTCGTCAGCGGATCAGGATATTTTCCAAAAGTTCAAATTAAATTGTGATTTTTACTGGGGGTTCAGGTTGTTTTTAAAGAGTTCTCTCTTTAACTGTCTTTATTTTTGACTGCTGTTTCAGAGCAGAAACCCATCTGATCGTTGTAGTAAAAAGACGTTTCTGTAAAGTCCAGCCAGCAGCGCCATCAAGTGTTGGAGCGCCGCATGCGCAACTAACCGAGGTCCCTTTAAAATCAACTTGTCAGCCACAGATGTGTAAAACTGAAAGCATCGCTGTTGCTTTTCTTTTCCGAGCAGATGGAAACACGCCTGACAGCAGCTCAGCCTCTCCTCCGACCCAGGAGACCATTAATAAACTCAAATACCGAAGAAGAGGAAACATCCAGCACATAAAGACAGTGAACGACCGACGACCACGGCGAGTGAACTAACGGGAAGTTTCTTTACGGGAGTAGAAAAATAATCTCTCATCTGGAAACGGAGCAGAAAACCTGACGTTACTGCGTGAAAACACATCATCTGTGAGATTCTCAACGGTTTCTTCGGTCCCGTCTGAAAACCAGGAGGAACCAGGAGTAGAGCTGAGCGACTTTATCGGTTCTGAGATATATATCGATATTTTATCAAGTATCGATTTTTCAGCCGCGGGTATCGATATTCTAAGCTTCTTCCAAAACCCCCGTGTCCCACCTTTAAAAGCTTGCAAGCAACAATTTGCGCTGTTTAAATAAATGAAACTATTTTTCTCAACAAATCTTTTATTCATTTTGTCCAGCATTTGCAAGCTGCCTGTCAGCCATATAATGTGTAATTGATGCTTTCAGTTCAATTAATTCAAACAAAGTCATTGGAACACTCACAAGATGTCACCAAAATCACTTTGTCCCTTTAAAACCTTTTGGAAAATGATGTAAATGTATTGTAAGATGAATATGGATATATATCGTATCGTGAGCCGAGTATCGTGTATCGTATCGTGAGAGTAGTGTATCGCTACAGCCCTAACCAGGAGCTCACTGCTGAGTGTTTTCATGGGATTTTTGTCTGAAAATCCAGAGAAGCACCAACTTTATCTGCATCAAAGACTGAGAGGGAACCTGCAAAAGTCTCTTTGTGGTCCTGATTTTTTTTTTTTTTTTTCTTATTTGGGAGTTGCACAAAAGGGTGAAAATTAAAACAAGTCCCGGCAGAGATAAAACATCTGAAACGCTCCACTTAAATGCCCTCAGAGAAGAACTTTGCTTTGTAACTGTACCGGAATAAAGCAGCTCCGCTCACCCCGAACACTTCTGACATCATTTCACGGTATTACTGCTTCAGAAAACAAAAAGACCTTTTCACCTTGAACGTCTGATTTCTGAAAGGTGCAAAGCACAGCTGCTCACAAGCTGAATGAACCCAAAAGCAAAGAATATCTTTTAAGGAGGGAAATAAAAGGAAAGAAAATTCTGGTGTGAAGCATCTCGTTTTCTACACGTACGAAATAACTCGAAGATCACAGAGTGAACGTGCCGGATTTAAACGCTGCGTTCACGGGACATCTGATCCACGGGGAAACGTTCGAGCACTCCTCAAACAAAACATTTCAGCATCGTCCTTGTCTCGGGGTCGATCTCAAGTTTGTCGCTCGCCGCTGACGGATCGGAGCTCCACATCGCTGCGCTGGCGGGAAAACGGGGGGAGTCGTTTAACGGTGGATCACTATAGAAACAGTAAAACACTTTCAACATGAAGAAAAAGCTTTTTTCAACTGAGAGGTGACTGAGAACGGACGAAAACTCCTTGAGTCACTTGTTTGGTTTCACTTTGCACATTAAATTTTCTCTCCTGTTTGGTTCCTCACGGGACGACAAATCTCTCGGGGTCCGAGGCTTTCGAGTTGGTGTCCGAGACCACCGATCGCACTGAGACTGAACCCAGTGGCGGGAATTCCTTCCACTCTCATTGATATTTCAACTGTCGTTTGTTATCCCTTTGCTTCTACTTCACGTGTTATTTTGAAGCTCATTATATTTAGTAAAGTGTGACAGACTTAATATTCAGTGTCATTAGTAATACTAATATGGATTTGAACCAGAGCATGCAGCTCCTTCTTTGCTTCTTCTGTTTTCCAATGTGCAGTGAACGCAGCACCGTCTGAGTGCGTGTCTGGGGTTCTGCGGCGCCCCCTACTGGTTCTGGGGCAGCGGGTCGTGGCTGTGGCTCCTCTGCATGTAGGCTATCGTGTCCCTGTACGTGAGGCCCAGCTGGGGCCGGTCGTACATGTCGCTCAGTGTCTGGAACTTGGGGCCCCACCGCGACAATCTGTCGTGCACGAAGCCCCCGTCGTCGTCCTCCTCGTCCTCCCCCCCGTCGCCCCCCGCGGGAATCTTCCTGCAGGAGGCCACCGACCCGAGGGAGCTGAGGCTTCCCGCCGTCGACCCGGAGCCCTCCACGCACCACACGTGGTAGGTGTCCCGCGGGAAGGCCTCGCCCTCGTTGTCCGCCTCCCAGATGATCCGCGCCACGTAGCTCTTAAAGTCCCCGTGGGAGCGCGACCCGGACGGGGCGTCCGCGTAGCTGCCGGCGTCGCTCGTCTCCGCTTCTCTGCCCGCGTGAGCGGCGTAGCTGGTAGGTCGCGTCCCCGGCGTAGCTGGCGCTGGTGGCGTGCTGATGGTGGTGGTGGTGGTGCGAGATGCTGAGGTAAGGGGCGCTGGAGCTGCAGGAGGAGCTGGACGGGTGAACCTCCTCCTGGGAGCCTGGGGAGGATTTGATGAGCGGGGCGGTGGTGCAGGAGGACGACTGAGACAAGCTGGAGCACAGCGGCCGCTTCAGCTCTGTGATGTCGTAGCCGTTCTGAAGGGATGGAGAGAACAAAGGATCAGTTAAATATGTTTCAGTTAGGGCTGGGAAACGATTACAATTTTTAATCGCGATTAATCGCATGATTTCCCTGATTAATCACGATTAATCGCATTGTATACACAGAATCAAATAATAAATTCAAAAGTACAGTGATCCCTTATTTTTCGCGGTTAATGGGGACCGGTGCCCCCAGCGAAAATCAAAATCCGTGAACGGGAGCCGGAGCCCCCCGAGCCTCAGTAATGTGTTTAAAATATGTTTAAAAACCGTAAAAAAGTAGTGAAACAAGACAAAGGCTCAACTGTGGTCTTTCTGTTACCTTCACAGCCTCTGGTCTCTGAACCGTAGTAAACAAACCGCTGGTATTGTGCTATTTTTGGCTCGTAATTAGCGGCTAACACGCTAACAACAACAAAAGAAACAGTCTGGTTTTCTCTGCATGGAACGAGCACTTTATTCTGGCACTGCAGGAACTTGTAACATCACACAGGTTGTATTGTTGGGCTCCTGTCGGTTAACAGAGAATGTAAATCTATACACGCTGGGCTGCTGTTGATGCTCACTACACTTTTCATCTAACCCCGTTTTCTTCTACCGTCCCACGACACACACACTACATTACCCATAAGGCCACATCATTACCCATAAGGCCACCTTCTTAAAGGGGCCAGGCTGGCTGTGAGAGAACGCGCACAACATCCTGTGGTGTTTCTGTGATTTTTTCTTGATTTTTTTTATTATATTATATATTTCTGAATAACTAAAACCGTGGAACTTAAAGTGCGAATTGGCGAGGGATCACTGTAGTGTAAAGTGCACTTTTATTTAAATGTTCTGCTGCCATATGAACTAAAGTGCCATAACATTTGTTGTTCAAACACTTTTAACATCAGCACTTGTCAGTAACAAATAATTAGTTTAATTTAATTGTCAATCAAAAATAAAAAAAATTAAAAAGTAATATTTTATTATGTTTTTCATTTTTTAATCTAACAAAAAAATGAATTTGTTTTTTGATTTTATAATCGAGGACTGGACTTTCTGTTGTAATTACACATCTGTGCACTGAAGTAACCAGTAAAAGAACATGGAATGACGCGAAAGTTTTGCTGCAGTCCAGAATTTTAATTTTTTTTTCCAGACAGAATTGTTAATATTGCTACCTGAGTTGCTACCTGAACTGTAAAGTTCACAGATTTTTACCGTTCTCCATGTCTGTTTTAGCTTTCATGCATGTTTACCTGCCAATAATCTTTCGGTTCCGCAGCAGCCAGTAACAGACTTTTCAAAACAAAAGCATGCAAGCAACATGCATTAACGCGTGATAAAATAAATGTCGGCATTAATAAATTAATGATCTAACGCGTTAATAACGCGTGGAGTTTAAAGGGAGAGAAGCAGGATAAACCAACATCAGTGACAACAGTGATCCTGACGAGTTCAGACACATTACGAGAAAGTTGGGATCAGCTGCACGTTTCAGGTGAAAAACCAGAAGTAGAATGCTTAAATACTCGATTAGTTTTAAATGAACACAGCTGCCATACTGAGATTCAGGCTGAACCCAACGTCACATGACGCCTCGATGAGTTTATCGTTACACGATAACACAACGGCTGGATGCTGAAAGATCAGAGCACAGTTTGAGATTGTTCCCACCTCTAAGCACACGTGAGAGCCAATCAGGTTCTTTGCTTGTTAATTAAGGTTTAAAAATGATTTCAGAGTTTGTCGTTGCAGATCAAACCCTTGTCACCCAGTGAAATAAATCTGCTTGCATGTGTGACAAAAATGACTGAAGAGACTAAAAAAAAAGACAAAACAGCTTCTGTTGGCATCTGCTGACAAATAGAAAGCAGGAAACTCCTCGTAGCATCTCAAAGTTCCCACTAGGGATGCACATGGTTAACCGTTTAACCGTTAACCGATAACAGTAACTGTAACCGATTAATACTAACGGTCAATTTTGTTTTTAAGCTACGTAATTCAATCAACTCATGGGGGCGTGTCGACAGGTGCAAAAGGCCTCTGATTGGTCAATTCTACATCCGCATAGAAAAGAGCGCATCATCAAAAAAAATGAGGAAGTACCCACATCTGTACGATTCTGGTTCTCCACACTACAAAGACAGCACATATTCTAGTAATTCATGGAGGGAGATAGCGATGAATGTGGGTCTGGATACGGCCGAGACGGTGAGGAAGTGGAAAAACGCAAGAGATAAGTTTAGTAAGTTTAGCTAGTACGTGATTGTCGCTCTTGCGTTGTGGCCTGGAATAACATAGCGGAGACCGCGCTAGTATAAATCAAAAGTGACGGCAGCATCTCTGCGACAAGCTGACGGCGACACATTGCCGCGAGAGTATACACGGGGAAGTGTCCGCATGCGTCCACAACAACGCGCGCAACATCACGGCAGCCAACCCTCCCAGACTTATCGGTTAACGGTTATTAATCGTTAAAGGGTGTCGGTTAACGGTCATAAAAAAAATCCAAAATGTGCATCCCTAGTTCCCACACATCTCTGAAATCACGAGCGCAAATCACAAATCAACTAGAAAAGCACTCGGAGAGTGCCAAACGCAACCCCCCATATAGCGATTTACACCATAAATATTAGTCGTACATAAAGCACCGACAATATGGGACCGCTAAAAAAGTACCATATCTTCCTTTATTTTGTGATGCACACAAAAAATAATAATTCTATAAAGATTTCATGCAATATTTGTTTCCAAAGTTAATATATTGAAATTAAACAACCTTGCGATAAAATTCAGGCCCCCCAACAGCATTGCGATAAAATCTGCCTCCTGGATCAGATCCGGATCAGCCTTTGAAGTTTGATAGAGGTTCCCATTGTCAATCCCTGAGTCAAACGTCATGAGTTTTGGGCAATAATTAACGGAGATATTGAGAAACAAATTTTTCGGCCCCATTGACTGCAATGTTATCGAAAAATTGAAAATGATCCAGAATCCAGGATTTCTTCCGGATCACACCCAAAATGACATCAATTCTTCCTTTTCACATTTCTGACAACTTCTGAAAATTTCATCAAAATCCATCCATAACGTTTTGAGTTATCTTGAACCCAGACAGACAAACAGACAGACAGATAACCGCCGGCAGAAACAAAACCTCCTTGATGGAGGTAATAAGTCATTAAACAGCAGCAGATAGTTAAGCTGCTGTCTTATAATAAACCGTTTATAGGTGGTTCCCTCTCTGCTGCGCAGCACCAACACACATTATTATTACAAGCGCAGGAAGACAGAAGAAGACGGAGCCCAGAACAGCTGGGTGGTTACGGTTCACCACAGAACCACAATGTCATCATCTGCAGAGTTCTGGTGGTTTTCAAAGCCCACCACTTCCTCTCTGTCTGACTACCGTCAAACTACAAGGAGCTGTAACTAAATGCCACAGTTTGATTTGTGCTCATGGTGCCAAACCTTCTTCAGTGCGGCTGCAGCCCCTGAGACTGGCGCTGATGCCAACATCACTTTATTATATGTAAAAAAAATAAAAAAAAGAAAGAAAATCGGTGCCTCTGTGTGTTTGTGCGTTGGTGTACCTGGTCTTGCTCTCCTCCTCCCTCCTCGTTATAGTTGAGGATGTTTTCGCGGATGTCCTCCCAGCTCTCGTGCTCGGCGGGGATGTGGTACACACCCCGCTTCCTGAACTTGTTCCGACTGCCTTTCTGGTTCCAGACCGTCACCGCCACCAAAACCACTGCAGACGCACACACATGAACAGAGGAGAGGAGAGTGTGTCTCTGCATCTTTCATTAAGGGGGGGTTTCACTGCTCTGCGGGGTCATTTTATCCATTAATTAGATCATTTAGAAAAAATTACCAAAATGAAGACAAGTGAGACTCCAGAGGGAAGAGTTCACGTCTCTAGCTTAGATTCAAGATAACATCCACTATATTACCAAAAGTGTTTGTTCATCCCTCCAAATGATCAGAATCAGGTGTTCCAATTATTAAAATTAATCACCTAGACATACAGACTGTTTCTAGAAACATCTGTGAAAGAATGGGTCTCTCTCAGGAGCTCAGTGAATCCAGGTGAACTGTGATAGGATGACACCTGAGAAACAAATCCAGTCGCTCCTAAATATCCCACAGTCAACTGTCAGCTGGATTATCAGGAAATGGAAGTGAAGCAACTCAGCCATGAAGCGGTAGGACAGGTAAACTGAGGAAAATAGAAATTAAAAGTTGCAAGGAAAAGCAGAGTACTAATGAAATAAAAAAACCAAACCCCACCTCTCCAGCTGGCGTGAGGCTGATGGGAGCAGCTAACTGGTTAAACTACAGCGCAGATGTTGGCTTTTATATAACCGGCTTCACGGTGACAGCTCTGTGTTCCTGATCTAATGGAGGAGTGATTGATCTGGAAACTGTTACATAAACTGGAACAAAAGGTCTTTTCAGGAGATAGTTCATCTGACGCGACGTGCACGTGAGCGGACGTCTGTGCGCCCGTGTTTCTTTCTCCTCCTTCATTGTTTTCAGATGGTCGGATTTTCCAGCTCTCTAACTTGGACTCAAGTCAGATCCGAGATCAGACTGAGGAAATTCAACTCGACTGCATTCAAAAATTCTTTATGAATAAATATTGCAGTGGTATCCTTTTTTTGTGTTTCTTCAAAGAGCTTCTGAAGAAGCCTGTAAATGATGGACAAGGGGAGACCGGATGCTGGATTTTTCTTTTTTTTTTCCCCAACAAATTTAACATAATTCATCACGGTGAAACAAAAAGAGTCGGTAAAGTTTTCCTCTCCAGCTCCATTAATGACTCACCGATGAAGAGGAGCAGACACATGCTGATGGCGAGGATGGAGCTGGGACTGAGGGCGGCCAGTCGCTGACCTTTGACCTGTCCCAGCTCGCAGCGCTGACCCCTGAAACCCTCCTGACACCGGCAGCGGTAACTGTCGGGCGACAGCGCCTGGCAGACGCCGCCGTTACGGCAGGAGGACGGACCGCATGGCGACGGCACGCAGCGGTGCTCGCCGGAGTCGTCCGTCACCGTCACCTGAGCGCCGGGACACCTGGGGGAGGGAGAGACGGTGAGACGAGCTACTGGCAGGAGAACTTAAATCAAATAAGTAAAGGAAAAAAAAGCCTGGATACTAGTCCTGAGCGATTTTATCGTTTCTGCGATATATATCGATTAGGGCTAGGCAAGTTAACGCGCTATTATCACGTTAAATCAATTAATATATTAACGCCGACAATTATTTTATCGCGTGTTAACGCATGTTGCTCACATGCTTTTGTTTTGAAAAGTCTGTTACTTGCTGCTGCAGAACCAGTAGACAATTAGCAGGTAAACATGCAGAAAAGCTAAAACGGACATAGAGAACGGTAAAAATCTGTGAACTTTACAGTTCAGGTAGCAACTCAGGTAGCAATTTTAACAATTCTGTCTGAAAAAAAAATTCTGCACTACAAGAAAACTTTGGCTCATTCCTCCATGTTCCATCAGATCTGCTCCATGTGTTCACTGTCCTGCTGTTCTCTAGCTGGTTACTGCAGTGCAGCTCCATCTAGTGGCACAGATGTGTAATGACAACAGAAAGTCCAGTCCTCCATTATAAAACAAATTCAGTTCTGTGGCCCATTTTTTAAATTTTGTATTTTTGATCAAGTCTAAAATTGAAATATTAAAAAAAACAGGAATTAAAAAAAAAAAAATTTTTGTGTTAGATTAAAAAAACCAAAAACCTAATAAAATGTCCCTTTTTAATTTTTTTTTTTAAATTTTTGATTGACAAATGAAAATGGAAAGAATGAATTGGTAATGAATTGGCGCATGGATTGGTAAAGAATTTAATTCTTTAATTGGTAAAGAACTTTAACGTGGACATTTTCATTTTAAAGTTCTCCCAGACGGAGGATTCAACAGAAACAAGGTTATTTGTAACAACTGACAAGTTGAACTCCTCCGTTAAAAGTTTCTGCTGTTACCTCAGAAATTACCTGTTTTAATGTTCTGATTGTGCTGAGACACAATCATTTTGTTGGATTTTGTTTGTGTGTGTGTTTTTTTTTAAAAAAAATCTTTTTATAAATACAGGATGACATTAATGCCCTGGCAGTAGCAATACGCTTTATTTTACATTATTTAAGATGATATTTACATTAAATATGTGTTACTGACAAGTGCTGATGTTAAAAGTGTTTGAACAACAAATGTTATGACACTTTAGTTCATGTGGCAGCAGAACATTTAGATAAAAGTGACCTTTACACTACTTTTGAAGTCATTATTTGATTTTGCGTATACAATGCGATTAATCGTGATTAATCAGGGAAATCATGCGATTAATCGCGATTTAAAAATTTGAATCGTTGGCCCAGCCCTAATATATATATATTTTATTTCCCAGAGAGTATTGATTTTTCAGCCGTGGGTATCGATATTCTAAGTTTCCTTCAAAACCTCCCTGTCCCACCTTTAAAAGCTTGCAAGCAACAATTTGCACTGTTTAAATAAATGAAACAATTTTTTTTTCTCAACAAATCTTTTATTCATTTTGTCCAGCATTAGCAAGCTGCCTGTCAGCCATATAATGTGTAATTGATGCTTTCAGTTCAATTAATTCAAACAAAGTCATTGGAACACTCACAAGATGTCACCAAAATCACTTTGTTCCCTTTAAAATCTTTCGGAAAATGATGTAAATGTATTGTAAGATGAATATTGGATATATATTGTATCGTGAGCCGAATATCGCGCATCGCATCGCGAGGTTACTGTATCTCTACATCCCTAGTCTGGATACATTTGAATGTGACTGAGGACTAAATAAATCTGTGGCTGGTGGTGATTTACTTGCACTGGTGTTTCCTCCACAGGTCGATGCAGCGCAGCGGGCTGCGGCACGGTTGGCTGCTGCAGGCGTCGCTGGAGCAGCCCGAGGAAACCCCGCGCCTCTCCAGAACTGTCACCAAGTCCCGGCTCTGTCCGTCCAGAGGGAGGGCCTGACCGTTGAAACGAACGTCCCGCAGACAGCCTGCACGCAGAAACGTCACGGTCGAGTCTCATCAAGAATCCTCTTCTTTTTGTAAATTAAACATCATTATTATGCCACGGCTGCCGGACCAGCTTCAGTTCCTGACTAAGGGCCATTTCAGGGTTCTGATCAGACCGGTACCACACTGGTGTCGTGCTTCAACCACCGAGCCGTGAAGCGGCCCGTAAAACAATGACTTTTTCACTGAACAAAGATCCATTTCCTTACCCTGAAAGTCGGCCTTGTCTCCAGCCTTCGGCCCGTTCCCGACCATCACGCTGGACGGATGGACCACTATCTCCCTGTGGCTCCCCAGCCGAGCCTGGACCTCCCGCGAGCCGCCGCCCTGCTCCAGCCGCAGGGTGAACATGTTGTCGCTGCGACTGAGGCTGACCAGAACCCACTGCCCGACATCCACCCGGTGGTCGGGCAGCCGCAGCACGTGTTCGCCGTCACCCAGGTTGGCGCGCACCGAGACGTGGCCCTCGAAGATCTTTAAAAAAAAATAATAATAATAATATTCACATACAGGAGAATTGATCCCAGTCCTAGTCTTCATGGTGATGTTCATCAGAACATCAGATGACGAGGAGGAGGCGACTGAGCAATCACGGCAACACAAAACCGTGACTCTGGTGGAAACTGGTGGAACATTTGATTCTGTTGTTTACACGTCCAGTAATGGTCCAGTCAGGACGCCTTACAAACCAGATGACTGATAATTACACAATATATGCAGCCCTGTATTAATAGTTACAGTTTATTGAGGATCTGTTCAGATGGCTACACAACCTGTTTTCTTTTTTGTTTGTTTTTTTAAAGGAAACATTATGAAACAAATATTTTTCATTTGCTTTTAAAATACACATATGTTTTGCTGTCTGAAACTGCAGCAACTCAAAAACCAGACATAAAACCACCTTTTAAACTGTTTGAGGCCAATAGATCTGAATACAGTGATCCCTTATTTTTCGTGGTCAATGAAGACCGGCGCCCCCCGAGCCTAAATAATGTGATTAAAATATGTTTAAAAACTGCTAAAAAGTAGCGAGGCACTGTAGTGAAACAAGACAAAGGCTCAACTGTGGTCTTTCTGTTTCCTTCGCAGCCTCTGGTCTCTGAACCGTAGTAAACAAACTGCTGCTATTCTGCTATTTTGGCTCGTAATTAGCGGCTAACTCGCTAACAACAACAAAACAAAACGTCTGGTTTTCTCTGCATGGAACGGGAACTTTATTCTGGCACTGCAGGAACTTGTAACATCACACAGGTTGTATTGTTGGGCTCCTGTCAGTTAACAGAGAATGTAAATCTATACACGCTGGGCTGCTGTTGATGCTCACTACACTTTTCATCTAACCCCACGACACACACACTACATTACCCATAAGGCTACCTTCTTAAAGGGGCCAGGCTGGCTCACAGCATTTCTTCACAACATCCTGTGATGTTTCCGTGATTTTTTCATTATATTATATATTTCTGAAAAATCTGCGAATATCTAAAAGCGTGGAACTTAAAGCATGAATTGGCGAGGGATCACTGTATATGCCATCCAATCAGCCGTTCAGATCTGCAGGGAACTGTGACCGGATCAGTGCATCCAATCAGCCTCCTCATGTTTATCTCCACCCGACTAATCTTGAATAAGGCACGCCCCTGCAGGAGAGGGGGCGTGGTTAATTGATGTGGTTGACCCCTCCCCCTAAAAAAACGGTGTATATATACATATATATATAAACAGGAGGTGATTTTTTTTGTAAAAGTATAAACATTAAATGGAATTGTGAAGTTTGATTTGGTCAAAATCAGTATGTCATTTTAGTAAAAGCTAAAAAAAAAGAGTTTGGTTAAATATGTGAGGCTGCTTCTACTGTGATACATCTGTCCATCGTGGCGTGCAGACGTCCAGACGTCCAGAAGTTAAAGCCGTCTAGCGGCTGGACTGACCTCCAGGACGATGTACTCCTTGGCCTCCCAGGACGCAGCGGAGAGCAGGGTCCCTGAAGTTGCTCTGGTTCGGAGGAGCATCTGGATGTTTGTGCGTCGCGAGCTGCCGCCTCCTCTGAGTTGAAAACGCACCATACTGTCCGAGCTGAAGGAGAACTCTGGGACGGCTGGGGGGGGCACATGTGTAATCTGTGTTCAAGCAAAGCTCTACTTCTACTTCTGAGATCTCACAGACACACATTTGTTCCCTCACCTCTGTCACACTTGTGTCCAGAGTATCCTGGATGACACTCGCAGCTGAACGAGCCCCAGTCTGCAAGGCAGGAGGCGTGAACGCCGCAGGAGGGACCGGCCGCGGTGACGCACACTCCGTCTGTCAGCCTGCACCCGGGAGTGCTGTCCACGCTCTCACCTGGAGACGCTAGATCGTACACCTGAGGCACAAGGACGAGCGGGAGTCTGAGAGAGAGCATCTCCCTGTTTCAGTTTTATTCCTTAGATGACTGAAAACGTCCTTCACATGTTATAAAAACAGCCCAGACACATTTGGTTTTTGCTGCCTTGATTCATGTGATCCAGTATTTGTTCATTATATAAGAGTTTTTTCTTTTTTTTTCTGTATTTTTCATCATCTGAGTCTGAAACTCTACAGATAAAACCTGTGGTCACAACTCTGGTGTGTCAGTCTGCGTTGATAAATGTGCTTTGAAATCTTCTCAAGGAATCAGGGAAACCAGCTTTGATGAGCGAACAGCAGCACCTCCATCCTCCTCGTAAAACACCGACGTCTCTTCTAAACAGCTGGAAGGAAAGTTGGCGTCGCCGGAATAAAGATTAGAGAACCACTACACATTAAGACCGACTGATTACCACGTTTTTTTTTATCTGTTTTCAGAAGGACAGGTGGATATTTTTTTATAAAACTCACAACTGAAGTTGTTTCTTGAAGCTTCAAGTGCTCTTATGTTCAGTTTGTCAACTGTAACACTTGTGTCTGTGCACCTAAGATGTAATTTCATCACTGCTGTTGGGGGCCTGAAACACACTGGCACCTGTGTGCCACTGTCAGCTGCAGTGATCACAGAGGACTCCTCACATTTATGAGAAGACCAGTCCATCCATCATCCACAACCTTCAGTCCAACACATCTAATATTGCTGTTGTCTCTCCCTCCCATCCCTCACTCTCCCTGGATTAGACGAGAAGTTTCATACGAAGGCGACGCTTGACCACATTTAGTGTTTAGGAACAAGCAGAAAAGCTTTCAAATATAGTTAAATTACAGTTGTTTACAGTTCAACTTTAATCTTTTTTTTCCCTTTTTTTTTCATACAAGTGATGTGTTTTTATATCAGGTATCGATTTATTACTTCATAGCCACTCACCTTCCTCAAGGCAACTGAAGTTTAAACAAATAAAACCTGCCATTTCTACTGGCGTGTTTCCTCTGCTGCCCTCATGTTTGACACTAGGGGGCAGCAGAGGACTAAAGCGAGCAGTCGCGACTGAAAAGCTCTCCATGGAGTCCTGCAGGTGCCAGGCTTCAGTCTTTAGTCCTGCAGTGCCATTTTTCCAGTGAACAATTTTAAAAAAAACATGCAAAAAAAAACGTGCTTCAGTTGTAAAAAAAAAACATTAAAAAAAATACTGGGGTTTATTGTTTTTAGGAGCTCAGGTAATATCTGAAGTGTGCCGATGATGAGAAACAACAGGAGCTGAACTCCTGGACACAAGCAGCGCCGTTCATTGTTCCTAGAAGTGTTTGCAGATCTGCCACCGTGTGTCACAGGCCTGCGATCCTCATATACAGTGAAAATATGATCCAAACTTCTCAAATAACTCGAGAGACACGGAATGAGATGATTCTGTAGTTGCAGTGCTGAGCGCATGAGAAGATACCACACTTGCACATTTTCTCATTTGAAAGCTATCGAAAGTCTTTGGGATTTTTTTTCTTTTTTTTGGGAGGTTGCTGAGGTGCGGCAGAGGAACCACAACAGCTTGCTTGGTATCAGGATGCTGAAGGAGGAAGAGGAGGCTTCTTTGCATATATATTGCATCCTGGACTGTGATGTTGTTGTGTTAGCCTTGGCTAATGAGCAGAGCTTAGACCACCATCTGTTCGGCCGCCACCCGAGAACACGAGCACACGGCCATTTGATACTCGCAAACACAAACTATCCACCGAGGAGTTAACACGAGTGAATTCATGCGTGTACCAGCACACAGATGCAGCTGCAGAGACATTAAAACTGCATTTAAAGGCAGGAAACACACACGAAGGAAATGGCTGTCTTTTCTGGGGCAGAAGCGCAGAGTTTGGATTACTTCTCTTTAAAAGGAGCTCGGCCATCAACCCTAACCCTGAATCTAGCAGTGAATTGTTTGATATGCAGTCAAAAAAAAAAAAAAAAGGACTTAAGGTTTTCTTAGTTTAGGGATGCACGATAACTGTTTTTTAAAACCGATGCCGATAACTTTCACATCCTAAAAGCCGATACCGATAACACACACATATACCTAAGATCATTACATCAATACTATGAACAAAACCAAAAGCAACTCCTTGAATGAACAGATATTTATTTTTTCCCGTGAAAAACTATTATCAAGCCTCTCAAACATTTTCATAAAGCTAACAAACAAACCTATTTGATATCTCACATCAACTTAAATAAGGTTCATTACTGACTGATATAAAAAATAAAGGCTCCTTGAACTGATGGAAATACATGCATCAAAATTACTAACTGAAAACATTAATTCCTCAATGACAATAAAAAATAATCCACACTCATTATGTCATAATGTACTGACACAAGTTAGACTTGTCTGTGTAAATAAACTGAAAAAAGTGCACTCCATAGTAACAAAGAAATTATGTTTAAAGGATTTTGGCTTGTGGTTCCATTCAAATGAATGACTTTAATTAAAGTAAATGAGGTTTAGTAGTTTTAGGGTTTTTTCAATCTCATGGAAGCTTTATATGAGAGAGATGATGGCGAGGAGAGGAGAGGAGAGACTTGCTCCTGGCTAGCTCACGTTAGCTCACGTTAGCGCGATTTCAAAACTCCATGGAAGCGACGGTTCTGTTTCAGGTGGCTGATCAGGTTTGACGTATTGAAACTTGTGCTATTTTTCCCTCCTTCCCTTGGAGCATTTGTCACAAATAACCAGCGAACCATCTTCTTCTGAAACTTTAACGAAGTTCCATACAATCGCCTCCATGTTTTTTTTTTTTCTATCAGCGCACAGTTCCGCAATGCTGCATTCAACGTGTAACATAAATTCCTCCGTTCCCTCTTTTGCTCGTCGTTCTTTTGGCCTTTTCTATTTTTTTCTTTTTTATGTGTAACATGTGGGAAAATACTGTGAATATCAATTCAAGTCAGCAACTACTAAAATTATGACCGAATTAACGAGTTGTTTTCTGGCATGAGGGGGTATTCTTGAGTTTCCTTACTGAGAAATCGTTTTTCTGATTATGCCGACGTCACTTGAACATAACATTCACTGCCGGTCATTCAAGGCTCAGAGGGAGCGAGGCACTGCCGTGTTGACAGAAATATATATGTTATCGGGGCTATTCGTCATGATATCAGACTTATCGGGATGATGTCATAATTTCCTGTTATCGGCCCGATAGTTATCGGGTTGATAATTATCGTGCATCCCTAGTAAACACACAGACACAAATACAGCTGTCTCACCTGACTGTCAACCACCAGGTTGCGGATGCAGCCGCTGAAGCTTCGGTAGCGTCGGTAGGGAGACATCTCCTTCACCCCCCCCAACTGGAGAGGCTGGAACACGTTTAAGTAGCTGAAGGTGGGAGGGGCAGCACGGAGAAGATGGGGAGACGTGAAAATATGTGGACAGAGGAAGAGAAAGGAGGAAGGCGGAGAAGTCAAACGTAACCGTACGCAGCCACATGACTCTCGTGTATGTGCAGGCTCGTTCGTACCGCTGGTTCCCAGGTGTCTCTCCTCGCGCCCTGCAGCCCGACTCATCCGTCTCCCGGGCCTCCCCTCCAGTTCCTTCCAGCTCATTAACCGCCACGCCCCCACACTGGTCCAGGACCAGCTGCACGACCTGCACGGAGAAAGAGCGAGACGTGACACCACGACGCAGGTGTCCACGCACAGATGCGTCCAGGTGCACGTTTCCAGCATCCTACCCACTCGCACCTGAAGTCTTCTCGTCCGTCTCACTTACCTTTCCGTCGCTGAAGATGTCGAGGCGATGCCACCGCCGGTCGTTGATGGTGGATTTGGGCGGCAGCTGAAGGGTCAGCGTTCCCGACCCGTGGTTCGCGCTCAGCGTCGGAACGCCGTTCCTCAGCTCTGGGGGTGAGACGACATACATTCTTACTTCCTGTTTTTAATTTCTAATAAAAATAAAATTCTCCTAACCAGCAGAAATAGGCTTAAAAAAAAAGAAAAAAAAAACACAGAATAGAAACTAAAGATTTTTTGCTTTTCAGGAGCTGCTCGCTTGTTAACCTTGAAATCAAATCAAAAGTGAATGAGTTTTTTTTCTTATTTCTGAAAACTTTTTGTGGTATAAACTGCTGAATCCCATCAACAGCTGCAGAAATCCTCCCCATCACTTCTCTGTTTTTGTCTTCCAGCATCCTGTCGTTTTCCATCCCTGTCATGGATGCGCGGTCGTGTCAGCACCGCTCCCCTGATCAAACCCACAGTTGAAATATTGAGCATAAACACTTCAGAGACATCAATGGGCACTTTGATTTTCCTCTCCCTGATCCGAGCGGAACAACTGAGGTTCAATAATTACATAACTTTTATGCCAAGAGATTATGCAAGAAGCGTTTGAAAGGCCGTTGGCAGGCTAATCCATTACTACCGAACAAGGGCAGAGTTTATGAAGCGCTCCCTCCGCTGAGGAACGGCTCTTTAAACGGACCGGCCAACGCTTTGTGTTTGTTCAGAAGAATGAGCTGCAGTACGTTTCCCGCCGGGTCAGTGAGATTAGCATGTCGCTCACTGAGCTCAGAAGTTGAAATGATGTTTGCACTTTAAGCGACGGCTTGCTGCATTTCAGTATTTTCCAAACAGCGACGCCCCGGACCGACGAGAAGCAACATGCACATCAGCGCCGCTCATAATAGCGCATGAAACTCTACAGGAAAACCCTCATTAGATGGCCTCATCGCCTGTGTGCCGTCTGTTTAGCATCTATTCGTTGGTTGGTCAGTCAGTCATTGAAGGTAACACCTCATCAGAATGTTTGTGCTTGAGAACATGAGATTAAAGTGTAATTGTCGTTGCCCGGACGACGCCTGGCATGGACGCTTCTCGCTGCTGCTCCGGGACTTATCTCTGCGACGCTGGACGCTCCAGTTTGTGCCCGGTTTGTGGTGATCTGCGGTCGGATGTCTACATACTGTCTGCAGGGGGCGGATCGGTCCTCTTGCAGCTGGTGGAGACCTGCCGCCGCGGACATGGACGGTGTCACTGGAGGCTGGTTCGGAAAGCTAAGCTAAGTAGCCCTGAACTGCTACCCGCGGCAACCACCGCCACTGGATCCAGGCTGCAGCGTCACGGAGCCGGCACTCACTTGAAATCGTTATGGAGATATACTGGTTCTAACGGCTGTTAATTGTTTTAACGGCTGTTAACTGGAGTTAGCACTCGGACCACGGGACCTGGCATGAAAAGGAGCGCTGGATGCTAGCAGCTCCCCTAGTGATGGGTGTACTGAAACTTGAATTTCCCCCTTGGGGGATTAATAAAGTATTTTTGAATTTGAATTTTGAATTTGAATTAATTGCACATATACTCCAGTAGGGGGCAGTGGCGCTCTCATTGTCACCGTGCAGCAGGGACTATTAGCTACAATGTGTCTGGGTTTTTTTGCTCGGACATGCGCGCACACAGCACAGAGCAGGAGATATGAAGAGAACAAACCTCCAACAGACACCATGGAAAAATATTTAACAGGGATAAAAAGACAGACGGAGAGAGAGACGGAGATAATGAGACAAACGAAAGTCATCAGAAAGTTAAGACGAGGAAATATGACGATGTTGATGTAGCGCTTGGCTTCTCTGTGACTACGGTGGGATTGATGCACTTTAGATCTTTACAGACTAAAAAGCTATTTTAATGAAGTTATTCTTTGTTATAAGTTGACCTATATTTTTTCCTTTTTTGTTTCTCTTAATGTTAATAAGGATATAGTGTTATGCAGAGGTGTACTTATAACAATTTTATAGACAAATGATACTATTTAATAGTTATGGTGGAGGGTGGGTGGGGTTGGGGGGTGTTTTTTTCTTCTTCCTGGGGGGGGGGGGGGGGGGGGGGGGCAGCAGAAAATAATTGAGAAGCACTGGTCTAAGGTAACTACAACTACAAACTCATAAAAATCCTTTACGTCTTTATTGCCGCTGATGATCTCCATTCCATCCTTCAAATGATGCTGCTTTTCATTTATTTTGTGGAAGTAGGACGTGAGAAAGAAATCAGTTAATAACGCTCTACCACCACTTTAATGTTTTACAACCTGACGACAAAATCTGACTTGTTGCTGATGTCTTTATTTATTCATTTATTTTCCCCACCGGAAGTCAGAAATTACAATTTCCCATTTTGTTCCTGAATGCAGCATCAGTGTCACACTGGAGCTTAGCAGAAACACTTGAAAAATCTAGTGAAATAATGTGCCACAGGGGTCTAAATTTAGGTTTGGATAGTCACGGAAAACTAGGTACATCACACGAGGAGGAGAGAGAGGGAGATGGTGGATTATATACTCACAGAAGTGGAACGATAAGGATGAGAGGAGATTAGCCGTTAACACACACTGTTCGAAAGCACAAAGACTCGGAGCAACTCCTCAGCACCCGAGCGAGAAACTCACCGACAGCGATGAAGTCCTCCTGCTCCCGCGGGCTGATGAGGCCCAGCGGCCCGTTGTAAAAGAGCAGCCCGTTGGCCGACTCGGCCAGGAACTCCACGGAGATGTGGCTCTGGAAGCAAGGCCTGATGGGAGGGAACCAGGCGTAGCCCTGCCCACCGAAGCTGTGCTTGGTCTGCTGGCACTCGGGACCATCGAACATGGGAGGACACTTACATCTGAGAGACAGGAAGAGCTTCTTAATGTCATTTCCAGCATGTCCTGCTTTTTGAATCTTAGTTGGCGTCGACCAGTTTCTAAATTCTGTAAATCTCTGTGTATAAATGTTGATCCCACCCCCAAAACAAATGACGGTGACGAAAATGATGCACTTCTAAAAACCTTTTCCTGTCTCTTTGTTGCAGATTTCTTTCCTGAGCAGTTACAAATAAACTGAGAGATTTTATTTGATTATTTCTTTTAGCATCAGAACCGTTACTATCACGCGACAAATGCAACTGAAAATGAGAATTTTTAGTATTTTTGGTATCATTTCTGCACAGAATCTCTTGGTTTTTGTTTTAAATCAAATCACATCAGTGCTGTCAGGACAAAACCTTTAGCAAAACAGACATGCCGGTTCTTTTTATGATAATAGTTTCAATGGGAACATTTTAGAAACGGTTCACGGTTCAAACGGGACAGTTTGACTTTGCAGGAGAAGAACAATCCACGTAAAGTTAAGCAGAAAAAAGAAAGACGTGGTAAAACTATAATAAAGCTCGGCGTGAATGCATTATACAGTAAAGAAACAGAAAGTTCTGGTGGCACCGACCGGTATCCCAGCGGTCCGTCCTGGCAGGTGCCCCCGTTGAGGCAGGGGCTGAAGAAGTAGGCGGAGCAGGGCAGGTGCCCCGCCTCCCGACCCCGACAGCCGCACCGCGCGGTCGAAGAGGCCGAGAGCGACACCAGGGAGACGTTTCCGGAGCTGAGGGTCGCCGGCGTCTGGCTGAAGGAAAACTCGTTGCTGCAGCCTCCGGACTGCGTGCAGTCCGTGTACGGGCAGTCGTCGACGCCCACCTGAGAGACGGCCACGCCCAGAGCCGCCTCCAGCTGCAGCGGCAGGTAGATGCAGGAGATAAAATGTTTTATTATATAAACCCTTCAAGGCACTTGAGGTCTAATTAACTTACAGAAACCTGGTTTCTGGCACCAAAACCATAAAAATACCAGAACAAGACTGTAAAACACTGTTAACTAGAAAAGCGCAACAATTCCCCCGTATAGCGATTTACACCATAAATATTAGTCGCACATATAGCACTGACTATATGGGACCGCTAATAAAGTACCATATCTTCCTTTATTTTGTGAAGCACACCCACTTTGGGAGTTTTTTTACCTGCCATTATCCTTGTTTGGGATGTAATATTATAATTTTAGTTAATGATAGTTGCTCGGTGGTCATGATCTGGGTCTCTGTAAAGCATCTAGAGACAAGTGACATTGTAACAGACGCTATACAAATAAAACTGAATTGAACTGAATTAGATCAGGTCAACCTTAAAGCTAAAATAAGAGTTATTGTGACTAAACCCAACGTGAAGCCAAACAGAGCAAAGTGAAATGAGCAGCAGTGTTTGAACGTATGAGTGTTTCAGAGGATGACAGCATCTGCTTTTGATCAGGATTCCAGCTGCATCAGTGATTTCTGAATCCACTCTGTTTCCCTCACTGTTATTTATGCACTTTGTTGTTTCTTTGTTGCGTCCTCCTCTCGCTGTCATTTGCTTTCTGTTGCCAAATTCGTCACTTTCCCTGCTTGTCATTCAGGCTCCTCTCTCTTTGTCTCCATGGGTGAGAGGTTTTCATCAGAGTCCCTCAGGGTTTCCTGTCTCTCTCTGTGTATTTTTATTTTTTTATATATTTTTTTTGGAGTTCTGTGATTCACTTGACACTCTTATCCACAGTGACTTTCACTCCAGGCAGGGCTTCAGTTTCTGGCTCCGACGTCAGTTTCAACATAATCTTTCTCTTGTGCCTTTCAAACGCTGCACTGTCTCATTGTTTTTGGTGATCTTCTTTCTTTTTTTTTCTTTGATTGCCAAAGTATTTGTGTCAATTGATACTTTTCTACCTTCACCGTTTCTTTGGCAGTTTTACGCCTCCGATAAAAAAAACGCCAGCTGAAAAATGGGACGGTTGGATATTTGAATACGACCTTTTTTCAGTGCAGTACGTGCACGGCGCGTGTCTAACATGTTTTTACATGCTTCACTAAGTGCCGTGGCCCTTCGGTTCCACACAGAGCTGATCTGAAATCAGCTGCGCTGCATGTGAAATATTCATTTACATGTATAGGAAGGCAGCGCAGACACACCGGAGCAGCGCGCGGCGCCGTTATTTAAGCTTTTCTAATTTGTGCGTGTGTACGTGTGAAATAATTAAAGCGTTAAGTATCTCTAGTGATCGCTGAGCTGTACGAGGTGTAATTAATCTATAATTAAGGGTGTGTTTCCAGATGTAAAGATGAAGTTCTCCCTGTTTTCTCTCCTCACCTGAGCCGAGGTGTTCCTTCATGTTCCCGTGTGCTTTTAGAGACATGAAAGCATCGTACTGGTCCAGTAAGTTGGACTCGGATGAGTGAGATGCTTTAAGTTTTTAAAACATGAATGATAATGTTTTTGGGGACAGTTTCTGTGACTTGTCAGTAGTCAGGACGACAAAAATGCAGCATTTGAGGTTTTTGAAGAGTAAGGCCCCGATCGTACACCTCCCGCTAGTCGCTAGCTGCTACCCGCAAATTGTGGGTTTAGGAACCTCCGCTAACCGCTAATGCAATCTTCCTGCTTCCCTAAAGCCGCTACCCGCTATGCCGACTCCCTTACTTACATTGAAGGTGTGGCAATAGACGTGTCCTTTGCGCTTTCCGCAAACTCGGTATCTTGCAATCGTGGCTAGCGGGTGGATTGCAAGATACCTAGTTTGCGGAAAGCGAAACCTGCATGTCGGCGCGTAAAAGAGTGCGTCCAAATGGCATAAATATGCATCCACCTGGTCACGTGGACGTGCAGAAACGGCTCTACCTCTGGATTACCCATCACCGTATTACTGTCATATGTTTTCATTCTCTTGAGGTCAGAGGATGTCTGGTCAGCAGTTGTGGTGGATGTGGGAATAGTCACGGCCAGACACGTCAGTCTGTCCAGCTGTGGCATGATCTCATCCAGATGTTCTGCTGTGGAGGAAACCAAGGAGATCTTTGGGACATTTCCCCTCAAAATCCGTCATGGCCTACATCAGAGTCACTTCTGTTTTTAAACAGAATTTATTTCCGATATGTCTGAAACTATTGGTGGTCGAGTTCCTGAAACATTAATCGTTCGTGATCTTTAAATGCGCATCCAATTATTCATTCTGCAGTATTCTAAAAGGCACATCAGCTGCGCCAAGACGCACAGCTGTCCCAGACTCCCAGCACCCCCTGCTGAGAATATGTTACCACGGCTCTGCCTGGCCCTGTTTACTGGGAGGACACCAACTATCTGGGACTTTCAAGTTGCTGATAGGAATCGTCTATGTAAAAATATTTATATGTATAAATCAGTGCAGAGGAGGAGGAGGAAGGAAGAGGAGGAAGCTCTACACCAGAGTCCCAGATGAGCTGCTCTGATCTGGAAGAAAAGACGCTCCATAGCAGTTAGCGGGTAGCTCAACCTGCTCTTAAAGACAATAGCTACTGACGCACCGATTGGTTTAACAGGTGGAACGCCCTAACCACTCCCATGCATAATATAGCGGTTAGCACAGGTGGGATTGCGGGTTTAGGGACGTGGAAGATTGCGTTCTTTGCGGGAGAACGACCCTCCCGCTACCCGCTATCCCTTAATAGCGGCTTTAGGAGGTTTGGCGGAAGATCGGGCCCTGAGGAAGTCATGGAAAAAAGGGTTTTCGCTCTCCTCACCTTGGCCTTGTTTGCCGCCACGTAGCCGTGCAGTCTCTCCGCCTTGTAGTACGGCGAGCCGTGAGCAGCGAACCAAACGTCGAGTGCCCTTCCACTCTGCTGACTGGCGTTCGCCACGGAGAAGATCTGAACGTTCTCCGGTAAAGTCTGCAGGATCTCAGACAACATCCGACCCAGGCGGTGGAACCGACTCTCGTCTCCACCGCCGCTGCCGCTCCTGAAAAGTCCTCCACGGTCAGGTCTGGAGGAAGAGCAGAGCAGAAAAGATTTGATGAATCTAAATCTTCAAGGGGAATCAGAAGCAGCAACATGAAGATGAGAGGCTGAAGGTCACGCCAACGCCATCACTGTGGGACTCACTGTTCAGGCGGATGGAGGCGGCCTGCTGCAAGGCGTCCTGATGCAGATCCGTGACGTCCACCTGAGCGGTGGAGGTGACGTCGGGCCAGGTGGGGTCCGACACGTGCACCTGCAGGCGGTACGAGCCCGGAGGAGTCCCCTCTCTGATGCTGAGCCGACCGGAGCTCTGGTCCAGACTGAACAACCTGAGAGAAGAGACGACTGATCAGGTTCCTGATGTCATTCAGGCATCGTCCGTTAAATGATGTGGATGTAATGAGCGGTGCAGAAGAAAAAGAAAATCTGAATTTTCTCGTTAAAAGAATCATGTTTTGTCTTCTGAGTGAAATGAGACGGATGATGAACCCTGTTTCATACAGCTTATTATATAATGATTTAAAAGATGCATTATTCAGTAAAAGACAATAATAATTTATGATGAGTTCCTCTGCATTGATGATTGTTAATTTATCAACAGGAGGCTGCTTTTGCATGTGAGGAGGTTTGCTCGTGTGCGTCACAGTGTGGTGGTGGTGGTGGGGGGGGGTGGCATCTTTGAAACACACCGACATGCTCAAGCGTTTCTCTGGACTGTAAACTTGTTTCTTACACCAGAGTCACACTGTGAGGGGATAAAGCCCATGAGGACATTGATTACATTGTCCTGTGCATATAATCAATAACTTATACTGGTTGGCTTTTTACATCATTGACACTCTCATTGGGTTTCACCACAGACCAGCGGTGGGCAAACTTTTTCACTTGTGGGTCATAATGGGTTCGACAGTTTGACTGAGGGGACCAGACCAGGAGCAGATGGATGGAGGTTTTGGCGACCCACCAAAATATAATATATATATAAAATGGGATATGTGGAAAACATGTGCTTTAATATCAACTGAAAGCGAATAAAAGCATTACAACAAAATTTCTGTCTTTGGAGCCACACAGTACTTAGCTCTTTACTGAAATCACTCTTAAAACATAAAAAAACTAAATGAATGAAACCACGTTTTTTTTGTTACCAACAGTTACTGTTTAAAAGCACCGAAAGCTCATTTAACCGTCAGGATATCATCATCATCATCATCATCATCATCATCATCATCATCATCATCATCATCATCATCATCATCATCATCGTCATCATCATCATCATCATCATCATCGTCATCATCATCATCATCATCATCGTCGTCATCATCATCATCATCATCATCATCCCCATCATCATCACTCTCCTCCTGACGTCTTTATTTCAAAAACGGTAGGAGATGCAGATGCACTTGATCTGTTCAACGTCCCTTAGCGTCAAAACTCAACAACAACCAGTGCAAAGACGGAACACTAGGGATGTAGCGATACACTAATATCGCGATATGATACGACACGACACACGATATTCGACTCACGATACGATATATATCGATATTCATCTCACAATACATTTACATCATTTTCCAAAAGATTTTAAAGGGACAAAGTGATTTTGGTGACATCTTGTGAGTGTTCCAATGACTTTATTTGAATTAATTGAACTGAAAGCATCAATCACACATTATATGGCTGACAGGCAGCTTGCAAATGCTGGACAAAATGAATAAAAGATTTGTTGAGAAAAATAGTTTCATTTATTGAAATAGTGGAAATTGTTGCTTGCAAGCTTTTAAAGGTGGGACACGGGGGTTTTGAAAGGAGCTTAGAATATCGATACCTGCGGCTGAAAAATTGATACTCTCTGGGGAAATAAAATATCGATATATATCGCAGAATCGATAAAATCGCTCAGCTCTACAGAACAGAGTCACGGTGTGCTAGGATGGAGCATGTTATATTGGATCTGGTGCACTTATATAGCACTTTCTAGACACCATCAAGGTGCCCTCAAAGCAGTTTACATTCACCCATTCATACACTAGTGGGCGGCTGCTACCATGCAAGGTGCTGCCAGAGTTATGGTTCAGTGTCTTGCCCAAGACAGCCGGGATCGAACCGCCAACCGTATAATAACTGGATAACCCGCTCTACCAACTGAGCTACAGCCACCACAATAAGTACCAAAATAAGTGGCTGACTGCTTGCCAGAATAATTATCATGCTTTGTGGCAAAGTGCCAGCTAATTATTATATTCTTTAAAAACCGCGACAGTCTCTTGGCATATGTAGTTGTCCACTCCTTATTAAACACTCAACATGCTCTAGCCACTTTCTTTGTTTCAGGCCTGCTCAGCTTCACAGAAAGGCTGAGGGCTCAAAGAGTAAAGTGCAAACGTGGAGTAATAGGCCGCACCTCGACAAAGGTCAATGTCTCTTGAATGGGCCACCTAATGGGAAAATGTGAGAATTGCAGGAAAAATATAACATCCCCAAGGTTTATTAATATAACTTCTTCAACTTCGGCGGGTCGGATTAAAAAGCCTAACGGGCAGTAGTTTGACTGTGCCTGCCATAGACAGTCTGCCATCCCCTCTAAACATTGAGTGTTGAGGAACAGGGAAACTTCAGCGCCGTGACTGACGGCAAATTCACATTCAAATAATCTACTCCAAGAGTCAGCAACGCTTCAACTTCTTGACGAAACTCCATAAAACTCACAGCCGCTGGGGAGCAGCGTCGTTGAATCAGCTGTGACTTTAAACGGCTTGAAAGTAAGAACTGGTTTGGACCAACTTACACCTCAACCCTCTTACAAACGTAAGCAGTAAAATCACCACAATGGATCTGGAGTCCCTGAGGAGCATCTTAGACATAGGACTGACAAGAATAAGGACTCCCCATCATTTATTCATTCATATTCATCCATGGAGCTCCTTTTAGTCTCACTTGTTTTTTTTGTTACTCTCAGTTTTGGAACAGTACACCTGTATGTCGTTTACTGGCGTTTCTGCTGCGTTTACACAAATGAGCTTCCAAACAGATAATGTTCTTAAAGTAACGTCATGGCCTGATCGGCCATAACAGTCCTGTGTGTATGTGTGTGTGTCAAGTTGGCGTCTCTCCCTGTCTTTAGTGGTTCCTGTTTTACTTTGAAAGGTCTGTCTTGTCTTGATTGTTTTCTGCTTTGCTTCCTCCCTCTTGTTATCCTGATCATCTGCACCTGCCTCTCGTTTGTTCCCCTGTGTATTTAAGTCTTGTCATTTCCCCTGTCTGCGTGGGTCCATTAGTCAAAGTTTGTGTTTGCAGTCTTGCCTGTTTCCCTTCATGTCACCCTGGTCCTGGAAGTTAAGTTAAGTTTGTATTTTTGTGTTTTTGGACTTTTGGATTTTTGTGTTTTGGTTGAATAAACCCTTTTAGTTTTGAACTCCTGCTCTTTGGTCCTCCCTCAGTCAAACCATGACAAACGTACTATATCCTGGCAAAGTCCGAAGAAGCTTCAACATGGCCGTCTGACCTTGTTGAAGTTTCGGGAAAGTCTTGTGAAGAATGCATCAGGTGTGACCAACTAGTCAGTCTTTGGACACTGAGCCACCTGTGGAAGGGTCTTTAAGTATCAGGATAGAATATTTCTCCACAGTTGTCAGAAATCTAAGTGTGTGGTTTAACAATGACTATCTAAACAGGGAATATCAAATCAAACATTATGATCTGATCTGAGTGGATCCTTCTCGTCATCATTTTCTCCCCAAGAGATCTTAAATCTGGGTAGAAGTCTTGCCCGTTTGGGATTTCTCAGCTCAAACTACGACCAGATGGAGGTCAATGTGTAGATGTTCTTGATTGTTGAGCTGGAAAGACTTGGCCCGAGTCGCTCCAGGACTACGGTCCAGAACATGTGCCAAAGGGCTTCACGTGACAGTTTAAACTCTTCAAACAGGTGTAATTAACCGTCACCGTGCTGAAGCAAAAGTACATCCGGGATCAAACCAGCGCTGCATGAGCAGCTGCAGAGGAGACGGCGGACGCACCATCTCCTTGAATATTTTCATGCTTCGTAGGTTTCAAATCACAGCCGGAAAGAAAACAAATAAAGAAGTATGAAAAAAGTCTCGTCTGCCGAGGCAGGAAGTTGATATATTCTTGTCTTTATAAGGAGGACAGTGTTTGCACTGACCCCCTCTGAGGTGACATGTCATTATGGGCCAACCGGCGTTCCTTCATCCGCCGCTCTTCACTCCGGGTTTTATCTTCTCTGTATGTAAATAACCTTCAGTCTAAACCCGATCCATTCTGTGAACAAATTGCTATCTGCTGGGTGCGTCGGCGGCAGGCGGCGGTTCAGGAGTATGTATGGTAATTCTCTCCCAGGTGGTTCCTTTGTTGTCGTCCGTCTCTCGTCGTTCCTTCTTGTAGGTATCTCGTTAGAAGAAAAAGTGGCAGGGAAGCGCAATCAGGCTCTCCTTTCAATGCGTCCGCGTGAAGCCTCACCTCATCAAACAAAATGAGCGTGCCCTCGCCGCGCTTCACTGGGAATTTTCAATACCGCTGGTTATGAAGTATTAATAGCACTGTTCCTGACAAGTCAGATCCCCCCTTTCTATCTCTCTCTCTCTCTCTCTCTCCTCTGTTCTCTACCCCTTTCATTCTCTTTTATTCTGTCTTTGTTTCTCCCTTCAAACTGTCTGCTTTTCCGTCCCAATTTCATTACTCTTCTTTTTTTCATTGCATCTTTGTACTGTCTCTACCTCTCTGTTTTAAATTAGTCAGTTCCTATGAAGCTTTTATTTTTTTTCTCCCCCTTTATTCCTTTTGTTATTTTTTCTCCTGTGCGTCACACGTGATGGGGAAACTTAACGAGTGAACCTTTTCTGTTGGTTTTAACACATCCTACATCTCCTAAACATCATCCATCCTCATCCATCATCCAAGACTTTAAACAGAGTCTCCAACATGACTGAGTACATTTTACTGGAAAGGGCCTCAGTCTGCTCTGAGAACCAAACCAATCAATTTAATTTGAAGGAATACTTGATTAGTGCCTGGTTGTTTGTTTAAATGTGGCCCTGCGATGGACTGGTGACCTGTCCAGGGTGGACCCCTGCCTTTCTCCCAGAGACACCTGGGATAGGCTCCAGCAGATCCCCGTTACCCTCGACAGGACTAAACGGGGATCTGTCAGGGTCTCCACTAACATCGGACTCCCACTCTGGTCTGAATCTGGTAAAACAACTGCACGATGTCCTGCATGAGCAACAAAAAAAGCCAAGTCACTCAGTTACAGCGGACGTAAAGGCGACAGGATACGAAGACACTCAAGGAAGAAATGACAGAAGAGAAAATGAGCACGTGACCGAGTAGGAGACATACAGTGATCCCTCGCCTAATTTGGGCTTTAAGTTCCACGGTTTTAGTTATTTGCAGATTTTCAGAAATATATAATATAATAAAAAAATCAAGATAAAACCACCATTAACCATGAAAAATAAAATAATAATAAAATAATAATCACTGTAAAAGGAGAAAGTCTCAAGAGTGCCATCAAAGCAACTTAACCTCCATGCCTTTAGGGGGAGCCTCTGAGTTAAACGCTTCTCTGTGTTGCTGTAACGACCCAGACGTGTCGCCGACTACACCTCAATGTTGCAGGCTGCTCACATGTGCTTCACACATTTGCCTGCCTGCCTTCTAGGGGTGCACAATAACTATCGGGCCGATAACAGGAAATTATGACGTCATTCCGATAAGTCCGATATCACGACGAATAGCCCCGATAACATATATATTTTTGTCAACACAGCAGTGCCTCGCTCCCTCTGAGTCTTTAATTGACCAGCAGTGAATGTTGTGTTCAAGTAACGTCGGCATAATCAGAAAAACGATTTACTCAATCAGGAAAATCAAGTATATCCCCACATGCCAGAAAACAACTTGTTAACTCGATCATAATTTTAGTAGTTGCTGACTTGAATTGATATTCGCAGTATTTCCCCTCATGTTACACATAAAAAAGAAAAAAATAGAAAAGGCTGAAAGAACGACTAACAAACGAGGGAACGGAGGAATTTACGTTACACCTTGAATGCAGCATGAGCACAGCGCTGATCACAACAAACATGGCGGCGTTGGCATGGAAATTCATTAAAGTTTCAGAAGAAGATAGTTTGGTGGTTATTTGTGACGAATGGTCCAAGCGAATTCTACGAGGAGGGAAGCACAAGCTTTAATACGTCAAACCTGATCAGCCACCTAAAACATGACAATCGCTTCCATGAAGTTTTGAAATCGCACTAACTCGAGCTAATGCTAACGTGCGCAAGCCAGCAGCAGTCTCCCCTCTCTCTCCCTCATTCCTCTCATCTAAAGCTTCCATGAGATAAAAAAAAAATAAAATCACTGAACCTCATTTACTTTAATTAAAGGTATTAATTTAAATGGAACCACAGGTCAAAATCCTTTAAATGTAATTTTGATGCATGTATTTCCATCAGTTCAAGGAGCCTTGTTTATTTTTTATATCAGTCAGTAATGAACCTTATTTAAGTTGATGTGAGATATCAAATAGGTTTGTTTGATAGCTTTATGAAATGTTTGTGAGGCTTGCCAATAGTTTTTTCAATGAAAAAAATAAATATCAGTTCATTTAAAGAGTCAAAACTATTTTTGGTTTTGTTCATAGTATTGATGTAATGATCTTAGGTATATGTGTGTGTTATCAGTTATCGGTATCGGCCTTTAGGAGCTGAAAGTTATCGGTTATCGGTATCGGTTTTACAAAAACAGTTATCATGCATCCCTACTGCCTTCATTTTTGTTTTACAGAACTCAAATTTCAGAACGTCTGTATAAAAATCACTAACTTTTACTCCTTCAGAGAACTGTGGCGAGGAATGACCTTTCCTTTCATAAAGGGGGACCCTGTGTTTCCTAAGCTTGTGGCGCTAACAAAGAAAGCACTGAAACTCTTTTCTTTAACATTTTAGAGTGTTGGACAAATTCTTATTCCATTTTGAGGCAATTTTACTCAGCTGGGGACTTTGTAAAGATCTGTTTTCTTAGAACTATTGTTGCAACCTGCAAACTTCAATAATTTGAACCAATTGTAACCATTTTTCTTTCCATCTTTCATCCAAAATATTCTTGGCATTGATTTTCTCCTGTATTACACTGAGGCTTTGGCCTTCGTCAGACCAGTCCAACGCTCTTCACTAACATGCCCAAACTAAAACTCGTCTGTTTCAACCTTCAGCTCCATCAGTCTTGTTGCTGGTAATCTTTCAACTTTTTCAAAGTCTCACCAAACGTGATCGGAGTACCTGGTTGATTTCCCTTCGAACCGGTAGACTTTCTCACTCCAGTCATCAAGGTCGGGCGATTGAATTTGTCCGAGGACTGTTGTTGGGAGAATACCTGTTCAGGAGAAAAGGGAAAGACACAAAAAAGTCAAATGTGTATTAGCAAGAGAATAAATAAATAAATAAATAAAAAGGATCCCTGTGGAACAACCCAAATATTAGGAGTAAAGGGAAAAATGTGGAGGCTTCTTTGAGGAGATAAGGTGACAGGCTATGCCTCATTGGCATGCATAAGTCAGTGTTTGATGGCACAGCAGGAAAATGTGCACACATTAGAATCACTTGCACTGTTTCCCCCGTCTTCCAGAAAAAGCTGAACACGCAGTGCTTTAATCTGTTTAGCCATGAAATCAGCCGCCTTTTAAAAGTGCATCCTCTTTATGCGCATGCCAAACTTTGGACTTAAGCTGGAATTAATTGTTTGCTCCGTCGCGTGTTGTTGAGCTACGTGATGGATTTGTATTAAAAGGTTAATGCACTTTCATGTGGAAAGACCCCAGAGAGGGAATCCACTAAAAATACATTACAGAAAACTTTCGTTTTTCCACCAAATTACAGCAGCCCGACAGATGGTACGAAATGCTAAATAAGTGATGCGGGCTGCGGCGGGAGGTTGTGAGCAGTCGACTGTGACGGGTAGGATCTTAACAACATGAGCGCGGAGCACTCAGGAGCTGGTTGGAGGAACGCCGGCGAACCCGGAGGTTTGGAGGAGTCCATCTGTGATCGGGAAGACGCCTGTTACAGGATCAGCTGGGATAATCAATTATGAGTGGATGACAAATGTTCTCTTGCTCATCTACAACTACCATAAGGGTGCCTTAGAGCAAGGCAGGGCAGCCTAACCCCAACCTCTCCGCTGGAGGAGGAGGAGGTACGAGGCGGCGCTGTTCTGGCTCGCAGGTGTAAAACTGGTAAAACGGTAATGGCTTGCTGTTGGGTAAATGAAAGTTAGCACGTACAAGAACCTGAAGGACCTGGAACATCAAAACCCATCTGAAATATTTTGTAGATGTGACTGTATTTGTGTTTTAGAGTGGTTCACTTTGATAGCTTGAGACGAGGAAAAAGGTCCCTTTTAAAGAAATCCACGTGCACGCCAACATTATGTTTCACTCATGATTTGAGGATCTTATAGGGACGTTTGTCTGCTGGGCCTTTGTTCTACTGATACAGATGTTCTTCCAGATGCAACATCATAGCGATGGAAAAATGGAAAACACAATACAAATATTTCAAACCTAAACACTCGTCATCGCAGTCAAGTACTTTCTAAACACAGTTCTCCGTTCATGTTGTAGCAACGCATCACAATCCAGTTACACAACCCAGAAATTGTGGCGCAGAAGGAACTAAGCTTTTCGTATTTGACTTTGTTTAATCGAGTTGATTTGTTTTATTTACTTTCGTAAAGCGCTTTGCAACAGTTTTAAATAGGTGCAAATCAAATAAAAGGGCATTTTATTATTACCACTGCAGACAGTCATCTTTAGTTTCTTCCAGAAATCTAAGAATAGTCTGCCGCAACAGTTCAAATGCTCTGAGAGCTTTATCTGCCATTTAAGACAAATTAACACAAATCGAGAAATTATCCTCCTCACAGCAGCTAATTTAAACACTGTCCCGTTAATCTCATGGGGAAATCTGCTCGTTCACATGTCTCAAAATAAATATATATATATATATATATCTTAACTACATTTGTGTAAGTAGAAAAGTATCTGTCAAACTACTATTGGATCAACACAAAAGCAAAATAATACCACATAATAAGGATATAATTCTATGCAGAGGTCTTAAACTCAACTGGACCATTGAATATTAAATACAAAACAACCTGCCTGAAATATTTTCTTATCCATATTAACCCTTTAGCTGCCGGAGTTTTTTCAAGAAAATATACAATTTTGATATCAAGATTTCAAAAGGCTTTAACCTGAAAGCAGTTTGAGATAAAGGTTTGCTGTCAATGAGAAAATTGTGTCTGTGATGGGGGTAAAACTATTCATATAATTGGCATATTATGACGTCACAAGGTGGCGGCCATATTGGAAAAGGTTCAATTTTGATGTCAAGATTTCAAAAGGCTATAACTTTAAAGTGGTTTGAGATAAAGGCATACTGTAAATGAGAAATATCTTCAGTATGAACCAAAATTTGTAATGGGAGTAGATTTGTAGTCTGATTATTGTGACATCACCTGCCCAAACCTGCCCAGTAGTCCTCAATTTCAGATTTTTCCTCAAGCCCCATGCACAATGAAAGCTTTCATTTCAGGGACAATCACAACATAAAGTCATGAAATCTGGAGTATGGTTTCAATATTTCCTCTTCAAAGAACTGGTGGCCATATCTATTTGTTTCATTAGTGATGATGCTCCAGAATTCATCATTTGGAAAAAGGATGAAATCAATGGGCTCAGAATTTGTCAGATCATCTCCACAAAAACCAACAGGCTCATCAAAATTTAGGCTCCACTTTCGATACTCTTCCCCTTTTCTCAAGAGCTCTCAGTCACCATCATCATCACCACCTTGGTTTCCGGTGCGCCTTTAGCTGTGTGTTTTTTCCCGCGGTTTCTCCCGTGCCAGCCAGGACAACCGCGGTTGTTTTAATCCCCGGTACATTTTTCCATATTTGCGGTCTTATGAGCCCCCCCCCTGCTTGGTGATCGCAGAATGCTTCCACCACAGCCACGCTGAGGTGAAGCATACGATTTACAATGTGCTGATTGTGGACTATGGCGTGCAGGCTCCCTGTCACTACTAACGTCAGTTTCTGCTTCACTGGACAACTGAATGTCTTCCTCCTTGGAATCGGAGATAGCCAGAACCTGACAAAGTACTTCGTTGACGGTAAACCGGCCTCTCAGCACCGTTCAGCATTTCTACCACTGCTTTGCTGCGCGTCTCTGTTCCGGAGGTTGTTTTACAAACTCTTTTTACGCTAAGACTTTGAAAAGCACCACCACCAAAAATGGTTCTCAGATTACAGCCACATGTCCGCCATCTACTGGTGAAAAGTAATAACAAGATTCGACATCACATTTATAGATACAGCCTGATTTATTCAGCAATGTTGCTTGTCACAATTTTGCGACTTTTTGCGCCTAAAGGGTTAAATCTGATACCCTTAAAGAGCAAAACATACCTTCATAACTGTAGACGATAAAGTTGGTGTGTCCAGGCGAGTGAGGGTGGTCGTTTCTGTCGCCGATGACGACTGTCAGTGTGTTGGTCGAGCTCATGGGCGGAGAGCCGCTGTCGATCATGAGAATTGGGAGGCGGTACTCCTTCTGGCGCTCGCGATCAAAGGCGCGCAGCGTGGTGATGGCTGCGCTGCCGTTCCGGAAGTCGGTTAGATTGAAGTTGGTGGCGTCCGAGGTTAGCATGAGCAGCCGTATGGAGAACGGCCCGCCGTTGGAGGCCGTGTCGCGGTCGGTGGCGTGAAGGAGCAGGGAGGTCTCGTTCATACGCACCGCCTGGGGCGCCGGCGTGTTCTCCCAGACGACTGGCTTGTAGGGAGCCTCGAATTCAGGCCCGTTGTCGTTGACGTCGAGAACGGTCACCATGACGATGGCGCTGCCCGTCAGAGATGGAGTCCCAGCGTCAGTTGCGAGGACCATGATCCTGTGTTGGGAGATTTTCTCCCGGTCCAGAGAATCGGCCACTACCACCCAACCCGACTGGTCCACCAGGAACTGACTGTATGGGTCGGACTCCTTGGAGATGCTGTATGAGAAGCGTCCGTTTTGTCCTGAGTCCAGATCGGAGGCTGTCACCTGAGCAACGATCGTCCCCACGGGCACGTCTTCTGACATGGCGGGCGACTCGTAGAACTGCGGGAAGAAGACGGGGGCGTGGTCGTTGGAGTCCTCCACCTGGACGAGGCAGTAGGCCAGACTGAAAAAATCGGCGTCTTCAGCCTTCAGGGTCAGATTGAAAGACCGCTCCTGCGGCTTCTCAAAGTCGACCCGCTTCTTGAGCTTTATCACACGCCACGCCGGTTCACTTTATCGGTCTCCACGAAGAACTTCCTGTCCTCATCTCCGCCGACGATGCTGAAGGTCACGACCGCATTCTCGCCCTGATCTCCATCGGTGGCAGAAACTACGAGAACTTCGCTGTTCACCTCAAGGTCCTCGGTCACCTGACAGACAAAGATGCACCATTTACAGCTGGTGCTGAAAGGAAGCTGGATTCGTGTTGTAGACTGACTGACTCACCTGAGTGGAGTAAACCCTCTGAGTAAAAATGGGCGGGTGATCGTTGACATCTGAAACCATAATGGTGGCTGTCCCAGTCCCCGACAGTCCTCCTCCATCACGAGCCTCCACCACCACCAGGTATCTGTCCTCAGCCTCCCGGTCCAGCGAACGCAGAACGGTATAGATGGTCCCTGTGGTCGAGTTGATGGCGAACAGGTTGAGATTGATCTCGTTGCGAATGTTCTTGATGATGCTGTAGGTGAGCATGGCGTTCCTGCTCTCATTGGGGTCGTCCAGGTCCATGGCGCGCATCTCCATGATGGAGGTGTCAGCGGGCGAGTTTTCAGGAACGTGGCCGACAAAACAACCGTCCACTTCCAGAGCTGGGCAAGGGAAGAAGGGGGCGTTGTCGTTGATGTCTCTGACTTCTAGCAGCACGTCAGCGAATCCCGTGAGTCCAGCTCCGCCTTCATCCGTGGCGAGGACGAGGAACCTCCAGGCAGGGCGCTCTTCGCGGTCCAGGCGGCGCTGAGCGTAGATGCTCCCGGTGTGCTCGTCGATGGTGAACTCGCCACCGGCGCCCTGGCCGTGGAGGGAGTAGCGGAGGGCGGTCTGGTCAGCCTCCTGATCTGGATCCGTGGCCGACACCTGCAAAGATTAAACAGGAAAACTGTGAAAAAATAACTTTCATCACACAAAAACAACAGTGGGCTATTCAGTGACCTGCCACAAAAAAAAAAAAAAAAAAAAAAACGACTCAATAAGAACTTTAGTGAGCGTAAATATTCAGCTCAGAGACCTGACGTTGAGTTTTTCCTGGGTTGGCTGATATAACGTACTCTAAAGCAGTGGTCCCCAACCCCAACCGGTCAACGCTTGACCATTTTAACGTGGACCGGGGAGTGGGGGCAGGCTTCCTCATTACATTACACCAATAACATAACATGGGTATAAAGTCCACCAAGCGCAACAATTGTCGAAAAATTTGAAAGTGATCCAGAATCCAGGATTTCTTCTGGATCACACCCCAAATGAAATCAGTTCTTCCTTTTCACATTTCTGACAACTCCTGAAAATTTCATCAAAATCCATCTATAACTTTTTTGAGTTATCTTGTACACAGACAGACAGATAAACACAGGCACAAACACAACCTCCTTGGCGGAGGTAAAAAACTCACGCAGAGCTTGGTACGTGGGAATCACCTGTGGTGATAAATCCATATTTCAGTAGGACTCCTGGTATTGTCTGTTAAAAGCTTTCTTCTTTTTCTTGGAAGTTCTTCTTTCTCTTCACTGTGCATTTTCCCCTTCACAAGGAAACTTTCTAAAGGCGTCTGTTTCTTACTCATTTTGCGAGTTGAGTTAAATTTTGGGGCTCAAGCGACCGAGATGTAACTGAGAAAATACGGTCATTTTCAAAATAAAAGATTTTTCAGAGTTAAAAGCTAGTTCAGACTCATATAATAAATAAAACTTTAAAAAAAAAAACAATTTTTTTCTTGCACGGACCGGTACCAAGTGATCCACGGCCCGGTACCGGTCCGCGGCCTTGGGGTTGGGGACCACTGCTCTAAAGAACAGTTCATTTACCCAATATTAGACACGTTTGACAGAACTTCAAATTTAACACTGGTCACAAAAGAAAACTTCTTATTTTGTTTTTCCCACCAATCAGTGCACTTAAATGCCTTCCACTCTATCTTTAATTTCACTCCTGACACAGACCAGGATTCTCTCAACCATCTATAAACATCTCAAAAGTTATTTTAATTTCATAAGTACACATTTGTTGTGTACTGCACACCCACACAATGACAGTATCTGCACCAAAGCTAAATGTCAGAAGAAATGCCCTTGACACATCAAACTGCTCAGGTGGTTTGAGAATCATTAGTCTATTTCAGACTGATAAATTAAAAAAAAAAAAGACAGTTTTTGTCTTATTTGATGTTGCAAACTGGTCAAAAGTTGATGTTTCACTCCACTTCAGTGAGCTGGGGCGCCGAAAAGGGGGGGGGGGGGTAAAGGATACGGATTATAGGGGCCCATGATTGAGGGGGGCCCAGAGAGGGCCCTAATGATGATCAAAAATAGCATCAACAAATTTCGCCGCTGTGTTGGGGGGCCCGGTAAAGATTCTTTTCATGGGGCCCAAAATCCCTAGCGGCGCCCCTGTCAGTGAGGCTCTTCTTCTGAATATGAAACTGTATTCGCTCCTGTTTTTCCACAACACAGTTTTATCAGAAACAGTTAAATTGCTTTTTTCATTATATTAAACAAAAAAAACAAAACAATGCCTGGCTCAGCACGTGGGTGCAGCAGCTGCCCCTGCACGCCAGGACTCCGCCACACAGGAACAAACATTTCTCTCTTGTTTTTGTCCTGTTTGGTTAATTAACCTGCCTGCTATCGCTCCGAACGAGGGGACGAGAGAGACGAGCGCTCACATCTGTCACCGACACGCACCGCGCAATTAAAAGTTAATAGACGTCGACAAAGCAAGAAAAAGTAGACTTTTAGCCTTTCTTCTCCTCTTTTCCTCACCAGAGGGTTTGTTTACAGGAGCCTTTGAAGTCCCCCCCCCCCCCCCCCCACCTCCAGTCCCCCCCCCCCACCTCCAGTCCTGCCCCCCTTCCTTCCGCAGACACCTCCACCACGTTGTCTCCCTGCATTTCCTGACAACGTGATGCAGGCGGGCGACACTGAGGATGAGCGGCGGCGGCACCGCGGCGGAGAACTCCCGCGCAGGTGAAGTCAAAAAAATATTCATTTCGAATTGGATTTTCTCCTCTGTTCACTATCTGCTGAATTGTATTAGCGCACGGGGCTGAGAGCCGCGAGCGCTGAAGGGAAGGGCCCCGTTTCGCTGTGCTGCGAGGAAAAAGAAAAAACCCCACTGGGAGCGTTAGCGAGCAACCAAATGCACATCGAATCAATTGCGGCGGGCGAGAGGAAGCAGGGCCCCGGGTGAGGACCAGGTGACACATGCATCACTGACAGAGATTACCTCCCCGGCCTCCTGGATGTGCTTCCACCTTTTTAATCTGATTTAGCTTGGCGGCACTGGCACATTACGGTGAATTACTGGGGATGGGTGTGACAAAAGGGGAGCGAAAGCTAAAGAAGAAGGTCAGCTCCGACTTTTTAGAGTCAACTTTTCAGACGGCTGACACTTCAGGAGGTTGTGGCTGCGACCCCTCTCTCAGGTGCTAAACTGCGTCATACATGTGTGACGGGTTAGTACGAGGACACCGGATCTCTGCCGAGGTGTTGCTCCGGGCTAATTCACCTCTGGGTTTGGACCGGAACCGTCGCTGTTTCATAAACCTGATACGTTTTCACATATTGTTCCAATAATCTTACATTTTCACAACGAGCTCCTTCACGCTGAAGGTGCCATCAGGATGTGCTACTTTGCCAGGATTATATTTTAAATAATTTCATTAGGAATGTAGGAATGGACATTTGATCAGAAAGTTATGGTTAAAATATTTATCGCAGCTGTGATGCATCAATCCATCCCTTTACCCATTTCCTGTTTCCACCTACGTATGTTGTGCACGGTCACAAAGCCCCTGGAGCCACATAGACAATAAGTATATTATAATGTGGTTTTCCCCAGAGGTGCACGATAATTATCGGGCCGATAACGGGAAATTATGACATCATCCCGATAACTCCGATATCTGATAACATATATATTTCTGTCAACACAGCAGTGCCTCGCTCCCTCTGAGTCTTGGATGACTGACAGTGAATGTTATGTTTAAGTGACGTCGGCATAATCAGAAAAACGAATACTCAATCAGGAAGATCAAGAATACCCCCTTCATGCCAGAAAACAACCTCGTTAACTTGGTCATAATTTTAGTTAGTTGCTGACTTGAATTGATATTCGCAGTATTTTACCACATGTTACACATAAAAAAGAAAAAACTAGAAAAGGCTGAAAGAACGACTAGCAAACGAGGGAACGGAGGAATTTACGTTACACCTTGAATGCAGCCTGCAGCACAGCGCTGATCACAACAAACATGGCGGCGATGGTATTGAACTTAAAGTTTCAGAGGAAGATAGTTGGCTGATTATTTGTGACGAATCCTCCGAGTGAATTCTACGAGGAGGGAAGCTCAAGCTTTAAGTAAGTAAAACCTGATCAGCCACCTAAAACTTAACAATCCCTTACATGGAGTTTTGAAATCCCGCTAACATGAGCTAACGCTAACGTGAGCTAGCGCTAACGTGAGCAAGCCAGCAGCAAGTCTCCCTTCCCCTCCCCTCTCCTCTCCCTCATCTCTCTCATCTCAAATTTCCATGAGATTAAGATATAAAAAAAAAACAAAAAAAACTACTGAACCTCATTTACTTTAATTAAAGGTATTAATTTAAATGGAACCACAAGTCAAAATAAACTTTCAATCTTTTTCAGTTAGTAATTCTGACGCATGTATTTCCATCAGTTCAAGGAGCCTTTATTTTTTATATCAGTCAGTAATGAACCTTATTTAAGTTAATGTGAGATATCAAATAGGTTTGTTTGATAGATTTATGAAAATGTTTGAAGAGGCTTGACAATAGTTTTTCATTGGAGAAAAAATCTGTTTATTTAAAGAGTCAAAACTAATTTTGAATTTGTTCATAGTATTGATGTAATGATCTTAGGTACAGATGTGTGTTATGTGTTTAGGAGCTGAAAGTTATCGTTATTGGTGTCGGTTTTAAAAAACAGTTATCGTGCATCCCTAGTTTTCACTCACATGGGTTTCATATTTATTTATTTATTTTTTTAAGTAAGAGAGTATTCTCAGTACAACAACCTCACTGACCTCCAAGATGAACACAGGAAGCTGGGTGAGCTCCTCCGTCACGGCGGCGTGGTACTGGGTCTGGCTGAAAACGGGCGCCTCGTCGTTGCGGTTGACCACCTGAATCACCACCAGCGTCTCGTTCTCCCACTTCCCGTCGGAGGCCACCAGCCGCAGCTCGTACCGCTGCACCATCTCGTAGTCGAGCGGCTGAGCCACGAAGATGGAGCCCACCTCGGGCTCCACGTCGAAGGTTCCCATGGTGTTCCCTGAGGTGATCTGGTAGCGCAGCTTGGCATTGGCACCTGAACACAGTGACATCTCCGTCAATACAAGTGCTAGGGTGAATTCCAATTCCTCCCTTAACCCTCAATCTCAACCCTCAATCTCAAAAATGCGCTCTCTCGTAAAGTGCCAGTGCTGTCCCGATTCTTAGAACGTCAAATTGAGGGACGAGTTTGAGGGCCGTATCGCCCTCTATATTGAGATTATCCTGCACCACCCTTGGAAGTAAGGGCTACCCAGAAGGCATTGCGTATTTTCGCCAAGACATCTTCGAAAAGGATGGTGACAAAAAAAGCTAGCTATGAATGTAAGTATTTTCGTAGTTAATAAAGATATAAATGTTACGAAACCATCTTATTGTCTTTGTTTTTATACATATATATATATATATACATATATATATATATATACTATATATATATATATATATATATATATATATATATATATATATATATATATATATATATATATATATATATATATATATATATATATATATATATATCAGGGCTGGGCAACATTTAAAATTTTTAATCGCGATTGATCGCATTATTTCCCTGATTAATCACGATTAATCGCATTCTATACTTAAAATCAAATAATGAATTCAAAATAGTGTAAAATGCACTTTTATTTAAATGTTCTGCTGCCATATGAACTAAAGCGTGAATTCCAATTCCTCCCTTAACCCTCAATCTCAACCCTCAATCTCAAAAATGCGCGTTCCCGCTAAGGGCAAGTGGTTGTCCCAATTCTAAGGGACATCAAGTTGAGGGACGAGTTTGAGGGCTGTATCGCCCTCAAAATTGAGATTTTCCGACACCACCCTTGGAAGTAAGGGCTATTCAGAAGCTAGCTACAAACGTAAGTATCTTCGTATATCTTAAAGATATAAATGTTACGAAACCATTTTATTGTGTTTGTTTGAGACTTTTTTCGTGGATTAACATCGTTGTTGCGTAACATTTATTTTTTTACTTTACGATGTTTGCTGCCGGACCGGCGGTCCCGTCGGCTTCACGTTGTACTCGTCGGTGGTCCCGGTACATTATTCAGTCCTCCGTCGCTACACAACAAAGTAACGTGAAGCCGACCCGGACTGTCGACGGGACCGGTCCGCCGACCGTGGCGGTCCCGGTCCCGTCAGCGGTCCGGGTCGGCTTCATGTTACTTGTACTCGTCGGTGGTCCCGTTCCGCCGTCCCGGTGCCGTCAGTGGTCCGGGTCCCGTCAGCAGTCCGGGTCCCGTCGGCGGTCCCGGTCGTCTTCATGTTACTTGTATACCTTGTTGTGTAGCGATGGAGGACTGAATAATGAATCCTCTATTGTGTTATTTGCTAATATTATTTAGAGAATATACAGCGCTCTTTTCAACGTTATCCCTGAGTCATTTCAGGAAATACAGAGACAACACGGCTCTGATACATTTCAGTCTGAAGACGTAACTGCACTCAAGGGGTGTCCCATTTCTAAGTCACAAGATAACCCTCACACTTACTTTCAAGGGTTTAGATTGAGGGCCAAAAATTGAGGGTTAAGGGCGAGGGTTGAGATTGAGGGTTAAGGGAGGAATTGGAATTGGCCCAAAGTGTCATAACATTTGTTGTTCAAACACTTTTAACATCAGCACTTGTCAGTAACACATATTTAGTGTAAATCTCATCTTAAAAAATGTAAAATGGGGGGGAGGAGCGAGCAGGCAATGGAGTAGGCAGCACAAGCAGCATGCTCTGCTGAATTTCAGGTTAAAATTTTTTCAGGCACCTTACACCAACGCAAAACTACTACACATCACTCTGAGTAGATTATTTTTCAACACCTGCTACTTTCATTGTGACGCCGCAGCGCAAATGGCTCACAAACTGCGGAAATTCGAGTTCACCAAAGGAGCTAACGCTACTAGGCCCAAAGCCACCAGGTCGAGTGATTCACCACCCAGGTGTAACACACCTGAACCTGAAGACCAAATGGAGGTCGCGGACCTGAAAGCAGAAGTCCTCAAGGAGCTGAAATTGGACATCGCTATGCTGCTCAGGTCGGAACTCAAGACTGCCCTTACCGAAGAATTTGAAAATATTAAATCCTGAACTACAGGCAGTAAAAACGGAATTAGCGAACAACACCGCGGCAATCCGCTCCGACGTGGCGGCCACTCGCTCCGAGGTGGAGACGATGAAAACAACAGTGGCACACATGGAACAGGGGCTCTCATCATGCTCAGACGATGTGACTTCATTACTGACAAAAGTGGGGAAACTCGAGACAGAAGTCGGCAACCTGCGGGAGAAGTGCCTTGACATGGAAGGAAGAATGAGACGCTCCAATATCCGAATATTGAATGTCCCAGAGACCCCAGGCTCAAGCACACCGATAGCTGTCTCCAAACTACTCAGAGAAGTGCTGAAAGTAGACAAAGACATCCTGATTGATCGGTCTCACAGGGGGCTACAGCCGAGAAGCCAGGACGGTAAACCCCGTGTCATCGTGGCAAAAGTCCACTACTACCAGGATTGCGCTGACATCCTCCGCCGCGCCAGGGAGTCCGGACCGCTCCGGTTCAAAGGAACCGACATCTCCATCTTCCCGGACTATCCCCCCAGCGTCGTTCAGGCCAGATCTGCCTTCACCGAGGTGAGACGACTACTTCGCGGACAAGATGGTGTTAAATACGGTCTTCTCTACCCAGCACGGCTCCGGATCACGCACAACGGAACTGAGAAGCAGTTTCAAAACGCAGGAGAAGCCATGGCTTACGTGAAAAGCAGAATCCTACCGGGATCTTCAAAAGACTGACCTTGACTTGAAATGAGTGAGGATAGGTAAATCCCACGCTTGCATAAGGTTGGTGCTATTCATTCTGTCATGTAAACACATCACCTTGACTGACACAGAGCCAAGAGGCTCCAGTTTGTCCCAGATGAGGAGGTAGAGAACACCTACGGGACCAAAACAATGCTGTTTCTTACTGTTTCAATTTTTTTTCTTTTTGTTTACAATAGAAATAATAGTTTGATCAGAACACTGTTGTATACCTTCTATTAGTAACATTTTGCTACCTGTTTATACTCTGCACTTAGACAATAGAAGAAATCCCTTTTGTCAAGAAAAATCAAGTTAAAATATAATTAAAAAATAATAATAATAATTTCTAAGGTGCCTCATACAAAGCTGTGTTCTATAGTAGAGCATGCTTCTTTAGAGCTAGTGTATCCTTCCACAAGCACTTAAATGTGTAGATACTATTGCGAGGGGTTTGGGAATCACCTTGTTCCTTCAGGTGAGAATTGGGGAATTACTGTACCTGGGTTTGCAATTAGTTTTTTTTCCTTTTTTATTTTCTTCTCTTGTTTTATTGCTCATGCTTACTTATCTTTTAAAGGCCCTTTCAACACTTTTGAAAGTATAAATACAGGTGGACCTAATGCACCACTGATTTTTACCTGTTTTGAATATGACTATGACTAACACAGACTTTTCAAACAAATTAACCAGTTGTGATGTAACCTTTGTAAGTTGGAATGTAAAATCTTTAAACCATCCCACTAAACGAAAGAAAGTATTGACTCATTTGGAAAAATTAAAGGTGGGAATTGCCTTTCTCCAGGAGACACACCTCCGAACCTTTGACCATTTTTGACTCAGGGGAAGATGGATCGGGCAATCATATCATTCCAATTTCCATTCCAAATCTAGAGGTGTGGCCATCCTTATTAATAAGAACATCCCATTTGTGATGTCAAAGGTTGAAACAGACTCTTTCAGGGCGTTACATATTTGTGGTGGGCAGACTGTATAACATGCCAGTTATCTTGGCCAATGTATATGCACCACACTGGGACGACAGTTCTTTTTTTTTTACAAATGTCCTTGCCCATATCCCCAACATGGATACACATCATCTTATCCTTGGAGGCGATATGAACTGCACATTATCACCTACTCTGGATCGTAGCTCGCCTAGGACTGTATCCAGATCCAGTGCAGCGTCTCAACTACAGCTTTTTTCTAAATACGAATGGTATAAGCTGATGTGTGGCGCTTTCAAAACTCTACGACTAGAAGCTACTCCTTTTTTTTTTTCTCCGGTCCATGGAACATACTCGCGCATAGACTATTTCTTTTTGAACAAAAGCCTTCTTTTACTAATAAGAAAGTGTGAGTACCAAGCCATAGTTATTTCAGATCACGCTCCCCTGTTGATGACTCTATGTATACCAATTTCCCAAGCCAACTACCACCCTTGGCGTCTTAATACTTTACTACTTTCAGATAAAGACTTTGTTAAATTTATTTCTTCTGAAATAACGTTTTTTCCTTGAACATAACCAACCCCAGGAATGTCTCCTTTAACAGTGTGGGAATCCATGAAGGCGTACCTGAGGGGACAAATAATATCATATAGCGCACAGCAGAGAAAACTTCACAATATGAAACTTGATCAGCTAACAAACGATATTCTTAAATTAGATAATACTCTTGCTGTCACCCCATCCGAAGATTTATTCAAATTACGATTGACTCTCCATACTGAGTTCAATCTGTTATCAACCAGACGCATTGAAAGTCTAATAAATAAATCACAGAGTAAAACATATGAATATGGTGAAAAAATAGGGAAGATTCTTGCACACCAGCTTCACCAGAAATCTGTAAACAGAACTATAGCTGAGATAAGCGATGAATCGGGCACTAAGCGTATGGACCATTCTGAGATAAATTCATGTTTTCATAGATTCTATTCAAAGCTGTATGATAGTGAATCTCTTGATGACCATACTTTATTTGATTCATTTTTCAGGAAAATAAATATCCCCACAATTGATGGCAAAACAGCAAACGAGCTAGATAAACCATTTTCTGTACAGGAACTTCTGAATACAATCAAGCTCATGCAAGTTGGAAAATCACCAGGACCCGACGGGTTCCCGTGTGAATTCTTTAAAAAATTTGCAGACCAGTTGTCTCCTATTCTGCTCTCTGTATTTGAGGAGTCACACACCACTGGTTCTCTTCCTCTAACAATGCGACAAGCGACCATCTCCCTTATTCCTAAAAAAGACAAAAATCCTTTAAATTGTGGCTCATACCGTCCCATTTCACTCTTAAATGTAGATAGTAAAATTCTTTCCAAAATGCTGGCCTGCCGCTTAGAAGCGGTCTTGCCCTCAATTATAGTTGATGATCAAACTGGTTTTATTAAAGGTCGTCACTCCTTTTTTAATATAAGACGCCTATTTAATGTTATTTATGGTCCCACTCCACCCGATACTCCAGAAATATTATTATCACTTGACACTGAAAAGGCGTTTGATCGGGTGGAGTGGGACTATCTTTTTTACACTCTCAAACAATTTGGCTTCGGTGAAAAATTCAGTTCTTGGATCAAAGTTCTTTACTCCTCTCCACTTGCAGCTGTCCAAACAAACAATAACCTCTCCTCTTACTTTCCTCTCCATCGCGGCACCCGACAGGGTTGTCCTCTGTCACCACTCCTATTTGCTATTGCGATTGAGCCACTAGCATCAGCAATACGTGGTGAAATCAATATAAAGGGAATACGAAGATATGACTCGGATAATAAAGTGTCCTTATATGCTGATGATATGCTTTTATATCTGTCTCATCCTTTAACTAGTCTACCAAATACTTTCAACCTGCTCGCAGAATTCGGCAAAATAACAGGATACAAAATTAACCTACAAAAAAGTGAAATTATGCCAGTAAATACAGCAGCTAAGAAAATTGACTTTGGTTTGTTCCCGCTTAGAGTCAGTACAAAAATTCAAATACTTAGGAATCTGGATAACGCATGCTTTTAAAGACATATTCAGAGCCAATTTTTCACCACTGCTGGCTGACATTGAGCGAGATATGGAGCGTTGGAGTTTACTCCCTCTGTCTCTAGGAGGCAGAATTAACATCATTAAAATGAATGTCCTGCCTAAATTTCTGTACATATTTCAATGTATTCCCTTACACATATCTAAATCCTTTTTCATGACAGTGGACAATCTGGTGTCGGGATTCATATGGAATAAGAAAACCCCCCCCGAATACGAAAAAAGGATCTTACAACAACATCGTAAACATGGAGGATTAGCCCTCCCTAATTTCCAGTTATATTATTGGGCTGCCAATATTAGATCTATGCTGTTTTGGAAAGACTCTCCGTCTGGTGACACCACACCTGAGTGGCTACGTATGGAAAACTCCTCCTGTACTCACACTTCTTTATACTCGCTTTTATGCTCGAAACTTCCTCTCTCAGATTCCATATCTAAATTCACCTCAAATCCAATTGTGAAACACTCTTTTAAAATTCTGACACAGTTCAGGCGAAATTTTTCTCTCAGGGATCTGCCCACCTGTGCTCCTATAACAAAAAACCACCAATTCATGCCATCAGTTATAGACGGTGCTTTTCATGAATGGGCTAATAGAGGTGCTGCTACAATAGAGAATCTATTTATTGATAATATTTTTGCATTTTTTGATCAATGAAAGCTTAGATTTAACATCCCAAATTCTCATCTTTTTAGATTTTTGCAGCTCCGTAGCTTCATATCAGCATCATTTACTCACTTCCCATCCCAACCACCCAATACCCTCCTAAATTCTATCCTGCAGCTTGATTCAGGTTCTAAAGGAAATATTGGGAAGATATATTCCTTACTAAACACACACAACTTGGAACCGTTGGCATCATTAAAGACTCAATGGGAGAGCGACTTGGGGGTTGAACTTTCTGAGGAGACTTGGGAGAGAGCTTTGGACAGAATACATTCCTCTTCAATATGTTTACGACACACGGTTATCCAGTTCAAGGTCATGCATCGCCTTCATTGGTCTAAAGTGAGGCTAGCAAAGTTTACACCTGATCTTGACCCCATTTGTGATCGATGTAGACAAGCACCAGCCACCCTCTTGCATATGTTCTGGTCCTGTCCAAAACTAGACAATTTCTGGCAGTCGATATTTAAAACCTTTTCAGATGTTCTACAAGTACCTATTGAACTTTCTGCCATTACTGCCATTTTTGGAGCAACTCCTCCAAACACTCACCTTAACCGGCAGGCACAGAACATGATAGCTTTTGCATCTCTTATAGCAAGGCGATTAATCCTTTTTAAGTGGAAGGAGAAACTTCCCCCGACCTTTAAGATGTGGATCAATGATCTCCTACACCATTTGGTATTAGAGAAGATTCGTTACTCTACAAGAGGCTGTATTCAAAAATTTAATGATACATGGAGACCTTTTTTAAATTATATAGAGAAATAAGATGTCACTAATATTGGTGTGGTGTATGACTGGCCCGGTATTAGGTGCAATTTGTAACCGGTAAGGACCACTGTCAATCACTTTAATTTTGATCTTATTTTATTTATTTGTATTTTATTTTATTTTATTTTATTTATTTATTTTTTTAACTTGTTTATTACAGTGTTTTGTTTTAATTATTATTATTTCTCTTCAATTGTATCATTTTGGTCTGCTACCAGGCACCTTTTTTATGGAACCAGCTACCAGTTTGGGTTAAGGAGGCTGATACTATCTCCATCTTTAAAACTAAATTGAAAACATTTCTGTTCAGTAAAGCCTACAATTAGTCTTAACTATAGTGTGTAGGGGCTAATAGTTATAACTATAGTTGTAGTAGTAAGACTAGAGTAGCTCGTCTTAATCACAGCTTCGTCATAGTTATGCTGCTATAGGCCTACGCTACAGGGAGACACCAGCATGATCTGCTGAGTGGTGTCTCCACTGCTCTTCTCCTTTTTCTTCCCTTTCTTCCTCCCTTCCTCCTCCTCCAGCTCATTTATAATTATTTGGGAGCACCCTGTTACTGAAACTGTGCTCCATTTTCTTTGCTTTCCTGTGTTTGTTGTGTTTTCTGCCCCCTTTTCTTTCTGTGTATTTGCAGGCCAGAGTTTCCTGGGTTCATGCTGACTTGCAGTGCCATCCTCTGTCCATCCCGGGGTTCTCCTCCACTTTGTTTGGGTACCGACTGGCGTGGTGATTGGCGACCTGGTCCTCTGGCCATCTCATCCCAGTGCTGCTGCCTCCATCTGTTTATGTTTATATATTGCATCCTTTTGCTTGAAATCCTACCCTTCTCTTTTCTTAAACCTAAACCCCCCCTCCCCCCACCCCCCCCCCCTCCTTTTTCTCTCACACACCTCACCTACACCCCACCCGCACATTACTGATACTCAAGAGCCTATCATGACTCATTACGCTGACCACACACCCAAGGGCCCTCCATAGCTCGCTTGCATTCACCCTACAACAATTCCACTACTTCTTTATTATTATTTTTACTTTTTCTGTGCTCTCCTCTCTCTGTCCTACATCCTCTTTCTGTCCTCCATCTTCTCTCTGTCCCTACATCCTCTCTCTGTCCTGTCTCCCCTCTTTTTTTTCTCTACCCGGCTGGCCTTCGGCAGGAAGGTCCCCCCATATGAGCCAGGTCCTGCTCAAGGTTTCTTCCTCTTAAAGTGGAGTTTTTCCTTGCCACTGTTTGGTATAAAGGTTTTTTTTCTCCCTACGTGGGAGTTTTTTACATGCCATTATCATTGATTAGATTTAATTATATAATCTTGGTTGATGATATTTGCTCGGGGGTCATGCTCTGGGTCTCTGTAAAGCGCCTAGAGACAATTGTCATTGTAACAGACGCTATATAAATAAAATTGAATTGAATTGAATTTTCACTTTTATTTAAATATTCATATAATATAAAAATACATATGGACACGATGTATGTAATACAAGTGACTGCATACCAACTCAATACAAAGGTGTCGAATGGTACAGTATCATTGTTGCAGGGATGGGGGGATGTTGATGTTTATATTTGTATAATTTTTGATCATCTATGTTCTTGAATTTATGCACTTTGTATGCTGTCTTCCTTTGTACAAATATAAATAAAAAGACTTGGTTTAAAAAAAAAAAAAAGTAAAATAAAATAAAGCTTATTGCCACTGCCAGGACATTAATGTCATCCTGTTTTTATAAAAAAAAAAAAAAGTCTACAAACAAAATTCAACAAAATGATTGTGTCTCAGCACAATCAGAACATTAAAACAGGTGGAGTTCAACTTGTCAGTTGTTACAAATAACCTTTTTGTGGGAGAACTTTAAAATGAAAATGTCCATGTTAAAGTTCAGTAACTTTATCAATCCATGAATCATTTGTTCTTTCCATTTTCAATTGTCAATCAAAAAAAAAATATTAAAAAGTGACATTTTATTACATTTTTCGTTTTTTAATCTAACACAAAAAAATGCCTGTTTTTTAATATTTTTCATTTTAGACTTGGATAAAAAAAAAAAAAAAAACGAAATTAAAAACGGGACTGGACTTTCTGTTGTCATTACACATCTGTGCCACTAGATGGAGCTGCACTGCAGTAACCAGCTAGAGAACAGCAGGACAGTGAACACATGGAGCAGATCTGATGGAACATGGAGGAATGATGACAAGAATATTTTTTTTTTTAGACAGAGTTGTTAATATTTCTACCTGAGTGGCAACAGAACTCTAAAGTACACAGATTTTTACTGCTCTCCACGTCTGTTTTCAGCTTACCTGCCAATTGTTTTCCGGTTCTGCAGCAGCCAGTAACAGACTTTTCAAAACAAAAGCATGTGAGCAACATGTGTTAACGCGCAATAAAATAAATGTCGGTGTTAATAAATTAATGCGTTAACGCGTTAACTTTTAATATATATGATATATATTATATATATATATATATATATATATATATATATATATATATATATATATATATATATATATATATATATATATATATATATATATATATATATATCTTATCTTCTAATACGACTTATTCTTCTCTTCTTCCCCGTCGTCATTGTCCACAGACTGGACATTGTGACATAACTGCACTCAAGGGGTGTCCCATTTTTAAGACATAACACAGCCCTTACACTTACTTTGGAGGGCCAAGATTGAGGGCTAAGTGCGAGGGTTGAGATTGAGGGTTAAGGGAGGACTCAGAATTGGCCCCAAGTGAAGAGCCGCTGAATCTGTTACTGTGAAACTGAACTTTTGAATGACATCAGAGTAAATATGCAGGCAGAAGGAGACCGTTAAACCTCCAGAATACCTCCAGACTGGCAGAAGACACACAAACACACAAACTAATGACCAAGTGTAGACAGCAGCAACAAATACAAATGCATTTGAGAAAGAAAGACAAGCCTGTCTCTCAGTGAGGCTCATTAAACCTTCTCTCCAGCGCTGCTTCCTCCATCTCACCCAGACAGACACACAGAGTTGATATTTAACTTCAACCTCGTCTTACTCTCAACTAAAATTCTGGGCACCAGTAAAAAGATCAGTCCCCAGAAAGTGATTGTGAACTGATTCTAGCCCCCAAAATGTTTTGGTACAACTAGACAAACTGCGTGGGAAGGTGAATGTTTTCCCTTTAGCTGGAACATTCCCGGCGTGGATCGCTGCAGATCTCCTACTGGATGAAACGTGAACTGGTCAAGTGCCTGAACCACCTGATTTAACAGAGAGGAGCGGTAGCTCAACTCCAGATCCTAATTCCTAATGAGGACGCTGTCTCCTGTATCTGACTACTAAACTCATGGAGTTGCCTTGAAAACGCACTCTTGCTTCCCCAGGATGCTCCGGGACAAACATCTGCATTACTGTTGACTGCGTCAGTCTCCAAACTCCACTTACCCTCACGCTGGCTCACAGAAAGGCCTCAGGACACTTGAACAGTTTTACTTGAGACAGCAGCTCATCATTCAGCAGCATCACTTTGAGTTATTTTTATGATTATCACTTTTTTTTTTTAACCTTTTTTTTTTTAAAAGTTAGAGATGTAAAACTTCAGGTGGCAATGAATGAGAATCAGTCACCACTGTGATCAGTGCAGCTGTATGAAGTCTATCGTTAAAAACCGTGAAAAAAAAGAAAATCCAGAACAACCAGGCGCTGCTCATCACATGATCTGATAAAACTTATAACAAGCAATAGCGAGCACCTCTATAAAAGCAGATGTTTTGTAGTATGTAATTCTGGAGCAGTCACGTGTCTATTAACACAATGCCAAAGAGGTAAGACATCAGCAGTGGTCTGAGAGGAGCAAATGTTGCCCGTCACGAATCTGGTTTGTGAGTTTTAAGGCAATTTCCGGCCTCACCATGTTGCACAACAGTGAGGACGATTATTCATGTAAGTAAAAACCAGACAAACGACAGTCTTTCAATTAGCAGACGCCCAAACCAAATTCACCTCAAAGTCAAACTATTACGTTTTCAATGAAATTGCAAAAAACAAAAAAAAAAGTGTTTCCTGCCTCTCTGCTCATTCTCCCATTCATCCTTCCTTTCCTCTCTCTACTGGACTTTAGTCTTGAAAAAGCAAAGAAATGCTGACGCACACACACATGCATGGAGATGCACGTTCATCGCCCAGAGGCAGGTCTGTCTGGATCGAGTTTGCTCTCCCGTTTTACCGGCACCAAGGAGACTTTAGGAGACAAACACCATCTGTGGAGACATGAAGGACCTTCATTACAACGCCGGGGAGTGTGCGTTTGTGCGTTTGAGGAAAAAGCTTAAGTGCACAGGTCCGTCACAGCCTTTAAGCACGATCCGTCGTGACACTTGCCGAGCAGCTCGGCGCATGTGTGTAAATGGGAATGTGTGTAAATGTGTGTAAAGGGAACGGCTACAGCGGTTTTTGCCTAAGGCACCTTCCCTAATGATCAGACTGGCCATATGGTGCTGCACTCATACACACACACACACACACACACACACACAACACCGGGGAATAGGGCTGATTTAATTCACAGCCTAGCAGGAGAACCAAAATTGAGATTAAGGTCAGATCTCTGCTCCTCGAGAGACGAACCGGAGGGGAAAGTCGTCCCTGAGCAGCGACTGCAGGTCGACACACTGAAGGACTAAACTCATCACCGGAGGAAGTTTCATTTCATTTCCAGACCACGTTAGAAAGTATCACAGGCTGTTGCCACAGATGCTGCGGTTTTTAAGACTCAGCTGCTGCAGTGCCCAGAAATCCACCGTGATGCTTCAGCACTGATTGATGTTTGGTTCAAAACTGATGCAGAGCGTGAGGCCCGGTATCTCACAGGTGGGAAAAAATGGAGTACTTTACCCTGCAACTCAGTCAGTGCGTTTACATGGGAAGTTTAATTCCTCTTTAATTCAGAATTAAAGTTAAGTCCGAATAAAAGTTACCATGTAAACACCTAATTCCATATGAAAATGTCAATTCCGAATAAAACTTAATTCCGAAGTAAGTGGCTGGTTTATTCTGATTTTAATTCCGAATAGAATAATTCCGCGGTCATGTTTACACTCATTCCGCTTTAAATTAATTCCCGTCTTTCTGCGCATGCTAGTTCTCTTGCCCGTCTGTCGCGATGACGCTTATATTCCGCGTTGGGCTTCTTTTTTTAAAACAAAGTTTCAAGATGGCGGCACGCAGTAAACGGTGGTCAAGAGCAGAGATGATTTATTTAATAAATAGCTTGGAGGAACTGGAAATAATTAAAAGAACAGATGGCAGGAAACATAAAAATTGTGAGCTTTTCAAAGTTGTAGCGGCCTGGTTAAATGAAGGAGGTTTCACAAACCTAGGTCAAAAATATGTGGAATGTTGTTGTTAATCGAGTAAGTTTGTTTTCTTCCGGTAGACGTAAAGACGTCCGCCCCCTATCCAATCAGAACCCTTCCCAACCCCCAGACCTAAAGCAAAGTTGGATAAAGCCGAACAAACGTGTTTTCTATGTAAACCTCAATTCGGAATTACTATTTCCATGTAAACTCAAAGGAAAATAGTTTAATTCAGAATTATTTAATTCGGAATTATTAATTCCGAATTAAAAAACATCATGTAACTGTGGCCAATGTTTGCTTTAAAACGGAGAAGCCTGTCATGGCGTGGTGATGATTGAGCTATTAAATGTATCATGATACTTGGGTCACAGTACGATATTATCACGATATCGCAATATCACAATATATTGCAATATTCTACCCAGTTGATATCAAAATTAAAAGTAGAGATATGTTCATCAGATGATATTGATCATTCAGAGGGCAAATTGAATCAAAACTATTTGCTTGAAAACAACCTAATTGTTGTTTATTATTAGTGTTTTTGCACATTTAAGTAACCATTAGAACATACTGACAGCATTGTAACCACTGTAAATTTTTTCTTTAAAAAATCGATATTGGGAGCTGAAAAATCGATATTATATTGGGCGGCTGAAAATCACAATATATTGCCAAATCGATTTTTTTTTCACACCCCTACTATTAAACCACTTTTGTGCTGTGATGAGACATCAAACGTGTCAGATTAAGGAATCATGATCCTGCTGTGACTTGTGCCTCAATCATGTTAGATGGGAGTTTACTGTAAATACCTGTTTCTGACTACTTATACATCATAAATACCGACTAAGAGTCATTTTTCTTCCCTCCACACATCTGGACAGGCCACAGGTGAGGGTTGGCTAATAGCTCCCTCCGCTACGACAGACTGGTACACAGTCCGCATAACGTCGTACGCCATAGCAGTCCGCCTGCCAGTCTCCAGCTCCGCCCCTCACCCAGTCATGGCTGAGGGGCGGAGTTTCTGTGCTCCTGTTCATCTGGTCTCCTCCATGTGATAAAGCAGCAGGAAGAGGAGCACCAAGACCACGTTTCTGTTTATGTGAGTCACTGTGAGGAGATGACAAACTGGAAAAGCAACATCAATGGATGTCCAGAGAGTTCAGTTACTAACAGAGGTCTGTTATGATGAGAACAGAAATAAAGAGAAACACAGCCAATACGCAGAGTAATCCTCAAACTCTGGTGGTTTACACACTGACATGAACACGAAGCCCATTCATCCTGCATCATGCAAAAATAGCAAAAGACTGATCAACCGTGTGTTGTGTCTTCTCAGAACAAAGCAAGAACGTGCACCTGTACATTTCCCTTGTTTGCACGCGTTCACACATTCGGTTCTTCTTCCAGCGGTTTAGCCCCGCCCCCTTGCACAGCAACAGTACACCTGGTCTGAAGCTTAAATTTGCATGAGTTTGTGCGGAGTTTCTGGAAAGCGCACCAATTTTCTTCGACAGTTCGTGAAATTATTTAGCGAGTCAACTGTCGCTGCTGAACTGGCCGTGAGTCTGAGCGCGTTGCCGCCTGTCACGCCGCGTTAGCCCCCTGATGGTTCGAGGACCCCCGTCGGCCGCCATAGATCACCAGTCCTCACTGCCCAGAACAGGATGAAATGGTTATAAACGTAATTTTGCTTTTCTGCGTCGTGCCTGTTAAAAGTCATAAGAAGAAAATCGCAAAAGCAAATGATCAAATGCAGAAAACTTAAAAAGATCGTTAAAGGTGACGGAGAGCAAAATTAGCTCTTTGTTCTTGGCTCCGCTGCAGCATGAGAAGAGTTGCTCTGGATCATTTTACTCCAAAAGCAGGAGGGTTTGCTGGAGAATTATCTGCTATCTTCATGAATCAGTGTGCTCACGGGGAAGGATTTATCAACACGAACACTAGAGCACGCCGCCTGGGTTTTGACCTCAGCGCTCCCTGCTGAGTCTCCCTTTGACGGGAGGATGATGCTAAACTCCCACTAACAGGGAAAACGCATGCAGAGTTTATACTGTAGGTAGCGAGCAGCGGGATGGCTTTCTAGTGAACACTGTGGCAGCGGGCGAGCATCGAGGGAACGAGCGGGGCGCCGAGAGCTTAAACGCCCCGTAATGAACGCGAAGGTGCGCCGCGGTGAGAGGGCCGCGCCGTGTGGATGCTGCAGCGGGTCCGCGTTGGCCCTGTATTATTTAACAGACGTGTTATTCATTCTGACTGGATCGTGTGTGGATGAAAAACTGTGACGACTTGCATTGAGCACATCCGGCTCCTCATCGTCGTCGTGCCCGTTCGCGCGGCAGCACCACTTTTGGCCGCCGCCACTCACACTCGCTCATCCTTTGTCGCCAGTCCACCTCGGTGCAGCAGGAGGTGTTTGTTGCGTGTTTACTAAACCCCGAGGCCACGCTTAGCTGAAACACCAAACTCAGCAGAATTGGGGGAAAAAAAGCCTCTTGATCTCATTACTGGACGCTCTTAAATCGGCACATTTCCCACAGTGGAGGGGGGGGGGGGGCAAATGGATCCAGAAAACACGACGGGTGACAAACGCCGCAGCGTTTAATCAGCTTTAGGGCGAGGAGGGGGAGAAGAGTGGTAATCTACACCCCCCCCCACCTCCCCTCCCCCACCCTTGATAACTCCAACAAACGGGAAGTGATGCTGAAATAAATGCAGGGATTTCATACCACTTGTGCATGTGTGTGTTTACAGTTTACATCTGGGCTCAAAGTCATCGGTCCTTCAGTACCTGTCAGCTTCAACAAGGAACTGGACATAACACACAGACACACGCACTGTTGATGCCAAGTAGGCATTTGTCGATTGTGCTAGTAAAAGTGGCATATTATGCTAGTGGCAGTGCCCAAATTATGCTCAAATTCTGCTCGCTTTTCAAAATTATGCTACTTAAAAAAAAAATTATTCTGTGCACAAACTTAACAACTCACAAGACAAGTTTGAAAATGTATTTTATTAACCCTGGCCTGACGTTCTGGGCCCGGTTGTTCAAAACCTGGGTAACTTTATCCGTTGGTTAGGCCTATACGGCGGATAAATCTGCTATCCAGCGGATAGTTATCCAGCGAACAAAAATAGGTTGCACAAAGCCTGGATAGTGTGGTGGATAACTATCCGCGGATAGCTTGCTAACCATCACGTGTAGCAGAGCGTGACACAGTTTGCGCAAGGTTTTGCACTCAAATAGCCTCCAGTTACCATGGTAAAGTATGCAAATTTCGAGTAAACAACGAACTGTGCGTGCTAGCAGTGCGCGCTGGGTTTCAAAACAAATAAAAACAAATACAGTGAAAACTAAACCATGCAGTTTCTGACAAAGCCCTGGATAACAAAATTTAACATTGAATAATCTCGCTCGTTTCTGAACCACGCAGTCTGGCTTGACTTCTCTAATTCGTTCTCTAACAGTTAATTAGCACTTGTTATATTGAAGCATCACACTTTTCTGGAATTATTCTAAAATTGTGCTATTAAGACAAGAAAATATATGGATTATGCTAGCAGTGCTACTTTTGGAAAAAGGGCAAAAATTATGCTCAATTCCTCAGATTATGCCAAAAATTATGCTAGCACAATCGGCAAGAGCCTAATGCCAAGGTGACTGTTCAGCTGCTTCAATCTCAGGATAAAACCTTCAGCTCATCAACTACGTCTGCAATTTCAACTCATCCAGCAGTTTGATTCTTTCACGCTCTGCCGCCTTAAAGGAAAAACGCACGCTGTCCACAACATGTATGACGTATCGCACACGCTTCATCCACACCGGCATCAGCGAGTGTGCACGGGAACGGAGAGAGCCGAGGAGCAAACTGCCCCATCAGGAGTCCGAGCTTCTGCTTCTGTTCCAACACACGTGTGAAGATGAACACGGAAGATGCATGGCGGCTCCACGGTGGATCACGTGAAGGAGCAACGGACGTGCTCAGCACCGGACTCCATGTCACAACGTGGTTTTCCAGTCAACAGATCAATCAGTCAAAGAGCGTGTTCGAATGCAGCAACCGACCGGCCGATCCACCGAACAAACAGAGATCCAACGGAAATGAAGCTAGTCAGCATCCAAGCAATTAATGCATATTTTCTTTAATCTTGAGATTAATAATCACAGATCCTACAAAGACATGAAAGATGCAAACTTTACTCCGTTTTTGGACCGTCTAATAAACGCCCAGCAAGTCTTAGATCAACTCGTGCCGGTTAGATTAAAGCATAACTGCTCAGTGAAATTTGATTCAGGTGATTAAGGGACTTTTAGTTTATTTACATGACAGAAGAAACTGAATTCCAAAGGTACTGGAGGATCTCGTCGGTAATTTCCTCCACCAAGGAGGTCATGTTTTTCCCAGCGTTTATCTGTCTGTCTGTGTTCAAGATAACTCAAAAAGTTATGGATGGATTTTGATGAAATTTTCAGGAGTTGTCAGAAATGTGAAAAGGAAGAACTGATGTTATTTTGGGTGTGATCCGGAAGAAATCCTGGATTCTGGATCACTTTCAAATAGTTGATAACATTGCAGTCAATGGGGCCGAACATTTTGTTTCTCAATATCGCCGTTAATTATTGCCCAAAACTCATGAAATTTCACTCAGGGATTGACAATGTGAACCTCTATCAAATTTCAAAGACTGATCCGGATCTGATCCAGAAGGCGGATTTTGTAAATAAATGGAAATTATAAGTCATTGAGGTTGTTTAATTTTTATCATACAATCCATTTCATGTATTATTTATAATTTATAAAAAAATTATGTCTGAATTTTGGGGGGCTTGGAACGGATTAGGGCATTTACATGGAAAACGCGTCTCTACTTATGAAATTTTCAGGTTACGAAACTACTTCCAATACCAATTAATTTCGTAAGTAGAGGTACCACTGTATTGACTTTGGGAACAATTATTGCATGAAATCTTTATATCATTATTTATTTAATAAAGGAATAAAGGAAGATTGTCAGTGCTATATGTACGACTAATATTTATGGTGAAAATCGCTATATGGGGGAATTGTGACGCTTGGCGGAGGTCTGCGCTCTCCGAGTGCTTTTCTAGTTCTTTTAGTTTTTAGCTCCCTGCCAACTGTTCTGTTCCTGCAGAGATTTGAACAGCTGGATTAATTTTAGTCATTTACTGTTAAAACAAGCAGCAGTTTCAGCTTTTAACTTCCTCTTTCACTATAAAAATATTATTTCAAGTACCTGCATGAACATAATCTGCTAACATTATGACATAAGCGGTTAAGTAAAATCCACTTTGAGCTCCTGTTCTTGTCCTTTGGTCGTCACGTTGTCAATAATTTTCAGTGTCGTCCACTGGTTACTGTAGCAAGTCACTTTTTAAGTAATTAAATGCTACATGGACAGATAATTTAATTTCCAGCTAAAACTTTATTTATGCATTTACTCGGTCTTCTGTTTGACTCTGTCTGAACTTCAGGTTGGGCTGAAGGGGTTTCATGTCAAGACAATGAGAAAAACAAATACTTCCTGTATATTAGAGACAAAAACATGTCTAGAACTGAGCAGATATCGCTTCCTTAACTCAGCAGGATCTGATCCCTGCTGAGTCAGGGGATCCTGGGTTTTAGTAAATCCTGGTAACACCCCCACCTACCTGGGGGTTTAAGGGGGATGCTTGAACTAAGACGGCTCATTCTCCTTATCACAGTCTCTGGACTCCAGAGCGGTATGGAGTCTACGGCTGTTTCTTTTTTTTTTTCTTTAATTACCACAGGGAGTCCTCGGCAAGACAAAAAAAAAAAAAAAAACTGAATAAAGCATCAGCAGTTGGGAGGGAATCAGCGGGAGTTTGCTATCTTTGCATCTCTTAATCTCGATGTTCAGCGTCTTCCTGAACCTCGCAGGGATCAGTCTGGAGGGAATAAGTACAAAATCGAGACATTTCCAGCAACAGCAGAACATTAGAGAAACATAATAGATTTAAAAAACACACACACGGCTACATTAGGCTGAACTAGGTATCATGGAAATTACAAAGTAAATAAGATTCTTAAATCTCAGGGGTCTCAAATAATTAGATCGACACTATAGAGTGAAAAGACTTAATGAAGTCTGGCTACGTAAAATATGGCCAATGAAATGAAGCCAAACTAAACAACTAGACAGTGGAGGGAAATTAAAAGAAAAAAAAAAAAAGAAATAATTTTTAGCTGTTTCTCAAAATAATCTCCTTGTCTCCATGGAGAGTTGATGCCAGCTCTTTATTTGGCCTTTATGCAGTCCTTCCACTTCTCTTCTGCCAGAGAACAAAGGCTTGACGACGAAGCCAAAAAAGAAGCCAAAATCATGGAGTAAATGATCTGCAAAGTCAGAGCTGGTGAGACTCTTGTTAACCGACACAAATTCGTCCACGTTTACTCGGCACCAACCTTCAGAGAAACTTCAGAGAAGCATTTTGGATTGAACCGGGGAGACGCAGGGAGAGCTGGAGGCTCTGCTGCAAAACAAGTCAGTCGACATGAAGGCAACACCATGAACCACCACGGTGTTTTAAAGAAGCATCAACGATTGATGATGCTTCTGCTTAGTTAATGAAACAGGAGACAATCAACTCCATTACCCGCTTCCTGGCTAAAGACAAACGGTTCCACCTTCCAGAGATCCGTACAGAATATTCAAAATGCTTCTCTTTGAGATGGACCTGAAGAAGGTGGAGCTTCTGGGCCACAACTGAAGAGGAAGAGAAACTCTGAGCAGCTCTGATCTGTGACTCCAAGATAAATTTCTCCCACGGGAGACTAATAAAGTTAACCTACCTTGAACCTTGAACCTCGACACAAGTACAAATAAATGGGATGTCAAGAAAAAAAAAAAAAAAATCAAGCCAACGGGCGACACATGGAGTGATGGAAGAAAGAGACCGACAACAGGACAGAGGGATGCCAAACTGAGATGGTTTGGACTATGGATGAAGCAGTTACCGGTATTACGGTACAGTACGGTGAAATTTTACACAATAATGATTATCGTTTATGTTTGATCTGAACACATCACACCAGTTTTAAAATCTTTACACTGGCTTCCAGTTAGTCAGAGAATAGATTACAAAATCCTACTGATGGTCTACAAATCCCAGAATGGTTTAGGTCCAGAATAGGTCCAGAATGCCAGATCCAAGGACTTGGGTCAACTAGTCCAGACCAGAGTCCAGACTAAACATGGAGATTTTAATGTGAAAGTTTCATTTTGATAAGATTTTGGCTTTTCATGTTAGTATGAGAAGAAAAGATTTTGTGAAATTATTCTAATGTATGTGTCTTTTGGACATCTGTACAGTAATCAAGAATATCGTGATAATATCATGAACCGTGACAATTTGGCCACAAGAATCTAGATATCAAAGTTTCAATATTGTTATGAGGTTGGAACTGCCAGGCAGGAGGCCTACAGAGGAGATTCATGGATATAGAGAAAGAGGACATAAAGTCAGCTGGTGGGAGAGAAGAGGATGCAGAGAATAGTTAGATGGAGGCGGATGATTCGCTGTGGAAACCCTTGATGGGAACAGTTGAAAAGGGAGAAGAAAACATACGTTCAACTTTCAAGAGAGAAAAAGATCTTAATGATCAAAAGATGATGGGAAATGTTTTTTTCTTAATGGATGAAATGGCACAAACTACCTCCTAAGTCAGTATTTTTGTCTGCTGGTGTTGTTTCCATATCATAGCCATCAACAAGGGGAGAGCTATCACGTTATCACTGACAATGATTAATAAAGAAAAGGATTAAAACCTTAGAGGTGTGTGTTGTATGTGTTTAGTGCTGACTGCTGTTGGCTTGTATCATTATCATAAACTAAATTTACCTCTTGTAACCTGACCTGACGCCTTAATGTGTGTCTGTTTGATTCAATTAGCTGAGCACATTTGTTCCTCTTGTCCCAGCATCACCAGCACCACCAGTACCACCAGCATCACCAGCACCACCAGCATCACAAGCATCACCGGCAACACCAGCATCACCAGCACCACTGGCACTACCAGCACCACCAGCATCACTAGCATAACTAGCACCACCAGCACCACCAGCATCACCAGCATCACCAGCACCACCAGCATCACTTGCATCACCAGCATCTCTAGCACCACCAGCACCACCAGCACCACTAGCACCACCAGCATCACTAGCACCACCAGCACCACCAGCACCACTAGCACCACCAGCACCACTAGCACCACCAGCACCACTAGCACCACTAGCACCACTAGCACCACTAGCACCACCAGCACCACTAGCACCACCAGCATCACTAGCACCACCAGCACCACTAGCACCACTAGCATCACTAGCACTACCAGCATCACTAGCATCACTAGCACTACCAGCATCACTAGCATCACTAGCACCACTAGCATCACCAGCATCACTAGCACCACCAGCATCACTAGCACCACCAGCACTACTAGCATCACTAGCACCACCGGCATCACTAGCACCACCAGCACCACTAGCACCACTAGCACCACCAGTACCACCAGCATCACTAGCACCACTAGCATCACCAGCACTACTAGCATCAGTAGCACCACTAGCACCACCAGCACAACTAGCACCACCAGTACCACCAGCATCACTAGCATCACTAGCACCACCAGCACTACTAGCATCACTAGCACCACTAGCACCACCAGCACCACTAGCACCACTAGTACCACCAGCATCACTAGCACCACCAGCATCACTAGCACCACAAGCACCACTAGCGCCACTAGCATCACTAGCACTACCAGCATCACTAGCATCACTAGCACTACCAGCAAAGATCTTAATGATCAAAAGATGATGGGAAATGTTTTTTTCTTAATGGATGAAATGGCACAAACTACCTCCTAAGTCAGTATTTTTGTCCACGGGTGTTGTTTCCATATCATAGCCATCAACAAGGGGAGAGCTATCATGTTATCACTGACAATGATTAATAAAGAAAAGGATTAAAACCTTAGAGGTGTGTGTTGTATGTGTTTAGTGCTGACTGCTGTTGGCTTGTATCATTATCATAAACTAAATTTACCTCTTGTAACCTGACCTGACGCCTTAATGTGTGTCTGTTTGATTCAATTAGCTGAGCACATTTGTTCCTCTTGTCCCAGCATCACCAGCACCACCAGAACCACCAGCATCACCAGCACCACCAGCATCACAAGCATCACCGGCAACACCAGCATCACCAGCACCACCGGCACCACCAGCACCACCAGCACCACTAGCATAACTAGCACCACCAGCACCACCAGCACCACCAGCACCACTAGCACCACCAGCACCACCAGCACCACTAGCACCACCAGCACCACTAGCACCACCAGCACCACCAGCATCACCACATCACTAGCACCCCCCACCACCAGCACCACTAGCACCACCAGTACCACCAGCACCACCAGCACCACCAGCATCACCAGCACCACCAGCATCACCAGCACCACCAGTACCACCAGCATCACTAGCACCACCAGCATCACCAGCATCACTAGCACCACCAGTACCACTAGCATCACTAGCACCACTAGTACCACCAGCATCACTAGCACCACCAGCATCACTAGCACCACCAGCATCACTAGCACCACCAGCATCACCAGCATCACTAGCACCACCAGCATCACCAGCATCACTAGCACCACCAGTACCACTAGCATCACTAGCACCACTAGTACCACCAGCATCACTAGCACCACCAGCATCACTAGCACCACCAGCATCACTAGCATCACTAGCACCACCAGTACCACTAGCATCACTAGCACCACTAGTACCACCAGCATCACTAGCACCACCAGCATCACTAGCACCACTAGTACCACTAGCACCACCAGCACCACCAGCACCACCAGCATCACTAGCACCACTAGCACCACTAGCACCACCAGCACGCAGCTGAATACTCAAGGCTTCTGCTCATTTGCTCTCATGCTGAGCGCTTCTTTACTGTTTATTTTAAGCACATACAAAAAAATAAAATAAAAATATGGCCAATTCTGACATCCAATGAAACCGTGGGGGGAAAAGTTTGGAAAAATGAGAGAACGAGAGACGAGTGACAGGAAGGCTGGGGATCTCCTGAGGGAATCAGAGTAAATCTGAAATAATACGAAGCAAGAGTGTGAATGAGTCACACTGTATGAATACGGATAGCAGTAAACAAGAAAAAAGTAAAGGTTAAAGATTAAAAAAGAGAGAGAGAAAACTTTCCTTCACTCCCACTCTGAGTAAAGAAAACCTCAGAGGCATCGAGCCGGCACCAGCAACCGCCATTAAGAAGGAGAGAGAAGGAGAAAGAGAGGCTTGTTTTTTTTTTTTGATATTTTTGTCTTTTTTAGCTCGTGCTGCTTATTGGGTTTTTTTTTTTTTTGCAGAGGAGGAAGAGGAATGAGGGACAAACACAAACAAAGAGACAAACATCAAAACTGTCGACCTCAAGGGAGCAGCGGCGCTCACTAACGAGCTGTGACAGCAAGAGAAGAAGAAGGAGGAGGAGGTGGAGAGCAAAGGAGACACAACAGAGGGAAGAAAACAAGGAAAGGAGACGAGAAGCGAGGACAGAACAGAGGAGGCAAAAAAATAGAAATTAAGGGAAGAGAAAACAGTGACGGGAAAGTTTACAAAGAAAACAATAATAGAAATGAAATGAAACCTCCTTCAGAAGCAGACAGAGGAAACCATGACAGTAACATCTGCTACATCTGCCACCAGTGACCAGAAACAAACAGAATCCAAAGCTTATTTGTCTGAAAGACACTTAAACCATTAACTCAAGCAGTAACATCTAATGCGGCCGTTCACATTTCAGTTTATTACATTACATTCATTTAGCAGACACTTTTATCCAGCGCAGATTACAGGAAAGAAGCACATTTGGGGCCAACGCGGGGTTAAGCATCTCGCCCAAGGGCACTTTGACATGTTGAACGGGAAGTTGGTGATTAAAGCGGCAACTTCCAACTGAAGGACGAGCGCTCGCTCTGTACGTTGAATTTAACAGGATAACGTGTCGTGATTGGGGCTGGGCAACGATTTTAAATTTTTAATCGCGATTAATCACATTATTTCCCTGATTAATCGCATTGTTTACAAAAAATCAAATAATGAATTCAAAGTAGTGTAAAATGCACTTTTATTCAAATGTTCTGCTGCCATATACATGCCATAACATCAGCATTTGACAGTAACACATATTTAGTGTAAATCTCATCTTAAAAAATGTAAAATAAAGTAAAGCTTATTGCCTACAAAGTCTACAAACAAAATCCAACAAAATGATTGTGTCTCAGCACAATCATAACATTAAAACAGGTAATTTCTGAGGTAACAGCAGAAACTTTTAACGGGGAGTTCAACTTGTCAGTTGTTACAAATAACCTTGTTTCTGTTGAATCCTCCGTCTGGGAGAACTTTAAAATGAAAATGTCCATGTTAAAGTTCTGTAACTTTACCAATCCGTGTATCAATCATTCTTTCCATTTTCAATTGTCAATCAAAAATAAAAAAAAATTAAAAACTGACATTTTATTGCATTTTTTGTTTTTTAATCTAACACAAAAAATTAAAAAATGTCTGTTTATTTTATATTTCAATTTTAGACTTGGATCAAAAATACGAAATTAAAAAATGGGCCACAGAACTGAATTTGTTTTATAATGGAGGACTGGACTTTCTGTTGTCATTACACATCTGTGCCACTAGATGGAGACGCACTGCAGTAACCAGCTAGAGAACAGCAGGACAGTGAACACATGGAGCAGATCTGATAGAACATGGAGGAATGACGACAAAGTTTTGTTGCAGTCCAGAATTTAATTTTTTTTTTCAGACAGAATTGTTAATATTTCTACCTGAGTTGCTACCCGAACTGTAAAGTTCACTGATTTTTACCGTTCTCCATGTCTGTTTTAGCTTTTGCATGTTTTTCCGCCAATTCTCTTAGCAGCCAGTAACAGACTTTTCAAAACAAAAGCATGTGAGCAACATGCGTCAACGCGCGATAAAAAAAAACCATTCGCGTTAATAAATGAATGCGATAACGCGATAATAACGTGTTAACTTGCCTAGCCCCAGTTGTGATATAAACCCTGTATGAACAGAGTTTTATCCCTCAGATAGTTTCATTGTACTGCTGGATCACATTTCAAACCTCCAAACTTGGGTTTTTCCTTTCTGCAAAGCAGAGATGTGTTTATTCCTCTGTAACGAATCAACTGCAGGTCTGACCGGGGCCGGGGAACAGCGTGAGCTTGCAAAAAATTGGATCAACGCCGTCTGCTTCTCAGTCCCTGCAGGACCGGACCGTAACTGGAGTCACCATCCTGGACCAGGATGTTATTGATCAACTAGCGGTTTAACAAGTAACCCACTCCATCCTTTTTCTCTCCGGCAGATGATTGTGGACCAAATCTGGAACAAGGGAACGTAAAAACGGAGTGCAAACAAGCCCCACGGCTAAATGCACAGCATGGATGGAATTAAAAAAGTCAGGAGAGAAAGAGAATAAAATAAAAATAAGGAAACTGGAATAAATAATTCAAGGCGGTGAGGGAAGTAGAAAATAAGGATGTGACGAGAAAGATTAAATTAAGAGAAGAACTGACAAAGAGAGGAGGCAAGAAAGGAAGAGAAAAAGCTAAAAAAAAAAAAAAACAACAGAAAAAAAGGCAAAAATACAGAAAAAAGAAAAAACAACACTCCTCTGAGGTGAACTGAAATTATCCCGCTGCTGATGTCACCGCGGCCATCAACCCTGACTGACCTTCATCCTCGTCGTTGGCCGTGACGGTGATGAGGACGAATCCAACCTCCTTGTCCTCCTCCACGCTCACCTCGTACACCGGCCGGGCGAACGCCGGAGCGTTGTCGTTGACGTCGGTGACGAAGATCCTGACGTAGGCCGTGTCTGAGTGAAACGGGGGGAGGAGTCACTGTCACGTCCAATGAAACGCCGGTCACCCTGGGTGGCGCGGAAAATAAAAACCGTGATACCTGTGTTGGGCTGGCCCTGCTGGCCCGGTCGGGCCGACTCCGAGCCGTCCTGCGACTGCACCTCGATCAGGTAGGAGGCCTTCTGCTCGCGGTCGAACGACGCACGGGTGACGATGACGCCGCTGCGCGGGTCGATGCTGAAGAACTGAGAGTCGCCGCTCTCGTCCTTCAGGATCACGTAGTGGATCTGCAGGAGACAGAGGAGGAAGCTGAAGAGCAGGAAGAGGAGGAAGAGGAGGGAAGAGGAGGATGTGAACCAGCGGTCTCTCACCATCCCGTGCAGACCGGAGTCCAGGTCTGTGGCCGACACCTGAACCACCGACGTGCCGATCTGGGCGCCTTCAGGAACCGTAGCCTCGTAAGTGGACGACAGGAAGAAAGGAACGTTGTCGTTGACGTCTGATGGTAAAAAAAGGAGAGGTAGAGTGGCGGTTACGTCGTTTATTATTTTCTCAAATGTCACGATCTCCCAGAACAGTGGTTCTTAACCATAGGGCCGCGACCCAAACTTGGGTCGCCAGCGCCCCCCAGAGGGCCACAAAAAACTTTCAGTTTTGCACCTGTGGGACGCGAGACTGCGTCTAGCTTTCGACCGCGTCGTGGCGGTAATACGTCACTCAGTTGTTTAACAAGCGCCAATACGTACAACAAATAAGGTGACGCTTGTCATATTAAGTTAACAGTAGAATAACACTCAGTTGGTTTGTTTTATTAAAATCATGTCATGAATATTTTATATTTTATAGTAATTAAAACATATTGTTTTTAAAAACCAGGATTTAAAACAATTTGTTTATTTTTAATGACTTCTCACGGTCCACCTGCAGTACCACGACGGCCCACCAGGGGGCCGCGGCCCACACTTTGAGAATCACTGCTTTAAATGTTTGCATTTACATTCTAAATTTGTACTTTATTTCAATTTAATTAGCAGTTTATTTATTTTATTTAAAATAGATTTATATTATTTAAATTCCTTTTTTTTCATCGCTCCCTTTTATTGATTGAGTTTATATGAAAATGAATTGAAAATGAAAATGACCCCAGAAGAGAAATTCAACAATTTTATATATTATTTTTTTTAATTAATTTAAAGTAAATTTCTAATATTAGTCTCTTTTATTATTATTTTTATTATTAAAAACCCTAACTTGTTTGCATACACGTGTTTGATAAAAGTATTTGTCATAACTCCATTTTATCATGTAATCTTATTTGATAAGGTTTTTGCTTGTTTTAAGAGTAAGTGGATTAGGTTTATTATTGAATACAAATCAAACCGAGAGTGAGGTCAGTTAAACCCATACAGTGTTAATATTTAATAAGTACCAGGCAACTTTGTACTAAAAAATTGGGTCTCAAGGTCAAAAAGGTTAAGAACTCCTGTCCCAGAACATTTACACCAGCAAAGAAAATGAAGCAGTCAAGATGACTAGGACAAATGAAACAGAAATCCATCAGACAGCGGAGACGGACCGTTGCTAATGGAAATTGAGTTATTAGTGAGGAATTATCCCCCAAACAGCCTGAAGAGTCCACAAAGCAGCTTGTCAGCTCACTTTCGAGCTCTGCTAAGCCAATTACTGCGTCCAGCGTGGGTTTGTTCCAAGTCCATCAACATCAGGAAGTGTTTTCTCCACTTTCTCCGTCCGCCTACAGACGCTGATTGGGAGATGAGTCGCGGTGGAAGCTCTGAGGTGGCGCAGAGGTCGCGCCGCCACCCGAGAGACGACCACTGGCATCAGCGCACGCCTCATTATTCTCCTCCCTGTCTCTCAGAGCTGTCGCTCATTAAAGCTGAATTCCTGTTGCCTTGTTGATGGCTTCTCTGCTCCTGCTTGTCAAATATAAATGATGACTTTTTTCACGCAAGTGAATATATTAGTTTTAATTGAATTATTTGAGGTAACCCCGGCTCTCTTTTATTTGTCATCTAATGGTGCTCTTCCTTCTTCTGTGATGCTCTAATGGGACTAAATGGAGAACCGACTCACACTGATAATATTAGCATGATAATAATGGATGATTACACACTTTTATTAACTTTGTCTCGTGTCCTTTTGTCTTGAAATTGTGTATAAATGTATCTGTATCATGACTAGAGCTGAGGGATTTTATCGATTCTGCGATATGTATCGATATTTTATCGAGTATCGATTTTTCAGCTGCGGGTATCGATATTCTAAGCTTCTTTCTAAACTCTCGTGTCCCACCTTTAAAAGCTTGCAAGCAACAATTTGCACTGTTTAAATAAATGAAACTATTTTTCTCAACAAATCTTTTATTCATTTTGTCCAGCATTTGCAAGCTGCCTGTCAGCCATATAATGTGTAATTGACCTTTCAGTAAGCACTGCCGCCTCCCTAGTTACTGTTGCTAGGTCGGACAAACTTTCTGTTCCTGCGTTAAGGACTGTGTTAATTCGCTATTTTTCCGATGTGTATCATCAGTGTTAATATAATACTATAATAACTCCATGGTAAAATATTGCTGCTGGGGACCTGCAACAGTGACTCGAGGTGTCCAGGACCAAGATAAAACAAATGGTGGAAAACTGCAGGCTTTGGTTCAGTTGTGTCCGTCCACAACTGAACGTGAGAAAAGTTACAAAACACACCTACATTTACTCCAAGGTAAGTTTACTTTGTTTATTAGATGATTTAACCACCGTTTAGTAAAAGTAATAATGTGATTTAGCGGCAGGGAGGGTGATGAGTTCTCTGTTAGCATTAGCTCTGGTCCATAGGTCTGTCCCACACCAGAGCTATGTTAGCATGGGACAGTCTCAGCATTGTATTAATTAATAAAGTGACGTTAACATCACAAGCCTCACTTTATACCTAGCAAAATAAATATCCAGGGCCATATATATTTGTAGACAACAAGGCAGGTTTATAGGTGGCTAGCGAACTCTGGTCCATAGTGGAGAAGTCATTGATACTATGGACCAGAGCTAATGCTAACAGAGAACTCATCACCCTCCCTGCTGCTAAATCATATTATTACTTTTACTAAACGGTGGTTAAATCAATCATCTAATAAACAAAGTAAACTTACCTTGGAGCAAATGTAGGTGTGTTTTGTAACTTTCCCCACGTTCAGTTGCTTGTGTGGACGGAACACAAGCTGCATTTTTCCAACGTTTGTTTCGGCTTAGGAAACAGAATAAAAATGCCACCTCGAGTCACTGTTGCAGGTCCCCAGCAGCAATATTTCACCATGGAGTTATTATAGTATAACATTAACACTGATGATACACATTGGAAAAATAGAGAACTAACACAGTCCTTAACGCAGGAGCAGCAAGTTTGTCCGACCTAGCAACAGTAACTAGGAAGGGGATGGCACTTACCGAAAGGATCAATTGATGCTTTCAGTTCAATAAACTCAAACAAAGTCATTGGAACACTCACAAGATGTCACCAAAATCCCTTTGTCCCTTTAAAATCTTTCAGAAAATGATGTAAATGTATTGTAAGATGAATATCGATATATATCGTATTGTGAGCTGAATATCGTGTAACGTATAGTATCGCGAGATTAGAGAATCGCTACAGCCCTAATCATGACGGAATCTAAATTCTAAAATTCTGATTTTACTTAAATGCATCTGTTAGTGACTCTTTCTTTTTTTTTTTTTTTTTTAAACATCTTATTCCTCCTGTGTGCAGCGTCTCGTATGCTCTAGAGGCCCTAAACACCCCGAGGCTGCAGATCGGCTCAGACCCAGACACACTCACCGGTGACGTTGACGTAGACGGCGGTGAAGGAGGCGAGCGGCACGGCGGCGACGTTCTGCACGCGGACTCTCAGCGTGAAGAAGCGCGTCGTCTCGTAGTCGAGGTTCTCGGCCACCAGGATGGACGCCGAGCCGTCCGCGCGGTTGGGCTTGATGTAGAATCGCACTGGCATGTTGGTTTCTGGCACCTGACCCTCCTCCAGGTTGTAGGTCACCCGCGGGTCACCGAGGGGAGACGTGGCCTTTACAGTCTGGTTGGACGGGGAGGAAGAGAGACTGAGACACAAACACTCATATCTCCTGTCGTACGTTTGTCCACTCGATATACAACATGTGATGCCTGCGTCCCTGCAGTCTCACCAGCGTACTGGGAGAAACTGGGGGTCAGACGCTTTGTCCAAGCAGACTCAAATCTCTGTTCTTCCGGTCTTTCCACTACATCAGGGGTCTCTAACTGATCCGTGAAAGGGCCGTGTGGCTGCAGCGTTTTGTTCCAACCATGCAGAAACACAGCTGACTTGTTTTAGTCAATCAACTAAACTGGTTAAGACCTTTAGTGAAGACAACTAGTTGATTGGCTAAAGCAAGTCAGCTGTGTTTCTGCATGGTTGGAACAAAAACCTGCAGCCACACGGCCCTTTCACGGACCAGTTTGAGACCTCTTCACTACATGACGACTCCAAAAACACAAATATCTGAACCCCAGAAATGATTTTAGCAGTTTTGCTTGCTTATCTCTGAGCTCCCGAGGCAGCGCTGTTGCTCATCGCTACTTCTACTCCCCCACTGGAAAAAGGATTGAATTATTTTAGAGCAGAAATAAAGCAAAAACTAAAGGGTGACACAGGTAGGAAAATTAAATCAGATCTTTGTAACAATAAAAAGGTTTCTTTGACTCCTATTTTAATTCTTACAGGGAATCCCTTATGTTTGAGTGAAAATGGCTAAAAGTAGCCAGGATGTCTCTAGGGGTGAGTATTGGCAAGGACCTCGCAATACAATATGTATCATAATACTAGGGTCACAATACGATATTATCACGATATCACAATATATTGCGATATTCTACCCAGTTAATATCAAAATTAAAAGTAGAGATGAAAGATCAAGTTGCTGTAAATGTTCAGATGATATTGATCATTTAGAGGACAAATAAAGTCAAAACTATTTGCTTCAAAACAACCTATTTATTGTTTATTATTAGTGTTTTTGCACATTTAAGTATTCACAACACGTCTAATACATAACTTTTCTTAAAAAATTTATATTAGGAGCTGAAAAATTAATATTACATTGGCTGAAAATCGCGATATATTGCCAAATTGATTTTTTTTCACACCCCTAGAGGTCTCTAAAGGACACGCTAGATAAACCATACCGTACGGGCATTACTGGCTCGGTCACCACCCCTTCTACATTTGGTGTGGTTACCAGCCTGTACGTGAATAAAATAAAAAAAACAAAAACTTTTCTCCAGCGCTGAAGCACAGCAGAGAGGGAAGGGGCGGGGCATAAAGGTCATATTCAACTTGTTCCATTGTATCTGGAGTTCAAGTGCATCTTTCTCAGGTTTGTGGAGTTGCTCAGTTCTACAGGGACAGAACTCACCGCTTAGGATGATTATATAGTATAATAAACAGTTCAGAGAATAAATGTAAGGCAGGGGTGTCCAAACTTGGTCCTCAAGGACTGATGTCCTGCATGTTTTGCATGTTTCCCTGCTTTAACACACCTGATCCTGATTAATGGCCATCGTCAGCTTGTCAGCACATGTCTGTTAACGACACAGTCACTTGTATCAGGGTGTGTAGAAGGAGGGAAACATCTAAAACGGCTCAGCTCCTCTAATTTCTGCATATTCCTTTTAAGCTTCAAGACATCAGACGTCTTCATTTCTCAAATACAAACTCCAACTTTCACGCTGCAAATAATCAACCCAAAATAGGCAGCGTTTGTTCATGTTGACGTCACGTTGTCGCACAGCTGCTGGTCGTTCATCTCTACGACGGCTTCAACAGCCTCCAGAGGCATAAACCACAGAAATGACACTCTTATACACAACTACGGTTCACAGAAAGCTGCGTTTTAACGGTCGGAGCAGCAGTTCGGTCCTTCTTTGGGTATAAAAACACTCGAGGAGAAAATTCCAGTGCTTTTTCAACATTCTTAAAAACACTGCAGCTCCTTCTTCGTTGACGCTTTTCTTGTCTTGATGCCACTTTCAATTTTTAAAATACGGGCATGGATCAGCGTGCAACGTGAGCCGGCACAAGAGCTTTCCAGACATGTTATTCTCTTGGCAGCACACGAAGCCGTCCTTGGAAAGAGAGGGAGCGAGTTTGCGTTTGAGTGCGTTTGTATTACTCATGCGGGGTCAGTCTGGGTCGTACCCTGACTGTAAAGGCTGTCGGCATCAGTGAGCTGTGGAAAATACAGCCCTTCGCTGTCGAGGCTGGGAGAGCGTCCTCTTAAAGGTCAAAGGTCCTAAAAACTCCTTGCTCTCTCTCAGACGCACAGATCAAAGCCCAATGCAGAGTTTCCATCTGTTGACATTCAATTTCAAAATTCTGTAACGTAGACGTGGAGTGGATGACGTGAAGATTCACCGGAGACCAAACAAAAGGCTTCCTCTTAATATCAAGCAGCCCGATGCCAAGATTGGATTTGCATACCTCGGTCGTTCACACTTGGCAAGTCTGACTCAGGAGAACAGACCTGCCAAGTGGTCGGGAGGACGCAGTTCAGGCTGTCTGCCGTTGGAGCGACAACTGTAGTTGATGACGTGACGGCAGCTGGCGGGGCTACGCATCTTCGAGAACACCGGAAGAAATGTTCAAACGGGTTCTATCCTGATAAGCCAACCGCACGTTGTGATGTCAGAGTAGCGTTACGCTAGAGTTTAACAGCAACAGCAGTACGTTTGAAGACTCAAATCTCACTACAGTGAGGTTTCTCCTCCGCTGATATCTCTGCTGCCTGGACGAGCGGAGGTAGCGGTGCCAGCGCCAGGAAGTGTTTTCTCATCTTTCTCTCTCTGCACCCCCCCCCCCACCCTACAGATGCTGATTGGGAAGTGAGTCACTGCTAAAGTGATGAGGCGGCGTGGAGGTCACTCCTCCAGTTGGTGGCATTTTCTTTCTTTCTTGTTTCTTTTTCGCGTTCCTTTTCTGCCTTTTTAAAATTCTTTTTCCAAAGACGACCACTCATATCAGCGTACGCGAGGGATGTAACGATATAGAAAATCTGATATCTCAATTATAGTTACCAAATTATCACAGTTTACGATATTATCGCGGTATTCTTCATTGCTAAGCCAAAATTTTATCAAAATGAAACTTTCACATTAAAAGGGCAAACAACTGGCACAGAAAGAGGTTTTATTTTAAATGAACAAAATAAATAACAGGAACAAAGCTTATTTTTCTTGTGTAAATTTAAATAAACACTTTAACAGCCATAGTAGGTCAAAATATGCAAACAATTATCAGGAACAAAAATTATAGTGCAAGTTCAAATGAAATAAACTTTGAACTTTAAGCTGAACCTTAAATAAGTATAAATGTGCAAATAAAGTTTAGTTAAAGTTGTTTAGGAGCCAAATGTGTTTTTCTGAATTGTAGTTCACTCTGTGTGTCTGTGGGTGTCGCTGTGTTGTTACCTGAGGGTCAGGTATAAAGGTAGCTGCCTGTTATTGGTTAGCTGTTTGACCTGGAAGGGCAAAAGGTTTTTGACTGCTGTGGCGCTAACTGCTGGCGTTATGGTTGTCGGACCAGTTAATGGAATAAGTTAATATTTTAACTGCATCAGAAGAGCATCATTCCGGTCCATAAAAAGAAAACAAAAAACAAAAAATGCCCAGACCTCGGATTTCGTAATTTCAGTGGGTTGGTAAATGTCCTGTGTGCTATCACCACTTTCCGCCATGCTCACGTTACGATGCTGATGCTACAAGCTACATATTCACACAAGACACAGTTGCGAGTCTCTCGCAGACTTGAATGAGGCTGATATTAACATATCCTGGTAATCGACCGCGATAGTGAGATGAAGTCAAAGATAAACAGTAATTGTTACCGCGTAAAATTTTACCGCGCTTTACCGTAATACCGGTAACCGTTCCATACGCCTCATTATTCTCCTCTTTTTCAACGCAGTCACTTATTAGAGCTGAATTTCTGCTACTGGTTGAAGCTTCTTTGCTTCTGCTTGTCAAAGTTAAACGTTGACTTTTCACATGCAGGTGAATAAGCTATTAGTTTTAATCAAACCATAAGAGTTGGGCTGCTTCTCTTGTCATCTAATGGCACATTCCTCCTTTTCTCTGTGATTTAACGGTGCTTTAATGGCACTGAATGGAGAACGGACTTATTAACATAATCATGGATGGCAGACAAGAAGACATTTGGAGAAACGCTCCACGATTACATGTCGGTCTGCAGGAGCTCAAAGTTGTGGCCTCGCCACTTTTGAAGAGCCAGTAACCTTGGAGCGTCACCGCAAAGATGTCTGATGATTAACAACCCTGAGCCCTCAATAATCAGAGCAGCCATGCCGTGGTAGCGTTGTCAAGCAGGCGGTGATGTCATGAGCTGCCTCAGCAGGGCCAGAATCCTCTTACTAAAGCAAAACAATTTGTTGAGGAAAAAATATTTATTCTTGATATATTTCCATGATTCTGAGATTCAATCTGGAGGTAAGTCTGAAACTGCAGCTCATGAGAAAGTCTGTTTTGTCTCCCAGGACCAGATGGCTGGAGTTCAGTCAACTTATGAAGACCATGGGTGATTATTAAAACCCAATATTGAATGAAAAAAATATTTCCACCAAACAAGTCTTAGGCGGAATCACAGTATAACTCCAAAACCAAACTGAAACTACACATGGCTCTGTCTTGTTCACACTGCGACACAGCTCCGGATGTTGGGGAACGACAGGAAGCAATTCCATGTCTAACGGAGATGTACTCGACTGGTGCAAACCAGACGGCGACGCTACCGTCATCATGAGAATGGGTGGTGTGTGGAGAGTAAGACAGCAGTCCTCCAACTGCTATTCACTGGAGGCCGGGCAGCTGGCGATCATTTAGTTGCTGCCATGGATGCCAGTCACACATGAGGCCAGTCAGCCATTCAGTGTGAATATATTTACATATTTGTCAATCTGAGCTTCTTGGGTTTTTGGAAAGCGGCCACTGCAGATGCTTTAAGTAAAGTCAGCGGTGAAACCTTTGACCCCCTTGGTCAAGGATGTGGTTAGCTTAGCTTAGCATGAGAATAAAAGCAGGGAGAAACTGTTAGCATGGCTCTCAGTCCTTCTCAAACAGTGGGGTGCAACCCCTTAGGGTGGGGCTGTTCTTTTTTTTTTTTTTTTGCCGTACTGGAATAAAGTGTAATTGCACATATACTCCAGCAGGTGGCAGTGGCGCTCTCATTGTCACAGCTTGTTCAGGGAGCTATATTAGCTATATTGTGTCGGGTTTTTTTGCTCGGACATGCGCGCACACAGCACAGAGCACAGAGCAGGAGATATGAAGTGAACAAACCCTCAAGAGACACCATGGAAAAATATTTAACAGGGATGTAAAGAAAGGAGGAGAGAGAGACGGAGATAATGAGACAAACGAAAGTCACCAGAAAGTTAAGACGAGGAAATATGATGATGCTGATGTAGCGCTTGGCCTCACTGTGACTACGGTGGGATTGATGCACTTTAAATCTTTACAGAATAAAAAACAAATGATAAAGTTATTCTTTATTACAAGTTGATCTATATTAATTTCTTATTTGTTTTTCTTAATGTTAATAAGGATACAGTCTTATGCAGAGGGGTACTTATATCAATTTTATAGACAAATTATACTAATTTATAGTCGTGTTGGAGGGTGGTTGAGTGGGGGGATAAATGTTTTATTCTTCCTTGTGTGTGTGTGTGTGTGTGTGTGTGGGGGGGGGGGGTGCATAGCTCAACTGAAAGAGAAAAACTCGACCCCTGAGCGACTCTAAATGTTGCCGTCATTTCCACCAGAGTAAACATGCTCCCCCTGAGTGACAAATGCTGTCTGCCACTAAAAAACACCAAAACCCACTCCACTGGTCTCCCTCACAGTGACAGCTGTTGTGTCTCTGCTAGCCACTTAGCATCGTGGAAACAAACAAAGGGGAACTCGAGGACTCTTGACGATAGCCCAACAGACGTCAGAACTGCAAAAGTATTGAGTGAAGAGTGAATTTATAAACTGTCAACTGATCTAAATTGCTATCATCATCTCAGAATCATTACAACGAGCTAACATGACAGGATTAACCACAGCGTTATTTAACTGATGAGTATAATCCTTTATTTCTTCCTCTGCCAGTGGAAGTTATTTACAACTTATAAACAGAAATAACTCTTCTCCATTACGTTCTCATTTTGTTTTTTTGGTAATCTGATACATTTAGTTTAATTTGATTTCATTTGAATCATGCCTGACTGGTAGCTGCCCTGTTTCCAGGTAAAAGGTCGTGTCAGGACACGTTGGCGCGGCGCAGCGTAGCCCTGCAGCGGGTCGAGGCAGCAGAGCGAGTGGAATCAGCACTAATGAGAAATCGTCTCATTAGACACCACTGCAGTGTTCTGAAGCTGAGCTGAACGGTGCCCACCATCTTCTCCCACATAGATTAGCGCCTGTGGAGGTGTGGTGAAAGATTGCTCTCCACCGGCTGCTGCTGGCGCTGCGACTGATACAGCAGCTGGAATTGGGATCATCCCACCGTCGAATGCTAACAGTTGTGAGCACGGAGTGGGGTTAGAAAGGTTTTAAAGACTTTTACTCAGTTATGTAAACTTAGATGATCGAAAACATTTTTTTCCTGCGTCACCTGTAGCGTTTACTTATGAAAAATCAACATGCGGTGGGTTTCCATCAGCAAGGGTCTGGGGTAGTTTCAAGGCAGAAAAAGCATGTTGCATGTCTGCATTATCAAGAGTGGACCGCAATGAGTCATTTTTGCAAACTTATATACTGCTGAAACAAGTCCCTGCCTTTGTTCAGGTACTACTTCAGCACAGTCCGTCTAAATGTGTCCCTTTAAAGTATGACTCGTCTCTTCTCATTCACCGCTGTAGTGCATGCAAACAGGAAACAGAAATGCAGCAACCTTGTCAGCTCCTTCAGTGTTGATTTTGTGGTTCCAGTTTTTTTTTCTTTGTCTGGTTTTTTTCTTCTTTTTTATTTGATGGCAAACAGAAAGTGGTGCATTACTGCCCCCATGTGGTATGGAGTAGTAGTTTTTTTTTTCAGTCAGTGGATCCAGCTGGGCCCGTCACTGTAGTGTAGTTTATTTTGTTGTATTTATCTGCTACACCTTTGAAGCTTGATTTATTAATCGGAAATGCAGAGATGCCCCCCCCCCCCCCCCCCCCCCCACCCTATGCAGACACTCCGGTGCACCTCCCCAAAATTGAAGGTGACCGCAGAGTGTCGCAGAGAGGAGAGAAAGGAGGCCTCTGATTGGTCAATTCTACATCCCCGTAGAAAAGCGCGTGAGGAAGTACAGTGATCCCTTATTTTTCGCGGTTAATGGGTGGGGACCGGCGCCCCCCCGTGACAATCAAAATCCTCGATCTGGAGTCGGAGCCCCCCAACCCTCAATAATGTGTTTAAAATATGTTTAAAAAAAACCCCCAAAAAGTATCGAGTCACTGCAGCGAAACAAGACAAAGGCTCAACTGTGGTCTTTCTGTTTCCTTCATTCACAGCCTCTGGTCTCTGAACTGTAGTAAAGAAACTGCTGCTATTGTGCTATTTTTGGCTCGTAATTAGCGGCTAACACGCTAACAACAACAAAAGAAGCAGTCCGGTTTTCTCTGCATGGAACGGGAACTTTATTCTGGCACTGCAGGAACTTGTAACATCACACAGGTTGTATTGTTGGACTCCTGTCGGTTAACAGAGAATGTAAATCTATACACACTGGGCTGCTGTTGATGCTCACTACACTTTTCATCTAACCCCGTTTTCTTCTGCCGTCCCACGACACACACTCTCCATTACCCATAAGGCCACCTTCTTAAAAGGGGCCAGGCTGGCTCACAACATTTCTTTGCTGCGAGAGAACGCGCACAAAACAGTTCAGGAATGATGTTTCCGCGATTTTGAAATTTTTTTTAAAATTATATTATATATTTCTGAAAAAAAATCCACGAAGCACTAAAACCGCGGTACTCAAACCGCAAAGTGGCAAGGGATCACTGTACCCACATGTGTGCGATTTTCGTTCTCCACACTACAAAGACAGCACATATTCTAGTAATTCATGGAGGGAGATTGTGGGTCTGGATACGACCGAGATGGTGAGGAAGTGGAAAAACGCAAGAGATAAGTTTAGTAAATTTAGCTAGTTCGTGATTGTCCGTCTTGCGTTGTGGCGTGGAATAACATAGCACAGATTGCGCGTCAAAATTGAGCATAAATCAAAAGTAACAGTTCGGTCTGTGAAAATATTGTCTGATATTAAACCAGTCTGTGGTGCAAAAAAGGTTGGGGGCAACTGGCTTAAAGGACCAAGGATGAGGTTGGCCTTGTTACATTTCCAGCCTCATGGACCCCAACTAATGGAAACCCACCTATAGTCTATTGGGAGTTCCTGGTTTCAAATGCTGGTTGCATCAGGAAGAGCAAAATAAGTAATTTTGCTTTATGACCTTTAAAATGACAACAAAAACCACATAATTCATGTGAAGTTGTTTTGAGATAAAATCAAAGGTTCAAATATCATTATTTCATTTAAATAGTGATTAGAAATGCAAAAAAAGCCCTTTAAAGTGAGTCAAGGGTGATTTAACCCAGATCTGTTGTGTTCTTAAGTGTCATCGGTCAGTTGATCCAGTTAGTCATTCTGGGATGGATGATGAGTGATTAACAGTGTCATGGTCTGGGGCAGCCATGACGGCCATTTTGGGTTCTTTTATGTTCTGTGTTAAGTTGGCGTCAATCCCTGTCTTTTGTGTTACCTGTTTCCTGTTTTACTTTGAAGGTCTGTCTTGTCTCCGCTGTTTTCAGCTTTGCTTCCTTCCCTCTTGTTATCCTGATTGTCTGCACCTGTCTCTCGTTGTGTTCCTTGTGTATTTAAGTCTTGTCATCTCCCCTGTCTGTGCTGGTCTGTCGTCTTATGTTAAGTAGGTCTCTGTCTCATGTTTTTTAGGTCTTTGTTTCATGTTCAGTAGGTCTCCGTTCCCTGCACCATAAGTCTTTTCTTGTTTCCCGTTAGTGGTTTTTCTGTTTACAGTTCCTCGATGCTAGTTTTTTCCTCCCCGTGTGGATACTTTCGTGGATTTTTTTTTGTTTTCTTGAACTTTTGGTTTTGTTTTCTATTTTTTGAAACTCCTGCACCTGGGTCCTCCATTCTGCCTCTTACCTGACAGACAGGGAGGAGACGACGACTCTGGTTGGACACGGGACGCAGATCTGGAGACATAAAGGAACGTGCCATGGACTAGAAAGACCGGCTGATTTGGACACCCCTAGTTACCGTGTGTTCGTTATTCTAGCAAAACTTTGCATGACGCTCCTCCTTTTTCACATGGTCATTCACATGCTTAACTCAAAATACCACACGGACAAAATATCTGCCTGGTGACTGGATCAAAGATGTTTGGCAGCGGCATTATGGAAAACGCAAACACAATCCTTCAGCCTTTGCCCTTGAGAGTCATTATGGCCACGGCCAGAGATCACTGCAGCTGCACGAGTACTCAGTTGTGTTGTACGCATTTATCTCTCTGAAGTTTAAAAAGAGAAAAAATTAAAAAGAGAAAAGGAGTATCTGTAACAATCACAGAAGACAAAAATAGGATGAAGAAGGAAAACAGGAGGAAGTCGGCTGATGAGCAGACCGTTATAACACGAGGGGGAGACGACTGCCAACGGCTTATTGATATGTAGATTTAACACGCAGCAGCTTCCACCTCTGCAGCGTCTCCCTTCCTCTAAGTCATGATTAACAGACCTTATTAAGTTGCTAAATTTAAAACAACAGTTCCTCCTCAGTGCAATTAACACAGCGGAGAAGATGAAGAGGGAGGGAGGAGGAAGAGGAGGAGGACACATTTCAGCGTGTGATGTGTGTAGTTTGCAGAAGTTGTCAGTTTTGGGGGAAATTTGACATATTAACTGCAGTTTATGATGGATTAATGGATTAGAAATAACACTATATACATATTATCTACAGCCGTGTGCTCTGGTTTAGATTAGATTAGATGTGCTTTATTCATCCCCCAAGAGGGAAATTTAAGATCTCATCTGCTCATAAATAACACAATCAAAAATAATTTAAACAGAATGAAAACATTTAAAAGAAGAATTAAAAAGTCTAATTGCTCTTCTGCTCTTTGATCCTCAAATGTGTGATAATGAGGATGGTCCAGATGGTTCTGGATGGCCTCAACAGTCCTCATGGTACATCTCTCCACCACATCCTCCAGAGAATCCATCCTGACTCCCATCAGCCATCTTATCCAGCCTCATCGTCTGCTTTGTTCGTAAACTTCCTCCCCAGCAGATGGCAGCGGAGAACGAAGCACCGACCACCACAGAATGAAAAAACATCTGCAGCATCTTATTGCAGATGTTCAGAGATCTGAGCTTCCTCAAGAAGAAGACGTGGTGTGGTGTGAAACAGCTGTGATTACATCATGAGGTGGGAACTGACTTGGTTGTTGAGATTCTAAAAGCAACCAATGAGGCCATGGACGTCCATGAGACGGACATCTTCAGGGTACGTGTCATGATGTCATTGTTTGGAGCCAGCAGGAGAGTTGTATTTGTCAGAAGCACTTTATAGTCATTTAATATGACGCTGGATGAAGCCGACGCTGTTCAGACGTCGTCGTGGTTAATAACATGTTAACGCAAATTCTGTTTAACGCCACTATATTTTTTAACGCAAGATTAACGCACACATGTTTCTGTAAATATGACCCTCGGCCAATAAGTGTATTTACAGTCAATGTGTGGGACAGACATGGCGACAGAAAAGGGTCTTATGGATGGCAAATTTAGTTTAAGGTGCTGCCAGATGGGTCTGTTGACAAGAAAAAGGTTATTTGTATTTACTGTTGCTGTGAATTGAGTTACCACCGCAGGACGCGTTAAACTTAGTTTCACATCTGACATTCGCTTGTTTTTTTTTTTGTCTTTAAACTTTAATAGTGTCATGAAAACGGCACCAATTTCATCCTGGTTGGTATCATTTTGTAGATATAAGTATGTCAGACATTTCACAAGTGTCATCAACCCTCCAAGCTCAGTGGGTGAGGCTAAAACTCTAAGATACAGCGCTGAATGTCCTTCTGAGTATCTCGCTGCTTAGGAGCTGCTGGAGCTTAGGGACCGTCAGCAAATTACTGCGGTCAATCAGCAGCCCGACAAAATACACTAAGAAGCTGATGAATTAATTCAATTCAATTTATTACCTCCGCCAAGGAGGTTATGTTTTTGCTGGCGTTTATCTGTCTGTCTGTCTGTGTTCAAGATAACTCAAAAAGTTATGTATGGATTTTGATGAAATTTTCAGGAGTTGTCAGAAATGTGAAAAGGAAGAACTGACTTCATTTTGTGTGTGATCCGGAAAAAATCCTGGATTCTGGATCACTTTCACATTTTCGATAACATTGCAGTCAGTGGGGCCGAAAATTTGTTTCTCAATATCTCCGTTAATTATTGCCCAAAACTCATTAAAGTTGACTCAGGGATTAAAAATGAGAACCTCTATCAAATTTCAAAGGCTGATCCGGACCTGATCCAGAAGGGTGATTTTATCACCATCTGTAAATTGCTATATGGGAGAATTGTTGCACTTGTTGGAGGTCTGCGCTCTCCGAGTGTTTTTCTAGTTTATATAGCGTCTGTTACAATGTCAGTTGTCTCTATAGCCGCTTTACAGAGACCCAGAGCATGACCCCAGAGCAAATATTATTAACTAAAATTATATTATTAAATCCTAAACAAGGATAATGGCAGGTAAAAAACTCCCACAGAGGGAGAAAAAAACCTTTAAGCCAAACAGTGGCAAGAAAAAACTCCACTTTGAGAGGAAGAAACCTTGAGCAGGACCTGGATCATATGGGGGGACCTTCCTGCTGAAGACCAGCCGGGTAGAGAAAGAAAAAGAGAGGGGAGAAAGGACAGAGAGAGGATGGAGGACAGAGAGAGGATGGAGGACAGAGAGAGGATGGAGGACAGAGAGAGGATGGAAGACAGAGAGAGGATGGAAGACAGAGAGAGGATGGAGGACAGAGAGAGGATGGAAGACAGAGAGAGGATGGAGGACAGAGAGAGGATGGAAGACAGAGAGAGGATGGAAGACAGAGAGAGGATGGAGGACAGAGAGAGGATGGAAGACAGAGAGAGGATGGAGGACAGAGAGAGGATGGAGACAGAGAGAGGATGGAGGACAGAGAGAAGCCCCAAAAAGTACGGCAGCATCGGTGAACTTCCGGTTTTCAAACTAAAGGCTTAAAAAAAAAAAAAAGCAGACCCCCGTGACCCTGTATAGGACAAAACGGGTATAGATGATGGATGGATGGATAAACAGAACATAAAAAAATGCGATTAATGTGCGATTAATCGCGAGTTAACTAAGAAAATCTTTCGATTAATCGTGATTAAAAGATGTAAGTACCGGTAATCTTTGACGGATGCTGCGCCACGGTTGTCGCTGCACCTCACAGAAAGACGGAAGAAGTTTGACCAATCAGAAACCGTTTCATCGTTCTTAGTTAAGTTGTATTCTGTTCGTACTGTAACTTACCATTCTAAGATAATTACTGTTTGAACATATGATGGGATGGAGCTAATGCAGACGTGCCCCAGGTAAGACAAAAATAAAAAAGGCCCACTTTAATCCTGCAACTATATTTTTAATCAAACGTTACACCTTTATGTAAGTAGGGCCTTTCAAGCAAGAGTTCTGTCTGTGATACAGTATTTTACACTGTTGTCTTGGTGTTTTTCAGATGAATGTGTGATCTGAACACCTCTTCCATTATTTTCAAGGCTGCACTTTTGGAAAAGAGGAGCGTTTTCAGCCAGAGGAAGCTGCTGTTATCCTCTAAAGGAAAAGTCTTGTGCTATTTTGAGATGTTCCTGTTGTCAACAAGTCCCAGATAAAGACCAAAATCAACGCTTTTTGTTCTCCATTTGACTCCCATCCTCCCACCTTTTTTTTTTCTCTTCCCTGCATCACACAGTCCCTGTCAGGTTAAACACAGTAATTAAACGTCTGTTTTTTCCCGAGGTGATGAGAGTCCATTGTGATGCTGCGACAGCAGGTGCAATTTTCTCCCTCGCTTCAATCATCTGTGACGGATGGATCTGTGGGTGGAACAACCTCCAATCATCATCACCATCATCATCACCAGCATTTTTCAGGCTTTTCAGTTAAAATGCAGGGTCTAAAAGCAGCACAGCAACACACCAAGAAAAAAAAAAAAAAACACCCGCATACTCACACACACCCTACAACTATTTGAAAACTGACTAACCTCCATGAAATCGAGCAGCTGGAGGGCACAAACTCCTCCACGTTCTAAACTGGGCGGCTTAGGAAAAGAGAGCAAATTAGGATGGTGGGATCAAAAGAGGAAAAAAAAATCACCGGAGGTCTACAAGAAATGTGTGTGCACTGGTTGCAGTGAGTCAGGTGAGACGGACTCGGGGCGGGTTTCTTGTTAGCTTGGCAGAAAATGTTTGGGAGCTCGGCTAAACGTGCTGACACAGAGACGGCGAGAAGGAAGGAGGGATGGCTGCGTGGAAAAGAGGAGGAGAGGGAGATGAAAGGGAAGAAAGAGCGTCTCCAGCCTCCTCGGGGCGCTCCGCACAGCTGTGGAGGAAGAATGGAGGGCTGCTGCAGGACAGCTAGCTAGCGAGCGTTTCTCCCGTTTTACATGTTTGCTTCCCCGCCGTTGCACATTAAAGCTCCTTATAACCGTCGGAGGAGAAGTAGGGACTTTTATTTTCTGATCGGCAACTTTAAAAGGCACACTGGGATATAGACGGCGAAACAAACAAGCCAAAAAAAAAAAAAAAAAACTTCAGTCGCTTCTCATCTGATTGGCAATCCAATTAAATTATAAGCTTTGGTTTCCGAGCGGGGTTTTCAAATTCAAGTGGTAACACAACTGCAATGTCAAAGTGGACAATCAGATAAATATCGTCTCATCGCTGTGAAATCAGAAAGATTCCTGCTGCGTAAAGAGCTTTGAAGAGGCAGATAGAAAATAGAAATCTGCAGTGTGACTGTGCTCTTCAGACAGGTTAGCTTCAGACAGGTTAGCTCTTCTGCATACTAAAAAATACTTAAGAATATAAAGTTTGCTAAAAAAAATGCCATCATCAAACATGCACCACAAATTAACATTTAAAACACTTTAAAACATGTGACAATAGGGTACAGTGTATGCTCTCTCACTCTAACAGCCCACAACCGATACACGTTAGCTTGCTTAGCCGAGTTAACAACACAACAAAAATACTGTCAAAAACTTTTTTTTACCATAGCAGATACAGTCTTTACCATCAAATGCCAAGTTTTAGCGAACCAAATGACGAACTAAAATCATCACTGCTTAGCGCGGCTAATGTGGCGGCATAACTTTACCGTGAGTGTCTCGCCATTGAAGACAGACCAGGTGCCAGAGGGGTAATATAAATATCAAAACCTAACGCGAACATAAAGTTAGCTCATTTTACTTCGCGAACAATGTCGACATTCAATTCGACTCACGGTTGTAAAATCCCATCCCACCATTAGTTCAGTAACTCACACTCAATTTAAAAAAAGGAAACATTGTGGATAGTATAACTTTTGTTATGATATTAAAAGCCGAACATTATATGTTTAAATGGCCCCGTTTCTGGTGTTATAGTGCAAGTTACTTGGAGGAAAATAAATGATGATCCTGAGGGTATATATACATACTGTATATATTCAGGGCCCGATCTTCCACCAGATCTGCTAAAGCCGCTATTAAGGGATAGCAGGTAGTGGGAGGGGCGTTCTTCCGCAAAGAACGCAATCTTCCACCTTGCTAAACCCGCTATCCCACCTGCGCTACCCGCTATATTATGCATAGGAGTGGTTAGGGTGTTCCACCTGTTAAACCAATCAGTGCGTCAGCAGCCTGTTGCCTTTAAGAGCAGGTTGCGCTACCCAGCTAACGCTATGGTAGCGTCTTTTCATCCAGATCAGAGCAGCTCTCATGGGCAGCTCGTCTGGGACTCTGCTGTAGAGCTTCCTCCTCTTCCTTCCTCCTCCTCTGCACTGATATATACATATAAATATTTTTACACAGACAATTCCTATCGGCTACCTGAAAGTCCCAGATAGTTGGTGTCCTCCCAGTAAACACGCTCTGGTCGTCTGTGGTTTAACTGGCGAGCAAGCCGTTTAAGACGATCTCTGCTATTTTCTCAGGGGTTCAACTGAGGTCAAATCACACTTTTTATACAAGAGTTAACTCGAGAGGTGGAGCCATTTGTGCACGTCCACATGTGACCAGGTGGATGCGCATCGATGCCATTTGGACACGCTCTTGTACACGCTGACATGTGGGTCGCAGGTAGCAACCCGCAACCCTAAACCCCCGATTCACAAGATACTGAGTTTGCGGAAAGGGCAAAAGACACGCCCATTGCCACACCTACAAAGTGAGTAAGAGAGTCGGCATAATGGGTAGCGGCTTTAGGAAGCAGAAGATGGCATTAGCGGTTAGCGGAGGTTCCTAAACCCGCAATTTGCGGGTAGCGGCTAGTGTTAACGGGTAAGGGGAAGAGTACGATTGGGGTCTCGGAGCCATGGGGGTCTGCTGGAGCTCATCCCAGCTTTGTTCGGGCGAAAGGCTTCACCCTGGACATGTCCATCAGGTCCTGCGATGGACGCAACGCAACAACCACAGAAGTCACTCCCATCGGCAACTTAGAGTCACCAGTTCAGCTGAGTCTCATGCTGTTGAACTGTGGGAGAGAATCGGAAGAGCCTGAAAAAATCCCATTCAAGCGTGGGGTGAGCCCGCAGAAAAGTCCCAGCAGAGATCTGGACCAGGAACCTTCTGGCTGTGAGGCAACTGGGCCAACCGCCAAACCACCGAGGGTAGTGAAGTTAGTGGGACAAATCTGTGTAGCACTAAGGTTAAGATGGCTCAAAGCAGCAGCAGAGTGACCCGATAAATCCAGAACCACTGCAGAGTTCAGAACTGGAACTGGAATAAACCCAGCCCCAAGTCGTGATATCTTACTCCATCATCTGACGACAGCGGATCTTAGCGTCGTCAACAGGAACTCACCACTATCTTGGCGTCTCGCACCGTGTTTTCGGGCACAGTGACCCAGTACTCGGGCTGCTCCCACTGCGGCGGCTGGTTGTGGACGTTGGTGATGATGACGGTCAGCTCCACGGAGCTGCTGCGGTTCCCTCCGTCCGACGCCACGATCTGCTGGCTGATCCTGGACGTCTGCAGGGAGACGCATCAGGAAAGACTGAGATCAGTTTTAAAGAGCAATAATCTGTCTTCAGACGAGTGTTTATCCAGAGCTGCCTCCTTTGCTATTTTGTTTCAGGATTTGTTTAAGATTTTTTAGATGTTTCTATCGCTCTGAAGGGATCGTTTGTGCGAAAGTTCTGCCAGTCACTTGTTCAGAGCAGTTTTTGTTCTCTTCAAAGTCACATCTTAACGTTCAAGCGTTTCTCCAACGTAAATGAAAGGCAGCCAAAGAGCGAAAGAAAAGAAAACGGTCGAGTCTGAATCTTTTGCTTTGGGATAAATCTGGCTTTATTCAATTATTGACTAAAGGTCTGTTTAAAAGATGCAGAAAAGGCGAGCGGAGGGGAGATAACAGCGTCAGAAGAGAGAGAATGATTTGCATCATTCATATCAGGCATCAGATTCGTCTCATTGTGGATTTTCAGTCTGACTTTGCAAGATTGTGGAAGGAAGAGACACAAAAACACAATCACACACACACTGATAGCATCTATTAGGAATGCACAATAACGGCATGTTTTATGCATCTTTTTATTGTTTTTAGAGAAGAAGCAGCAGAAAGCTTGTAATCCTGGCCGTGCTGAAAGCTGCAAACAGGTGCCGGACCAACTACAGTGGTACCACTACTTACGAACGTCTATACATATGAAATTTTCAGGTTACGAAACGCCTCAACGGGAAAATATTGCCTCTTTTTGCGAAAGAAATTTAAGGATACGAAAGGCAAAAATACAGTACACATTGCTACTCACAGCTCCCAGAGTTTACCGAACATAAACATACTTGTAACTGCTCTGCCATTGGCTATCGCTTAGCATCTTCCTGGCATCCCATTGGCTAGGAGGGCCCCTTGTCTGTATGAGCGTAACCCAGCAACCCAGGTAAACAAACAATTTTTACCTCCACCAAGGAGGTTATGTTTTTGTCTGTGTTCAAGATAACTCAAAAAGTTATGGATGGATTTTGATGAAATTTTCAGGAGTTGTCAGAAATGTGAAAAGGAAGAACTGATTTCATTTTGGGTGTGATCCGGAAAAAATCCTGGATTCTGGATCACTTTCAAATTTTCGATAATTGCTGTGCTTGGCAGAAGTCTGCGCTCTGAGTGCTTTTCATGTCATTTCATGTATTATTTATAATTTATTAAAAAAATTATGTTCAAATTTTGGGGGGCTTGGAACGGATTAGGGCATTTACATGGAAAACGCGTCTCTACTTACGAAATTTTCAGGTTACGAAACTACTTCCAGAACTAATTAATTGTCAAATAACTGTTTATTTGATCTGGAAACATAGTTGGAGTACGTTTTCAGAACAGATATTTTAGAAGCAGGACGAAGTGTTGAATGGGAATATCTTGGAAAAGTTACATCTGTCTTCTGGGAGTTTTCAGTGGGTTATGTAGGAATGTATGGACGTGCGTCCTCATAAAGGGACACGTGATCCTCGGAACGACGTTTATTATTGTGTTCTGACGAGACCAACCATGAGGTTTCACGTTGGCTCAGAATCCTCTCCAGCATCCTTGTGAGGGTCCTTCTCACCTGTGAGATGGGGTGGTTGACATAGACCCAGCCGGTGCTGGGGTTGATGTGCAGGTAGGCCGGCTTCTGGCTGGACAGGGAGTAGGTGATGGCCGCGTTGCTTCCCTGGTCGTCATCATGTGCCGCCGCTCGCAGGAAGCTAGTTCCAACTGGGGTGTCCTCCCGCAGGAAGTCTGATAAGAGGGACAGGAGATTAGAAGTAAACCTGTTTCCAGGATGCCGTTAAATGCAACATCATTGTTCCAGGTGGATATTCTAATATTGGTAAAACGGCGCTGTGATGCGTCAGCAGCATGTCACCTCGTTCTGTCATTTCTGGGTCTCGCTCTCCCAAAGTCAACGGGCGCATTTTTAAATTTATGAATATAACCTCCAATCCTGCTGACTGCGATGCATGTCAGCGCTGATCAGACAACAAAGACGACTGGCGGGGGGGAGGCGGGCCGCTGCGTTTCCCTCTATAATACTGCATTTCAAGCATTATGTCAATAATAATGTCCTGTTTGCTCCCGTTTGTGGGTGCATTTCAGCTGGATCACATCAGATCCTGGCGACCCAGGAGGTCTACATTTCTGTCATTCAGGTCCAGTCACTCACGCTTTTAACTTATTCCTGGTTACGTAACACGCAACGTCATCAAATACAAGCAGATGGTGGCATCTACAGATATGTTTGACACCAGTCTGGCTGCTGAGGACTTGTATTTTCCTTTTGCTTCCTTCAAAATACCAACATTTTGGTTTTAAGAGAACACTAAATTAAATTTGCTTTCATGCTTCACAGGCATCTGCGGTTTGTTTCTGCTGCCAGAGGACACTGCTCCCTAAACAGTAAACAGGCTCCTCCACAGGAAACTGAATATGTTACAGCTAATAGAAAGTAAAGGAAAAAATGCTACGACGAGCTGCTTACCCCGTCCCTAAAGCCCAAAACCTCTGCGTGGCGTTACATGTGGATAAAGACCGGAAGATGAATAACAAGCAGAGGTGTTTTTCTTGCAGGAACACCCCTAAAAACAACATGCATACAAAGTAACCGGCGGTAAATGAGTCCGTGTCCCAGAAACATTTCAATCTGCCTCTTAAATAGTTAATGAGATACTGTGTGTTTAATCACACGAGCCGAACTTCTGACACGATCCTAATCAAAACACATATTTGCGCGCCTGGTAAACAAACACGGACCCGCGGGGGCTGGCGGCGAGCGTTTCATCAGCCTTAGGAGCTTTTCAGGATTACACAGATGCAGATTTGTGCACGGCAGCGACACGGACGCGGTTAACCTGTTTCCTCACGGGCTCAGGGGCTCAGCTGGTGGCGCCTGCAGGAGGAGGCGGGACTTACACTGGTAGCGGCTGTTTTCGAACTTGGGGTCGTTGTCGTTCTGGTCCGAGATCACCACCGTGACCTGACAGATTCCGATGAGCGGCTCCTCGGCCTGGTCGGTGGCCGTCACGGAGAGCGTGAACTCCCTCTGGCGCTCCCGGTCGAAGCTCACCGTTGTTGAGATCACACCTGGCAGATGGAGAGAACCACGTTAACACGGCAACAGCTGCAGTCAAGTGTTCCTGTCTGTCACTCCATGCGTTTACATGGGACGTTTAATTCCTCTTTAATTCAGAATTAAAGTTAAATCCGAATAAAAGTTACCATGTAAACACCTAATTCCATATGAAAATGTCCATTCAGAATTAAACTTCATTCTGAAGTAAGTGGCTGGTTTATTCTGATTTTAATTCTGAATAGAATAATTCCGCGGTCATGTATACACTCATTCCGCTTTAAATTAATTCTGGTCTTTCTGCACATGTGAAAGGAAAAATGTATTTTTTGTGTCCTGAAATGCCCTGACTCCAACTCTTTTTTTTGAATTAGGACATTTCGGGCCAAGAGGTGGAATGAAGGGAAAAATATATTTTTTGTGTCCCGAGATGCCCTGAATTCAACTCTTTATATATCAATCATGCTATTATCAATTATATTACTGCTGATTATTATATGCACCTTTTTGAATCAGGAGGCTCTCAGGCCAGAGGTGGAAACTCTGTGTACTGAGAATGTCCTGATTCAACTCTTTCGTATCAGTTCTGCACCTGCTTATGTTTATCAACAAATGTAACTAGAGAGAGAGATGCGCCCCCTATCTGGTCTGTTCACACGGGACTGAGCTCCCGTGTGAATGGGCTCCATGGCGAGAGGCCAAGACTTAGTGTGTGAGCTCCTGGGGAGTGGATGGGCCCGTCCCTCCTTCCGAGTTCGGATGTTGTTAAAAGACTATAAAGACGGTGACCCCGGAAGTTCGGGTAGAGTCAGCTGCGGGTTTGTGCACGACGCCCAGCCGGGTTTTTGGCCACTCTACCGGACTGTCCGGCTCTCCAGTCTATGTGTTGAGGTAAGAGACTATAAGGCCTAGCCCTGATGAACTGTCAGTGATCTGTTTTGCTCTATATTTTGTGGGGAATAAACTTTACACATTTATTCTAGCAAAAGAGCAATTGTGTGTTTTCTATGTACAATGCTTGCTATCTATGGGGAATATATATAAACATATATTATTCTAGCAAAAAGCGAGTGTCTGTGTTTCATTTTGTACAGCCGACCACTCCGAACCTGATAAATTTTCTCACAAAACAACATGCTAGTTCTCTTGCCCGTCTGTCGTGATGACGCTTATATTCCGCGCTGGGCTTGTTTTCAAAACAAGGTTTCAAGATGGCAGCACGCAGTAAACGGTGGTCAAGAGCAGAGACGATTTATTTAATAAATAGCTTGGAGGAACTGGAAATAATTAAAAGAAAAGGTGGCAGGAAACATAAAAATTGTGAGCTTTTCAAAGTTGTAGCGGCCAGGTTAAATGAAGGAGGTTTCACAGATAGAGACGCCGCCCAGGTCAAAAATAAGTGGAATGTTGTTGCTAATCGAGTAAGTTTTTTTTCTTCCGGTAGACGTAAAGACGTCCGCCCCCCCTATCCAATCAGAACCCTTCCCAACCCCCAGACCTTAAGCGGAATTGGATAAAGCCGAACAAACGTGTTTTCCATGTAAACCTTAATTCGGAATTACTATTTCCATGTAAACTCAAAGGAAAATAGTCTAATTCTGAATTATTTAATTCGGAATTATTAATTCTGTGTTAAAAAACATCATGTAACCATGGCCACTGTGTGGACGTAACTGGGGAAACCCAGGTACAGTAAAAATGGCAACCACTAGGGGGCAGCACAGGTGGACGACAGTTGCTGCTGCTGCATTTGGAGCTTTTACACGTCACGTAAACATCTGAAACGACTGTGTCAGGAGAGGCCAACCCTGGTCCTCAAGAGCTGGAACCCTGCAGCCCTCAGATCAGTGGTTTTTAAACTTTTAATCCTGCGTACCACCTGAAAAACTGTTCAGCTCTCTGAGTACCACCATGATGACCAATTTCAAAATATAGCCATATATGCCTTCTAAATTAGCTTTAAACACACAGAGATGTTTGTTCCTTATTGTGGTTATTTATTACCTGAATTCAGACATTTACAACTCTGTCCAACAGTTCTCACATACTCTCATACAGAGCAAAATATACACACTCAAAAGTTGTTACATCTGCACTGCAACTGAATATGGAACAAATTATTTTTTTAAAGACAATTTTAATTATCTCAAGCTAAACATTTTGTTTGTAACGTTGTATTTATAATGCATTGTATGTTTCCGATTTTTTTTTTTTAAGTGAAAATGTGGAAAAAATGTGGAAAGTCATGACGTTCCCCCCCATACCACCAGAGAGTGCTCGCGTACCACCGGTGGTACATGTACCACAGTTTACGCACCACTGCCTAAGATGTTTCCCTGCTTCAGCGCACCTGATTTACGTGAATGGATCACCACCAGCTTGTCATCCAGGTCTGCACAAGTCTGTTAACGACCCACTCTTGTGAATCTGGTGCGCTGAAGCAGGGAAACATCTAAGACAGTGATTCCCAAAGTGTGGGCCGCGGTCCCCTGGTGGGCCGTCGCTGGACTGCAGGTGGGCCGTGAGAAGTCATTAAAATAAAACAAATATGTTTTAAATCCTCGATTTTTTTTAAATGAATTTAATTACTGTAAAATATTCATGAGATGATTAAAAAAAACATGAAGAAGTAATAAAACCAAACCAATTAAGTGTTATCCTACTGCCGTCTTAACTTAATATGACAAGTGTCACCTTATTTGTTGACCCCTTACATTAATATCAGAACATAACTTCTAGTCCTGTATGTTGATCACAGTTGTGATTAAAGGTTTCGGTCGGCTGAGGAGATTTTTCACATTTCAAATTGGGCCTTGGTATTCTGAAGTTTGGGGACGGCTGATCTCAGACCTGCGGGGCTGCAGCTCTTGAGGACCAGGGTTGGCCACACCTGGACTATGCGAAAGCGAACTCCCGCCGACTCAGAAGGCATCAATGTTGCTCAAGGGTAAGGACAAAACGGAGAAGGATATGGACGAGCTGAAGCTCGTAACAGATCGACACCAGCCGTGAGACACGGAAGTCATCAGGTTGCTACTGTTATTAAGAATCTCTGACTAAATCCTTGTGCTAACACGCCAAACAATGCGACTCCCAAAACTGCATTTCAAAAGCAAAAACGTTTTGTCAATCATTTCCAATCGCTGACTGCTTCAGACTCCTTATTTTGACTGTATCTTGTACTCAGATTAGGCGCTGCCGTAGATCTTACCGGTGTGGGGGTCGATGTCAAACCCAGACGACACTCCGTCTCTGTGCATGATGCCGTATCTGACCTCCCCGTTGACCCCCATGTCAGCGTCGTGAGCCCGGACGCGCAGGACGAACGTTCCCGGGGGCTGGTTCTCCAGCACCGCTGCGTTCTGGCTGTAGCTGTGACACTGAGAGCACAAACACCCGCGTTCAACAACTACGACATCTGCATATCACCTGAAAAATAACCCGGGCTGACTTCAGTCACCTCCTCGAACACCGGCTTGTTGTTGTTGATGTCATTGATTCCGACGATGACCTGTGCAGAGCTGCTGAGTGGGTACGGCCCGCCGGACGCGTTATCGTCCGTGGCGGTGATGTTGAGGACGTACTGCGGACCCCTCAGCCTCGGAGGTGGACTCCGTCGCAGCTTAATGATGCCTGCACATGAAAATATAAAGAAAACAAAAGAGTAAAACAGACTAAACATGTCGTTCTGCCTCATCGGCCCGCTGTGCTTCACAGTAATATGGAGTGTCTTCTCCCGCTGTTTAACCAGTGGATGCACATACATAAAAGTTATCTGATATTTCACAAGTAGAAAAAAAAATGTGTGGAAAAACAAATGTAAATTTATGTTAATTTTATTAACTGTCTGATTTTGCCTCAAGCTTTAGAACCACAAAGTAAATCTGTATGTAAAGTAGCTGAAATGAGTCTCACTTTGAGCAAAATCCAGAGCAGGAAAATGTTATTCACATATTAACGCGCCACTGTTAAAGGAGGCATCCGTGAATTCAGCAACAGGACAAAAAGCTTAGTCCTCCCTTATATTATTAGATCCGAAACAGGTTCTTTTATTTTGCTGATCATCACTTTATTAGGTCTATCTTGCTGGTACCGGGTTTGGACCCCCTTCTCCTTCAGAACTGCCTAAATGCTTCGTGTCATAGATCCAACAAGGTTCTGGAAACATCCCTCAGAGAGTTTGGTCCATATTTTCATGACAGCATCACCAGTTGCTCCAGATTTGTCGGCTGCTCATCCATGATGAAAATCTGCCGTTCCACCACATCCCAAAGATGCTCTACTGGTGATCTGGTGACTGGAGGACATTTGAGTCCAGTAAACCCCATATCATGTTCAATGAAACCAGTCTGAGATGATTGGAGCTTTATGACATGGAGCGGTATCCTGATGGACGTATCCATCAGAAGATGGTCCACTGTGGTCATGAAGGGATGGAGATGGTCAGCAACAATACTCATGCTCAGTTGGTACTAAAGGACCCAAAGTGTATCACCACCATCACACCACCAGCAGCACCAGCAGCCTGAACCGTTGATACCAGGCTGGATGGATCCATGCTTTCATGTTGGTTCCTCCAAGTTCTGACCACCTGAATGTTGCAGCAGACCAGACAACGTTTTTCCATCTTCTATGGTCCAGTTCTGGTGAGTCTGTGTGAATTGTAGCCTCAGTTTCCTGTTCTTAGCTGACAGCAGTGACACCTGCTGTGGTCTTCTGCTGCTGTAGTCCATCCACCTGAAGGTTGGACGTGTTGTCCGTTCAGAGATGCTCTTCTGCAGAACTCGGTTGTAACAAGTGGAGTTACAGTCGTCTTTCTATCAGCTCCAACCAGTCTGGTCATTCTCCTCTGACCTCTGGCATCAACAAAGCATTTGTGCCCTCAGAACTGCAGCTCACTGGATATTTTCTCTTTCTGGACCTCTGGTTGTGGTGAAAATCCCAGTAGATCAGCAGTTTCTGGAACACTCAGACCAACAACCAGGCTACGTTTAAAGTCACTTTTCTTCCTTATTCAGATGCTGGTTTGAACTGCAGCGGATCGTCTCGACCACGTCTACATGAATAAATGCGTTGACTTGCTGCCATGTGATTGGCTGATCAGAAATTAGTGTTAACTAGCAGTTGGACAGGTGGACCTGATAAAGAAGGCCGGTGAGTGTTCATTCATAGCTGCAAGCATTTGCTGCAATTACTCTCATGTTTGTGTTTTTTTTTTTCTTTTATGCCAAAAGGACGTTGCTCATTTCACAACACACAAGCTTCTCTGCAGGAGAGAGAAACCCAATTTATGAAAAATATAAAGTTAAATATAACACCCCGCAGCTGCTGCGCATTATAAATTGCAAATACGAAACAAAAAGAAAGAAAGAAAGAAAAAAAGGAAATAGGTTGAAGAGGTTTAATTTGCAGCTCCGCTGTGCATGCGTGTGTTTTCTGTGTGTGTGCTTCATCATCCACGGTGGCAGCTAAAGCATAAACAAACAAATGACAGGTTGAGCTCAAAAACACACAAAAACCTGTTTTATTCTGACTCGCTTCTAAAAAAAAAAAAAGAAATAAAAACCTCCTGTTTCTGCAGCAACAATCACTTCCACATTAACACAACAGAGCAAACAGACAAACGAGCAGAAAGCAGCTTTGGTAGCGACGCTGAGGTCGGGAGGGCACGATCGCATCGACACGGAAACCCTCCACGACGCTCTGAAGTGACACAACAGAAGAGCCGAAGGCCATCTGCTGCCCAAGGGCGAGCGAGGAGCCTCCATGTATCATTTATGCTCACGGTTGCATCCGTTCGTGCACGGACGCGCGCGAGGCAGCGGTGCATGTCGGCGATAAGGAGACAGAAAAGGCTCGGAGAGCGACACGCGCAGAAAACGCTCATGACACGAGCGTGAACTTTATCTGCAGTAGCAGACGCAAACCCCCGACCCCGACCTCGAACTCGACTTCATTTTCGTTTCAGCTGCCTCACGTGTGACGCAACGAATTTGTCAGTTTGCAGAAATGAAACAGATGTCGGAGGAGAGGATTAAACAGGCTCTGGGCATCACGCTCGTGTCCTGCAGAGAAACAAACAAACAAACAGATTGATCCGCACTGTAGCTGATATCATTATTCTTATTTGACCGACTGCGCGCTCACTTTACGCTGCTTTTGGATGAAATTTTGCCCAAATTACTTTTAAAGCCAGGCAGAGAGGGAGGGAAAAAGACCAGAGCTGCTGGAGGTGGAGACGCATAAAAACTAGGGCTGGGCAACGATTAAAATTTTTAATCGCGATTAATCGCATTATTTTCCTGATTAATCACGATTAATCGCATTGTATACACAGAATCAAAAGTAGTGTAAAACACACTTTTATTTAAATGTTCTGCTGCCATATGAACCTAAAGTGCCATAACATTTGTTGTTCAAACACTTTTAACATCAGCACTTGTCAGTAACACATATTTAGTGTTAATCTTATCTTAAAAAATGTAAAATAAAATAAAGCTTATTGCCACTGCCAGGGCATTAATGTCATCCTGTTTTTTAATAAAAAAAAAAAAAAAGTCTCCAAACAAAATCCAACAAAATGATTGTGTCTCAGCACAATCAGAACATTAAAACAGGTAATTTCTGAGGTAACAGCAGAAACTTTTAACGGGGAGTTCAACTTGTCAGTTGTTACAAATAACCTTGTTTCTGTTGAATCCTCCGTCTGGGAGAACTTTAAAATGAAAATGTTCATGTTAAAGTTCAGTAACTTTACCAATCTGTGTATCAATCATTCTTTCCATTTTCAATTGTCAATCAAAAATTAAAAAAAAATTAAAAAGTGACATTTTATTAAGTTTTTCGTTTTTTAATCTAACACAATAAAATGAAAAAAAAAATGCCTGTTTTTTTTTATATTTCAATTTAGACTTGGATCAAAAATACGAAATAAAAAAAACGGGCCACAGAACTGAATTTGTTTTATAATGGAGGACTGGACTTTCTGTTGTCATTACACATCTGTGCCACTAGATGGAGCCGCACTGCAGTAACCAGCTAGAGAACAGCAGGACAGTGAACACATGGAGCAGATCTGATGGAACATGGAGGAATGACGAGAGAGTTTTGTTGCAGTGCAGAACCATTTTTTTAGACAGAGTTGTTAATATTGTTACCTGAGTTGCTACCTGAACTGTAAAGTTCATGGATTTTTACCGTTCTCCATGTCTGTTTTAGCTTTCCTCCAAGTTTACCTGCCAATTCTCTTCCAGTTCAGCAGCAGCCAGTAACAGACTTTTCAAAACAAAAGCATGTGAGCAACATGCGTTAACGCGTGATAAAATAAATGTCGTCGTTAATAAATTAATGCGGTTAACGTGATAATAACCTATTAACTTGCCCGGCCCTAATAAAAACATGACTGTTTATGATCACAAATGATAGCCGCTTCATAAAAACTAAACCAAATGCAGTCAATGTGTGGCCTTTCAATAGCTTGTACAACAGAGTTTCTGGCCACTAGATAGATAGATAGATACTTTATTGATCCCGAGGGAAATTCAGGGCATCCAGTAGCAGTATACAGACAGGCGGGACACAAGACATTGGTTACAATACACAGTGATTAGCATTCTTTTGATCTTTTTTATCCATCGTCACTTCAGTTACATTGAGGTTTGCAGACAGCTCTGTTGAGGTCCAACCACACCACTCTGACCTTGATCCTTGTACTGTTTCACCCAGCGTGACTAGTGTCGTAGACTGGAATTCACAGCCAGCTAAACTCTCTCTGACATTTTAATCCAAGGAACAGACAAATGTTATGGCTGGATCAACTTTAATACCAGAAATTGTGAAACTGAAAGAATACAAAGAAGGGATAAATTACCACAAGGTAAATTATACAGGTTGATATGTAGCTTACTAGCGGATCTAACATCTATGGTAAAAGTCCGCGATCGCTTCTCACTTGTTTATTCAACAAATTACACAGAGATATACTATAGAAGAATATGAAAGCTTAAGAACAGTATATAATAATTCACTTACTCATATTGCCACTACAAAGGGCTACAAACAAACGTGAAGGGGAAGAACATCTCTCGCTACAGAATCAGAGCGGGCAAATGAATGACCCCCGACGTAGCCTACGTCACTTCCTACCTAGCGGACACAAAGCCGTTGATGCAAAACACAAACAAACGAACGTACTGCACCATCTACAGGCTCAAAAATGCAACTGCAAGTACATAATGAACACAGTTCCTACACAATCCTGCTGCATACCACAATCCTGGCACAGTTTTAGTTACTGGACAGGTCTCAGATCTATTCTAGAAAACGTTGGTGTATTGGAGGGTTTACAGTCGAGTCAGTGATGTTAAAAGACTACGAATGGATCCAACCGAAGTAAATGCTTTAAATTCAGGTGATGTAGAAGCACGTTTGTTTGTTTGTTTTCAGGAATTCGCTCAGACCCGCTTCTTCTTCTTCTGCTGTTAGCTTTTCCCTTTAAGGCTCCCTACAATGTTCTAGGAATGGAACGGTTACCGGTATTACGGTAAAGCGCGGTAAAATTTTACGCGATAACGATTACCGTTTATGTTTGACTTCATCTCATTATCCAGGTTGATTACCAGGATATGTAATATCAGCCTCATTCAAGTCTGCGAGAGACTCGCGACTGTGTCTCGTGTGAATATGTAGCTTGTATCATCGGCATCGTAACGTTAGCATGGTGGAAAGTGGTGATAGCACGCAGGACATTTACCAACCCACTAAAAGGACAAAGTCCAAGGTCTGGACATATTCTGTTTTTTTTTTTAAGAATCCAGAGGGACAACTGGTGGAGGACAGTTATCCTGTCTGCAGAGCACTTGTTTACATTTTATTGTAATTTGTAGAAGCAACTTGAAGGAGCTAAGGCTAATGCTTCAAGCTACTGAAATGTTTGACCAAGAGTAACCTGGTCGACGCGCTTTGCTAACTCACATTTCGTAAACATTACTGTTGCGTGTTGATTGAAAAAGGACTGGAACGATGTTCTTCTGATGCAGTTAAAATATTAATTTATTCCATTAACTGATCCGACAACCATAACACCGGCAGTTAGAGCCACAGCGGTCAAAAACTTTTTGCCCTTCCGGGTCAAACAGCTAACCAATAACAGGCAGCTACCTTTATACCTGACCCTCAGGTAACAACACAGCGACACCCACAGACACACAGAGTGAACTACAATTCAGAACAACATATTTGGCTCCGAAACAACTGTTTCTTTATTTGCACATTTATACTTATTTAAGGTTCAGCTTAAAGTCCAAAGTTTATTTCATTTGAACTTGCTCTATAATTTTTGTTCCTGATAATTGTTTGCATATTTTGACCTACTATGGTTGTTAAAGTGTTTATTTAAATTTGCACCAGACAAATAAGCTTTGTTCCTGTTATTTATTTTGTTCATTTATAATTAAACCTCTTTCTGTGCCAGTTTTTTGCCATTTTAATGTAAAAATTTCATTTTGAAAAATTTTTGGCTTCTGATGTTTTAGTATGACAAGAAAATCACAAGATGTACGCATTTTTTTTTACATTTGTACAGCAATTAAGAATATTGCGATAGTGTCGTAAACCGTGATAATTTGGTCACGATAATCGAGATATCAGATTTTCCATATTGTTACATCCCTACAATGTTCAGAACATGACTGACAGCTGCAGCGTGTTGGATTCACCATCGTTTGTCCTGTTTTCAAACATGCAAGAATAAGTTTCCTTCAACGGGGAAAAAAAACCAAAAAACAGAGTGCAAGAGGTCCAAACTGGTCCTCGCAAAGACGGACAAGAATTCAAATGAGTGGAGCGCACGTTCCAGTGACACCGACCGGAAGATGAGCAGTTTGTGTGAGCGGCCTGGACTGATTAGAAATGTGTGCGCTCGTGTGTTTTTATTCATGCGTTAGTGTGAGTGTGTCATCCAGGGGTTCGCTGGCCTCGTTAATGCTGCCACGCTCATCCCCAAATGCTGGTTACTATGGAAACAACCACTGTGCAGTGTGTGTGTTTATGTGACGGTTTTGTGTGCACATGTGTTAAAAAAATGATTGTTTTTACTGTTTATATGTGATAAAGCAGACATGTTCACATTTGTTTTTTAGCCCTGTCACCTTTGACTTTCTCCTCAGATAAAAAAGAAAAAAACAAAACAAAACAAAACTATATTTTAGTCTCTTTGAAGAGAAGCAAATAAATTACAGGAGCTCAGGCATCACAGTTGTGTTTGCTGTCTGTTGCTGGAATGTTCTGGATCAGAGGGGTCAGACTCATTTTTTACTGAGGGCCACATCAGCATCATGGTTGAAGACTGACAGAGTGAATGTAACAAAATGCAATATAAGTCAAAATAAATTAAACTGCACCTTATTACATTGTTACATAACTGTTTCTGTATTTATTATGTATTCAAGTTTCAAATATTTAAATCATTATATTAAACTCAGGGTTTGTGGTTGTGGTTAACTTGGTTTCAGTTAATTGAAGCGATTCTTTGTTTTACTTGTAGGCTAAATTTAGCATACATAGCTCCGTGTTTGCTGTTAAAATGCTTTTTTTCACCTTGAGGTACAAACTTGTTTTTGTTTTCTCATCGTTCATGAAGCTGCCTTCCTTGTGCATCAATTTTTCTTTTCTTGGACATATTGGGGTTAGTTTGTAGAAGTTTTTCTTAAGTTCATCAGTTCTGAAAACCGTCTTCATGTCTTGCTATGTGATATACTGTTATCATTGTGGGTAACGGTGAAATGCATTATGGGAGATGTAGTATATTGTCAATATGCGCTTTAAAGCGGTGTAAGCTTATTTTAAATCTTAAAATATTGCTTTAAAAGTTAAGCCAATAATGCACAAGCTCTCGAGGGCCACATACAATGACGCGGGGGGCCACATTTGGCCCACGGGCCTTGTGTTTGACACATGTGTTCTAGACTTTGGTTCCTCTCAGAGAGCATGTTCAGAGGTGTGAAAGCTTCTGTGTGACGGGGACGGACTCAGGGGTTTGGAGCTTCTCACTTATCTGTCAGGGCCGAGTCAGAACAACTGTTTAACTTCACAAAGCACTTAAGAGTTTCAGCTGAACTCCAGGCGTCTTTGTCGCGACTATGTTTCATAAAACAAAGTGGGTTTGAGATAAATCTCTGGCGCCTCACCCTTCTGGTTGTCCAGTTGGAAGTTGCTGTCCTCGTTGCCACCGGTGATGGCGTAGGAGACGCCGTCCCCGTCTGGGTCGTTGGCGTGGACGATGGCGACCAGCGTTTCAGGACCGGCGTCCTCGCTGAGAAAGGTCTTATAACTGACAACGAGAGGAAGAAATGACGACTGTTTGGTTATTAATGGAGGAAGGAAAAATAGATTCAAGCAGACAAGAGGGAGGGAGGAAGAGAAAGAAGGGATGGAGGAGAGAATATTGCTAAAATAAAACAAAAGTTGGATTAAGTGGAAGAGTCGAGGAAAAAGGAAAATTTATTAGTGTGAAAAAAATTAATTGCAGAGAAAAAAATTGAAAGTGTGAAGGCAGCGGAGTGAGAAAAGAGGTGAAGATGAAGTGAAAGCAGATGGAGGAAAACAGCGGTTTTAAAATAGAGCGTCTTCTTAAAAACACGTTTAATTAATGGATCGACTCTGTGGGTGACAGATTCAGACAGAAGGAGACAAACAGGAGCCGACGGCTGATGTCGTTCGTTAAAGTCAGACTTACGAGACAAAGGCGAGTCAAGTCGGAAAAGTAGAAGACGGAGGTTTGTTCTTACACGCTCTGGGAGAAGACGGGCGCCTCGTCGTTGCTATTAGCAACGCGGATGCGGACGGAGGCCGTCCCGGTGCGGGGGGGTGTCCCCGCATCCACGGCGATGACCACAAACTCGTAGATGTGATTGGGCCGCTCGTAGTCCAGGCGACGGGCGGGGCTGACCACGCCCCCAGACGTGATGTCAAAGTTGTCGCTAGGCACGAAGTAAGAGAGCTCAGAGTTGACGCCCGAGTCACAGTCACGAGCCAAAACTGATGAGAAACAGAGAGATACGTGAAAGAAGTGGTAAGATGAAGGGAGGAGGTAGAGAGGGTAGAGGAGGAGACAACGATTCATTTTGTCCAGCATTTGAAAGCTGCCTGTCAGTCATATAATGTGTAATTGATGCTTTCAGTTCAATTAATTCAAACAAAGTCATTGGAACACTCACAAGATGTCACCAAAATCACTTTGTCCCTTTAAAGTCTTTCAGAAAATGATGTAAATGTATTGTATGATGACTATCAATATATATCGTATCATGAGCTGAATATCGTGTATCGTATCGTATTGTGAGATTAATGTATCGCTACAGCCCTAAGAAGGGCAGTGCAAAAAAAAAGAAGAAAGTGAAGGGAGGACAGCTATGAGGAAAGACCATGAATAGAAGAAAGAGTCGACATTCGTGATTTAATAAATCATTTGTTTGAGCACTGATGAATGTGTGCAGGTGCTTGTTTGTGTATCTTTGTGAGGACCAACAAAGTTTTCAGGGCTGATGACCAAAGCCTCCATGACGTCACCCATACAGGGTGATTACGAAGCTTTTCATGTCGCAAAAAGGAAGAATGAACACGACTTATTTTAGTTACAGTTAGATATATTTTAGTTTGGCTATCTTAGCTTATGTTAACCCAGAATGATAATTAATATTATTTTAGTTACAGTTAGATATTTTTAGCTTGGCTATCTTAGCTTATGTTAACCCAGAATGATAATTAATATTATTTTAGTTACAGATAGACATTTTTAGCTTGGCTGGCTTAGCCTATGCTATCCCAGAATGATAATTAATATTATTTTAGTTACAGTTAGATATTTTTAGCTTAGCTATCTTAGCTTATGTTAACCCAGAATGATAATTAATATTATTTTAGTTACAGATATATATTTTTAGCTTGGCTGGCTTAGCCTATGCTATCCCAGAATGATAATTAATATTATTTTAGTTACAGTTAGATATTTTTAGCTTAGCTAGCTAAACTTATGTTAACCCAGAATGATAATTAATGTTATTTCAGTTACAGTTAGATATTTTTAGCTTAGCTAGCTTAGCTTATGCTAACCCAGAATGATAATTAATATTATTTTAGTTACAGTTAGATATTTTTAGCTTAGCTAGCTAAGCTTATGTTAACCCAGAATGATAATTAATATTATTTCAGTTACAGTTACATATTTTTAGCTTAGCTAGCTTAGCTTATGCTAACCCAGAATGATAATTAATATTATTTTAGTTTCAATTTGATCAAATCTGTCCAAAACATCGTCATTTTAAGCATCACAACTGAAACAATATCCAAAATGAGCGCTGCCAGAGCTGAAACGAGGACTGGCGGAGCTCACTTCTACCACCAGTGACCAACTATGGGTCCCAGCACAAGTCCATTTGGAAGTAAAGTGGTCTGCCATTTTTGATTCTACCTGATGTGGTACAAACAAATTCAAATTCACCGCACGTACAGTTGTGGAAAAATCTGCTCAGTTTTGGAGGCAGCACCTAGTGGCCGGTCGAGGAACTGCAGCAGAACCTGCACCCTGGTGGGACTGAACCTGGAAGTGAGGATGTTGGCGCTTGAATAAGAGGGTTCGGGTCGTGCGGTATATCAACAAAGATCTTTGCAAAGATGTTAGTAAAAATGAGTGTGTGAGTGTGCACCGCTGGCTTTCTGCCTAATAAGAGCAAAGCCTTGCTGGAGTTGGACCGTTTGATCTCCAGCAGTAACCAGCAGCTATGACAGATGGCTCTGAGACACACACACATGCACGCACACACACACTCACACACAACCACACACACTGCACGTAGTGGTAAAACCACAAATGTGATGCGCTGGAGTTGTATTCACTGATAGAGAGCAAATAGTTTAGCAAGCATGTTCCACATATCTGTGTGTGTTGGTGTATGTGTGCGCGTGCGTGTGTGTGTGTGTGTTACCTTGCAGCAGAGATGTTCCAGGTGCCACACTCTCAGGTATGTTGTCTCTGGTGTAGATGGAGTGGAGGAACTCAGGTGTGCAGTCGTTCTCATCCACGACGTGCACAACAACCTGCAGAGAGCAGCTCTGTCTCATCATCTGGATCAGACCAACAGGAATTTCATCATCTGAAGGGCGGGTCCGTTAAAAAGAGGTTATAGAGTCATGAATGACATCTGTCAGGACCCCCCCCCACCCCCTCCACAAAATACCCAGGAAATTGATTATTTATTAGTCTTTATTGAAGACTTATTAATAGGAAAGATGCAGTCTTCACATAGGACATATTCCGTCTGGAGAATTGATATAAAGTATTAATGTAGCTGCTTGGTGTCAGAAGTGAACCCAAAGCGTGTCGCTGCCATGCTTCAGATGGTGTTTTCTGTCAGACGGCAAACTTCTCAAATATCTCACTCGCTTTATGGCAAGAAGGAGAAACACTCAGTCGAACGATGTTCCTGTTTTCCAGCGTCATGCATGCATTTTTATCCTGCGAGAGGAAACGCCACTTTTGAACCCGTTAGATCCTGATAGTCTGCAGTTTTGTCTCCCCTCGGTTCCTGAGCTGCTGGAGCCCAGACCAGAACACATCTGGTTCCACTGCCCTGAGACCCGATTTTAATGGCGAGGCTGCAGGTGTGACCGCCTGGGCACGGACTTTCTCTGCAGTCCCGAACGTTCACGAACTGGACGGCACGTGTGTGTGTGTGTAGACATTAGGGATCGACCGATATGGATTTTTAAGGGCCGATGCCGATACCGTTTTTTTTTCCCATCACCCTTAGCAGATGACCGATTATGGACTGCTGATTTTCATGGGCCGATACTGCATTTGCTCCTTCTATTTACATTAAAAAAATAGACACAATGATAACAAACAGTGATCCTTTATTGCCCCCCCCCCCGTGAGAATCAAAATCCGCGAGCTAGAGCCAGAGCCCCCCGAGCCTAAATAATGTTTAAAAAGTAGCAAGGTACTGCAGAGAAACAAGACAAAGGCTCAACTGTGGTCTTTCTGTTACCTTCAGAGCCTCTGGTCTCTGAACCGTAGTAAACAAACCGCTCTTTCATCTAACCTCGTTTCATCCTGTCGTCCCACTACACACACACTATATTACCCATAAGGCCACACCATTACCCACAAGGCCACCTTCTTAAAGGGGCCAGGCTGGCTCACAGCATTTCTTTGCTGCGAGAGAACGCGCACAACATCCTGTGATGTTTCCGCAATTTTTTCTTGATTTTTTTAAATTTATATATTTCTGAAAAAAATCCACGAATAACTAAAACTGCGGAAATTAAAGCGCGAATTGGCGAGGGATCACTGTATTACAGGTCTCAAGCTTAAACAAACATTTATTGAAAAGTAAAAATTTAACAACTTTAACTTCAACTTTACCACACATGCTTTCAAATAAAAAAGTGTTTTTCATGTGCTGCAGGGTCTTCCGGCAACACAGAGCTGCCCGTGGATGCCTGTCGGTAAATCATGCCACGGAAAAATACATCGGCGAACCCACACCGAATCGGCCAATTTCGATTCAAGTAAAAAAAAAAATGCAAATATCATCCCGATAGAGGAATAAAAATGTAGAGGAAGAAAAAAAAATCCCAACCTTTATTCTCTAATGCAAAGAGAAAAAAAACGAAGCACAAATCATCCAGAGTGATGCGTTGCACACAGCAAGTCACCTGCCAGCAGTGATTACCCGCAGAACAACAAGCTGCTTTAATTATCTTAAGAACATGATTTGTGTGGATTTGTCTTCATTAAGACAAAAACAGGGTAAATCTTCACATTCCTAAAGAACATTTTTGCCCGTGAAGCACATGAAAAGATTTCAATAATATATTTCCTGGTGTGAATGAACGGGTCACATGCAGCGTGCATTCTGTGCTACATGTATGTCACCGGTGTCTCCGTACCTGCATGAATGGAGCTTGACAGACTAATTTAATGTGATGTTTGTTACAAATGCTGATATTTTTTCAAATAAAAAAAAAAAACCAAAATCATACATGATTTAAAAAAAAACACAACCGTGAATCCGTCAAACAATAAACAATCAGCCATCAGTTATTGACGACTGAACAAATTACGATTACATTTTTTAATAACGATTAATAGAAAGATTTTCATAGTTAACTCACGATTAATTGCACATTAATCACATTTTTTAAATGTTCTGTTTATCTATCCATCCATCCATCCATCCATCCATCATCTATACCCATTTTGTCCTAAACAGGATCACGGGGATCTTATTTTTATTTTTATTTTTTTGAAGCCTTTAGTTTGAAAACCAGAAGTCCACCAATGCTGCCGTACTTTTTGGGGGGCTTCTCTCTGTCCTCCATCCTCTCTCTGTCCTCCATCCTCTCTCTGTCCTCCATCCTCTCTTGTCTTTTCTTTACCCGGCTGGTCTTCATCAGGAAGGCTCCTCCATATGATCCAGGTCCTGCTCAAGGTTTCTTTCTCTTAAAGTGGAGTTTTTTCTTGCCACTGTTTGGCTTAAAGTTTTTTTTCTCCCTCTGTGGGAGTTTTTTACCTGCTATTATCCTTGTTTAGGATTTAATAATATAATTTTAGTTAATAATATTTGCTCGAGGGTCATGCTCTGGGTCTCTGTAAAGCGCCTAGAGACAACTGACATTGTTACAGACGCTAGATAAAACTAGAAAAGCACTCGGAGAGTGCAGACCTCCAAGTGCAACAATTCCCGCCTTCTGGATCAGATCCGGATCATCCTTTGAAATTTGATAGAGGTTCCCATTGTCAATCCCTGAGTCAAATTTCATGAGTTTTGGGCAATAATTAACAGAGATATTGAGAAACAAATTTTTCGGCCCCATTGATTGCAATGTTATTGAAAATTTGAAAGTGATACAGAATCCAGGATTTCTTCTGGATCTCAACCAAAATGAAGTCAGTTCTTCCTTTTCATATTTCTGACAACTCCTGAAAATTTAATCAAAATCCATTCATAACCTTTTGAGTTATCGTGAACACAGACAGACAGACAGATAAACCTTACCTCCTTGGTGGAGGTAATAAAAGAAGATGCTACCAAGGTGTGAAATTTTCTTCTCAACATACGCAACCTGATTCAAAACTGAAGTTGGGTGGAGATCACAGTTGGAGATAAAGATGAGGGGGGGCTGGACCACTGAGACCGGTCTGTGACGAGAGTAACCACCGAGTCCGAACGTCTCACTGGATTACATGTTTTTGAACCTTGGCAGCTTTTAAGTTTTTTTTTTTTTTTTAGGGAGTCAATTGAGACATTCCCCCCAAAAATACAAATAAATAAAATAAAATAAAAAATGCTCTCAAGCATCAAGAACATTCATCCATCCATCAATCCATTATCAATACATGCTAACATGTAAAACATGCTAACATGCTAACTCCACACAGAAAGACCCCTGCTGAGGTCTGAACCAGCAACCTTCTAGCTGTGAGGCAACAGTGCTGACCACCAAGAACATGTCACCTTAAACTTTCCCTGGATTTTCTTACATAACCAGACGTCACCTTCTCTCGATCATGAATCAGCAGAATCATTTGCTCTCCTCTGATAATCAGAGGGATGCTCTTTGCTCCACAGCGTGTCATTACGAAGCTTTTCTACAATGAAGATGGGGAGAAAAAAAAATACCAACCACACACGCTGATGGTTTCAAAATGTCTGTTGAAGCCGACGGCCACTGAAACTGCAGAAGGTGCCTAAAATAAGCGCTACGACGAGGCTAACAACACACACACACACACATGCGCACGTGCAGGGCCTTTAGAGTGAATTAGTCAGCCGAGCTTATAGAGCAGCAGTGACCTTTGGGGGGGGTGTGTGTGTGTGTGTGGGGGGGGTGCTGGTAGTTTAGCAGCGATCTGCACTGTCTGAAGCATGCGGACACTGAGAGCAGGTGATAATGGACCTGCTCCAGGTGCGTGTGCGTGCACAGCATGCGTGAGAGCGTGTTGTTTGGGAAATCTGGCTCCCGGCGTTGTAAAATCTGCAGAGCTGCGCTATAAAACCAGCAGACGGGATTAGCACTTTGTAATGTAAATTTCTGCACGTGAACCCATATTTCTGAACAAAATGAGTTTTCACCAAGTTTACATCATGGGAGCTTCATGGGAAGCATGGCAGTATGTTCTTTTTTCATTCTGCATAATGAAGCCAAATGCAGAGTAAACAGCACATGAAACGGTTGCATCACGGCGTCTGATTTAGCATCGGCACAAGCGCTCATTTAAAATTAATGAGCGTTCATCGGAGAGCGGCTTGTTTGAGGTGCGAGGGTGAGCCCCAGCTAATCTTTTTCTCAAATGTGTGTTTTGATGAGTTGGATTTGCTGTGTTTGCTGTTGAAAGCGGGGCAGCGGTACCACGTGCGTCACGCTCCAGAGCTTCCGGTTCTGGACCGGGGACACACGTTACCGCGTTGCGATGCGTGAACACTCAGAACGGCCATGATGCGAGAATCAAAGCGTGTGAGTTTTTGCGTTTGTTGCGGTACCTCTGCCACGCTGCTGAGGCCGGTGTCGGCCTCGGAGGCCCGGACCTGCAGGGTGTGGAGGGTGTGGCCGCTCTCGTAGTCCACGGTCCTGGTGAGGCTGAGCGCACCGCTCTCCTGGTTGACGCTGAAGAGGTTCCCAGGATTCACCTGCAGCATGTACGACAGCGTCTTCTTCTGGAAGGAGACGGCCTGAACCACGGCCACGCTGGACGGACCACACAGAGAGAAGGAGAGGTTGGAGTGACACAAGCATTTGCGCCATCACAGCACATCCTCGACGCTGAAAATGACCCCCGTTAGTTAGCATCATGGTGCCGCAGCATAAAACACATCTTTTACAGAGTTTCAAAAAACAAGGCTTTTATTTAGTGGCTGGAAATTTAACGCGTTCATTTCAATTACAGTGGTACCTCTACTTACGAACGTCTCTACATATAAAATTTTCAGGTTAGGAAACGCCTCAAAGGGAAAATATTGCCTCTTGTTACGAAAGAAATTTCAGGATACGAAAGGCAGAAATACAGTAGTGCTGCTACTCGCAGCTTCCAGAGTTTACCGAACGTAAACATACTTCTAGCTGCTCTGCCATTGGCTATCGCTTAGTATCTTCCTGGCATCCCATTGGCTAGGAGGGCCCCTTGTCTGTATGAGCGTAACCCAGCAACGCAGGTAAGTTAACAATTTTTACCTCCGCCAAGGAGGTTATGTTTTTGCCGGCATTTATCTGTCTGTCTGTCTCTGTTCAAGATAACTCAAAAAGTTATGGATGGATTTTGATTAAAGTCTGTGCTCTCTGAGTGCTTTTCTAGTTCTAACATGTATTTCTTACAGATTTTTATATCATTTCATGTATTATTTATAATTCATGAAAAAATTTATGTTCAAATTTTGGGGGCTTGGAACGGATTAGGGCATTTACATGGAAAACTCATCTCTACTTATGAAATTTTCAGGTTACGAAACTACTTCCAGAACTAGGGATGCATATTTTGGATTTTTATAATGACTGTTAACCGACGCCCTTTAACGATTAATGACCGTTAACAGATAAGTCCAGGAGGGTTGGCTGCCGCGTTGTCATGGACACATGCGGACACTTCCCCGTGTATACTCTTGTGGCAATGTGTCGCCGTCAGCTTGTTGCAGAGATACCGCCATCACTTTTGATTTATACTAGCATTGTCTCCGCTATGTTATTCCACGCCACAACGCAAGAGCGACAGTCACGAACTAGCTAAACTTACTAAACTTATCTCTTGCGTTTTTCCACTTCCTCACCGTCTCGGCCGTATCCAGACCCACATTCATCGCTATCTCCCTCCATGAATTACTAGAATATGTGCTGTCTTTGTAGTGTGGAGAACCAGAATCGTACAGATGTGGGTACTTCCTCATTTCTTTGATGACGTGCTCTTTTCTACGGGGATGTAGAATTGACCAATCAGAGGCCTGTTGCACCTGTCGACACGCCCCCATGAGTTGATTGAATTACGTAGCTTAAAAACAATATTGACCGTTAGTATTAATCGGTTAGAGTTACTGTTATTGGTTAATGGTTAAACGGTTAACCATGTGCATCCCTATCCAGAACCAATAATTTTGTAAGTAGAGGTACCACTGTAATTAGTTACAGATACCGCCGGTAACGCTGATGCACACACTCCAGCCCAGTAGGTGGCGGTAATACACCTACGGTTCCTTTCCCAGCCACAAACAAGCAGTGTTGCCAGCTTAACAGCTTTGTCGCTATCTTTAGTGAGTATTCAGACACCTCGAGCACCTTTTTTACAAAAAAAGAGACAAATCTTGTAACTTCTTCTGAAAGCACGCTGCTTTATCGCCAGGCTGCAATATAAATACATAAATTAGAAGGAAGCAAACCAAAATGTTCTCATCACAGCAACATGGTCACGATAGCTGCGAGACAGCGATTCCCAAAGTGTGGGCTACGCGGCCCCCTGGTGGGCCGTCGAGGTACTGCAGGTGGGCCGTGAGGAGGCCATTGAAATTAAACAAATATGTTTTAAATCCTCGATCTTTTTAAACATGTTTTTTAATTACCTGTAAAATATTTATTACAAAATATTTAGAAAAAATAAAACAAACTAGTGTGTGCAGAGTGTTATTCTACTGTCATCTTAACTTAATATGACAAGTGACCCCTTACATTAATACTGGAATGTAGCTTTTAGTCTTGCATGTTGATCAAAGCGGTGTTTAAAGGTTTGAATGGGCCGCAGAGATTTTTAACATTTCAAATTGGGCCTCAGTATTCAGAAGTTTGGGAATGGCTGCTGTGAGAAACACAGCTCTATCAGATGTAGAAACTACCCCTCTTTCATCCTCTTTCCTTAGTGAATACGACAGTTGAAAGAGAAAAAACGATTAGATTTACATATTCAGTCCTACTGCTGGTACATTTACATACCTGTTACAGAACTGTTATCTCTATTCTCTCTGTTCCTGCTATTTCAGATGGCGTCAAGCACTTTGTTTCTTCAGTGTGAAGAATTTGCTTGTATACGTAATGGGCTCTATAAATAAACTTGGCCTGTCTTGGCAGGATCAAACATGGCCACCGGACGGAGGGAAGCATCTGCACACCTCCGCTTCCTAACACACCTGTGAAATAAAGATGAGCCGGCCGAGCTCTGAGTCTGCAGCCTTCCTGGGTTCCCCGAGCTCAGAGACCGTGACAATCTGGTTAATTAATTTGATTAAAACCCACACTCGCGCAAATATACCCAACGCAGACTGCACACGGGGATGTAAAGCACATAAAGGGACGTAATAGATGCAGAAGCACACAGAAAACCCAGACTGAGATACGCCCACACACTGCTCACAGGGTGGCAGGGATGCTTGGATATTAATACAATGTGCTTTGCTCCAGAAGCCTCGAGGGATTCAAACACACACGCACACACATGCACACGCACACGCGCACACACACTCCCCTTCATGTTTATCCAGGCCTCACTTTTAATAAATATTTGAATTTGCCACACTTTCAAATTCTCAGCCTCGGGCCACGCTCGTACATCTGGGTCCTCTTCATCCATCCCACCCCCTCCTTGTCCTCCTCATCCCTCCATCCTCTCCTTCCTTTCTCTCTCTTTCTCCTTCCTCCTCTCACCGCTCCTCCGCGGCTCACTCGTCCTTCCCTCTTCCCTCCTTTCCTTTGTTTTGCTCTACGGGGCTCATCTCTGCACGCATCGCATGACACGCAAAGCAAAGGCCGCGGAAGACGTGCGCGTGCAAACACACACGGCGGAGGACGCGCAAATGCTCAAGTGGCATTTTCACACACAGTCTTTAAGGCGGCGAAACGTAAACGACGGTTCTGTGAATATGAATGACGACGAGCACACTGATTAGACGTGGACATGCGTGAATCAAGCGGCGATATTATGGGATGTTCTGTGTTTTATGACTGAAGCAGTTGCATCACAGCTTGATAATAAGACATTTAATCACTGGCTGAGCAGAAGCTGACCTCTGTGAGCGGTATAACAGTGTGAAGTTCCCTCACTGTTGCATTGATGTTTCCTTTGTGTTCCTCAAACATCTGGCGACTGAAACGAGACTCTGACTCCGGTTCCATGAATGAACTGCAGAGCTGCTGTTGGAAATTACAGCAATAACAAACTAGGGTCACTTTTAACGGAATTACTGCAATACCAAGGAGAACAAAGAGGATCGGGAAGGAAGAAAAAGTGATTTATCCTCATAAACACTATCCTCATCCTCAGCCATCATAATACAGCGGTAGCCTGACGCTTATTTATTTTCCAAAGGTATTACTTTGGAGATAAGCTTTTAAAGGGATGTGAACAGCAGGTATATGACGTCAGCGCTGTATGGGAGCATAATTGTAGCTTCACTCTAGGGGTGTGAAAAAAAAATCGATTTGGCAATATATCGCGATTTTCGGCCGCCCAATATAATAATTATAATTATAAATAATTTTTCAGCTCCTGATATCGATTTGTTAGGAAAAAATTTAAAGTGGTTACAATGCTGTCAGTATGCTGTAATGGTTACCTAAATGTGCAAAAACACTAATAATCAACAATAAATAGGTTGTTTTGAAGCAAATAGTTTTGACTCAATTTGTCCCCAGAATGATCAATATCATCTGATGAACATATACAGCAACTTGATTTTTCATCTCTACTTTTAATTTAGATATTAACTGGGTAAAATATCATGATATATCGTGATATCATGATATTGTGATAATATCATATCGTGACCCAAGTATCATGATCGTATTGCCAGGTCCTTGCCAATACTCACCCGTGCTTCACTCCTCTAAAAACACTAAACGTGATGTTTCATGACAAGTACAGTTAAACCCTTACAGTTTTGTAACACAAACAATTTTGAAATAAATTCAAACGAAGCGCGCAAGGCTGAAGTGAAACCCATCACATCAAGAACGAGTCTCAGGATGCAACAAGAGCCGACACAGGAGGCCCCATGAAGGAAAATCGAGACCTGTGATTGGCTGCTACGACGGGCATCACTGCGCCGTCGGCGGTCTGTACGCTGATTGGCTGACACGCATCCCCGCATCTCCCATCTCTGTCTCTCGTGACATAAAGCCGAGTTTAACGCTAATACACTTGGTGTTTTCGTTCGTCATTTCTGAATATCTCTTGGTTATTTCAGTGATTTCGTGCCATTTTAAAGTTAATTCATTCTCTACCAGTGACGTCTATAGACGTCAGTTGGGTCTCATATGTGTCATTGGGGTTGCTAGGTAGAGCGTCAAAATAAATATTGAATATCGTAGTTAGTGTTCTAATCCTCTAGATGGCAGCATCGCCACGCTCTATAAAGCCGCCGCTTCGCGGCCCCTCCTCCCGGAGGAATTACAAGTGAGAGAAAAGATGGTGCAGCGCATCCTACTGCTGATTACGGAGGAACGGATGAGGTTGAATCAAACTATTTTTTTTTTTGAAAAGTGGAACTTCTCAATAAGTTGAGGGGGTACATCCACATCGTTGTTTTCACCATTCGCGGGGGGGGGTCACAGCCCCCATTAACCACGAAGTGTGAGGGTTTACTGTATATCAATCGAAAAGAAAAAAAAAAAAAAAGTCAGAGTGGCTCTTCGGTTTGCTGAGGAGTCTGAATGAAACGTTTGGACGGAAAATAAATAAATAAATAAACTCATGAATGAATAAATAAATAAAGCTGACAAACATAGCCAGAGGCTTAGTCCTTTAGCAAGAGTGTAAATAAGAAAGTCACTTTGCTTTTCAAATTCCTGCAAGGAAAGACTTTTGCATGACAGCTAAAAATGTGTGCTATAATTATTAAAAAGAAAAAAAAACAAAAAACAAAAGACTGCATCAGGATGACTCATTGTCTCATCACTGCTGATTCCTCATTAACAGGAAAATCTGTGCTTCTTGACAAGTTTCTAAATAGACTTTAAACACCTCAGGAATAGTGAACCAGTGGCTACGAGGCCCGAGGACACGACACCTGCTGGACCCAGTCTGGAGACAAAAATACCAGTTAAAGGGCTGGTCAGACACTCACGGTTGGCCGACAGGAGCGTTCTCAGGCACGTCCAGGCTGTAGGTGGCGTTGGTAAACTGTGGAGGTCGGTACCCGGCGAGGATGGCGACGGTGGCCGGCGGACCTTTACGACCCCGCCCGTCCACCGCCTGCACCCGCAGCAGGTACTCTTTGCTGGGTGTCAGCGGTCGACCAGTAGTCCTGATCACGCCGGAGCGGCGGTCCACTTCGAAGCACCCCTCGGCACCTGTCCGGGCGGAGACGAGACGGCGGATGAAGGGAGGCAGCGTTCTTGAATGCAACTCACTCATACAAACATAAACATTATTAAACCCCCAGTCTCATCACAAGAAAAGCTTTCAGAAAGTCAGTTTCCTCTAAAATGTTCAGTGCAGCAGTTTGACTTGAATGATTAAAATGTGTTGAATTACTCAACTTTTTGGATGCTAGAGCTGAGCAATTTTATAAATTCTGTGATATATATCGATATTTAATTTCCTCGGAGAGTATCAGTTTTTCAGCTGCAGGTATCAATATTCTAAGCTTCTTTCAAAACCCCCGTGTTCCACCTTTAAAAGCTTGCAAGCAACAATTTGCACTGTTTAAATAAATGAAACTATTTTTCTCAACACATCTTTTATTCATTTTGTCCAGCATTTGCAAGCTGCCTGTCAGCCATATAATGTGTAATTGATGCTTTCAGTTCAATTAATTCAAACAAAGTCACTGGAACACTCACAAGATGTCACCAAAATCACTTTGTCCCTTTAAAATCTTTCGGAGAACTATGTAAATGTATTGTAAGATGATTATCAATATATATCGTATCGTGAACCGAATATCATGTATCGTATCGTGAGATTAGTGTATCATTCTAGTGGACGCCCACATCTGCCTTGAAATCGTTAGATACCCACATTTTTTTCGTCCTCTGACCATCTCACCTCAGTGTTGCTGCCTGCATCTTTTTATACAGTGATCCCTTATTTTTCACGGTTAATGGGAACCAGCGCCCCCCCGCGAGAATCAAAATCCGCGAACTGGAGCCGGAGCCCCCCCGAGCCTAAATAATGTGTTTAAAATATGTTTAAAAACTGCAAAAAAGTAGCGAGACACTGCAGCGAAACAAGACAAAGGCTCAACTGTGGTCTTTCTGTTACCTTCACAGCCTCTGGTCTCTGAACTGTAGTAAACAAACCGCTCTTTCATCTAACCTCGTTTTTACTCTGCCGTCCCACGACACACACACTACATTACCCATAAGGCCACCTTCTTAAAGGGGCCAGGCTGGCTCACAGCATTTCTTTGCTGCGAGAGAAGGCGCACAACATCCTGTGATGTTTCCGCAATTTTTTCTTGATTTTTTTTTTTTAATATTATATATTTCTGAAAAAAAATTAGCGAATAACTAAAACTGCAGAACTTAAAGCGCGTGTTGGCGAGGGATCACTCTATAGTAATCCTCTTTCTTTATCCAGCTGGTCTTTGGCAGGAAGGTCCCCCCATATGATCCAGGTCCTGCTCAAGGTTTCTTCCTCTTAAAGTGGAGTTTTTCCTTGCCACTGTTTGGCTAAAGGTTTTTTTTTTCTCCCACTGTGGGAGATTTTTTACTTGCCATTATCATTGATTGGATTTAATATTATAATTTTAGTTAATGATATTTGCTCGGGGGTCATGCTCTGGGACTCTGTAAAGCGCCTAGAGACAATTGTCATTGTAACAGACGCTATATAAATAAAATCAAACTGAAATGAATTGAATTTAGCAGTATGTGAAACAGTTATGTACGGCCGAAACCGTAAAATTACCACATTTTGGAGGCTACAAAAACACTACAGGGATACATTTTCTTTTGCACCATCACATGGCCATGTTTCCAGCCGCATAAAACGCTCATAAATGTGATGCTGGACAGAAAACAGGGGGGGAAAAAAAGGTTGCTGTCACATCATCTGAGTTGCTCCCTGTCGTATCTGTAAGGTAAAGTAAAATTATACTGTTTCTTTATTGTGATACAGCTACATTTTTGACATACGGACAAAAAAAAAAAAAAAAAAAAAACCCTTTTACACCAAACGCTTTAACAGACTGATCAGTACATCCTCCTACACTGGACCACAAAAGATGAAGCACAGAGACAGCTTGGCCCAGTTTGCTTTCTTTTTTTTTTTTTCACAAACACTCAAAGAAAGCAAAATAAAAATGTACCAGTCTGTTAAATCTGAAAGTGGGTCAGACGCGGCTTTCTACTTCCTGCGACGTCCTGCGCGGTCACAGTTAACGTGACTTCATGGCTGCGCAGAAATGTAAAAGAGTTTTTAAATTCTGATCTTATCTGAACAATGGATTCATTTGTTAAGCTGCTCATGTAAACAAGCAAGAATTAGTCTTTCGACTTGTCCATTTGTATTTAAATAATTAGACCAAGTCCCAGCTGTCCAATTATGAAAAGCCGGATGAGGAAAATTGATGCTGGAGGGATTGATGCTGCGTGTTTGTTTAAATCTGTGTGTGTGTGTTTATTTCTCTGTCAACACACACACACACAAACACAAACACACTCTGAAGAATCAAAAAAAAAAAAAAAAGGATAGCAGCCTCATTTTCACCCACGTCCCCCTGGGGTCAAGGGACCGAAAGAGTGTGGAGAAATGTGGAGGAGAGAAGTGGTGACGAAGAGATCGAAAGAGAGAAGGAATAAATAACAGCAGGCACAAAAAAAGAAGACAAGAAGAGATAAAAGGATGGAAAGTGAGTGATGTGCGATAGGAAGGATAGAGAGTAGATGAAAGGAGATGAGGGAGAATAACGTGTCAGGTCAGGAAGAAAAAGAGGAGAAAACAAGAGAAGAAGAAGAAACCCCAGCTGTTGACCAGAGGGCTGGAAACCAGCAGCTGCATCCAACCTGTCAATCATCTCCTCATCTCCTCATGCTCCGTCTATTTGTGGACACATTAAACCAAATTTTATCTGATTCTTCCTGAGAGAGTTTGTTTGCAGATCTGCAGATGAGATTTCAGCCTTACACCTCTTAAAGGTCTGTTCTTATGATCTCACAAGTCTTTCCACTGATTCATTTCCACTCTGAAGTCTTTTATTTTTTTGAGAAAAGACAGAGATGGATCTCGGTTTCGTTAGATTTGGAATTTGAGACTTGGACCGGCTACAAAACGTAACATTTATAACAGGAAGAAGGAAAACTGATGTGCGGTCTGAAGCGCTGCGATGGGATTAAAGGATTCAGTTTTCACTGACGACCCTGCAGGCTAGTGCTGGGCGATATGGAAAAAATCATATATCACGATATGGACTATTTTATATCACGATAACGATATATATCACGATATACCATAATAAAGTATGTTTTCAGTTATTCACTGAAAAGTTTGACAAAAATTGAATTGCTTACTTTTCAACTTTATTTTGAAAGGACATTTAGCTGAACTGTCACAAACATACATTTTAGTGCAGCGTAAACAGGTAGGTACAGAGGTACAGTAGCTTTCACATTTTTTTTTAAAGTGCACAACAGTTTCTGAGAGGAAAAACACATTTTTGCACTGAAGTTCAGCTATAAAAAATAAACACAAATTATTTTTCAACTTTCTGAAATCTGTAACCTTGTAGTGCAAAGTTTGCAAACCAAACTTTGCACTTACTCTCTCCTAGCAGGAGAAAACCCTCAAAGCCAAACAGTGGAAAAGAAAAACTCCCCTTTAACAGGGAAGAAACCTCAAGCAGGACCTGGATCATAAAGCAGGAACCTTCCTGCAGGAGACCAGCTGGGTGAGGAAAGCAAAGAGGAGGGAGACAGGACAGAGAGAAGAGGGAGGACAGACAGAGGAGGGAGGACAGAGAGAGGATGGAGGACAGACAGAGGGAGGAGGACAGACAGAGGATGGAAGACAGACAGAGGATGGAGGACAGACAGAGGAAGGAGGACAAAGAAAGGATGGAGGACAGACAGAGGAGGGAGGACAGAGAGAGGATGGAGGACAGACAGAGGGAGGAGGACAGAGACAGGATGGAGGACAGACAGAGGAGGGAGGACAGAGAGAGAGGATGGAAGAGAGAGAGAGAATGGAGGAGAGACAGAGGATGGAGGACAGACAGAGGAAGGAGGACAAAGAAAGGATGGAGGACAGACAGAGGAGGGAGGACAGAGAGAGAGGATGGAAGAGAGAGAGAGGATGGAGGACAGACAGAGGAGGAGACAGAGAGGGAGGACAGAGAGAGGATGGAAGAGAGAGAGAGGATGGAGGACAGACAGAGGATGGAGGACAGACAGAGGAAGGAGGACAAAGAAAGGATGGAGGACAGACAGAGGAGGGAGGACAGAGAGGATGGAGGACAGACAGAGAGGAACAAAGAGAAGGATGGAGGACAGACAGAGGAGGGAGGACAGAGAGAGAGGATGGAAGAGAGAGAGAGGATGGAGGACAGACAGAGGAGGGAGGACAGAGAGAGAGGATGGAAGAGAGAGAGAGAGGACAGACAGGATGGAGGACAGACAGAGAGGAGGAGGACAGAGAGAGAGAGGAGAGGAGGACAGAGGATGGAGGACAGAGAGAGGATGGAGGACAGACAGAGGAGGAGGACAGACAGAGGAAGGAGGACAGAGAGAGAGGATGGAGGACAGAAGACAGAGAGGAGGACAGAGAGAGAGGAGGAGAGAGAGGATGGAGGACAGACAGAGGAGGGAGGACAGAGAGAGAGGATGGAAGAGAGAGAGAGGATGGAGGACAGACAGAGGATGGAGGACAGAGAGAGGATGGAGGACAGACAGAGGAGGGAGGACAGAGAGAGAGGATGGAAGAGAGAGAGAGGATGGAGGACAGAGAGAGGATGGAGGACGGGGGGAGAGGACAGAGAGAGGAAGGAGGACAGACAGAGGAGGAAGGACAGAGAAAACAGAGAGAGAATGGAGGACAGAGAAAACAGAGATAAAATGGAGGACGAGGGGGACAGAAAGAGGATTGAGGACAGGGGGGTAGAGGACAGAGAGAGGATGGAGGACAGAGAAAACAGAGAGAATGGAGGACGGGGGGACAGAGAGAGATGGAGGACAGGGGGGGAGAGGACAGAGAAAACAGAGAGAGAATGGGGGACGGGGGGGACAGAGAGAGGATGGAGGAGGGAGGACAGAGAGAGGAGGGAGGACAGAGAAAACAGAGAGAGAATGGAGGACGGGGGGACAGAGAGAGGATGGAGGACAGAGAAAACAGAGAGAATGGAGGACAGAGAGGAGGGAGGACAGAAAGAGGAGGGAGGACAGATTTATTGTCAGTAATAATAATATGTGGGACAATGAAAACTCAACTCTGCTCCTGTGAGCAGAAGTTAAAACCCGCTGGTTCAACAGCACTAATTCAATCAGTCCTGTTAGAGCCGCCGTCACAGGAAGTACGAGGAATTAGTGAAGATCAAGCAAGAAAAAGAGCCTCCTGAGAAACAGAGCGATCAGCAGCAGCTTCTTAACTCTCCTGACAGAGACGTGAAGTGGGACCGTGACCCCTCCAGGGCAGGAGACGTCCCTCAGAAACACCCGGACTTTACCTGCAAGTTACCTGCAGTAGTTTTCTATCAGTCCAATCACCATGACCATAACAGCATCATCATTTAATGATGATAAGTCAGTATCCACATCATCAATCTGCAGAACTTTGTTCCAAAACATCAATATATTGGATGTTGGAGAATATCCAGTATGGTTCAGCCCCGGTTGTAACTGTTTACCAGAAAATTATAACACAATATGAAAGCTTGTACACAAATAAACCCTCCTCTGTCCAGTTGTTAAACACCAACTGGCCCCACACACACGTGCGCATGTGCCAACTGTTTGACTATATTAACATACTGACACGATGAAAAAAAAACCCAACAAAAACAGTTTTAAATGCAAATTATTGGCTTATTTGTCAGAAGACATGTAGTCACATTAAGCTCAAGGAACATCAGAAGCTCCAAAGATGAAAATATCAATCTTGCTTCCTCCTCGTTCCTTCTTCTGTAAGAAAAATAAAAATAAATAAACGAAAATCCACAGCCAGTGGCGCCTGCACGCCCACCCTGCAAATCTCCCACTCGCTGCCTCTGCGGAGACTTTCTCATTATTCCCGGATCCGGGAGCTTTCTCTGCCGCGGGGAGCGATTAACGGAGCGGTTCCACGCCATTTACGCGCGCTTTTCTCTCCCTCGCGCGCTTGACGGTAATTGACGCTCAACAAGTCAAATTTTTATTTATAAATGGCTCTTTTGAGCGAAGCAGGTTTGTCACAGAGTGGCACGCGGAGCAGCGGCAGAGCTAATTAAAGATACAGGCGGGAGATAAAAGCGGGAGCGAACGCATGACGGCTCTTAAGAAACCCGACTGGGGAAGAGAGTTCGGGTTTGACAGCGATATGCGGTGAAAAGAAAAAAAAGAAAAATACACACTGCCCGAACGGAGTGACATGAATTTGCGAGCTGGGAGACCTTTTCATGCATTTTGAACATTATTTGTCACGACTGAACATCCTTCATAAATTCTTAACGGCTCTTCTCTGTCCGGCGCTCCAGATAAGCTCAGCACTGGTGACTGCGGCACACTTTTTAGTATTATTATACAAGAGAAAGAAAAAAAAAAGGTAGAACAAAGCTTTTACCGTCCAGTAGGAGGAACTGGGCCTGTCCCAGCGTCCCATCCCGTTGCCGTGCCGACAGTCTGTAGACCACCGAGCCGGGGTTGGCGTCGGGACCGACGGCGCCCAGGTGAGGTGACGGAAACATGGCCCACTGCAGGTCGGCCTGACTGGGCATGCTCAGAGTCAACCTGCACAGGTACCACTTATCACCTGGAAAAGGAAGGAAGACAAAATAAGGTATTAACTGATTTGCATAAAGCATAATGTTATTATTAGGGCTGGGCAACGATTAAATTTTTTAATCGCGATTAATCGCATTATTTCCCTGATTAATCACGATTAATCGCAATTATACGCAAAATCAAATAATGAATTCAAAAGTAGTGTAAAATGCACTTTTATTTAAATGTTCTGCTGCCATATGAACTAAAGTGTCATAACATTTGTTGTTCAAACACTTTTAACATCAGCACTTGTCAGAGTGGAGGAGTTGCTACTTAAAGTGAAACTGAGGAGTTTTTTCTTGTTGAAATATCAGACAGTGACGTCAGGTGACCTGCAGGTGGAGCCTCTGAGCTAAAAATGACAAAGGTTCCTCTGTGTCACTTTAAACAGCTGCAGAAACAGCTCAGACCCAAATGAACACGTCAGTTGTCTTTTTTCCGTGTCTCTGCGCTGCTATATAAACTATCCAGACAACATCTCTGTGTTCTTTAGTCGCTGCTGCATCGTGAGTGGCTGCTGTTGTTGTCTGAGCTTGTTAGCCGAGTTAGTTTTACTTGTTAAAAACAGCAGCATAAAAGAGGAGCAGCTCTCAGCCAAAGGGGACGAGGTGACACTTCTCCGCAGCATCCGTCATGTTCCTCCCCGTTTCATCTTCGTCTCGCTGCGTGAGAGGAGGACGGGAGTGAAGGAGTGAGGCGGTGGAGGAGAGGAAAGGAAGCAGCTCCTCCAAAATAAAGCGAAACTTTCAAACGGAGGCGCGGGCTCCGGCGCAGCAGGCGCTCCCATCTGCCCAGTCAAAAATACACACGAGCTCGTCTGCGTCTGCGGTTTCAGTCCCTGCCTTTGTGCTGCTTCTCGTGCCGCCTGTTTCTGAGGAGGGATTTGTTCAGCGTGGAGGTGCCTGAGCGCTCGCTGTTGTTTTGGCGTCTGAGCCGTCTCACAGCGGTGCAGGAGATGAGAGAGGAAACTTCGACTCGGGGAGACCAAAGAGAAAGAGAGGGATGGGCTGGTGACAGGAGAGGAGGAGAAGTGAAGGTGACGATGTGGCGGCATCTTTTTATATCACCTCTGAAGGTCTATCAACAAACTCGGAGCAGGAAAGGGAGGAAGGATGCACGGAGGGATGGAGGATGAGGAAGCTCATCAATGTAGACATCCAGGAGGGAACGAGAGGTGAAGAAGAAGGTGGGGGGGCACAGAGAGACACATGAGAGAGTGAAGATCACAACACAATCAGGAGAGAAATAAGCAGAAGGTACAGATGAAATGGATGCCCAGAAGACAGAAGGGATGGAAGGGATGGAGGGTAAAGAGAGGGAGAAATGAGAAGAATGGCAAGTAAACAAAAAAAGTGAAACTGGCTGCAGGTTCAATGAAAGTTTCCTTCCTTCTGGCAGGTGTGATTCTGTCAAACCGTCTCACGCTGGAGACAACGTCCCCCATCAGTCTCATCCAAAAACAAATGAAGCACACAGAGATGCAAAAAGACGTCTGAATGTTACCGTGTGCTCATCTGGCAACATGCCAGCGTGTTTACTGAGCTGTAAAATGACGACGCCCGGCCACATTGACAAACTGAACGGTGGCTGTGAGCACGACTCACAGAAACTCTTCAGATTCTTTTGGCTGTTCAAAGGAAAACAGGCTGAAGCTGTAAATGGAGCTTTGACAGGACAGAGGAGGTCCTCTGATTGAGCTGTTGGCCGTGAAAACATCAGTCTGAAACAATCATCTGTTCACATGAAACATGAAACACGTACACGCGTGAATACGTGTAAACGTTTGTATGTAGTTGATATATTGCCAAACATGAATAAGCTTAAGCATTTATGAATATATACAGTGATCTCTTATTTTCCGTGGTTAATGGGGACCGCCCCCCCCGCAAAAATCAAACTCCGCGATCTGGAGCCGGAGCCCCCCGAGCCTCAATAATGTGTTTAAAAAACCCCCAAAACTATCGAGGCACTGCAGCGAAACAAGACAAAGGCTCAACTGTGGTCTTTCTGTTACCTTCACAGCCTCTGGTCTCTGAACCGTAGTAAAGAAACTGTTGGTATTGTGTTATTTTTGGCTCATAATTAGCGGCTAACACGCTAACAACAACAAAAGAAAAAGTCCGGTTTTCTCTGCATGGAACGAGCACTTTATTCTGGCACTGCAGGAACTTGTAACATCACACAGGTTGTATTGTTGGGCTCCTGTCGGTTAAAGGTGGGGTAGGTGTTCTTTGAAAAAATGGTTCCAGCAATCCAATTCAAGTGAGATTTTGAAAATATACACTCCCTCCCTCCTCCCAAAGGCTCCGCCTCCTCCTCTTCAGCTCACCCCTCGAAACCACGCCTTCACACGATTCACGACTACATGAACCGCAGGGAGGGAGGGAGGGGTGGGTGGGAGTGCATTGATCTTTGATGGACGTATTAGGCAGCCAATGAAAGTGAAGATGATCAGTACATTGATTGGTCAGAGTTTTTCTCTGATTATACCCTCTAGACCGGACCAAAATGTTTCGTTGTTTTTGCAAACATTTTATTTCAGTGGGTGCAATGGAAATGTGAAAAGGTTTTCAGGCAATATTGTAAAAAGTGCTGCAAAAAAAGAACACCTACCCCACCTTTAACAGAGAATGTAAATCTATACACGCTGGGCTGCTGTTGATGCTCACTACACTTTTCATCTAACCTCGTTTTCTTCTGCTGTCCCACGAGACACACACTACATTACCCATAAGGCCACACCATTACCCATAAGGCTACCTTCTTAAAGGGGCCAGGCTGGCTCACAACATTTCTTCACTGTGAGAGAACGCGCACAACATCCTGTGATGTTTCCGCGATTTTTTAAAATTTTTTAAATTATATTATATATTTCTGAAAAAAATCCGCCAAGCACTAAAACCGCGGTACTCAAACCACGAAGTGGCAAGGGATCACTGTACATTTACATTTGTTTAACATTCTTCATGTAACTGTTTAGGGCTGTAGTGATACACTGATCTCACAATACGATACGATGTACAATATTCGGCTCACGATACGATATATATCGATATTCATCCTACAATACATTTACATCATTTTCCGAAAGATTTTAAAGGGAAAAAGTGATTTTGGTGACATCTTGAGAGTGTTCCAGTGACTTTGTTTGAATTAATTGAACTGAAAGCATCAATTACACATTATATGGCTGACAGGCAGCTTGCAAATGCTGGACAAAACGACCCCCCCCCCCCCCCCCCCCCCCCCCCCCCCCTTAACGCAATCAATTCAGAATGTTTATATGAGTTCTTCACATGCACACAGGTCTATAGCTTGGTAGAAGGTGTTCATCCAGTTTTTTCTTAGTAGTTTTCTCTACTTTCTATATATAATTTTTTAAAGTTTGTCCTTTATCACAACACAACCCAGCACACACAACACCCCCACTGTCGCGTCTCTTTAATTGTCTTGTCTTTAAATGTCTCACTGCTGGTGTATTTTAGTCCTCTCTGACAGAATCAGGAATTAAGATGTTAATAAAGATGTTAGAATTTACTGCCAGAGAGGACTGGTGAAGGACACGTTTACCCTTCACGTTAGAGCAAAAAGTCAAAATAGAAAAAAAAAGAAAAAAAAGAAAAAAAATAATTTGTTCACTAAGTAGTCGATACTTTTGTACTGTGATGATAAAAGCAAGTGGCTAACTGCAGCTGCAGCGTTTTTTTTTTCTTGCAGGAATATCTCAGTCAGATTGCATAGGCAATGCTTTTGATACCTTTTTGTTTAGGATTGAAACCGTACGGGGAAATAACCGCTAACATGCGACATGTGTTTATTATATTCACAATAAGTACTTTTTTTTTTTCCTTTCCTTCCTTTCCTTTCAGTTGTTTGGCTAGTTAGCTAGCATACTTTACAGGCAGCTTAACACAAACATCTTCCACTTGTGGTGATGTCACCGTTCCTGATTATATTACACAAAGCACCGTGGAAGTTATGAATATTACCCTTATTGCGTGTTATAAAACTAAATCAGTAAGAACATCAGTTCACCACGGCATCAGAGAATAAATTCAAGTAGTTTAGCTCAGCGCTAAAGCTGTCCTCGAACATGGATGCAAATGAAGGTTATTTTTGAGATGGCAATCATAATCTGAAAATAACAGTATATGCTATGACAGGATATTTTATGGAGTGAATCTAAAAAAAAAAAATGTAGATAAAAGAAAAAAAAAGAAGAAAAAGAAACTGAAAAAGTTAGGATGAGAAGGCTGACGTGATAATGTAGAAGTCTTCCAACTCAGTGCTCCCTTCTCTTCTTCTGTGTCACTGCTTTTCAGTCTTCAGTAACGCCATAAAATCCAGAATAATTACATCTATTTCTGTGCGCTGTTTTACATACTGTGGGCTGTGGGCCATGCACCAAAGTGAAATGAAATCTGTCCCATTATCATGATAAACATCAACACGTCCAGAGGTCAGCGCCATGTCAGCCGGGCCACAAACTGGAGGAAGTGCACCTCTCTGGATGGGATCACATCCAACAGGGTGAGCGAGGAGGAAGAGCTGTCAGCTGGACAAAATGCCTCCTTCATCCCTCCAGGCAGATGAAAGGTCACTGACTCCAGAAGAATGACTTTTGGAGACTTTTAACAACTGCAGACGGAGGGGCCATTAGAGCAGGATTACAGAATGATGCTGTTATAATAAGACAGTGTTGCTTTATGGGTTCCTAAAGATGTTTCCCAACATCTTAACTGCAGACAGAGAAAGGCTTTGTTGATGAGATCAAGAGATCTCCATCCAGGTTTGCTGCCCTGTTTCTGAGTGTGAAGACTGTTGTTTGGTTGTTAAAGTTTTTTGGGGTAAACTCGCGGATGCTATCAGCGAATGTGACAAAAGGTGTTCTTGGTTAAAAACTATGTAGAATCGCTTACCCTGCCTTTAAGGCAGTCCTTCTCAAATAGTGGGGCGTGACCCCTTAGATGTGACCTCTTAGGAGGCCTCCTTTTTTTTTCCTGTACTGGAATAAAGTGTAATTGCACTCATAGTCCAGTAGGGGGCAGTGGCGCTCTCATTGTCACAGTGTGCACCAGGCGGTATTAGCTATATTGTGTCGAGTTATTTTTTTTAATGAGACAAACGAAAGTCACCAGAAAGTAAAAACGAGTAAATATGACAATGCTGATGTCAGAGGGGATTCCTCTGAGACTGCCTCCCTGCCCTACAATGTCAAAAAATAAATAAATGACCTAATATGTGCAGTTGTGTTAACATTCCATTGACTATAAATGTGTTAGAACACGTTAAACATGAAGACCAGTTGATTCAGAACCAGCTACTTCTTCTTCTTCTTATTTTTTGTTATGAAAAAAATTTCAGGATGAAAGTCAAAAATACAGTAGCGCTGCTACTCACAGCTCCCAGAGTTTACCGAACGTAAACATACTTGTAGCTGCTCTGCCATTGGCTATCAGCTAGCATCTTCCTGGCTATCGGCTAGCATCTTCCTAGCATCCCTTTGACATTTTAGGAAAGTTCCATGAAGTTTTTGGATTCGTTGAAAAGAATAACCCAGAAAAAGTGTTCACTAGTCGTGCTATCGCTCATTATGATGACGTTAGCCTTGCACATTTTCGAAGGATTGTTGAAAGCCGACAAAAGCAAACGTCCTTGGATCGGTTCTTTACAAAACGTCAGGCAAAGGTAAATGAACATAGCTTTTATTCTTTACTTTATTCTTTGTTTTTTATTATGTACAACTCTCATGTTATGTTTATTGTGCAGTAATCTAACGGTAACATGTATTTGTTACATGTTTTGATGCATTTTTTTTGATTTATAAAACAATTTATGTCCGAATTTTGGGGGGCTTGGAGCAGATTAGAGCATCTACAGAGAAAATGCGTCTCTAGTTACGAAATTTTCAGGTTACTAAACTACTTTCAGAACCAAATAATTTCGTAAATAGAGGTACCACTGTACTGTCACGTCTCATGCACAATTTCAGTCCATCCATTTTGCATGTGAAGTCGAATGACAAGCAGCGACCATTTCTTCAGGGAAATACTTCATTTCTTTCACTGTAAATAAATCATACTCACTGTAGGGAAGGGAAGCTGAATTTACATATAAATAAATTGACAGGTTTTTGTGATGTACTGGCTGATGTAGCACTTGGCTTCACTGTGAATATGATGGGATTGATGCACTTTAAATCTTTACAAACTAAAAAACAATGTTGATAAAATTATTTTTTGTTATAAGTTGATTTATATTTCTTTCTCTTTTTAAATTCCCTTAATGTTAATAAGGATACAGTGTTATGCAGAGGTGTACCTATGACAGTTTTATAGACAAATGATACTATTTATAGTCACAGTGGGGGGGTGTTTGGGTGGTGGTGGTGGGGGGGGGGGTGTTTTCTTCTTCTTGGGGGTCGCACGCAGCAGAAAAGGATCACTGGTTTAAGTTGAGGTCAGAATTTGAATCCCGAGGAACCACCATCAGCGAACACGTTACGGTTAACAGGGTTTGCAGATGAGTCAGGAAAACAGTAGTTACTGCATTTAGCATAACATTTAATGCGTAAATGCAAAGATTCTTTTGAAGAGAAACTGCCAGGAGATTCCCCGTGGGACGCGTACTTTCATCTTTCATCACCGACGGAGAAGGCTCGAACAGCAAGCTCTCATTCCAGCTGTGTCAAATCGTTGGCATTTTGTCAGAAATTCCTGGAATCACAAATCAGTTCAGTAGTTCATCTTAAATGTCATCCGTCAACACACTAGTCAAATATAGTGAAACGATGTGTTGCCATGTTATTATGATGCAAAGCAGAATATTTTAAGTCGAACTATAGTTCTTTCCTCAAAGATTCATAGTTGTGGTTCCTAAACTAAAATGAAAGTTGTCTTAGATCATAACAGACCAGCTGTGAAACAACACCTTAAACTGAACCAAACAGTTATTTCAAAGACATAAGGGAAACATGTCTGTGACTGTTTACCATCCCTTTCCCAGCTGTCTTTTAAATGATCATTATTGTAATTTCTTCATGAAAGACACTGTTGAATGCAGTGTTGCCAACTTAGCGACTTTGTCGCTATATCTAGCGACTTTCCAGACCCCCCTAGCGACTTAATTTGTAAAAAGCGACTAGCGACAAATCTAGCGACTTTTTCTGGTGAATTAGCGACTCACTGGCACTCAAACCGCTAGGTTTGAAGCCATCACTTGGCCGCTGATGGCTGCTGTCTGCCTCGCGACCTGCGCTTCTCTCTCTTTCTCTCTCTCTGTCGGGCACAGTGCACAGCCACAAACACCCTGCCCCCCGCGCGAGACAACTCGAGCCCCGCCCCCCCCGTCTGACAGTCTGTCCGTCCGTCGCATCTAGCGACTTCTAGCGACTTCCGGGACAGCCTCTAGTGACTTTTCTCATTGGAGAGTTGGCAACAGTGGTTGAATGACGTTTAACTGTTTGGGGTCAGAGGGTCACAGGACGCCCAGCAGCTCTGTTAGCAACAACAGGCTCTGGCAAAAACCGGGGTGTTTGATCATTTTTGGGGTGACTGGACTCAAATGTGTGCAATTGTCACGGCCCCCTGCATCATTGCTGGCTTTGGTTTTGGTCACATGACCGTGTTGTGTTGATGCTCCTGAGTGAGAGCATATATGTACGTCTGGGAAAAATTCACATTTGGAAATTTGGTGACGGCAGTTTAGATTTTCCTGATTCTCTCTTTTTTTTTTTATTTGACTTTTAGTAATGGGTTCAGTAGTCCACCATTCTTGCTGTTGCTTGGTTGTTGTGCTCATCAAGTCTTCATTTTAAACCATAATGTCTATTTGTGCTCCACCGTTGCACGTTCACACATCTGTCCACCCCAAACGTCCTCACTACTCCTCATACCTTCGAGTGTTATTTGCGTTGGTAGGGATTTTTCTGCAGCACATCCACTAGGGGGCAGTGACGAGTTACTGACCAACAAACATGGCAGGTATTGAAGAGGCTGCAACATTTGCGTGACTCCAGAGTCGAAGAAAGTGAAAATGGCGGTTCAACAAGACCACTAAATAAAAGCAGTTACATTATTTGGGAGTTCTAGTATCTAATTAGTACACGTGTGTCAATATTTTCAGATGTCCATGAGAACATTTGAGAGTCTCCTTCGTGACACGCAGCCAGTTTTTTCTGCCATTTTTGATTAAAATTTCTCTTCTTTGATTTCTTGTAATTGGTTAACAAATGACTCACAATACTCACTGCTGCCTCCGCCGCTTCTGCTTGCATTTCCCCATGCCAACCTTTATATCAAGCATCGAGGCTACGAATCAAAACACAGACGAAATCAACGCAGAGTATAAATGGATCCTTAGCGGTGGTGGGGGTCGAGACATAAATGTCTCGATGTTACAAACTTGCACAACCTGCACCTGAGTTGCAGTATAGATGGTAACCATGTGTTCATTTGCAAAGACCCAACCAGCTTTGACTCATGGAGATGGATCCAGTTGTTGATTAAAGGCAAGACTGGCTGTAGCTCAGTTGCTAGAGGGAGTCGTCCAAGTCACTGTAAGGTTGGTGGTTCGATTCGGGTTCCAAAGTGTCCCTGGGCAAGACACTGAACCCTGGTGCCGGAGCAGCTGCACACTGGTGTGTCGATGGGTGAATGAGCGGCCATTGTAAACCGCTTTGACGGCACCTTGATGGTGCAGAGAAAGCGGTATATAAGCGCAGTCCATCTACAAAGCTCAGAGTAATGCATCAATCTTTTGCTGCATTTTGCTTCTTAAACCAAAGAAATAAGTCTGCATGTCAACCCTGATATCTGCCATAGCATTTAAGCTCTTTGTACACCTGCCCATCTACCCCAACAACAGCCTGCTTAATCTCGAATACCTCAGTCAGTTCTTGTATATAATAACCTGAAGCCAGGCTTTTGGCATCTGTATCCCTCTGTTGTTTTCAACCTGTTCAGGAGCAACAGTTTTCTAAAGCTTGGCAACTTCTCGCCTTATCTGGGTAAACAACAGTTTAGCTTTTGTAAACTGCAGCACTTCAACTCAACCTGCGTGTAGGAGAATGTGCCTCGCAGCCTGAACGGTGAACCGATACAGAGCCAGGGATCAGTGAACACTTGTACGCATGCATGCATGCGGAAACGCAAAAGCTCAAGGCGGCGGCCAGCCTGGAGCGAGACGGAGGAGTGGAAGAAGAAGAAGGAGAAGAATGGCTGAAAACATGAGTGAGGAGTTGTTTCCACGCTGGACCGACGTCTTTGACCTCTCAAGCATGACATCCTTTAACTGAGTTCTTCCACGTCTCAGAGTTTTACAGGATGACATCGATGCGAGTTTCTGCTTTTATTTCTGTTTTGACACTTTGTAGTTAACCTTTTAATTTCTATTTACTGAAGTCAATCTGAAACACATCTCCAGGCAAGTTCATGTTTTCTGGACCGCCTAACGCATGAGGAGAGGCCTCAAAGATGAGACTGAATTAGTTCTGCTCAGCTCTTCATCCGTGACTTCTTTCATCCCTCCGCTTCAGCCCAAACCCCCTTGTGTTTCGGGGTAACTTTCTTGCATTGGCGAGATTAAATTTTCACTGGCACTGAACTGCACCGCAGTTTTTAGGTGAGACAAGTGAGCGAGTTACTTCACACAGCAGTGAATCTGCTAAAATCTGCCTCTTCATGAACACAATCTGCACCCGAGGAGAAATGGGTCGATGAACAGTGAAGTACAGACGAGCAGCACAGCATCATTGATCCTACCTCAGAAAAAAAAAATACAAAAAATACAGAAGCAAAAGGAAGTAATACTTTGTAAACATGCCAGATAACTACAACTGTGAAGAAGCAGCATTTATAAAATCAATTGGACCTTTGAATTTGTTGCAGAGCTGCAGGTCAGAATTAAACGGGCTACAGTTTCTCAGAAGCTCCAGAAGAAGTTCAGATTCCTGCATTTAACGGAGTTAAACTAACGAATTATATTAACAGAGTATACCAAACTCAGATTTAGTTTGTTTAAATTTTACACTGTACAAAAATAGAAATGCAACACTTTTGTTTTTGCCACCATTTTTCATGAGCTGAACTCAAAGATGCAAGAATTTTTCTGTGTACACAAAAGGCCTTTTTCTTTCAAATATTTGAGAAGAGGTCAGTTGTTTGGGGGTTGTGCATGCTTTATAAATTGATGTTTTCATGGAGTGTTTCCATCCATCCATCATCCAGACCTGTTAAGTCCTATCTGGGGTCACAGGGATCTGCTGGAGTCTATCCCAGCTCTCTTCAGGTGAAGGGCAGGGGTCCACCTGGACAGGGTGCAGCGTTTCCTATGGCCCTTGAAGGCATCACTTTGACCAAACCGTGGCCATAACCGTGTTAGCTTTCTGTTACCATCCCCGGTGTTAACGGGTCGGTTTCGACCCGTGTCTTAAATCAGCTTTAAAGTACACTAAAAACAATAACCTATCATCAAATTTTTTTGTCATCTCTTGGTTTCCTTGTTAGGCTTCCTTATCCATGAAAATGTTGGGTTTATTATTTTTGGTGTTGGTCTTTGGGCCTTTTATTTTTATCAGTATATCTCTTGATTTCAATTAAAAAAAAGAAAAATTAACCTCAAGAGAATCCTATGAATAAATAAAAGGTTGTTGTGTTACCTGAATATTACTGAGGGGTATAGAACATGTCTCTGAAATGAATTTGCTTGGTATATTTTTTCATGACTACGACATGAGATGTGTTTTCTCTGGACTCCTCATTGGACTAGTTTAGGCACCTTTTTAATTTATACCTTATGAAGATTTACTAGTATTTCATCTAAGCCACATGTGACAAACATAAGGCCCGTGGGCCAAATGTGGTCCGTCACGTCATTTTATGTGGCCCTCGAGAGCTTGGGCATTATTGGCTTAAATTTTGAACCAATATTCCTCCAACTAAGAGACTATATGATGTATTTTCGCTCACATGCTTTTTTCCTCATTTTTTTGTTTTTCATCAGAACAAGTTCAATATTTGTCTGAAATCGTAGACATTGCTTGGATTTGACTCTTACAGAGTTACTACTGCGTTTTCCATCATTTGAGGAGGAGGAAGTGTATTTTTTTTTCTCTCTTTCTAGGACACGTTCAGTTTTCTCCGTTTTACTGCTTAATAAAAGACCACTGGTTGTAACAGAGTGAACGCCACTGAGATTCTCAAGCTGGAGCATCGAGGGCCTGAGGAGCCTCTGAGAAAGATCTGGCACATTTGCACATTTAAAGCAGCTCAATGCCGATGTAGTATTCCTCCAGGAAACCTGTACGGCAGTGATTCTCAAACTTCAGAATACTAAGGCCCAATTTGAAATGTGAAAAATTTCCGCGGCCCAACGAAACCTTTAATCACAACTGTGATCAACATTCAGGACTAGAAGCTATGTTCTGACATTAATGTAAGAGGTCAACAAATAAGGTGACACTTGTCATATTAAGTTAGGATGACGGTAGAATAACACTTAACTGGTTTGTTTTATTACTTCTTAATGTTTTTAAATCATGTCTTAATATTTTACAGTGATTAAAAACATATTAAAAAAATAGAGGATTTAAAACATATTTGTTTAATTTTAATGATGTCTCACAGCCCACCTGCAGTACCACGACGGCCCACCAGGGGGCCGCGGCCCACACTTTGGGACTCACTGCTGTACGGTATTAAAGACCAGGTATAGATGACTGAGGTTCTGTCATTCAAGCTTCAGTTCTGAAGCCAGACGGGTTCCTGGTTTGCTGTAATCTTTCTTGTGTGTTTCATTACTGTCCACTGGTTTATAATTTTAAATTTAAACTCTCATTTGTCCATATTACAATACAGGTGCTTTTCCGTTAGCAGTTTTATCATTTACCTCAGTATTGGCTTCTTCTAGTATCCAGTAACTTTGGGATGTAAAGTCTTTTTTTTTTTTTTTTTAAGTTGAAAAGATCAATAATTTTTTTCATGGTAACTCTGAGGTTTTTTCGATAAGTGGTGGTCGTTCCAGAAATGTCTCAAATCATTGCAATTCTTAAGTCATGATTGTGTCTCGATCCTTGACATTTAGAGGCTGAAATTGTTGTTTTTCCTTTCTTCTTTTTTTCCCCCATCTCACTTCTTTGTTCAATTTATTCTTGGAGTGTTTCTGACTTTTCTTTAAAAATAAAGAAAAATGAACACTAAATTTAAAATAAAAAGAGGAGTTATCTGTGACAGAGCCAGGTTTGATGTTGAAAGACCCGAAACACACGATAAGTCCAGGAACATCACTGAAGATATTACCAAAAAAAAGCATTGATCGACATTGATCGCTGCTCCTCATCAGTCTGACAGTGGTTGCAAAACCATTTCTGTTAATTTCCTGTAAGAACGATTCAGATTCAGTCTGAATCTGGCCTCAGTGTATCATGTAAACCTTTATGACAATATAATTAGAACAAGACCAAATAAATACAGAAGAGTTGTCCAGAGAAAGCATCCCTTTTAAAAACAGCATCTGAACAAACCGCAGGACTTCAGCGACACACAAGGTGTTGGTGTTGGTACTTCCAGGAGTCAGAGAAGAATCTGATCAGAAAACAAAATGAGATGAGTGGAGCAGAACTGAGAACCAGGAAGGAAAAGGAAAGGACACCGAGGGAACATCAACGGGAGGCAACATTGTACCAACCACAGAGGAAACCACGGAGAACACACAGTGACGCAAGTAACGACAAATTAACAAGAGATGAAGGCAATCAGCCAGGATTACATGTGAGACAACAGCGCAAAGTTATCAGGACAAAAACAGGAAGCAAAGCTGACGGAGATACGGAAGGAGAACTGATCTGAAGGTGGAACAGAAATGAGGTGATCCAGATCCAAACATGCAGAACATTAAGGACAAAATGTAGATATAAATGTGCTTCCAGCTGTTCAGCAGAGATTGTATTTACCTCATTTTAAGATCTGCTGAGGACAACATGGTTTATTTATGGCGTCCTGAAACATTTAAGATGGAATATAAAGCAATACCAGGACAGTACAAGACAATAGTGGTGTGATGCTGTAAGACCCAGCTGGATTTCAACATAATACTGATGTTCTTCTGGCAAAAATGCCTCTTTTTTTATTTTCTCCATCTAATTCAGCCTCTTACTGTCATCTCCATACACTGTAGATTTGGGTCCCCGGTGAACCGCTGTCACATTGTTTATGCCATCTTGATGTTTGGCACAATGCATTCCTCCTCCGGTCGTACGACGCCGCATCTTGAGAGCAAACATTGTTTTGTTTTGTTTTCTTTTTTGTTTTTTTTTTGGAGGAAAAACCCTGATGTGAATATATTCATACAACGAGCGCCGGCAGAGATCTGAGCTCTTTATTCTGTTTGTGCGAGCCGATTGTCCTCCGCTATCTGCCGGATCAGTCCGGCCGAGCCAACGGCCTAATTTCCTGGCAGCGATCAATAAAGTTTCATAACTGCTCTCGGCGGTTTAAAAAGCCTTTCGCGATCCGACGCGTCGAGCAGAGAACGCTGCTTTGTCCTCGACCGTTTATGCAGCGACAGTCGAGAAATGACACATTCTCTGCACAAGCGGATAAACACTCCCAGAGACGTGCGGCTCAGTCGGTCTTAAGCCGCCACTTACTCATTTGAATCTCAATGCCGACTGTGTCACGCCTTTTTATGCAAAAAAAAAAAAAAAAAGAGAGAGAGAGAGAGAGAAAGGGAATTGGGTTTTGTTTACCCCAAACTCTATTCTGTTGTTATTTAATTTAAATTCATTTGTTTGTTCAGAGGGGTGGAGGGGGAGTTGGTTTGTTCTTATGGCAGCGTTTCAGTGTCAAACAATGCTGGTACCAATGCTGGTATTGATATCGAATGATACTCGTGTAAAAAGATCGATACTCAAGTTTTTTTCTATCCCACAAGCGCTGGCTGAGTGCAAATAAGGGATGTACATTTTGGATTTTTTTTATGACCGTTAACCGACGCCCTTTAACGATTAATAACCGTTAACCGATAAGTCCGGGAGGGTTGGCTGCTGCGATGTAGCGCGTTGTCGTGGACGCATGCGGACACTTCCCCGTGTATACTCTCTCAGCAATGTGTCGCCATCAGCTTGTCGCAGAGATGCCGCCGTCACTTTCGATTTATGCTAGCGCGGTCTCCGCTATGTTATTCCACGACACAACGCAAGAGCGACAATCACGAACTTACTAAACTTATTTCTTGCGTTTTTCCACTTCCTCACCGTCTCGGCCGTATCCAGACCCACATTCATCGCTATCTCCCTCCATGAATTACTAGAATATGTGCTGTCTTTGTAGTGTGGAGAACCAGAATCGTACAGATGTGAGTACTTCCTCATTTTTTTGATGACACGTTCTTTTCTACGCAGATGTAGAATTGACCAATCAAAGGCCTGTTGCAGCTGTCGACACGCCCCCATGAGTTGATTGAATTACGTAGCTTAAAAACAAAATTGACCATTAGTATTAATCGGTTAAAGTGACTGTTATCAGTTAACGGTAAAACGGTTAACCATGTGCATCCCTGGTGCAAATTCATTGAAGTTTGTGTGTGACACGCTGTCACTGTGTCCTCATCCCCTCCCCTCTCGTCTCGTCTTTTGACATTGCCTTTCAGTCCAACAGAGAATATCCAGGTAGATGAGAGTGCTCATCTTCAGTTTCAACTAATATTAACTTTCAAAGTACAGTGATTCCTTATTTTTCACAGTTAATGGGGACCGGCACCCCCCCCCCACGAAAATCAAAATCAAAACTGGAGCCGAGCCCCCCCAAGCCTCAATAATCAGTTTAAAATATGTTTAAAAACCACAAAAAACTATCGAGTCACTGCAGTGAAACAAGACAAAGGCTCAACTGTGGTCTTTCTGTTACCTTCACAGCCTCTGGTCTCTGAACCGTAGTAAACAAACTGCTGGTATTGTGTTATTTTTGGCTCGTAATTAGCGGCTAACACACTAACAACAACAAAACAAAAAGTCTGGTTTTCTCTGCATGGAACGAGCACTTTATTCTGGCACTGCAGGAACTTGTAACATCACACAGGTTGTATTGTTGGGCTCCTGTCGGTTAACAGAGAATGTAAATCTATACACGCTGGGCTGCTGTTGATGCTCACTACACTTTTCATCTAACCCCGTTTTCTTCTGCTGTCCCACGACACACACACTACATTACCCATAAGGCTACCTTTCTTAAAGGGGCCAGGCTGGCTCACAACATGTCTTCACTGTGAGAGAACAAGGACAACATCCTGTGATGTTTCCGCGATTTAAAATTTTTTTTTTATTATATTATATATTTCTGAAAAATCTGTGAATAACTAAAACCGCAGAACTTAAATCGCGAAATGGCAAGGGATTACTGTACATGTTACTTAAATCATATGTACCTGGAGCCAACTAAAAAAAAAATCTTTAATTAAGACCTTGAAATAACCCAGGACATGTTCTGTGTCCCATTGAAAGATGTTATCTAAGATAAAATAACATTAGATAATCCTTTATTTATCCCACAACTGAGACATCTATAGAGTTAAAGCAATGGGAAAGGGAACACAGTGCAAATGAAAGTACACTAGTATTGAAAGATATAAAATAATGGTTGGACCAGTGGCTGCTGGTTAGTAGAGGGCGCTGGGGCGCCGCCTCCATCAAATTAAGAGATTAAAAAAAAAAAAAAAAAAAGAACGAAATGAAGGTGTTATTTCAGTCTGTGGATGCCTGTCAATAGTAATTAAATGTTTAAAAATTGATTTGGTTTCAATATGTTTTTTTTACTCTTTTTTTAATCTACTTCCGGAGGTGCGGGGCGCCGGTAAAACGGATTCCAATGTAAGCCCTCGAACATTTGATGATCAGCTGACATGAGGCTGAGTTTTAATTGGTTTGAGTCAGATTCTTCACGGGGCGCAGCAGTCTGCGTCCCTGGTGCCTCCCAGCAAATGACACGTTTATCAGCAGCCAATCAGCGAATCAGATTCATGTCATGTGTTTTTTTTTGTTTTTTTTTTTGATGGTGTGTTGAAAGAGCACATTGAGAACGCCACAGTTTTTAAGGGGACTTCTAAAACAGTGCAGAACGAACTGCTGGACTGTATGTTGTCTGTTGTGAGGGAGCACATCATCACAGAAGCCCAGAGCAGCGATTTCATCGCAATACAAGCAGACGAGACCATGGATATTTCCACACAGTGCCAACTTGTGCTCGTGCTGCGTTACATCGACGGGAAAAACACTGTGCAGGAGAGATTTTTTGAGTTTATCCCTCTGACTTCAGCTACAGCTGAGTCTATTGCTGCAGCACTAGGAGAACGACTTGCTGTCATCCTTCCAGAGGTCAAAATTCATGTTCAAATAGGAATCATATACATATATACACACATACATATATTATAGAATATATAATATTTGATCTTGTATATTATAAAATATCTGAAAGGAAAAAAAATTATTTTGAAAATAATATAAATAACTAAACAGCTTCACTATTGTTATGTATGTACTGTTATGACTAATGAGCCATTGTTTGTTTACATTTTTCAAAATAAAAAGGACCAAAATATTATGTTCTAGCTTTGTTTTGTACCCCATTGTATCAAGCTCGCATCGAACCGTGACTTTTGTGTATCATTATACCCCTATGTAATCCTAGGTAAATTGCGCCCCCCCCAAATTTTTTTGCACCAGCCGCCACTGGGTTGGACTAGAAAAAACATGACGAAACATTGTGTAACATTATTACACAAAAATGCAAAATACTTTATTATCATAATCAACATTTTTGTGTAAATATTCTTTTTGTCGAAAGTTTCCCAAAATTATATCCTAGGTTTTAATAAAATCATCCAAAGACAAAAATTACAAAAACACCAAAAGGTCAGCAGTTTCATGATAGATCCACCTTAATATGAAAAAGTATCTGTATTGGTATCGGTATCGGTATCGGCAATACCGTATGGAGCCCCGTTTGGGTCATAATTCAATGAATAAATGAGTCTATTATTATGAAATACAGGCGTTTATTATTATGAAATATTTCCCATTATTATGGTAATGGTTTCGTTTTTCATAAGAATGAGCTTTTACATAATAATGGCTTTGTTTTTCATAAGAATGATTTGTGTGTCAATCACAGCAGAGAGGGCGGAGCCATTTATGTGATTGGCTGCTCTTTCATTCAGGCATAAGCAACAGAACAGTGAATATCGATAGTGGAGGTGCAATGTATATACTCCAGGCCAGTAGGTGGCAGAATGCACCTCAGTTTATGGTTAAAAGTTAACATCAACTCAGAAACGTCAAGGTTTCCCGTAGCTCAGTCCAAGCTGCCATAGCTACAATCGGACTAGGAGCGCACCTTGATGACGCCACGGCCCGCTGCTAACGGGACCTCACGGCCAAAACTAGTCGATGTCAGAGCGTAGAATGGAGAAGGATCAGCCAATGAGCGTGCAGGTCAACCACTGGTCCCGCCCACTGGCAAAATGTCATTATTATGTAAAAGCTCATTCTTATGAAAAAGGAAGCAATTATGTAAAAACTCATTCTTAGATAAAAAGTCATTCTGAAATAAACTATTATGCATTAAACTAAGATTAAATAATAATAAAATATATTTCATAATGATTACATTTTTTCATAATAATGGGAAATATTTCATAATAATAAACATGTATTTCATAATAATGGGAAACATTTCATAATAATGGATACGTATTTCATTATAATAAACGCCTGTATTTCATAATAATAGACTCATTTATTCATTGAATTATGACCCAAACGGGTCTCCATAATACCGGCCCTGTATTTACTTGGTATCAGATCAATACCAAAATTCCTAGTATCGCCCACCTCGAGTCAAGAGGACAGAGAGACAATGAGACAAGCTATTTTCTGTCTTTCTCTTCCGAGCGTCTGACTTGATGTGTTTAGCGCGACGCGCAGCCGTGACAGCCGACTAAGCAGGCTTCAGGAATAGCAGGCTGCTGCTAACGCTGGCGCACAGACGAGCTTTAATTAGAGGAGGGATGGAAAACAAGCTGAGAGGGCGGCTGAACGAAAATGTGGTCGCCCCCACAGGTTGTCAAGACAGCCGGTGATGAGAGGTGATTAAACTGCGAGACAAGTTTATATAAAAAGTGCTTTTAGCAACTTTGTGCGTTCACAGTCTGCTTGCAGAGCAGCCGCGGAGAAAAGCTGAGATCAAAACAGGCGAGAGACATTAAAGATGAGAAGAAAGTGCAGGAGGTTGTCAAATACGCAAAAGACAAACCAGGCAAAGACCAGGAGAAGAGCACAAAGACCCCCAGATAACCTCCGAAAACTGTCAGGGCTGTTTTTGGGGCTTCAAAGGATGAACTGAAATAGAAATATATTTGTAAAAACAAGCACAAAAAAATGTCTCATAATCAGCTGAAAAAAAAAAACCACATAAAAACAGAATGGATGTGTGGTTTCACATCATTTTACTCAAGGTTTTTGAGGTCAGAGGTCAAACATTCAGAGGATTATGAGGAAAAGTGAAACAAAGTTTGGGAAAATAACCTTTATCTCAAAGGTAAACAACATTTGAAATAAAAGAGCTCTGTTAGGTAATAATTTTCTTAACTTTTCAGGTCCAGTATTAGTGCAGCTAATGGTTCTCATTTTTGTACAGTTACACATTAGTTACATATTGGTATTAGGATTGTTATTAATAGCATCATTAAAAGCATTATTAATATTTTAGCATTGGAAACATAAATGACATTACCTCTTAGTCTTAGCTCTGTTTATTGTTGTTCTTTGTTTTTATCATATTAATTTGTTTAATTAAACATATATCCATATCACAGTGTCTTAGATTGATCTTAGTGTATATTTTGTCTTCACTTTATATCAGAAATGTAGTAGCCCCGCTAAAGCCGGTTAGAAACACGCGTTTGGAGACAAAGACCTGGCCAGGTAGATAGAATGGCATTGTGGGATATGTGGTCTTTCTTCTCTTTCAGGAAATACCGGCAGATATATATATATATATATATATATATATATATATATATATATATATATATATGTAAAAGCAAAGGCCCAAGTATAGATCCCTGTGGAACACCGTGAACAATTCTGGTATATGAGGAAGACTCATTCACATGAAGAAACTAGAATCTCTTATTAAATATGACCTAAAACGAGCTTTAATACCAATAATATGTTTAATCTTTTGCAGCAGTCAGATCTAACAGGACATGGATCATTAGAGACTTTCACCACCGCTGTTTCTGTGCTGTGATGTGATCTGAAAGAAATCTTTTCAGTTTAAATGGTCTATTAGTTGATTTGCAACTTTTTTTTTTTTTTTAAAGAAAATTAGAAATAAAAGTTAAATTGGATATGTAAGTCTATTATTAGATTCTAGATAAAAAACCTTTTTAAGCAGAGGTTTAATTACAGTGACTTTAAAAGCCTGAAACATACAGCTTGACATCCAAAATGGAAGTATTAATTAAGGGGGGGAGGGTGGCTTTTTCAGTATATCCTCAGTGTCTCAGAGGCAGATAGAAATTCCTTTTGTGAAAAGATTCTGACACAACAAACGCATCACTTGAACAATCAGCTGTTTCCGTCCCGAGAGAATAAACACAGATAAATATAAGTTTCAGTTTCAGCCAGCACAGTTTACCTGAACAGCCTGAGTGCTGCAGCAGGACGTTTTAGCTTTTACTTCTATTTCAACTGGTTCCAGCAACTTTTAAAATTTACTACACACATAAAAAAAAAAAAAAAAAAAAAAAATCTTATGTATTTTTTTGTTTTATAAGGATGCAGAAATAAAAGATTTCACTTTCATTTCTACATTAATGTTTTAAAGAAGGGTTAAAAAATAAAAGCACAAGTAAATATTGTAACTTGCTATTTTAGGTAGAAATCGAAAAAAAGGTGCAAGCATTACAGAGTTTAAAAAATAAAGAAAATGTTGTATCACCTCTCAGCAGAGTGCCATGCTGACAGAAGATCACTTGGTCCCTTTTTAAATCTGACGCTCTTGAACGCATCAGGTAAAATGAGACACACACACAGGTGTGTTGGCAGAGAAGAAACATCTGAGAAACATCTGAAAGGACCGTGTTACTGCACGCCAAACACACACACACACACACTATATTTGTGAGGACCCCTCAACATTCTCATCATGACTTCATGTCTTCTCCCAGTAGATGTACTGCTCCTGTTGTGCACACACAAAAGCATTCACACACACACATGCACTCAGGACTGTCGAGGTGGGCCTGCATCCGCGTGAATAACTGTATCGAGCGTATCCGCGGTGACTTGCAGCCTGCAGGTGCTCCTGTGGCTCTGGTTGCAGGGACGACATGTTTCTGTCTCTGAAACATGTGAAAGCACTCTGGCTCTGTGTCACCGTGTGCGTATCTGCGGTTGCTACCGGCAGTGCACGACGTTGACCTGAAGTTTTAGTAGTTTCTACGTTCAAGCAATTAAACATTTAAAACAGCTGTCATATTTGACTTTTATTGTTAACATTAATAATAAAACTCAGGGTGAGCTTTAATAGGGGTGAGTATTGTCAAGGACCTCGCAATACGATATGTGCCATGAACCTCGATACCATATTATCACGATATTGCAATATCACGATATATTGCAATATTCTACCCAGTTAATATCAAAATTAAAAGTAGAGATGGAAAATCAAGTTGCTGTATATGTTCATCAGATGATATTGATCATTCAGAGGACAAATTGAGTCAAAACAATTTGCTTCAAAACAACCTATTTATTGTTTATTATTAGTGTTTTTGCACATTTAAGTGAATGAATGAATTTTCTTAAAAAAATCGATATTAGGAGCTGAAAAATCGATATAATATTGGGCGGCCGAAAATCGCGATATATTGCCAAATTGATTTTTTTCACACCCCTAGTGAAAAAGCACTAGTGTTTCCCGCCAGGAATAAACCTTTCGGCTTTTGACTCGCCCTTGCCTCCAGACTGTTTACTTTGTGAATGTCGTGTGTCGTTTCAGTTCTGGCGCATTAGTTTGGTTGTATGTATTGTGATGGCGCCTACAAATGTATAAGTTGCAGAAGAAGAACTTGCGGTGGGCCTATTATTATGTCCAAGAATGACGAGGCAGGAAATCGTTTCACACAGCAACTCAACTTTAGCAGTGAGAGCAGCAACAATAACAACCAGAATGAATGCACGAACAGAATGAAAGCACAGGCTGAACCAATCGAACTCCAAGTCACGCGCGCATCACAACATGGGCAAGGCAGTAGTCGAGTGCAGCACAATCAATCATGTTAACAGACATGCTAACATAACACCTATAAATCGAGAAGAGGCAGAAGAAGTTGTGGTGGAAGAGGCGTGATTCAAGCGACGAAGATACGGTCTATGAGAAGCTAAGACGTGCTGTTACAAAGGGTTAAAATAAGCCCAAAGGTGGTCCCAAAAACTGTAACTAATCATGTTATACCAGCTCGTGTCTGTATCAAATCTAGATGCTTAACGTGTGCAGAGACATGTTATCCTGCTGTTAATGTACATTACCCGACAAGCGCCTGTTGAGCTGCTGCCGTAATGTTGCCTACAGGCATCGGCTCTGCTTATGTTCACCCCTTTACACAGCTGAGAACAGAAAAATATTTTCTGAAGAAGAAAATACCTCATCTTGAAGAGAAGGTAGGCTCCATATCTGTATGTAGTGTTTTCAATTCAAGCTTTGTATATGTGTGTGTATACAACTTTGCAGCAGCTCCATTCAAAGTGTCAGTTTTGACTCTGCCCCACCACAGATATATCCTTAACCTGTGGGAAACACTGAGCACTGAATAAATGCAAGAAAAATTGGCAGATGTTAATGTGAAAGTAGATCAGCTGCGCCATCATGATTGACGCCCTTGGAGCTCATTTATGGTGGCAAACAGGTATCCGTTTGCAGTCTCGCCTCAGCGACTGGAGGGTTTGGAGTATTCAAACAACAGAGACGAGCGTGCACGCAGGCGTCTGACAGAGATGACGCTGCACGTAGAATGAGAGCTGACTGGGTGGAAGGTTAGCCTGAGCTGGGACGACTGACTTTATCACAAAGAAAAGGAAGCGCCGAAAACAGTAAAGGATGAGAAAGAGCGGGTGAAGAGCAAGGACTAGCTAAACTGTTTTTGTAATGATTCGTTTTTTTTTCTTTTTGTTCAGATCGTTTCACATATTTCTGACACTGTCCCCTGGTGGCAGCACCATCTGATGACAGGTAACAGGTGTGACAGGAATACTATTGCCTGTTGGTGTTAAACTGTATCAACTAGATTCATATTTGCATGCAAAGCAGTCTTAATTGGGCCATTTTGAGCAATTAATTTAAAACTTCTCTGCATGTCAGCTTCAGCAGTTATTACAGTTACAACATTGTATCAGCAGAGTGAGTTTTTATTGTGTTTATTTCAATTGTACAGTGGTACCTCTTCTTAACTCTACTGGAAGTAGTTTCATAACCTGAAACCTTTGTTAGTAGAGAAGTGTTTTCCATGTAAATGCCCTAATTCGTTCCAAGCCCCCCAAAATTCGAACAATTTTTTTTAATAAATTATAAATAAGACTTGAAATGACATAAAAACCTGTTGGAAAAACATGTTAGAACTAGAAAAGCACTTGGAGAGCGCAGACCTCCACCAAGCGCAACAATTATCAAAAATTTGAAAGTGATCCAGAATCCAGGATTTCTTCCAGATCACACCCAAAATGAAATCAGTTCTTCCTTTTCACATTTCCGACAACTCCTGAAAATTTAATCAAAATCCATCCATAACATTTTGAGTTATCTTGAACACAGACAGACAGATAGATAAACGCCGGCAAAAACATAACCTCCTTGGTGGAGGTAAAATTTGTTAGCTTACCTGGGTTGCTGGGTTACGCTCATACAGACAAGGGGCCCTCCTAGCCAATGGGATGCCAGGAAGATGCTAAGCGATAGCCAATGGCAGAGCAGCTCGGACGCACCGCTTTCAAACCGAGATACAGAGCTGACAAGTATGTTTACGTTACGTTATGCCTTTCATATTCTGAAATTTCTTTCGTAATAATAGGCAATATTTTCCCGTTGAGGCGTTTCTTAACGTTAAAATTTTGTATGTAGAGACGTTCGTAAGTAGAGGTACCACTGTATATGCTAGTACCTGTCTGTATCTTTATTTGTCAGTAGACAAGCCTCAGAGTTCTGGTGCTGGGACTCGCAATGATTAAGTGTTAGCAGCTTGAGGCTGCAGCTAGAATAACTATCACTTTGCTTATTCTGATATACATAAAAGTTTAACTTCATGTAACTAATACTGGCTGCTTCAGCTACTATAGCAATCAAACATGAACACCAAAGTCGGATGTAGTGTGTACATTCCCAACCACTGCTAATAAGACAGGTGGCAGTCACACATGAAATTAATGAGTTAAAACATTCCTAATTGAAGGAAAACTGACTGATGTGCAACTAAAGGACACTAAGGATACTAAAAAGTAAAGGGCCAAGTATAGATCCCTGTGGAACACCGTGAACAATTCTGGTATATGAGGAAGACTTGTTCACATGAACAAACTGGAATTTATTATATACCAATAACATGTTTAATGTTCCTCTGCAGTAATGAGATCTAACAGGACACGGATCATTAGAGACTTTCACCACTGCTCTCTCTGTGCTATGATGTGATCTGAAACAAATCTTTTCAGTTTAAATGGTCTATTAGTTGTTTTGCAACTTTTTTTTTCAAGAAAAATTTAATTGGGCCATTTTAAGCAATCAATTTAAAAACTTCTACAACATTGTATCAGCAGAGTGAGTTGTTATTGTGTTTTTTTTTTCAATTGTATATGCTAGTAACTGTCTGCATTTTTATTCATCAGTACACAAGCCTCAGAGTTCTGGTGCTGGGACTTCGCAATGATTAAGTGTTACCAGCTTGAGGCTGCAGCTAGAATAACTATCACTTTGCTTATTCTGATATACATAAAAGTTTAACTTCATGTAACTAATACTGGCTGCTTCAGCTACTATAGCAATCAAACATGAACACCAAAGTCGGATGTAGTGTGTACATTCCCAACCACTGCTAATAAGACAGGTGGCAGTCACACATGAAATTAATGAGTTAAAACATTCCTAATTGAAGGAAAACTGACTGATGTGCAACTAAGGACACTTCAGGGTGGGTTCTGATTCTGCAGTCAAGTCGAAGCAAACTTAAAAACAGCAAACAAACCGTCTTCTGTTTGTGAACCCGGCTCTCCATCTGGTCCCTGGGAGCCAATGGACAGAGGCCTGCCGCATCCTAATTAACCACCTTATAGACTGGCCTACTTTACCTCAGCACGCACAGACACAGACACGTATACGCTCAGAAAGCCAAAGTCCTGCAGGCACTCAGTTAATTAAGCCCCATTTTTCACAACTGATGAAGAGAGAAGGATAAAAGTAGAAAGAAGAAAGGAGTGAGAGAGAGAGAGAGAGAGATTTTAGAGTTAAGATAACAAGGCAAATTATGATGAGAATAACAAATGACAGGAAAATTGCAAATCTATACATACTGTTCATCTGCCTGTTTAAGGGGGGAGAAGTGAAAATAATTCAACGACATATTCATTAATTACTAATCTGACCTTTGAGGGGGAAAAACTGTTTAATTTCATGAGGAAAATTAACAAGGAATACATTTTCACCATCTAAACCAACACAAAGAGATACAGAAACAGTGTATTAGATATATCAGCTGATGCTGCAGCTTTACCAGAGGTTAAATTAGCCACCAAAACAACAACCCGAAGCTCATCAGACAAAATAATAGTTTAAAGACTAAGTCAAGCACCCAGAAAACCAAAAAATGTAGAATCCTGCACAAAACATGACCAATGAGTTAATGCAGGCAGATAAAAGGCAGCGATACAAAATCACATAACATCAAACTGGACAGAAACCATATGAGATAAATGAAGTGAGAGCAGGTGAGCAACCGTGGAGCAGATAACAAGCCTGGTCAAGGCGGTGTTAGGATTACGTGAAAAGAAATGGTGAGAGTCTGTCCGCCAAGAATATTAAAACATAAGTAAACATATTTTATTGAGTTTAATGATGTAGAGAACTTAACATTCAAGGACGCAACATAGAATAAACTGTGTGTGTCTGAATGCTCTCTGTGGTTTGTCTGTCCTGCCCTCTTCCTGACCGTTAATGTCACCACTAATGTCTGCCATAAGTCCTGGAGGACGCTTATATCACATCTGGACTCTCCAGAGCGCAGAGGAGGAGCCAGCAGTTACACGAAAACTCAATTAGGGTTTGACTCTGTGGTCAGTGGAGATGGTGGAGGAAGGGAGGAGTACAGAAAGAATGGAGTGAAAATGAGAAAAAGTACAGGAGACAAATATGTGGGATGAGCTAAACGCAACAGGAAGACAATAAATATTTTTTCAGCAGCAACACAACAGACGTGGGATGTGGGAAGACTATCTTGAGCAGACTCGACCAGAACCTGACTGAATTGATGCCTGTGATGAGCATGATGACTCTGGTCACCCTCCATCTTTTTGTGTCCGAAGTCAGGTTTCACTGACGTACTCACACACATTGTATGATCAAATTACAGTTTGTATATAAAGAGAACTGGACAAATCCCCTATGACATAATCCATCAGTTTTCTGAACACTTAAAACTTTTTTGTCAGATCACAAGACGGCACATTGCTTGAAGATATGACTCCATCCATCCTCCTGGTTGGTCTCAAAATTGGCAAAATTCAGCTACCAGTGGTTAGATCATTTAGCTTGATTTAGCTCATGTTACCTAATGTGTTCTCAAATCAAACCTGTTCATTCAGCCTCGTTTCAGATGTGGTGCAGGACCACCTGGGGTGTGGCTCGGCTGAGCTCAGATAGGAGCCTTCGATTGTCTGCTGGTTGTTTATTAGCTAACTTTTGACCTCAGACCCTTCCAGGGCCACCCACAGGTGGTCACGGTGTCCTGTTAGTACTTTTAACAGAACAAAAAAAAAAAACAAACAAACAACAAACTAGTAACATTTCAAAATAAGTCAAGACACGACAAAGTGCAACATCAATAATAATAATAATAAAAAAAAAAATCCATGTACCTAATCATGAATGAATTTGTGGCTTCACATCATTCTTCTCGATGATTCACCCTGTTTATAGCTGTCATGGATGTAACATCCAGCCATCAAGGCCACAACTGATTTTTGTTCCAGGCTGCAAACGTGGACATTTCAACAAGAGGGTCCACAGAGACCGACTCGCTTTTAGAGTCAGGAGCTTGTGGTCATTAAAGGAAGTTCACATGCAGCCACTTCCTGGAGTGAGTCAGACCTGCAGGACAGACGTCGCCCCTCTTCTGTTCAGTCCTGACTAGGGATGGAACGGTTACCGATATTACAGTAAAGCGCGGTATAGATTTTACGCGATAACGATTACAGTTTTTGTTTGACTTCATCTCATTATCGTGGTCGATTACCAGGATGTGTAATATCAGCCTCATTCAAGTCTGCGAGCGACTCGTGACTGTGTCTCGCGTGAATATGTAGCTTGTAGCATCGGCGTCGTAATGTTAGCATGGTGGAAACTAGTGATAGCACACAAGACATTTACCAACCCATGAAAAGGACGAAATCTGAGGTCTGGGCATATTTTTTATATTTTTTAAGGAGAGGAACGATGTTCTTCTGATGCAGTTAAAATATTAATTTATTCCATTAACTGATCCGACAACCATAACGCCGGCAGTTAGCACCACAGCGGTCAAAAACCTTTTGCCCTTCCGGGTCCAACACCTCACCAATAACAGGCAGCTACCTTTATACCTGACCCTCAGGTAACAACACAGCGACAACCACAGACACACAGAGTGAACTACAATTCAGAACAACATATTTGGCTCCTATATAACTGTTTCTTTATTTGTACATTTATACTTATTTAAGGTTCAGCTTAAAGTCCAAAGTTTATTTCATTTGAACTTGCACTATAATTTTTGTTCCTGATAAATGTTTGCATATTGACCTACTATGGTTGTTAAAGTGTTTATTTAAATTTGAACCAGACAAATTAGCTTTGTTCCTGTTATTTATTTTGTTCATTTAAAATAAAACCTCTTTCTGTGCCAGTTGTTTGCGCTTTTAATGTGAAAGTTTCATTTTGATAAAATTTTGGCTTCTGATGTTTCAGTATGACAAGAAATCACAAGATTTTGTGAAATGATTTAGCAATAGAATATATAGAGCAATTAAAAATACAGCGATAATATCGTAAACCGTGATAACCGTGATAGTCGGGATAGCAGATATTCTATATCGTTACATCCCTAGTCTTGACTGCTCGCTTCTCCATAACTAACCAGAAACGATGTCTCACATCCAAATAATATCTAACAAAAACAAAGGCAACATAAAATAAGTTGTTTTCATAAATTCTACCTTGAATATTAAAGTTTTAAAAAGAATAGTGTCATTGAGTTCGTTTATGGAACATGACACTTAATTTGCAATAAGTGAAGCTTATTTAAGACTATTTTCTTATCTGCTCAGACTGCTGCTGAATTAATAATTAAGCCGTTTAATCACATACCTTTTAAAGTTATTTCAGCCTGCTTTAATAATGCAAAGACTGAATTAATTGATTGAGACTTTAAAGGATATATGCCCTGAAGTATCCGCTCCCTCACGGATGAGGCGACTGTTTTCATTTAGGACTTTAGTTATCCAGATGGGATTTTTCTGATGCAGAGAATATTAAGTGTGTCAAATAAAATAAAAATGCAAAACGTTTCCCGATCACATTTTGGCAGATTCGGGGTAAAAATGGGAACGTGTGCGTAACGCCCGTGTTGGTGAGAGCGAGATGGTAGTAAACCCCGCTGCTGTAATGTAACAAACTAGGAGTTTGGAGATCAAAAGAGGGATCAGATGAGACTTTAGAGCGACATGGCCACAGAGTCCATAGAGCAAGCTGATGACATCATTGCATCAGCTGTCATCATTCAGTTCCCAGCGAGCCCAGGCTGAAGCTGAGCACAGCTTTGCTCCGGTTGATAGAGAGGATCCCAGTTTCCCATGGATAACACATAGCCCCGGGGCCCCCCACCCCCCCCACCCCTGTGCTCAGGGACCTCAGTGGCCCCTGAGTCCAATCAATGCAGGCAAACAGTGGATCCACGCGCTTGATTTGTATTGACATGGCTGCGGAGAGGATCAATGACACCGGAGGGGAGACGGACGGGCGAGAGCAGAAGAAAACGACTGGAGAGAGAGAGAGAGAGAGAAAGTGGAGCAGAGGAAACAAAAAATAGTGACAAAAGGGAGAAGAGAAAATGCACTGAAGGAATAACAGGATAATCAAAGACCGAGAATCAAGTCAGTCAGCGGCGAATTTCCTCTATTTGATCTCTACTTGTGGCTGGGCGAGTGGAAAACCCATCATGGGAAGTAGGGCGTCCGGATGGGTCGAACGGGATTTACCGATGACTCCTAATAGCAGTTTCAAACTGCTTGATGGTACAGACCGCTGGGGCACAGCGGCACGGTATCACAAAATAAGACCTTCAGCAACCACAGGAGTGTATTTGATGTGCCTCTGTGTGCGTGAGAAGGTGAGACTTGTTCTGCAAGAGTTGCACCAGGACGATGAAAAGACGATAAGAAACCCGGGGAACATAAAAGGACGGAAAAAAAAATTGCTGAAAGGAAAAGGAAAAATTAAATATTTGAAGTGTAATCATGAGAGAAGTCAACCAGAAAGATTGATTGGAGAAAAAAGATTAAAAATAATACAGGAGGAAAGAAAGAAATGATGGCAAAGAAATAAGGTAAAACAGAGAGAAGACAGATTAGATTAAGGAGACCATATGATGAGATCCAAATGAAGAAAAAAGCAAAAAACTAGTGTTGTTCTGATTCCCATACCAGTATTGGAAATTACCCCGATACAGCTGGCATTGGTATTGGTATTGGTATCTGTTGGTTGAAAATTGCATCAGGTCTCTTAGTATCTAATATAGAATATCTAGTCCTGGACCGAGGCGCCATGGCTCAAGTTTAAAGCTCAAATGTACTGATAACAAGTGGTTAAATGACTGCGTTTCCTTAAATCATCGTCTTGTACGGGCAACAAGTTGTCTTGTACGCTGCTGTGAGTACCTGACCGTCTCTGCTGTGTACACTGGAGATTAAATTACCACTTGCACCCCTCTGTCCGATTGTCCAGTCAAGTGTTGTACAATTGACTCACCAGAACTCACTAATTATTGGTAAACTATCATACATTAATAGTGAAAATTAAAATATCAGTATTGGTATCGGTATCAGTATCAGTATCGGTATCAGGATCAGTATCGGTATCGGTATCAGTATCTGCATCGGTATCTGTATCGGTATCAGTGTCTGTATCGGTATCAGTATCGGTATCTGTATCATATCAGTATTGGTATCGGTATCAGTATCAGTATCGGTATCGGAATCAGTATCGGTATCTGTATCAGTATCGGTATCAGTATTGGTATCTGTATCATATCAGTATTGGCATTGGTATCAGTATCAGTATCTGTATCGGTATCAGTATCGGTATCTGTATCATATCAGTATTGGTATCGGTATCAGTATCAGTATCTGTATCTGTATCGGTATCAGTATCAGTATCAGTATCTGTATCATATCAGTATTGGTATTGGTATCAGTATCAGTATCAGTATCTGTATCTGTATCTGTATCGGTATCAGTATCGGTATCGGTATCTGTATCATATCAGTATTGGTATCGGTATCAGTATCAGTATCTGTATCGGTATCAGTATCAGTATCAGTATCAGTATCAGTATCGGTATCAGTTTCGGTATCAATATCAGTATCGGTATCGGCGAGTACGGGAGTCCAGGCACCAAGTCATTTATATTTAATTGATTTATTTACTGGTTACTTCTGTTACACTAGTAAAAAGAAATACTTTTCATACTCGGATCGGTAGTCAGAATCGGCCGATACCCACAGCTCAAGAATCGGAATCAGTATCGGGAGGGAAAAACTGGTATCGGAGCATCTCTACAAAAAAAAAAACCATGATAGAAAACCACCCAGACCAGACTGGACCAGTAACCAGGGCTCCACCAGATAAGTCCAGACGATACTCGACATGTTAAACCAACCTCCGTCCAGGCTAAACTAGACGTGACCTGCCCACATAAGGCCGGACCCAGACGAGATGAACCAGACCAGAGCAGAGTAGATGGGCCGGATCAGAAAAGAAGTCAGAACACACCAGTTGACTTTCTCATTTTAATAACGGCATGACTGCTCGCCGTCAGCAGGACCGATGATTCACAGCACAGTCGAAGTTCAAAGGGACGAGTTTTAAAGAGGCATCGGTGGGGACTCTGGGGGCTCAACAGGTTGTGGGATACTTCAGACCTTATCAACGCAGAGTGATGTGAGCTGTTCAGCGTCTCCACGTCGACAGAAAAACAAGAAGCCAGAAAACAACGGCCGCTGTCTGAATCCCTAAACATCTGATGGCTTTTTGTCAGCTATCAAAGAAGTAAAGCGGTGAAAGTTTCACGCAATACTTTATTGATTATTGAGGGAGGAACTGCGTTCACGGTCAGTCTGAGTGCGTCGTTGCAGCTCAGCTGGTGGAGGAAGTCTGCTGGTGGGCGGAGCTTGTAAGTAGTGCACAAGTCACCTCCAGGGATCTGAAGGAGTGCAGCTGTGCAGCTACTGGCTCTGCATCTGGGTAACAGTGTGCATTTCAGCGTGCTTCGCGAGCAACGCAGCTCGTGCGCGTGTCTGAATTTGTCATCGCTCACTATCGCACGGCGTGACAGAGAAGAGTCGACAAAGGCAGGAAGCTGCGCTATCAGTGTGTGTCGTCTGATTTCTTTGATACGTGACTGCAGTTATGTCTTTTCCTTTGACTGCGTGTAGGAGGTTCAAAGCAGCAGCAACAAAACACACACACCTGGAACAAACAGCTCGACAGGTGTAGAAGTAACAAGGCTCTGGCCTGCACCTGTCCATCACCTGTCCATCACCTGTCCGTCAGCGGTCCAGCTGCGTTCACGTCTCTGAAATAGAGGACTCTGCGTATCAAAGTAACCTCTAAGCATTTTCTCCTCTCAGATGTAATCAGATTCAACCTGAGAGTCTACATCTATATTCATTTAACAACTTTAACTTGAATTTGTTTTAATAACCAGCTAAGTTTTAAAAAAAAAAAATATATATATATATTTTCTTCAGTTCAGTGGTTTGGTGGTCGGCACTGTTGCCTCGCAGTAGAGGTCTTCACGGGTCCACTTTCTTGGACCCGAACCCGAATGGACCCGTAAAAATTTGACCGACCCGACCCGAGCTATTATCATAAGTCCGGGAGTATGAACCCGAATGGACCTGAAATATTTGGACCCGGTACCGGCCCGACCCGAGTCTTTAGTTTTTCGATCACGACACTTACCCGAATAGAACCGAGACAATCCAGCCCATAGTTGCTAATGTTAAAGTTGTCTAGCGTTGAATAAAACTTGATTTTCTTACCTAAAGTTGTCTTCTTCTACCGGTTCAGTTGCTACATAGGCTACGTGATGTAAACAACAATAAATCCACGTTGTTATTTTCTTTGTGGATACAGATGCTATTGGTAGCAACTGCTAACGCTAATAGCCTACACCGGTCAGGACGTGTTGTAAATATGTTTTCTCATCCAACGTTTTCATGTTGGCGGCCCGCTTTACAGCTGCCGGGCAAACCGCTAATAACACGCTACGGCAACACGATTGTTTCATGACAAACACGCTGCGTTAATGAATAATTAATTAAACTGCCCCGAGTCCTGACATTGGCTGCCACCGACAATATCTTTACCTCTCTGGAGTAAACATGGACCCAGCCTGTCAGAGAGCACCGACCGGACCTGAGACTAACTGCACCGATTCAGACCAGAACCCGAAGTCACGTCTTTTGAATGGACCCGAGACCCAATTCGGGTCGGGACCTCAGGTTTTCAGGTTGTCTGGTAGTTCCAAAGACCTTGCAGTAAGAAGGTTCCTGGTTTGAACCTCAGCAGGAGCCTTTCTGTGTGGAGTTTGCATGTTCTCCGCATGCTAGCGTGGGTTTCCTCCAGGTTCTCCAGCTTCCCCACAGTCCAAAGACCAGTCAGGTTAACTAGTGGTTCTAAATTACCCGTAGGAGTGATTTTGAGTGTGCATGGTTGTTTGTCTACATGTGGCCCTGTGATGTACTGGAGACCTGTCCAGGTGGACCCCTGACTTTCACCCAAATAGAGCTGGATTCTGCAGAGGATTATGCAGGTATAGATAATGGATGTTCATTTTTGCCATTTTTGCATCAAAGTGCCCTTCATAAACTGAACAAGCTGCAAAAAGAAATGAGAGCTGGACATCAGTGATTCTCAAAGAAGACTTTTCAGACCAGACACGGCACTGTTGTCCGTAATTAAACGCATTCATTTCTATCTCAGTGCGCAGGGCTGCACTGAGATGAGTGCACGATGCTGCCCTGTTTGTTCGCGTTGGCGTGCATTGAAAACTTTAAACCTGTGTGGTGTATTTCAGAGAAAACTGGAAAAATATTAACGCTCACGGGCCGTTTCTTTGAAAAGGTGTCTGACTGCGTAGTGAACCTGTAGGCATTAGAAGTGTAGGAGACTGAACCCGGCCACTGAGGGGGTGACGAGATCTCGTCGTGTCTGTCCCGAGCTCAGATATGTGGGGAGGGGCGGTGTCAGAGGAGCATCTGATGTAACAACAAGGTAAGATGGAAACAGATCCGTTATAAAGGGAAAAAAAAGCCTGAAAGAAGAAGAAGAAGACAAGTGGTGTTGGAGTGATCGGGTGCCTGAAGTTAGTCCTCAGCCCTACTTTCCCCAACATGGTGTGAAATCTCTGCCTGAAGTACTACTGAAAACGGTCTATGTGTAGTTCCAGCTCCCATCTCCGGTCTTTGCTTGAGGATATCATGGACTGACTCCCTCTTTCATCCTCCTCCTCTTTTTTGCTGATATCATGCATCCGAGTCCAAAGCAGGAAAAACTAATATCCACTGACCACTTTCACAAAAGCTTTTTGGTTACCTAGCAACTGGTGCCCTACATGGGCATGGTTTGTGTGTCTGCACCCCCCTACCCTGCGCTGCACCCAAACCCTGCAGCAAGTGCAAATTTCATCCAACCTGAAAGCCCAGTAACAAAGGAAGTACTTGTTACATCACTACGTCCTGATAAAACACTCATATGATATTGATTTAAATGCAATAGTTGAGTGAATGCTTATCTAGTCTTTTAATTCAATTCAGTTTTATTTGTATAGCGTCTGTTACGATGTCAGTTGTCTCTAGGCGATTTGCAGAGACCCAGAACATGACCCCCAAGCAAATATCATTAACTAAAATTATAATTTTAAATCCAAATCAAAGATAATGGCAGGTAAACCTCCTACAGTGGGAGAAAAACACCTTTATGTTCATCAGATCATGTTGGCGTCCCCCTGTAGTGTAGGCCTATAGCAGCATAGCTATGATGAAGCTGTGATTAAGACGAGCTACTCTAGTCTGAGCTCCTATAACTGTAGCTATAACTATTAGCTCTAACACACTATAGTTTAGACTAACTGTAGGCTTTACTGAAATGTTTTCAATTAAGTTTTAAAGATGGAGGTGGTGTCAGCCTCCTGAACCCAAACTGGTAGCTGGTTCCATAAAAAAGGTGCCTGGTAGCAGAAGGCCCGTCCTCCAAACCTACTTTTAGATATTCTAGGAACGACGAGTAATCCTGCACTCTGAGAGCGGAGAGCTCTATTAGGAGCATAACATGCTATCAGGTCTTGTAGATAACAAGAGTTTATGCCATTAAGGGCCTTATATGTGAGAAGCAGAATTTTAAACAATTCAAAATTTCAAGGGGAGCCAATGGAGGGAGGCTAACACGGGAGAGATGTGATCTCGCTAACGGATTCCTGTCAGCACCCTCGCTGCTGCGTTCTGGACCAGTCGGAGGCCGTTCAGCGAGCTTCTCGGACAGAAAATAGAGATTTTTTCCTGTAAATGCTAATTAGTGATTTCATTTACTTTTTGCTTTTTTTTTCTGATGAACATTTTTGCACATGCGTTCGGCACACGTACACATCCCTGCATGCACACCAGTCCGAACAGACGACACAACCAGATGAACAACCTCAACCCCGTCTTTGGATGTTTCTCCCCAAAATGTGGACCATCCTCCAAAACATCCTTCCTTTCTCAAAATATCCTCCCTGGTTTGGTGTGAGGATGAAGCTGGTCCTCACAAAGCCAGAGGCAGGATTACACCCGCGCGCACGCACACAAGCAGGCAAACACATACGCAGTCTTCCCCGCAGATTTGGCGACCTGGTGATCAAAGGCTTAGATTTGCTCCATTGTGTGGATAAACGCCCAGCTTTTCAGACACCCAGGAACACATTCATCCAACACAGCAACACAATATGACGCACACACACTCGGCCAATTTGGGCCAATCTTGCAAAGCCGCTGCTTTGGCTAATTCGAATCGAGGAGGGCTGCTGAAACCAGTGCGACCAAAGCACTTTGTTACGGTGGCTGTGGAAGGCTGGCGGTGGGCGTCCTGAGCGCTCTGCAGCCCTCAGATCAATGTAAATCCATTGCAGGCAACGGCGGAGCACCCTGCTAACCTCATTGCAGCGCCGCAAAGCCGCTGCGAGGCTTAAGACTGTTGAAATCTGTTGAAATGCGCCGCGCAAGGAGAGCCAGGAAAGCTGGTGTAATTCATCACAGGGGAGTTAAGACGTCTTACGAACGAAAGTGACAACATCTGCACACGATGTGATATTTTCTCCAGGAAATGCAGAGCAACTGCAAGTAAACCTAAGACACATCAGTAAAATTTTCCTTTAATCTCTGAAGTGTGTCACTGCCTGACCTTTTCGTCAACCCGGCTGAAACTCTGCATCTTCGTTTGCACCATCAGTGATTCTGTCGAGTCCCATTTATCCTCAGAAACTCTGAAATCAGCTTTTTTGCTCCACAACGCTCTAGAAGAGGCTTTTTACTGTCATCCGCCTTGTGTGTGAAGTAAAATTCAGCATCTGAGAAATCCAAAATGAAAAAAAAAATAACCCAAACGGAACCTGCACTCATGCTTGAGCCTTTTTTTTCGCTCAGATTTGATGATTCTGAGCACTTTCACAGTTTTTTTTTTCTTTTGAACTTCAAGTCAAAACATCTCAGGGTCACATTAAAACATGACTGGTGTTAAATTTACGGTCCTTTCCTCGGGTCGGTGAAGCAGGGAAACGCTTAGGAGGAGGCTTTAAATGGGGATTTATTATGTAGGGGGGGCATAATTTATGACCGGCATAATTTAAGAAACTGTAAATAAGATGAGATGACACTTTTCTGTCACTGCACATCGATAACATTCATTCTTGATGCATTTGTCAGGGTGTAAAGCTGATAACAATAAAACCTTTTTGCACTGCTGTGTATCCATATCAACTACAGTAATGGTCTTGTCAATATGGGAGAATAATATTATAAAGAATTATCAATAGTGCAGTTTTCTAACAGTTGCATTAAACTGGAATCGATATATTCCTTTCGATATTGCTAAATACACAACCTGCATTTTTTTAGCGCTGCAGGGCTTACTACAGTGACATAAAAGTAAAATCTCCACTCCTCCCATTCTTAAAGACCCTCAACCATATTCTAAGAAAAAAAATGAAATAAAGAACTGCAACATTAGCCCAAAAAGATTGATGGTTAAAGTTTGATGTCCACATTAATACAAGTAGACAGACATGTTTATTCAATCACATTCAGCATCATCAAAATAATCCAAATAATAACTTTCTTCAATGTTACACAAAAGTATTCGTAAGACCTTATCGTTTATCAGTTTCCAGATGTCTGAGTGCGACTGAGCCTTTTGTCTAAATCAGAATACCAAGGCCCAATTTGAAATGTGAGCCCAAACCCTGTAGCACCCACAGTTGCAAATATGCAAGAAGCTTTTTTTGAGGGGCAGGGCCAAAAAAGTAAAATTCCATTCCAATATTTTGATGTATATTTTATTACCTGTATGTCCCTCAGTTGCAAATACGCAAAAGAATTGTTGCCACCTGTCTCCTGATCTCAGAACTACAGATTTCAAAATTGGTTCTTTCATGTGAAGCTTGAAGCCTTCGCTTATGGAGCCCCGTTTGCGTCATAATTCAATGAATAAATGAGTCTATTATTATGAAATACAGGCGTTTATTATTATGAAATACGTATCCATTATTATGAAATGTTTCCCATTGTTATGAAATACATGTTTATTATTATGAAATATTTCTCATTATTATGAAAAAAAAATTATTATTATGAAATATATTTTTATTATTATTTAGTCTCAGTTTAATGCAAATAGTTTATTTCAGAATGGCTTTTTTTTTTTTTTTTTATCTAAGAATGAGCTTTTACATAATGGCTTCATTTTTCATAAGAATGAGCTTTTCCATAAAAATGACATTTTGCCAGTGGGCGGGACCAGTGGTTGACCTGCACGCTCATTGGCTGATCCTTCACCATTCTACGCTCTGACATCGACTAGTTTTCGCCGTCAGGTCCCGTTAGCAGCGGGCCGTGGCATCATCAAGGTGCGCTCCTAGTCCGATTGTAGCTGTGGCAGCTTGGACTGAGCTATTTTTTTAAATTTATTTTTTAATGACCTCTCACAGTCCACCTGCAGTACCAGGACGCTCCACCAGGGGGCCCACACTTTGGGAATCACTGGTGTAACGATACAGCAAACTGTCTGTAAACTGGAAGTGACATCATATCTCAGCAACTGTATCTAGTATTTCTGTTATTCCTGAACATTTGGTGCTGTTGGCAAATCTGGTTTCAGGACATAGTTTAGCGTACAAACTGGAATCACGTTGAATGACGTTGAAATGTTAAACGGAGAAGCAAACAGAGCGTATAAATAGAACTGGAGTGAAGTGAATTAACTCCATATAAGGCTGTTTATCTACCACATGACCCTCCGTTGACCCGCAGCCTCCAGAGGTCACTGTCATCAGGCTCAAAGGATGCAAATCAGACCAGACCTTCATATCTTACACCCGGTAATTTTATCAACTGTCAAAGATAGAAGATAGAAACAGTTGCACTCTGACAAGTTCAGTTAATGTGCAGAAAGGCTTTTTTCAAATTGTAAAATTTACACCCATTAAAAGCACTTCAACAGTTTAATCATCTCATTCCAGATCTTATCTGGTCAGCGTGGAGTGAGGAGCCGAGCCACAGCGTGACTCCATTAACATCTGTCCATTAAGGTCTTATCCAGGCTTAGACTGCAGAGGGAGCAGCTTTCTCTCCTCAACCAGTCCCTCCAGCTCTTCCAGGATGAGCGTTCCCCGGAGATATCATCTCTCCAGCGTGTCCTGGGTCTGGGCTCCTCCCAGTTGGGAGGCCTGCTGCGATCATGTTGTGTTTTGGTGGTATTTACTCCAGTCAAGGGTTATTCTCTTTGAATTTTTTTTATTTCCATGTGTGATTCCATGTTTATGCCACATGATGCTAAAAGCAATGATGACATCTTTCTTGCACGATCAGAGATCTGATCCCTTCCCCGACATCAACTGGGGTGGTACACCTGCGGGTGCTTTTGAGAATTGAATGTTCTTTGCTTTAGATCGTATTGTGGCCTTTTTCTTCCCACTTGGTTTTTGGCCTAGTCCAGCCTCTAAGAGGTCTTTTGCCGTTTCCCTTATTTTTAGAATCTGGCAATCTAAATTATACTTAAATTCTAAATTCAAACTTCAAATTTAATCACTTTAATCATTTTAACCAATCAATCAACTGATTCCAATCTGAGCTGCAAACCCATACACATAGTGGGGACGGGGGTTATTATTATTCCCTGTTTAGCCCCTTTGGGCGGGAACCGCGTGCTCTACTGCTGTGATTTAGATAAGCTTTTCATATATGCAAAGAAAATGGGGTGTAAAAACAAAAAGTGGGGACTGTAATAAAATAAAACTGCATTTTGGGGCCTTATTGTATAATGCTGATTCATAGGTCCATTACTTTTGCTCTAGATTCTGGTCTGTTGAGGGCCATCGCTTCTGTTCATCATTCTGGCTCCACCAAGTTTTAGTCTAGAGAACTCATCCCACGGTCCTGATGTTTTCATGTGATGTTTAAAGACGGCTGTTTCCGGCTGGAGATTTGTCATTTCTGATCATCCTGCATTCTGTGGCCTCCAGTTACAGATAAAGGTAGTTTATCGCTGTTTTTAATGATTGGTTATGGAAATAGCATGATCTATTCCCATAATCAAACACTAAAAACTGTGGGAATACGTGAAAAATGCAACGCTGGCTATAACTAACGTCAACAAGCCATAAAGATTATGCTGCTGTAACGTTAACGCTAGCGGTAAATTAGGCTGTGTGTTAATGTTTTATTTAATTCATTTTATCATTCTCCTAATTCATTCATTCATTCATTCATTCATAGGCTTGTGTTAGTGCCGAGGGCTACAGTAGCCTCATACTGCTGTTCTTTCGGCCAGAATCATCCAGGACTCTCAGCGAGACTATGAGTAGTACGAGACTGAATGTTAACGAAAACTCACCCGGCTGTATTCATTTGGAACAAAGTCCTTTCTGTTGATATTTTTCACCCACGTCTTCCTAACTTCTTGTTCTGCAAACAAGGCAGTCTTCGTGCAGTAAAGGCTTGTGTATTTCACATACTTTCTTCTTCCATTGATGAATTTTCACGCCATTGTTGGCACAGTTTATGACGGAACATGTATTCCCACTCGACCGACTCGACATTATAAAAATATATATTTGTAGAAAGAAAAAAACACTGGTTAATCTGCGAGCCGGTGAAAGTGTCGCTCTGTAGCACAACCCAGCAATGGCGGACGGGGTACTTCCGGGGGGCTGGCCCGAAAAGGTCTATACAAACTGGAGAATAAACCCACTGTGCACCTCTGTCGTGGTCAGGGTTTAACTGCTGATAACCCGCCTGACTAGAATACATTATAGTGTATATACTTATAAATAAGATATACTCAATTTTCTAGAAAACAAGATGCTTGAAGCACTTGCTCAGGAGTCTTTCTCATCAGGACGCCCTGAAACAACCTCAACGAGGTCCTCTCAGTAGAGAGGAGGAGTAACTCTACTCCCGAGTCCCTCCTGAACGCTTAAACATCTCGTTCTGCCTCTGAGGAGTGTCCGACCGCTCCACGACGCATTTCAGCCACTCGTATCCACAGTTTGTTCGACTGACCGGTAAACGGACAACCTTTCCTTCTGGTGCAGAACCTCTGTTTTTTTCACCTCAACAGGTCAGTTCAGTGTCTGCATTACTGCAGATGATCTGATGATCTGACCACCTGCAGGAGGGGGCTTTGATGTGTTGTGGGCTCTAGCCGAAGCCTCTGGCCTCGTCGTTCCAGCCCGTTGATTTACTGAAACTGGCTCATCAGGAAGATGCAGTCAGTTAAAAAACAGAAAAGTCCCGTAATTAGTAAATCCAATCCGAAAGTGACCTCAATGTCCTTCTTTCACATGCGGAAATAAAACAGGCGTATTTCTCTGCAGCATTTTAATAGCTACTTGGAGGAGTCTTTCAAGCGATCGCGGTGTCTTAAAAGACTGTTAAAGTTTTCTTCTTCCAGCTGAGGTACGAGAGATGGTGCAGGTCGGGTTAATTGTGTCGAAGTGTGCTGGTTAATGAGGCTCGCAGAGCGGACGGCCTGTTTGACTAATGAGAGCATCTGTTGAGGCACAGCAGCCTGCAGCGCGCACACACACACACATGCACACACACACACGGTGCAGTGTGTCCCAGGAGGGGGGGGGAACTCTGCTCTCACTTCACTCTCATCGCAGTCTCTGTCATCTTCAATCTGCCTCCCATCTCGTCTCTATGACGATGCCCTCTCCTCCACCAGTGATACAGCAGCCCACGCAGCATCTCCACCATCGACCGCTCCCTCAGAACCTCCTCCGCGTCATTTCAGCTGGGGTCGGAGGTGAGAGGGCAGTCAGCGGGACGACCTCGAGGTTATCAAGCGCAACCTGGTAATCCGAGTGTGTCTGGGGGACATGAAAGGGTCCTGAAGAGCTTCCTCCTGCTCCACGACCTCCTGAAGCCCGAGGACTCTCCACTGGGTTCAGAATATATGAACTGAATGCTGATGTGTGACATCTTCAGGTCACTACAGCACCATGTGACGTATTCAGGCAAAAATGACACTTGTAAAAGTGGAGGTTTTTGCAAACTAATTTAAATATGTGTGCAGATGTTCTGCACAATTAGACAGATTTTCAGTCTATTTCATTGATTATTTGACCAAATATTTCTAGGACTTTATTATTATTATTATTATTATTATTATTATTATTATTATTATTTTATTAGGGCTGGGCAACAATTAAAATTTTTAATCGTGGTTAATCGCATTATTTCCCTGATTAATCACGATTAATCGCGTTGTATACACAAAATAAAATAATGAATTCAAAAGTAGTGTTAAGTGCACTTTTATTTAAATGTTCTTCTGCCATATGAACTAAAGTGCCGTAACACTTTTAACATCAAAAATAAAAAAATTAAAAAGTGACACTTTATTACGTTTTTCGTTTTTTAATCTAACACAAAAAAAAAAACAAAAAAATCAATTTGAGACTTGGATCAAAAATACAAAATTAAAAAACGGGCCACAGAACTGAATTTGTTTTATAATGGAGGACTGGACTTTCTGTTGTCATTACACATCTGTGCCACTAGATGGAGCCGCACTGCAGTAACCAGCTAGAGAACAGCAGGACAGTGAACACATGGAGCAGATCTGATGGAACATGGAGGAATGACACGAAAGTTTTGTGTCAGTCCTGAATTTTTGTTTTCAGACAGAATTGTTAATATTGCTACCTGAGTTGCTACTTGAACTGTAAAGTTCACGGATTTTTACCGTTCTCCATGTCTGTTTTAGCTGCCAATTATCTTCCGGTTCTGCAGCAGCCAGTAACAGACTTTTCAAAACCAAAGCATGTGAGCAACATGTGTTAACGCACAATAAAATAAATGTCGACGTTAATAAATGAATGAGTTAACACGATAATAACACGTTAACTTGCCCAGCCCTATATTTTATGAATAAATTACTAAGTCTGGAGCTACGGTGGGCGGGGCATGCAGCCCCAGTCATCCACAGGGGAAGGAAGAGCATCAAACATTTTCATTTTTCTCTGCTCAGTTCTTGTGAGCTGCATTTCAATGATTTGTTGAATTACATTTTTTCTTTCAGGTGTTTCAACTCTCTTCTTTTGATCCCAAACATCCGTCTCCAGCTGCCGTGAACTCACCACAAAGGTGTCACATAAATGACTTCATCTCGGTTCACAGGGTTTCACGCTGGCTTTTTCTTCTTTTTTTTCAGCGCACATTGAAACGTCTTTGTTCCTAAACTGAAGTGAAAACCTTGAAAATGACCAAAATTGGAGTTCTGAGTTAGTTCCACATGACAAACGTGTGTTCTCATTATGTCTCACTTGATCTTTCTCTCTGGCCCTGTTGGACTTAACAGCAGAGTGAAGATGATTCACATCAAAGAGACAGTCGAGGAAACGTTAACGCCTGACTCATCTTCACTGATGGCATACATCAGGATTTGTCTGCGTCTGCGGTTTTAGGTCGTCTCTGGCTCTTATCTGTTCACGCTGATGCAGGACGATCAGAGGAGACGCGGTACGGACGAAGACCAGGGTTTACGTTTTCACCTTAGTGGTCAAAACGCAGGAATTATCCAACATTTTGAGTTGATGTAAAGTCTTGCTTTGCTTCAAAGACATTAAATAAAGAAGTGACTAAAATATAAACGAGTTGAAATAAAGAGACTTGTGTTAACGTTTTTCTGTTTGTTTAAATGATCTCAGATGATCAAGATTTAAGTCAAAGAGGGCAGAGAAGATTAGGGATCGGCCGATATGGATTTTTTAGGGGTGATGCTAATACCGATTTTTCTCCATCACCCTTAGCCGATGACTGATTACAGACTGATATATGTGACCAATACTGCTTTTGCTTCCTCAATTTACATTAAAAAAAAAAAGACTCAATGATAACAATTATTACAGGCAGTGATTCCCAAAGTGTGGGCCGCGGCCCCCTGGTGGGCCGTCGTGGTACTGCAAGTGGGCCGTGATAGGTCATTAAAATTAAACAAATATGTTTTAAATCCTCGATCTTTTTCAAATATGTTTTTAATTACTGTAAAATATTAACAACATGATTTAAAAACATTAAGAAGTAACAAAACCAACCAGTTAAGTGTTATACTACCGTCATCTTAACTTAATATGACAAGTGTCATCTTATTTGTTGACCCCTTACATTAATATCAGAACATAGCTTCTAGTCCTGAATGTTGATCACAGTTGTGGTTAAAGGTTCTGGTGGGCCACTGAGATTTTTCGCATTTCAAGTTGGGCCTTGGTGTTCTGAAGTTTGGGAATGGCTGATTACAGGTCTTAAGTTTAAACAAACATTTATTGAAAAGTAAAAATTTTACAATTTTACAACTTTAACTTCAACTTTACCACACATACGGTATTTTTACGGACTATAAGCCGCTACTTTTGTCCCACCCTTTAAACTATGAGGCTTATACAGAGATGTGGCTTTTCTATGAATTTTTCTTCAGCCCTCAGGGGGCGCTCTAGCAGGAAGTGCAAAAACCAAACCAAGTAGTTAAAGCTTTTCTGTTTTTGTTCAGTAGCCTATGTTGGCTATGCTACTCTACATTCATTTTGTGAGCATTGGTACCTGTTATTATTGGACAAACTGATTAATCCAGGTGTGTCTGACCATTGTAGCTACTCAGACACACCTGGATTTATCAGTTCGTCCAGTCGGTTTGTTGGTTCCGCAGCGGATTTCAGGGTTCTGAACAGACCCGCCGCAGAGGTAAGGTTTTAATCGCAGATGTGGACTGGACACAGCGTGGAGCCAGCAGGTCCGTGATCCGGCTCCAAAGCGGATCACGATACGGGTCCGTTTCGCAGGTTCAGGTATATGAATAAACACTTATGGTACAAAATCTTTCAATGTAAATATCTTATTTCTCAGCCTGGATACCGGCGGCTTATAATCCAGTGCGGCTTATATGTGACAAAATATATATTTCGTTTAAATTTTAGTGGGTGCGGCTTATAGTCCAGAAAATACGGTACTTTCAAATAAAAAAATGTTAACGCATCTGCATGTGCTGCAGGGTCTTCTGTCAACACAGAGCTGCCCGTAGATGCCTGTCATCATATCATCCCGATGCATTGGCCCGATATATCCGCCGGGTGATGTATCGGTCTATCCTTAGAAAAGATGCAAGAATTCAGCTAAAAAAAAAAAAAAAAAAAGACACAGAAGAGGTAGAAATACGAAGAGACATCAGTGGAGATACAGAACATGAGATAAGTCACATGAAGAAACTGGACAGCAGCAGTGTAACTGAGCCACAGAGACGACTTCCCGATTTCTGCCACGACACCATCGTCTCTAGACATCCTTTATTTCATCAGCGGCTGCTGAGCAGCAGGTCGGACGGCGTCGCGCAAGCTCAAGCTGCTGTTGCATTTCAGATAAGAGCGCAGGAGGCAAAGATGACGGCAGGAAACCTGACAGTCGTTTGGTGAAGATGATGAAGAGCAGCCGCTGATGAGTCTTTGAACGTCCCGTCTCCAAGAAGAGGGAGAAGCGCTCGCAACAGTTTTGCAGGTTTGATACCCAGCGCACGAGAAACAGAGATACTCCGCGGCGTCACGCGCCACGAGAAACAGAGAAACTCTACGGCGTCACATGCCACGAGAAACAGAGATACTCCGCGGCGTCACGTGCCACGAGAAACAGAGAAACTCTACGGCGTCACGCGCCACGAGAAACAGAGAAACTCTACGACATCACGTGCCACGAGAAACAGAGAAACTCTACGGCGTCACGCGCCACGAGAAACAGAGAAACTCTACGGCTTCACATGCCACGAGAAACAGAGATACTCCGCGGCGTCACGCGCCACGAGAAACAGAGAAACTCTACGGCGTCACGCGCCACGAGAAACAGAGAATCTCTACGGCGTCACACGCCACGAGAAACAGAGAAACTCTAAGGCGTCACGCGCCACGAGAAACAGAGAAACTCTACGACATCACGCGCCACGAGAAACAGAGAAACTCTACGGCGTCACACGCCACGAGAAACAGAGATACTCCGCGGCGTCACGCGCCACGAGAAACAGAGAAACTCTACGGCGTCACGCGCCACGAGAAACAGAGAATCTCTACGGCGTCACATGTCACGAGAAACAGAGAAACTCCGCGGCCTCACGCGCCACGAGAAACAGCCCGCCGCTGATTGGTCCCGGTTAATTAAACACAGAAATGTCAAAGAGAAGAGGATAAACTGAGCAGCTGTAAAAGCTGAAACATGGGAATGAAGGACAGGAGGAGACGGAAAACTGCAGAAAGAGAGAAGCAGAAGCAGAGGGGGGATCAGTCAGCGATAACGATGACACCAGGATGTGACAAACAGAGCCAGCGGAGGAGACGGGGGACTCCGAAGACACGCTGAGGACTGTCTGATGGAGCTCAGCTCGTCCATGATGAAGCCTGAAGGTCCTGAAGAATGAGGCTTAGTGGGAAAACTGAAATCCCACAGAAGAGAGTCGGTGTGTCACAGACGGCAAGGATCACAGATCAGCAGTCAGCTTAGGAAACAGTCACCTGATTCACTTATCACCACCGAGAGAAATGGAAAAATATATATTTATATGTCAAATATTTCTTTTATATGTGTGAAATTGGACATGTTAAATCTCGACACTGATACCGAGGAGAGGAAAGTACAAAGAAATAAAAGACAGAGGAGCAGAAAAGAGACAGAAAAGAGATGAAAGGGAGAAAATCTGGCAGGATATAAAAAAAAATGAAGAGAACACAACAAGAAAAAGAAATAAATGGCAACCTATGAAGGGTTGAAAGGGAGAGAGGTAGAGATGGAGAACAGAGGATGAAGCTAAGAGGATCCAGAAGAAGATGAAACGAGATAAAGTGACAAAGGCAGTAAGAGAAGAAGACAGAATTAGAAGAAAGTTGAGAGAACAAAAAAGTATAAAATGAGAAAAGTGTTAAAAGAAGAAGAAGAGAGAGGAAGGTGGTTAGTAAAAAAACAGAAAGGTAGAAAAAAACATGGAGGAGGATTCAGGGACAGAGGGAAAAATACAAAAGACAATAGGAAAAAAGGAAAAGGTAGAAGAAGCAGATCAGATGAGGATGAAGAGATT